>LR991052.1:65954538-66558776 GCA_905163555.1 Notocelia uddmanniana
TTAGTATACATAATAATCAAGCTTAAGTCTAAGAGCATAAGGTTGTTTAATATTTTGAACCTCTGCGAATACGAATGAACTCAACTGTATGTTGCACGTGTCAATCATTACAAAACTAAGGCTGGGTTGCACCAAACCGTCTGTAATCGTAAGCTGTGTTCGTTAAAATTTCAATGTATGGAAAGTTTGACAAGTTTCTATGGGATGACAGCTGCCGGCGCCATATTTAACGTTGATCAGTCTGTGATCGTAGGTTGGTGCAACCGGCCCTAAGTCAAGGATAACTTAGTACAGTCAGCATTAAAAGTAGCTACGCATACGAAGGGATTAAAAGCTCTTATTTCCTTTATATAAAGATTTTTGAACTTTTCAAATGTGTAGCTATAGCTACTTTTGATGCTGAATGTACATCGTGCCGAATCCGGTTCAATCGCCGCCCACTATTGTTTTTAGGGTTCCGTACCCAAAGGGTAAAAACGGGTACTAAGACTTCGCTGTCCGTCCGTCCGTCCGTCCAGGCTGTATCTCAAGAACCGTAATAGCTATAACAACAAATACTAAAAACAAAATAATAATAATAATTAAAAGGGGCTCCCATACAAAAAAACGTGATATTTTAGCCCTTTTTCATGGCTAACACTCGCCGAGCTAGATCTCAAGAACCGTAGTAGCTAGACAGTTGAAATTTGCACCAATTATGTATTTTTATTGTGGCTACAACAAAAAATACTAAAATCAAAATATTAATAATAATTAAGGGGGGCTCCCATACAACAGATTAGTTGTCGCTAAAACAACAAATACAAAAAATACTCAATAAAACAAGTGTTTAATGGCACCAGCTTTTAGCCTTTTTTCTGGTACGGAGTGCCTTCGTGCGCGAGTCCGACTCGCACTTGACCGGTTTCTCATTCATTTGCGAGAATGTACTGTGCCACGTCCGAGCGTTGGCCAGCAAACGGTCACGCCCATTAAAAGAACGTAGGAATCAAAGTTTCAATGATAAAAGTGCTCCCTATAGGACTGTGAGGACCACTTTATGTAGTCGTATTAGGTGGAGCCTCCCAACGCTCTTCACAAGCCGACTCGTCGTCACCTGTCACCTCACACCTCACCAGGTTTTATATGGAAACTGTCAAATGACATTTTATAGCATTTGACAGCTTCCTTGTAAAAACGGGTGAGGTGAGAGTTAAGGTCGAGTTGGTTTGTGAACAAAAACTAGTGACAGTTATTTATTTTAAGTTACTAAGTGCTAATTATTGTATAATAATTAGTTATTCGGTTACGTCTTACCTTTTGCTGGAAGAGCGGTATCTCCTGCCACAAGTACATCTAGTGCTTAAGTCATCCGCCAAAGCGATGAAATACGGAGTAGAACTTGATAATATGGATGTTCACTCGAACGAAATCGAGGACAAAAGCTAGTATAATAATATCCCATCAAAAACATAAATGTGAAAATGGGTGCCAAGTTCAATATTTAGAATTTAGTCGTTTCATACAAAAAAAGTATTTTCCAAATCAGTTAATAAATGACGGAGTTCTGAGGTCTGAGGTACCTAGCATAAATAAGAATAATAATAATACGGTGTACCCCTTGCATTTCATTAATTTGTCAAAAGGGCCTCTACGTGTTGGCTATGTGGTACTCGGTTGGTACTTCGGCTCCGCTCACGCCTTACAAAGGTCCGGGACACCATTGTCCCGTGAGCGGAAACATATAATTATATATCACTGTTTTCAGATTTTTATTGGTGTACACACACAATTACCAAGCTACATGCCAAATTTCAGCTTTCTAGGTCACCTGGAAGTGGGTTTTTGATTACTAGACAGTCAGTCAGTGGTAAAAAACCTGTTTTTTGGAATTTAATATCTCAATAACTATTAAACCTATATTTATGAAATTTGGTGTTCTAGTTGTTCTAAAGGATCTTAATACTTGTACCAAATTATTATTTTATGTTAGATAGATTTGAAGTTATTGACCCCCCAAAAGTGGCTCCAAACGGTTCGCGTAAAATAAAACACGGCTGCTGTCCGCCAGTTCCTGGGGTGAACTTGGCTGGACACGCTGCCGCGTGTGTAGATAACATATCGCTACGGCACCGGTGGATTACTACGAGTAATGCGTAGCAAGTAAACTGCTACGCCGCCGTAGTCCTCTTCCAAACGATTCAACCTACACTTCGGCGAATAAAAACTTGAATCCTTGTAAATTTGTACATTTTTTTAATGCCGCTGGCAATCACATTTACGGACTGCCCGATGGTAAGCAGATACTACAGTATCTGCTGAGGCTTATGGATGCTTGAGACTCAAGTAAAATCACACGCGCATTGCTGGCCCATTACCGACATGAAGGTACATTTTTTTAACCCTTTGAACGCTTTCATATTTGAATGAAGTGATCACTTAGACGCCAAGGTATCAAAAATTGATATAACGTTTAAACCAATAAAAACAAATAAAAATTGCATTTAAGCACATTGAAAACCAGCGCTGGTGGTACAAATATGAGCCACCAGCAGTAGCTAAATGTGTTTCTTTTGCCGAATTTTTATTACAGTTTGTTTAGTAATTATATTGCATTCCGCTTTAGAATAAGACCGTATAATTGTATTTTGTAGTTTTTGGTTTTCTAAATTGTGAACGGTTATTTATGTTTTGTTTATGTACTTCTTTTGTTATTTTTTGTTGATAAGGCAATAAATTTTTGCTAACTCTTATTCTTATTAAAGTACACCTTCACTTCACGCAGACCTTTTTAGTGGTTGTTGGCGTGGTGGGCACGACGACACACGACCACTTTATATACCAGGCGCTTAGCATTCAAAAAGTTAATGTTATTTTACGTTATTTTGCAGTTGTGCGTGTACTCACAGTTGTCCAAGCCATCACAATATATTCTTCGTTTTATTGGTTTATTTATCAGTAATACAAAGTGTGACATCGTATTGAATACTTATACACTGGATTCAGACCAATTCCCTTGTATACAGGGTGGGAAGGAGTATACCGACAAACTTTAACCATAGATTCCTGGTTGAATTACGAGTAAATAATGTTATATCAACATGGGTCCAAAACAGTCTCATTAACTTAATTTCTGGAACAAAAAAATATTAACGATAGTACTTTCTTGTGAACGAAACCTTAGTCTAAATAGTGATAAAGAAAACTTCACGCTTCACAAACGACTCCCGACGCGACGTTTTAAAATCTAATTAACGGCCAGTACGTTACGTTATTCACCAAAAAAAATTTGCACGCTTTCCGACTCGTTGGTAGAGAACAGAAGTAAAACTAAAGCTAGTAATAATAAGTTGATCACTTTTGAGTATTCCTGATTCTGATTAAAGACATCTTACGCAAAAGTATGAGTGTCTAATTGTATCTTAGTTTGTTACACAGCAATCGCTATCAAGCATTAGACATAACATTCATTTCTCTCAATACCTACCTAATGAAAACTTTTTGCTGTTTAAACTCAACTTTTATTTAAAAAATATTCGTAGTCAAAATTATGGCAGATGTCAAGTAAGTATTGCGTGTGTGCTTGTGTGTGTGGTGACGTCACATAATTGAGGCGTGTTACCCTTGAGATTTATTAACATGTTAATTACTGAATAAAATTATAATCTCGAAAATTAGTCTTTATCCAGCAATGCTTATATTACTTTTTTTGTCCAAATAGGCACTAGAATCGATGGTTAAAAACTGTCGGTATACTCATTCCCACCCTGTATATGACGGCTTGTTAAGCTTTGTTGGTAGTGACATTGCCTCCAAAGCTAGAGGTCTCGGATTGATGAGTCTGTATTTAAGTATCTCTATGTATATCGTCGCCTAGAATCGATTACACTGGGTTTGCTTTGTTTGGGACGAGGTCTTTTTTTAAGAATGTGTGTAAATTGTCCACATATATTTATCTATTTACTTTATTTTAACCATCGTGTAAGTTTTTTTCACGGTGTTTGTATGTATGTATGTTTAGCCTAGTTGGTAGTGCTACTGCCTCCGAAGCAAGAGGTCCAGGGTTCGATTCCCGGTAAAAGCATTTGTTTCTGTGGTGAGCAGAAACATTTGTTCCTGAGACTTGGATGTTTTCTATGTATTTATGTATTTATCTATTAAATATATCGTCGTCTAGTATCCATAACACAAGCCTTATTGAGCTTACTATGGGACTAGTTTGAATTGCGTAATAAATTGTCCTCTAATATTTTATTTTTTTATGTACTATGTATGTAAAATTCTTTATTGTACATGAGTAAAACACAACAATAATACTGTAATTACAAAAACAGTTGACATATGTACAAAAGCGAGCCCATAAGGGATTACTTACGGCAAATATTTTTATATTTGGTGTTATTTAGGTACTCGGCATTACAACTTGTTTATCGGAACCAACGCCTCAAATCGTATGGAGAATCGTTAGTAACAATGGAAGTAAAACTTCTTGATCTTGACCCGCGCCTACCGTAGTTAACATCGTTACAACAGAGCTCCGCAAATAATAATTGGATAATCGTGCTTAAGTCATAGTTTAAAACATAGTGTTGTACTAAGTAAAATGGGAAGATCAAATAATAGTGGACAGTGCAGTCTGAGTGTCGAAGAAGTGCTTAAATATTAAATTATAGACCAATATAAAGTGAAACGAATTCTAAAATCACCGACATTATTAAAAACATTAAGTGCTTCACGCAAACGGGTAAGCGCCAGCATTTGCACGGCGTTTACGCCCTTTTTCTCGCGAACTAGGCGAGCGAAGATTACAGCGGTGTGGAGAAACTTACAGTTGTGCGCATTGCTGTTTTGAACTGTATTTCTATAGCAATAAGGTGGCAACTAAGTGAAACTCGTGAAGGGTACTGACAAGACGACCAAGGTTACCTGTAAACGCGTAAAAATATTGAGTTTTGCTTTCAAAAGTTAAATGCTTTTTGAGGGTTTCTACAGATCGCTAAATCATTAATCATGTCTTCTTTTGATAATATTACGGTCAGGAAACCTAGGAAAGAGCTGAATTGCTCGGATAGCATGATGTTAGATTGTTCAAATATACCTGATAACAACAGTCAGCTGAGTTTGCCGATAATTTCGAGTGGTGATACCTCCGTATTAATTGACTTTAAAAACCAAATTGAAAGCTTGCATACAATGTTGGCGGCTGCTAACGAGGAAATTGCTAAACTTTCACTTGAGATTGCAGAATTAAAAACTGCGAATGAAGGTTATAAAAATAAAATAACAGTGTACAAAACTGTCACAGCATGTGATGTAATAAAACAAAAACTTCATAGTGTTAAAATACCTTCTAGGATGTCGTGTACACCGACCTACAGAAAAATTAACCTATTATGTAATATGAGAACTTCTAGTCAACAGCGTTCAAACACAGTATGTAACATCTTGGAAAATCTTCATTCATCAAAATATACTACGGAAGAGGAACAAGTTACGTTACCACTACAAAATAGCCAAAATGACACAATAATACACAGCAGTCATGCGGGACGCACTATGAATGAATGCATCAACACCCAAAAAACAGGCCAAGCAAACTACAACGCCAGAAATATCGCGGTTCGACCAATCGACTGACAACAACTCGGATCTACAACACAGTATTCCTATTCCCCATATTGACCTACAGCTGCCAAGAAAAATATGTTTAATCAGTAGTAATAATAAGAATACTTTACACAAGACGTCTAAAAAGACTTTTGGGGCAGACGAGATATGCCACTATCTCACCCCCGGAGCAGGAGTCTTGCGTTTATTGAAGGGGATTGACAACAAACTGAAGAATTTCACTAAGAAGGACTATTGTTTCGTCTTTGTAGGAAGTGAGGACTTTTACAGCAGTCATAATCACCAAAAAATTATAGTGTCAATAAGGGAGAAATTGATGTTAATTAAAAATACTAATATTATTATTTGCTCCCCTACTTATAAGTTAAATCAACGCAGTAATTTGTTCAACGAACGAATCCAGCAATTTAATGAATTATTATATATAGGTTAGAAAAATTGTCCCATAATATTTATTTATTTATTTATTTATTTATAGATGCAGTAACATACAAGTATGCGTTTATATTAGACTCGTGTAAAAAAATACCATACTCACAAAACATGTTCTGGAAAAAGACTGGTTTCATAAACAATAGAGCCTTGTCAATAATTTTCAATGACCTTGAATATTACGTAAATGAGATTGACAGCTATTATAGCCATAGTATATTGCCCGATAACCTGTCTCATGATGTATCAACATCAAAAAATCCCCAATCACCTGATTGTACTTTTTTAGGCCTGAATCCCCCATTTGTAACTATGAGCATGTAGGAAAACCTCATACTGAATTATGTATCTTTTATCAGAATTTATGTGGAATTAGTAACAAAAAAGATGAATTAGAACTGTATTTGCAAAACTTTACTGATATGAAGCACTATATTTGCATTAGTGAACATTTCCTTAACGCTATTTCTGCCCCTCTTTTTAGTCTAGCAGAATATAATATCGCGACATTTAACACAAGGTCCAAGAAAAAAAGGGGAGGCTCTCTTATCCTAGGTCACATAAATAGAAAGAATGTGGAACTCACTGTATGCAAGGAGTTATACAAAGATAAATATTTCGAGGTCTGTGGAATTCAGGATTCATGTACTAGTGTTAACATTATTTGTTGTTATCGCAATCCTGTAGAAGCGAATTTTAGTCTTTTCATGAACCAGCTTGAACGACTGTTGGAGCACTTCTTTAGCAAAAAGTGCGTAATTTGTGGTGACTTCAACATCAACTTATTGAGAGAGGACAAAAAAACGGCAGAGTTTTTATCTTTACTTAAGTCTTATAATTTTCGACACCTAATTTCAACTGCCACTTTTGTGCGTAATGACACCCAATCATGCTTGGATAATATTTTGACTAATCTGCCAGCTACTTCCGTTGCCGCTCCAGTTATAGATCACAACGGCCTGGCTGACGGACATGCTGGTATTCACATCACCTTAACAGTAAATAACATTAATAATTCCCACAACAACCAACCATCATTTAAAGTAGTTAGAAAACTTAATAAAACTAGTAAACTGATATTTCGCCAAAAAATTAAGAGTGAAAACTGGGTAAACATAGGTGTCAATACTTTCATTGAGAAATTTAATAGAGTTTTTAAAGAAAGTTTCAAAAGAAGGAAAATTAATGTATCTACTAACACGGTTTGTAAATTAAAATGGGTAACTAAAGGCATAAGAGTCTCAAGTAAAATGAAACGCGTCCTTGTGACTCAAAAGAATTGTATTTCTCAGTGCTTTGATAGTTACAGGAAAAAATATATCAATATTTTCAAGAGGGTTATTAGGAATGCTAAACGATTGGCGGTTCAGTCGCAAATTGAAAAGGCGAAAGATTCCTCGAAGGCAATATGGAAAATTGTTCAAAAACATCGCAATAAAGTTGCTCAAAGAGCTCTGAGTAACATGCAGTTAAAAATTAAAAGGGATAATGGGAAAACAGAAACTGTAAATGATCCCAAACAAGTGTGTGAAGCTTTTTTGAAAAAATTCACGGAAAGTAACAACACCCGTCTCTCTTCTGATAAAGCTCTTTCGATGTTATATGCACATATTCCAAGAGTAAAAAAAGATATGGATTTTGAGCCGGTGAATCCAGTGGATATCGCGTGTTTAGTGAAAAAATTTAAACTAAAAGCCTCAAGTGGATATGACGAGGTTCCAATAAGCATCATAAAGGAAAATATAGACATACTTGCAGAACCATTAGCATACTTGTTTAACGAATGTTTTGAAAGTAGTATATTCCCTGATCAGTTTAAATTGGCCAAAGTTCTACCTGTGCACAAAAAAGGCTGCAAATTGGACCCAAAGAACTATAGGCCCATATCTCTACTGCCAACACTCTCCAAACTTCTGGAGAGACTTATGAAGAACAGGTTGATGAAGCACCTACATCTGCATGACATATTAAATGCCAGGCAGTTTGGTTACCAGATGAGTAGGGGGACGAACGATGCAGTCAGTACGCTGATTGGGGATGTAGTCCGTGAGCTCAATTCCAGAAGAAAGGTTGCGGGCTTGTTCCTGGACCTGAGTGCAGCGTTCGACACAGTTGACCATAACTTATTGCTCGCAAAATTGGAACATTACGGAATAAGAGGTAATGTACTGTCGCTTTTTCGTTCTTACCTAACAAACCGGAAACAATATGTTGAGATTAAATAATAATAATAATAATAATCTTTATTTCACTAAGGATTACAAAAATATAGTACTTTATATTTCAGTGGCTTGCAGAAGGTAACTAATGAAATGAATCCCTGAACCCTAAGCTAGGAATAAACCTGTATTTTAGGGCGCAGTGAGTCCGGAAGGTTGGCAAATACCATCTATTTAACAAACCAAATAAGGACAATGGAGGCAGGATAGGAACGAAGCAGCGTATAAGTCTAAAATGGCCAAAATAGCTAGAGGGGTTCCGCAGGGATCTATATTGGGTCCTATATTTTTCATCATTTTCACAAATGACCTTATAAGTTATATGTATGCGTCCCTGCCGGATACTCAACTCGTGGTTTTTGCTGACGATACAAATGCTATCATATCTGCAGAAAACATTGTACAACTGAACAATACAGTAAATGATGCGTTCTTTGCCTTTCAAACATGGTTCAGTGAAAATAATCTAGAGTTAAAATGTGACAAAACACGCGTCTTACTTTTTAGAACTACTGCTAGTAACAAAGATGTGCTACATGTTTCTACTAAAGATGCCCGAATTTGTCAAGTGGATTCTGTGAAATGTCTTGGCGTCCATATAGATTCCTCGCTAAACTGGAAAAACGAACTTGAGGCTATCGTTAACTCGGTTAGTTCGGCCTGCTATGCTCTTAGAAGTCTTAGAGATGAAGCAAAATTAGTGCAACTAAAAATGGTGTATTATGCGTTGGTGGAATCACGGATCCGTTACAGTGTTAAGTTCTGGGGGAATAGTTATAAATACAACATACAATCGGCTTTTGTTGCCCAGAAGAGGGCTATTAGAATTATGGCTCGAATTTCACAAATTGTATCTTGTGGGAACTATTTCTTAGAGTTTGAGATACTTACTGTTCCCTGCTTGTACATTCTCGTAGTCCTAATCGATTTAATTAAGCACCTCACGGATATAGAAAAACCTAGTGAAAGAGAAAAGCGTCTGGCTACTAGAAGGAAGGACTTGCCTCAGGCTACCCAGGCTAAACTAAAAGTGGTCAGGCACTCGGTTGCCGGTAGAGTTAAAGTCAATTTTAAGTAAAAATTTGTTCAAAAATAAGCTAAAAGCATTTTTGCTGCGGAAGTGTTTCTATACAGTTGAAGAATTTTTAACAGGTAATTGGGTATAATTGTGAAAACTGTAATATTATCATTACTATATACGTAAAAGAAATATCAGATTGATATCTGGTAAGTAAATTCATTAATATATAAATAACATGGTTGACATTGTTTATAATTTCTTATTATTGATTTTTTATTTGTTATAATTTATGCACTTACTTTGTAGAAATTTTTACAGATATTTTCACTCATGACTTGTTTATTATTAATTATTTGCAATTTTGATTTTTATTCTTTTAATATTTATGACACAATTATTTCAAATGCAATGTATATTGTTTATTGAATAAATAACTAAGAAACTAAGTACCTTATAATTACTGTAAACTTTTGTCATACGGAAGCTTTCGCTAACGGAATCATATAGTGAAAAAAAGTTAGTTTTAGTACCGAATTAAGAAGTTTTACTTACTTCTCGATACATATTATTACGAGCCTCCCTAAGGCGTAATTAGAAGAGTGAAGTAATTAAAAGACTCGTCACGACGAGAGTTGCTCAGGGTAGCTCGGTTGCCAAATAGCGACACACGAAATGCAGTGATCGTGGGTTCGAATCCCAGCCGGTTTGTCGGCCTGTGACACTGCCTATGAAGCTAGAGGTGCCGGGTTCGAATCCCTGTAGGGGAAGTTGTTTCTGTGGTGAGCAAAAATATTTGTTCCCAAGACTTGGATGTTTTATATGTATCGAAGTTTATATCTATTAAATATATCGTCGTCTAGTTATCCATAACACAAGGCTTATTGACCTTACTATGGAACTATTGCGGCATCGAGCATGTGACACCCCTGGGACACCCCTGGAGTTGCAGGCGTTCATAGGCTGCGGTGACTGCTTACCATCAGGGGGGCCGTACGCTTCTTTGCCAC
This sequence comes from Notocelia uddmanniana, assembly GCA_905163555.1. Lineage (NCBI taxonomy): Eukaryota > Metazoa > Arthropoda > Insecta > Lepidoptera > Tortricidae > Notocelia > Notocelia uddmanniana. The sequence continues at coordinate 65,964,825 of LR991052.1, forward strand.
CAAAGTAGTATAAAATACGCTTTGTGTAAAGAATTGACACTTATATTTTTTTTTATTAATGCCACTCGTGGAAAATATATTTTCTATATTTTGTCGACAAGTATTGGACTAGTTTGAATTGTGTACAAGATTGATCCTTTAATATAATATTTACTTATGTATTTAATTGATTCATCACTTTAATTGAAAATTGCAATTTCGTTAGCGGACGCTTGATAAACATTTGGGTACAATTACAAAAATGATAAAAACTATAGTATAACTACATAAGTAAAATATGAAGATTGATAATGCGAGACAAGGTAGCGTTTTGACACTACTAATGTTATTCGGATCGCATAATACATTCAGCAGGTTCGCGCTACGTAGCCTATCAGAGAGAACGCGATTCCCTTATCAGGGATATAACTTTGATGACGTGGCGGTCCTATCAGTTTGACACTAACGAGTTATTATAAATATGTAGTTTAACTATCACATACTCGTACGATACATGAAGGGCTTAGTAACTAATAGCTTTGGCCGCAAATCCGTATGTGTGCATCTCCTTATATTATAGAAATAATTGCTATTAAATTGTTGTAGGCGCGGGCTTTAATATCGCTCACCCATACATAATTCTACCCTGCTTTCCCCTAAAAAAAAAACTATCCTCGGTCCTTTCCTGAGACACAAACTCTCACTATACCTAATCTCATCTAAATCGGTGTAGCGGTTTTAAGCGTGAAGAGCTTACAAACAGACAGAGTTACTTTCACATTTGTAATATTAGTATGGATATGGATTCATAATTAAGTAACAAAGCTCTTTATCAGAATAAATCCCCGACCCATCCCGTATTCTGTCCTACCCCAATTACTATCCTCTTAATCGAATGTGTTTAGCCAGATAGACTCTCGTTACAAGCTGACGCAATCCATAGATTCACAACGCGATTAATAATGTCGCAGCACAACGGCTACACCGAGCGTGAGCATAGCAATGATCAAACGGGTGTATAGGGATCAGATACACGCGTGGTTTCTAACATCGAATGAAGCTGCATGTATTGCGTTAGGGACGTTACTCGATATATTCAGTTACCACCACCATATCAGCCCGATGACAACCGCTGCTGGACATAGGCCTGGTCAATTGCATGGAGGGTAAATGCCATCATTACCACGCTTGTCCTGCGGGTTGGCGATTGCAGTATCTCCACCGCAGGGATGCTGCTGCCTATCCTACGGTAGTCTTGGTCGCAGTTTTACGTTACGAAATACCCGGATCCGGGATGTTTTTAGATAAATGCCAATAATAGAGGAACTGCGACACCTCTCGAGGCTAAATTGATTCACAGTAGGCCGTACCGTCTCCTGGCCGGCCCGTTTTCTGAGACAGTAAGACTGCTTGTCCGGGCTCGGTGACGCTCGGAAGCGGCCCGGCCGCGTTTGTTTAAAACAAACTTTTATATATACTTTTATATATATTATGGCCGATCTAGCTACGGCTGAGGTTCTGATGCAGCCCGATCTCGGCCCGGCCCGGAAAAGGAGCGGTCTAGTGTATCGCAACTACCGCATGATAACAATTACAGTGTAAAAGGACCCATTACGAGTAAAGCAAAAATAAATACAGGGTACTTTCTTTTTGAGGGTAACTAAGTAACCAAGTCGTGGGGTATGTGCGCTGGGTATGTGGGTATGTGCAGTATTTCATTTAGAACAGTGAAATAGATGGACCTTATTTGAAATACGGCGATCGGAAATCCATGTATATTTCAAAAGTGGCCCGCCGACCTACGACTATATATTCATTTATTCATTCATTCATCATTTTATGTCTCAATGCTGGACCATGACACAGGCAAGTTGTCTCGCGCGGGAGTCAGTGCCTGCTGTCTCACTCGCTCCGTGCAAATAAGAAAGAGGAGGGTAGATTCTAAAACTCGCGTCACACGTTTTCTTCAGAGTTTTTAACTGAGTACTTTACAAAGTACATGGGTGCCTTAGTAAAATGTCCCTTTCCAAGTACATGAAGCGGGTGGGCAACTATGGAATTCGTGTCGCGCGACACGCGCTTGGCTGTTTGTTTAGTATATATCCAGTACCAAATACGTTTCAGGAACTATTCTGAGGCAGGTATACTTTATGAATATTACTTTTTATATTTAGCTGAAAGAGTTACAATATCTCACTTAATAGGTTTTTTGTATTTTTTTTCTACATCCCACTTTAAATTGAGAATTCTTAAGTCTATCAAAATGTAGATTAAATAAGCATTAGATACTTGACGGACGAAACGTAACATTCTCGTGACGATTCGTTTAAATAATATTTCACGCTGCTCGGCAAAGTCTAATAACCACCAAGTCATATTATGTTGGTTTTATTGAATTCCGTTAATTGCGAGGACATATTCCTGAGATGAAATAAAGTAATCTTTTCTAAGACACTAGTATATCCCAATTCGTACTATTTCGAAGATATTCAAAAATTCTAATTATTAAATTAACACCCCTAGTATAGTATAAAACATCCTTAAAAAATAAACAGCGTGGACGTGCGTCACGTGCGGTGCCATTCGAATTCCGAATATTGTCATACTTGACATTAACTTTTGCTTAACTCCACGTTAAATCTTAAGGCCGTTTGGTATTCACCCTTGGTGATATAATTAATTATTCTGTATGAAAAATAAAACCGATTTTTTTTCTTTAATTTTGAGAAACGAAATATGCTACGTCTTTTCTATAGCTATGCACGGATATATGCTTGAAGGAACGGAAATCAATAAAAATACCCTGTGTATACTGAATAAGAGTGCAATAAACATTAGAAAGTAGTCAAAGTCATCTTTCCCTAACTCTTTCTATGTTGATTTTAAAAATAATTCACGGAAAAGAACAACATATTATTATATTGAGTGTGACATATTCAAAATATTTATTTTAAATTGTCATTTTGAATATATAAAACCTTTGAAGTGTGCATTTGTACATTATAAATAAATGAGAACAAGAATATTCTAATTTAACAAGTTTTAACGTACGTTTCATGCATTTGGCCTTTAGAAAAGACTATAATATCAAGACGTGATATTTTGTAAAGTTTGGTTATGTTTTCTGAAATAAACATACGGTATGGAAATATGGTTGTTTGTTTGTATTTACATAGCATGTAAATTGGCATTATTTACGTTCTTCTCGTTATTGGCAGCGATATTTGCGTTCATAAATTAATTTTTAGGCTGAAGTTACACCATAGACCAGGAAGAACGTGAAAAGCAGCGAATATTAGCAATTTTAAAGAAAAGTGACGAGGTAGAAGGGAGAAATTCGTCAGGCGGCGAAGAAAATTACCATATTAGTATACGTAGTCAAAAAAGTGATACGAAACATGATGTATTAGATACTTTTAAGTGTTATTCAGCGTCAAATACATCCGCCTGTTCCCCTGGCCAAGAGAAGGTTTCAGATGACAAAATATTAGATCATGAGGTGCCAATGTCAATGTGCTCAAATACTGTCTGAATTAAAGCACCAGTCCAAAAATAAATAAAAAAGAGTATGAAATATAATTGCTATTTGTTCTTTTGCTACTAATACGAAGAGAACATGTTTTGTTAATAATTTTGTAGATTCAAATTAAGGCTAGAGCTATTGCCCGCGTATGCCAGATGTCGCAAGTTCGAATCCTGCTCGGAGCATAAAAATTTTCAATTTTTCCCTTCAATTTGAAATTTTCGTTAGCAGCGTTACTGCTTTAGTACAAAATTAATTTAATTTTGTAGTGTTGGTAAATACGTAGTTGTTCCTAATATGACGCGTGTTTTTATTAATTTTCACCAAACTTTGGTAAAATAAGGAAAGGCAATCATTATGACCCACCATGCAGAAGTTGTAACAATTTTCTGCCACACTGACGCCGGGTAACCAAATTTTAACGTTTGCTGGTATTCAATTTCATGCATTTGGCCTTTAGAAACGACTATAATATCAATACTTGATATTTTATAAAGTTTGGTTATGTTTTCTGAAATAAATATATGGTATGGAAATATGGTTGTTTGTTTGTATGTATTAATATATGTAAATTGGCATTGAATAAAAAAATAACTTAAATAAAAGACAAAAAAATTTGCTTTAAAAGGTGACTAAACTTTCCATGTTACCTACGGGAATAGACGCGAAGATATATTTCCCGTCGCCATATTCAGAAAATGGTTGGTGCATTACCGACTTCAATAGAATGAAGGAGGTTCTCAGTTAATCTGCATGTTTGCTTTTTTTTATGTATGTATGTTCGCCGATAACTCTTGACCACGTTTGCCGATTTTGATAATTTCTTTTTTTGTTTCAAAGCAGGTACCCCGACATTGGTCCCATATAAATGTGAAGGCTGATGATGGGATCTAGGTGGAATCGAGGGAACTCTTTGAATTTGATAGGCACCCGATTTCGGTATTTTCTGTAGGCAACCAAGCATTGGCTCACGGAAACTACAAATTGTGGCATAGCAAGTACAAAATTGGAGTCGTTTTTTTTTTTGGTATTAATTATTTTGATGTTCAGTTGTTTTTCCACTATGAATTTGACATCTAAATAATATGTTGTAATAAAAATGTTGTGCTCGCCATTTGAAAAAAAAATCATCCGTTTCTATTGTCTCTTATGTCCATGCTAGTAGTCTATCATTACAGGCTACCTAATGCAACAGACATTTACGTAATCGTTATTAAAATAGTAGAGAAATAGTCCAAGCATAGCATAAGTAACCAAGCATAACACACAAAACTCGTATATAACTAAAGATCAATCATACAACAAGACATGTTTGGCTATAACATTTGGCTATAACAAATAAATATATATTAAAAAAAGATATATTAGAGGGTTTTAAAAGAAACGTCGTGTATGACCCATGTAGCAGTTTAGTTGAAATTGGCTTTCCGCAGACTACAAACACCTTTTTTTTTTTCGGGGGGAAAATCCTTTATGGATACCACCGCACCACGGGGACAGTGCGGTGGTTATGTCGGACTAGCACCGAATAAAAACCCCCCGATCGTCCTCCTCAACTCATTTCGGGCGGCTCTGGGATCTCCTTCGGAACGCACCAGTGCCGCCCTAGAGTCTGTGGGTCCAACCATCTGCTTTCATAGGTGATCTCAGCCCCCAACTGTGACCCTCTTCGACCCCAAGGACCCCCTTTTAGTCTCCTTCTACGACAGGCAGAGGATACCGTAGCCGTATTCTATACCCGGGCTACAGGGCAAGACTACAAACACATATTCAACAAAGCCATCACTACAAAGCTCTTTACTGAAAAGGACTAAATTCACAAAATAATTTCTGTTTCTGATTTCACAGATGGTAGACTTAGATTATATTACGCGAGTCTCGGTTGCAGCTAGTTTTCCCTGATTTCACGATCGCTAGGCAAACATAAAGAGGGAGTGCTAAGGTTACGCTAGCAGCAACGCAAGTGCTTTCATCCATGGTCACAGTTCCGAGACGCGTTTCAAATTAAAATCATAATTTTGAGAATAGCCAGATAGAGTAGTAGTGACGTGTCAGATTTTAGTCATGTCAGTATAATTTAAAACAATCTTACTCTCGAACATGATGATATACAGGATGTGGCCTGTAATAGGAGCAATAAATTTAAAAGACGCTTCCTTAGAGAAACTGCAGTAACATCTTGTGTCCAAAAAAATATCTTTTTTCAATTTGGAGAAATTTTGATCTATAGTATGACCTCCAAGTAACGGATCTTGGCACCCAGAGATTATAGCGCGGCAGTCAATGCTGATTTTGAGGTTGCATCAAGTTATGACTTATAATCGTTGCCGCATTCTTGATTCAAAGGAATATTTTTGGGATGTTTTAATATATTTTTTTAAGTTTTTAGTATTTTAAAATAAATAGTTATTCATATCACTCCAGTAGAGTAAAAAAGTACACGTAAGCAAGATTTTTTTTTAAAAAAAACCTTTTTTTTTTCAATTGAAACCATTTGGAAATAATTGCTGGAGAGCTCAATAGTGTACCGTTTAATTTATTGCTCCTATTACAGGCCACACCCTGTATGAACAGCATGATAATATTGATAATGTAACATCAATGCGTATTATCATGCACTCCTCTGATTGTTGTTAAGGGCCCGCTGCGCGAATGCAGCGCGGAACGCGTTTTATCTGTTCATTGCACGGTCGAGACACGCAACTCATCATCATCCTAGCGTTATTCCCAGTACAGTTGCATCCTAAAGGATGCCTAGGGTCCGCTACCTGTAAATGTTACAGCGGAACAAACATTCAACGGATTTTCCGTTCCTACTAAATAGGTAAGGATCGCGTAATAAGCATTAAAACTGAAATTTTACGAAATCCTTTATTTAGCCATCATACACCGACAGGTACAGTTTAAAATGAAAATATAGAGTAGTAGTGACGTGTCAGATTTTAGTCATGTCAGCATAATTTAAAACAATCTTACTCTCGAACATGATGATATACAGGATGTGGCCTGTAATAGGAGCAATAAATTTAAAAGACGCTTCCTCAGAGAAACTGCAGTAACATCTTGTGTCCAAAAAAATATCTTTTTTCAATTTGGAGAAATTTTGATCTATAGTTATGACCTCCAAGTAACGGATCTTGGCACCCAGAGATTATAGCGCGGCAGTCAATGCTGATTTTGAGGTTGCATCAAGTTATGACTTATAATCGTTGCCGCATTCTTGATTCAAAGGAATATTTTTGGGATTTTTTAATATATTTTTTTAAGTTTTTAGTATTTTAAAATAAATAGTTATTCATATCACTCCAGTAGAGTAAAAAAGTACACGTAAGCATATATTTTTTTTAAAAAAACCTTTTTTTTTTCAATTGAAACCATTTGGAAATAATTGCTGGAGAGCTCAATAGTGTACCGTTTAATTTATTGCTCCTATTACAGGCCACACCCTGTATGAACAGCATGATAATATTGATAATGTAACATCAATGCGTATTATCATGCACTCCTCTGATTGTTGTTAAGGGCCCGCTGCGCGAATGCAGCGCGGAACGCGTTTTATCTGTTCATTGCACGGTCGAGACACGCAACTCATCATCATCCTAGCGTTATTCCCAGTACAGTTGCATCCTAAAGGATGCCTAGGGTCCGCTACCTGTAAATGTTACAGCGGAACAAACATTCAACGGATTTTCCGTTCCTACTAAATAGGTAAGGATCGCGTAATAAGCATTAAAACTGAAATTTTACGAAATCCTTTATTTAGCCATCATACACCGACAGGTACAGTTTAAAATGAAAATATAGAGTAGTAGTGACGTGTCAGATTTTAGTCATGTCAGCATAATTTAAAACAATCTTACTCTCGAACATGATGATATACAGGATGTGGCCTGTAATAGGAGCAATAAATTTAAAAGACGCTTCCTCAGAGAAACTGCAGTAACATCTTGTGTCCAAAAAAATATCTTTTTTCAATTTGGAGAAATTTTGATCTATAGTTATGACCTCCAAGTAACGGATCTTGGCACCCAGAGATTATAGCGCGGCAGTCAATGCTGATTTTGAGGTTGCATCAAGTTATGACTTATAATCGTTGCCGCATTCTTGATTCAAAGGAATATTTTTGGGATTTTTTAGTATATTTTTTTAAGTTTTTAGTATTTTAAAATAAATAGTTATTCATATCACTCCAGTAGAGTAAAAAAGTACACGTAAGCATATATTTTTTTTAAAAAAACCTTTTTTTTTTCAATTGAAACCATTTGGAAATAATTGCTGGAGAGCTCAATAGTGTACCGTTTAATTTATTGCTCCTATTACAGGCCACACCCTGTATGAACAGCATGATAATATTGATAATGTAACATCAATGCGTATTATCATGCACTCCTCTGATTGTTGTTAAGGGCCCGCTGCGCGAATGCAGCGCGGAACGCGTTTTATCTGTTCATTGCACGGTCGAGACACGCAACTCATCATCATCCTAGCGTTATTCCCAGTACAGTTGCATCCTAAAGGATGCCTAGGGTCCGCTACCTGTAAATGTTACAACGAAACAAACATTCAACGGATTTTCCGTTCCTACTAAATAGGTAAGGATCGCGTAATAAGCATTAAAACTGAAATTTCACGAAATCCTTTGTTTAGCCATCATACACCGACAGGTACAGTTTAAAATGAAAATACCTAAAAATTACTTAAATTACTCGTAGATAAGGCCCATAAGTCTTTATATTGACAGAAATGCATAAAATGGCTCAGGATTATACCGTTATTACAAGCAACATGCATAAAAACTGCCAAGCGCGGTCGGTTGGCAGAATGTGCTAAAATCTTTTTTCTTTATTTGTAGAAAAGCAAGAAACGAACGCAGACTGCCCGCACAGTGGACATAGTGGCAGAAGGATAGTATGGAGGGCACAACATTTTAGCCCTGGCGGGAGATTCTACGGAACTTCCCATACAGGCTGCAACAAAATAGTGGCAAACCACTTAAGGCGATAATTGACCTCGCATTTTGAATAGAAATAAGCAGGACAATGTTTTGAAGATAAATCATATATTATTTATCAGGTATAGGTCAATATTTACTTAGTCAAGTAAAAAAATTACCTAAGCTTTAAAATAAACTAAGCCTTAAACGGATCCACATTTTTGTAAAACACTGTAGTTTAGAGTTAGTCGCGCGTTTTTTTTTTCAATGTACATATATTTGTGTAATATCGAGCGGATTGTATTATTTTACCGCCTTGTTTCGAAATTTCTATAGAATTCCAAAAAAAGTTCTGTTGATTTCATAACTTTCCTGAAAAGAGAATACTTACGATGTCAATTATACGGTACACTTTTGATTAAACAAATAAGCGAGACCCTTTGTTTCGCTGAGATCGATAATATGAGACGTGCATTTTGCATTTCCAATCATTTTCAAATTGTTTCGTGGTCTGGTTCCGACGACCAAACTAAACGAAATGAACAGTGCTCAATTAAGTCAAATTTAAGGACGAAATATTAGTCCCAAATTGGACTCCTGTGTTTGGCTATTTTCTGATTTGTCGATGAATCAGTAGGTAAGTTGTCAGCTGTCGTTGTAAACTGTCAATCGAGATAATGCAATTTTTTTAGTGCGCTATGAGTGCCTTTAAATGAGTGCTTCCATTAGCATGGGATGCGTAGAAACGGGGCAGTACGAACGTAGCAAGTAGGTAGTACGTCCGTACGAACCGCTTTCGCACAATATACTCTGCAAATGTAAAACTTACATTAAACTAACAAGTGAACAAATCTGGATTACGTATTAGAAAATATAGCATACATATTTTGCCCCGCCAAGTTAGGAAGTGTATAACGAGTATGTATTAGTATGTAACAAATCATTAAAATCGAATCTAATTTAGTTCCCGTTGCTCTAACAATGTGGTATTGGAGATTGTCGATCAGTGTCGGTATGTATTCAACTTCAAATCGTGCAAGCAAATATGGCTCGTGCACAGTAACAGCTACAAAACTACAGCAAGATCGACTTATCCGATCTCGAAATCTACGAAAAGCCCTTTAATACAAAACCATTTCATTAATGAATTTACGTAACCTCTTGTGTCCAAAAAAAATATCTTTTTTCGATATGGAGAAATTTTGATCTAAAGTTATGACCTCCAAGTAATGAATGGATCTTGGCACCCAGAGATTATATTGCGGCAGTCAATGCTGATTTTGAGGTTGCATCAAGTTGACTCATAATCGCTGTCGCATTTTTGGTTTAAAATAATATATTTGGGATTTTTTCTTATTATTTTAAAGTATTTAGTGTTTTTTTTTAATAAATAGAATATCACTCCAGTAGATTAAAAAATTACACGTAAGCTATACAAATAATATTAATATTATAATACGGGTAGGGCTACGCTGGCCGAGGCTCGAACGCCCAGCCCTCCAAGCCTTATTGGGAGATCGCTTCAGTCCAAGGTCTGGTGCTGGTGTCTAAATTAATTTTGAGAATTGTTGAAAGTATTGTCTAAAGGGGGAAATCAATGGATGACATAATGGTGGGGGATTTCCAAATGGGAGAAATGCGCAATAAATATATATATTGTGGGGTGAATAAACAAAAACGAACAATGAAAATGGCCTTATGAAGATTGATGTGAAAAAGTAGTTCGAATGTATTCTTGCACAATTTTAAATTACAATTAATGACAGTATTTTATATATATGAGAAATGTAGATATACATCTATATATATATATGCGGTTGCTTAGGTAACATTAGTGTGATAGAGAAGGAGATACCCGATCTTCGGGGTTATCGCAGCGAAGCTGGCGCACTGTACCCCGCTCAAAACGATGCGTCGGCTAGCGTTTTTTCCCCAAGATGTCATAAATCAGTCGACGGCAGATGGTGTTGACCTACACCATTATTGCCATGTTGCTAGCTAAGAATTATTATTGCTCCCACTTCTAAGACGTTTTTCAAATCATAATTCTTTTGAATTCCATCGGATGGGCATTGCCTCCGCTGATTAAAACATTGAGAGAAACACTTTCAATAACAAATCTGGGGTCTGCACCCCTCAGTGAGCTCTCTTAGATTTTGACTAAGCTTTCAGTGTGAATAGATGGTTTAACAAATAATTATCTTTAAGAAAGCGATCGGTCCGTGGCTTAATTATAAGTATAGTGAATTTAGACACTTCTGGAATTAATACATATTTTACGCGATCCGGGTAAGGATTAGTTTAAAATTTGTATAGTTAGTAGTAATAAAATTTATCACCAATAAAAATTATTACTATTACTTATTATAATTTTTAATAATGTCATATTACGCAAACTTTTTTAAATAATGGCATAGTTCACTAACTTTTATTTTTACTACCTGTTGGCTTAACTAACAACTTGATCTTAGTAATTCTCAATGAGAATTGAACCAAAGTTTCTTTTTACAAGTTAATTCTGTTGGTCGATTATTTATATTTTATAGCGGACCCCAGGTATCCTTCAGGATGCAGCTGTACTGGGACTAACGCTAGGAGGATGATGATTATTTATTACTGGTGTTAACTGGTAATGTCAACTAAGTTAGTTTTGCTTATACGTAGGTATAAACTCATACATTCATGGACTTTAATTTGGAACCACCTTAAGGTTGGCAATACTGTCAGACTGTATGGAAATTCAAAGACTTATTTGCGAAATACATCAAGAATTAAAGAGCGGTCGCGCCATACTACTGCCGTGAAATTGCACATAATTTGTTTACGCCTATGGTAATAAGCGTAAACATATTTTGTGGTTTATTTTGGTTAATATATTTCTTTTCACTGCTATATTTTTAGTATTATTTTTTTGCGTTTCGCTGCATAATTCACAGTTTGATTATTTATCCTCATCGATTATATGTATTTCTTCAACTCATTTGCTAAAAGGTTTAGCTGGAAGAGATTCCTTATAGGTAAAAACTCGCATTTGTACTTTTTATGGTCTTTTGCAGTATTAAATACATTAGAAATGTATTTCCAATACTCCAAACCTTATTTGCTACTTGAAGATTGTATGAAAGAGATTGTTGCAACCTATCACTTTTAAGGATGTTGTGTGATAATGTCGGTTTTTTGTTGTTTATGAAAGGGGCTCATGGTATATATTTATACAGGGTGGGAATGAGTATACCGACAGATTTTAACCAACGATTCTAGTGCCTATTTGGATTTTTGTTATTTAGTTTTGTGTTTAAATATTAGCCATAGTCTTTAACATAGACATAAGATTTGATAGTGGTATATGCGCAATGTTGGCCTGCATCGTGTGAATCCAGAATAAACTAGTTGTCACATATGAATAAACAATTTAACTAATTCACTTATTTACGAAGTATTCAATGGATGCGGTTCGGTATGGTATCGTTAAATATCGGCAAATACGAATTAGTGGTTAGCTAAAGCTGCACCGTCGGAATAACTACGCAGGCGAACTCTTGGTAAGCCGCAGTGGCGTCCCGTCCCTGCCGCGATATTATTACTATCTCGAAGCTACTTGAGACTGCACCGCGTTTTTATTACAGTTTCCTAGACTGTCCAAGTGTCATATTGCATGACAAAGCCGTCAGATACATTTTATCCCCTCTTTTTTACAATTCTTTTATCAGTTCATTGTCTTGTTTTAAATTAAAAACTGGCTGCTGTTAACTTGCCATGTGAAGTTACTGACACGTATCATACCAAATTATTTATATTATTTTGTATTAAAATGCCTATTTCGTTACATTTCTGGGTTTATTATGTTTTATCTCAAAGATTTTGTTCATGCTACACAACTTGGTGGCGATATTAAAGTTATCCATTGTACCCATTAATCCAACATAAGTTGATAAGATATATAAATATCAATAGTTGACATTATTTGTTAGTGTACCAAAATATATGCCTTAACCTTCATTGCATCGTGTCGTGAAAAGAGAGTTAATCTAAATATTTTGTCTTCTTCTTCTTAATCTACTAGCGCTTTCAATCCCGGTATACCGAGGCCCCGCGCTATTTTACAATCCCACTTACTGCGGAATTACAAGCGCGGGATCCCGTGAAATTTGCGGGGCTACGGAGAGGTATGTAGGCGACCATTTGTGAGTTAAAGTTAAAATAAAACTCCGGTATATTAAATAAAAACTGTGACTCAATTGACAATACTTTATTTTGTTTAGGTACTCAAAAAAATAGGAGGCAACTATTTCGTCGCTTAATTTAATTTTATACAGGGGGATTCAGGAGACGTGAGCAGGACCAACACTACATACATAGTAAATGGCAATTAATCGTTGACCATTGTATTTACGTAAAACACCCGTACCTTTTTCCTGTATTTAAATTTTTGTTATGTTAAAATTTAATTCTCTACAATCATGGTCACCCTACAACAACTGGTTTATAAAGTTTAAACCTCTAACTGCTATGACAACATTTTAATAACGAAGAAAGTAAATTGTCACATTGAGTGAGATACGATATTTCCAAAGTAATCGGACTCAGATGACATTCAATTTGAAACGTACCACTTGACTGAAGTATTCTGATTGTAGAGTGACCATGAATTTCGTAAATAATTTTAAACATTTTGGTTTTACTCAAAAGATAAATGAACGTTAATTTCACTAATAGCGGTACGAAGCTTATGATCTACTGAATCCGTAATGTTGAACTTGCTCACGTCTCCCGAATCACCCACATTTTGGTCAATCGCAAGAATAAGATTGGCACTGTTGTGAACATGTATTTTAAAAAATATACTGTATCTATGACATCAGCGTCACCACTGTGACAGAGGCGGTTCTCAGAGGGGCTACCATGAACGCCTGAAGATCGAAGAATAACCAAAACGACGGAGTTGAAGTTTTTTTTTATGATAGACTGACCAGCGATTGGCCTTAGTCTCACCTGATGGAGAGCGATGACAAGGCCTAAGATGTTGCTCACTGATTCAGTAATAGCCCACTCATGTCTTGAAGAGACCCAGATTGTATGTATCAGGAAATACAGACGGCGGCAGTAAATTCCAGTCCTTAGCTGTTCGCATTAAAAAAGAAGAAGCAAATCGCTTCGTGCGAATAAAAGCTATAGGCTGACAACGTAAGGATGCAACCGCTTACCGCGTCTGGACGTCCGGTGATGGAATGGGGAGGGCGGAACTAAGTCATGTAATTCCTGTGCACACTCTCCGAAATGTATCCGATAGAACACAGACAGACAAGCGACTCGACGACGGTGTTCCAAGCTCTGTAACTTAGATTCAACCGCTGGATCATCCTCGAAAAGCCTACGAGCACGGCGCTCTATCGAATCCAAGGCCGCTAACTGATACTTGGCGGAACCGTCCCAAAGGTGGCAGCAGTACTCCATGCACGACCGAACCTGCGCTTGGTACAAGGAAAGAAGCTGTTTCTGTCTGAAATACCGCCTCACCTTATACAGGACACCAAGTTTTTTAGCTGCAGTTTTAGCCTTGGATTCGAAAGATGTAGATATTCGAAAGATTTTTTTATACCACGTCTGTGGCAATCAAACGTACGTCCCGCCTGATGGTAAGCGGTCACCGCAGCCTATGGACGCCTGCAACTCCAGGGGTGTCACATGTGCGTTGCCGACCCTTTAAAAATTTATACATTCTTTTCTTGAAGAATCCCATACTGTAGTTCCTCGGGAAAACCTCCTATATTCCAAAGAATATTCTTATATTCGAAAGATTTTTACCATGACCCCACAATTGTCAAGTGTCGATGTGAATATTGTCACTGATGCACAGTTAATTTTATTATTTGTCACGCATTTATCTTTTTCATTTATTAAATAGAATGCAAGAAGGTACATATTATTTAATTTGTCAGTTCTACTTGTTTTTGTTATAAAAATATCATTTTTTTTTTTAATTTATATCTCTAAGTGCTATATTATTGGACTTCATACTTCTACAGCAAATACTGGTGTTACTATGACTATAGTATTGTGTAAGATTCTGCTTTTTAATGTCATAATAGATCTTTCATAAAGAAAACTTCTCTCATTTTACTCATAAGGTCATGTTGATAAAAATAGGTTCGACAGACGTGTATAACTAATGATAGCATTACACAAACCCGGAACAAGCATGGCAGAATCAATACCATCAACAACAGATGGTTTAATTGCTTAGAAATTGAGTACTTATATATATTATGTTTGATATGGTACGTTTTATTAGTAATGGTCCATCATTCCCTTACCTAATCAAAAATAGAGTATATAAATAGTACTCAATACTCAATACTTTATTGCAATTTCACAAAGTAATTGTACAGGTGGTAAACTTATAAGCTAGAGCTTTGTGAACCCTGTTGGGCACTGCAATATTATTTTTTTATTCCAGGGAGAGGGGAATTTGAGATTAATTATCTTAATAAACAATAATTATTATATTTATTAGAAAATGTACCTAACTTAAAAACAAATGTCACCTACCTTAATGTCAAAAATACAGACTGCTTCTGAATGGTATATATAAAATATAAAATAGAAAATAAAATAGTAATGTCATTATTTTTAAATAAGTACATTGTCAGTTATTATTCAAACCATTAAATTATTATATTGACAAGAACAAATAATCTATAGATATTATTGGACTATAATTTGTCATTGAAAAATTCACTTAGAGTATAATATGACTTATCTAATAACAACTGTTTAATCTTATTTATGTATATTTTATCATTTTCTTCTTATTTTATTGAGTCCGGGAGTTTGTTGTATATTTTAATGGACATTACTAGGGGGCCTGATGACAGAAGTTTAAGTTTACAAGGTGGTGGGATTAATCTATTCTTGTTACGGATCGATCGTGTAGAAGGGATGTCTCCTCGTTTTGTATAGAATCCCTATGCTTTCGAACGAACTTACACATTTCTAATATGTATATAGATGTAAGGGTCAGCAGTCCAAGTTCAGAAAAATAAGGTTTGTGGCTTTCGATCTCGTCAAGGGTTTTGTTCATTAAGATACGAACTAGCTTTTTCTGAAGGGTAAAAAGTAATGGAGCGTTGGTACTGTTACCCCACAAAATAATACCGTAGTTTAGCCAGGCATATGCATACGCGTAGTATGTTGTTAGGGCTGTCTCCAAATTTGTGGTAATTTTAACCTCCCGAAGCGCATAGACGAATTGAGATATTTTTTTCCTAACTTTTTCTATATGTGATTTCCAATTCATGTGGCTATCTATATCCAAACCCAATAGTGTAGAGCTTTGGACGACTTCTATGTGAGTATTTTCGTAGGTGTAATCTATATCTAGTGGCGCTTTCTGGTATGGGTAGAATGCAATTATTTTGGTTTCGTACAGTTAATTTCGAGGTTATGGTCCCTCATCCAGGAACTGACTGCATTTAAGTTAACTGTCAGTTTCTCATCGATGTCTTTAGGGTTTTGGCAAGCTATGATTAGTGACACATCATCGGCAAATAACACACAGGGATCATTTGTGATTTTGGGGAGGTCGTTGATGTAAATCAGGAAAAGCAAACATCCAATAACGCTTCCTTGCGGAATAGAAGCGTTTAGAGTTTCAGAATTTGATTTTACATTTTGTATTTCTCCAGTTGCATAGTTAAAGTGTTCTATCTCAACTAGTTGCTTTCTATCCTTTAGGTAAGACCATCCGAAAGCACTTCCGCGAATTCCTATACCATAAATTTTATTTAATAATATGTCGTACTGTACCTTATCATAAGCTTTGGTCATATCCAAAAGTATGCCAATGGCATATTGTTTCGAATTAAGGATTTCTAAGATTTTTTGTACATACTTGTATACTGCCAAGACTGTTGATCTATGCTTCCGGAAACCGTTTTGGCAGTCGTTAAATATGTTATACTTTTCACAGAAGGTGTAGATCCGGTTACACATGGCTTTTTCGAACACTTTAGACGCTGTTGGTAACAGAGCGATTGGGCGGTAATTATTTGGGTCTAACATTGAGTTCTTTTTGTGAATAGGCTTTACAAAAGCTATTTTCAAGTGATCTGGAAATGATGCTTCATCAAAAGATTGATTCACTAATAAACACAGCGGATATGCAAGTTGGTCAGCACAATATCGAAACAAAGATGGCGGAAGTTCATCAATCCCATAACTGAATTTGTTTTTTAAATTTCTAATTATTTTAGTTATTTCAGGGATGGTCACCGGTGTAAGGAACATAGAATTTTCGATTTGCTGCACGATGGGTCGTCCGGTGGCAGGTGTGATAGCAGTTAGATCTTTACCTATGGACGAAAAAAACTATTAAATGTGTCAGCTAATAATTTAGGCTCCGATATTATGTTGACTCCAATTTGTAACTTGATGTTGGTTTTAGTTTTTTTCGGTTTCTTGTTCGTTCGCTCGTTAATTACGCTCCACATCGTTTTTACTTTATTATTCGATTTTTTTACTTTATTTGCGTAATGTAATTTCTTAGCTGTGTTTACCAACCTTTTTAAAACTTTTTCATAACATTTGTAGTAATTTTGTAGTACTTGGTTATTTGACTTTAATACTAATATTTTTAAAAAGCGCTTGTTTTTACAAGATATTTTTATTCCTTTGGTGACCCAGTGCTTTTTGTAATTAAATTTTAGTTTAAACTTCAGTTTTGGTATGCATTTATCTAAAATATTTTTTAAAGTTTGTGTAAGCGCTGTATAATTATGATTTACGTTCCTATCGAGTCTTATTATCGAGGACCAATCCTGTTGGCAAAAATCATTTTTAAAACAATCTATATTTTTAGAGTTAAAGTGTCTTTTTTCTGTTGTCCAAGTCATTTGTTGTTTCTGTTGTTGGGGTAAGTACACACATAAAATGGTTCCGCAATGATCAGAGAATCCCAGCTCCTTGACACTAGCATGGAGATTATCTTTGAAATTAGTAAAAATTAATAAAAAAAAATCAAGGGTAAGTAAACGAATAAGATTATACAGTGTTTGGCTATTGGTTCTCGTATCCTTATTCACACTAAGTTGATACAATAATTACCTCCTTACATCTGTTTACTTTGACAAATATCACAAGTGCAATATTAAATGACATGACAAGTACGGTTGCCAGTTTTGTTGCACTTTTAGCACCACCCAGGGGTCACGTGTAGGGTAACGGTGGGTACTCCCTACGTACTTGTCTTCTCAAAGATCTCACGGTTCAAAAATAAATGCCATACGATTATTATTATTTAATGACATGACAGTAAATATCTATTTAAAAACTGGGCCAGTATTCCATTCGCAAAATTTCACACTACAGGGCATATTTCCACTTCCATTAATCAATATTTGAAAACCGAAATACAAAAGTGCAAATATAAACCCTTTAAAAGAAGTGAATGTGTTTGGAGTCTGAAACGGTGAACAATATTAAACCACCTACAGGGTACTTAAGCATTTTTTTTCTGCTAAGGCAGGTTCTAGAATGAAATTGTTAATACGAGAAAGTAACTAAATCCGTTGGCTCAGCGAATAGCTATAGGGTTTTTTTTTTTATTTAGATACAAGAGTGCGCCTCTTTTCTCAGTCCTGAGGTAACTTCTACCCAGTGGCGGATTCAGTAAAAACTCTCAAGGGGGGAGCGCATATATACCCCCCCTTGGCGTGCCGTTGCCGTAAACCGGGCGCGCGCGCAGTGCTGCCACTCGCGGTGGGCGGTGCGGGACACGCATGGGGGGGAGGGGGTCCGTGCGGAAGGTCCATCAAACGGCCATTGTATGCTCTCTTCGTGTTCAAGCCAACAGAGCCTGGTTGCTTTTTCTCCCCGATGTTAGTATTAGGTTGAGCAGGTCTTCCGTCATTAATTACCAAATTAATATCTAGTTGGTAATATCCCGATCTGTGAAAAACCAACGTAGAATTCCGCCGCTCATGTGGTGCGGTCGTTTTGTCTGTCGACTAGTCAATAATGTGATGGTGCGGTTGATAGTGCTCTTTTGTGTTCTGATTGAAATCCTCGCTTAACCGATCCATATAATTGGTTGAGTTGCGTTACTTACTATAGTTAGAATTTAATGGAGTAGATATTACTTTGTTATAAAGTAATGGGGCGTTTTGTGTATATATATATATGTGTGTGTGTGTGTGTGTGTGTAGGATTAATAATAATAATAAAAATAAGCGACCCTATGTACCTGAGTGCTCCTGGGGGTGTCCTGTGGGTTGGTTGTATGAACAGGCCCCCCGCCTCTGGCTTGCCTTAACCGGCTGTCCAGAGTGGAGTCACTAGAGCTGTTGCTCGGGGGTGGATGTGGTCACCTAAGTGGCGAGTTGGCTATATGTTTAAAGTCCAGTGCCACCTCTCTACCCCCAGCCCTCTGCACCGGTGTTGCCCTTAGGCCATTTTTAATGTCGCTATTTATAGGGGCCCATCTAGCAGAGGGCGAGTCACCGTCTGCCTGAGATAAAAATGTGAGACAGTTTTATTAGGCAGACGTCAGTCGTCTCACTCAATAGCCCAGCCATTAGTCCATCATATTCACCCAATAGTCCGGTTCATTTAGATTCCATCAACCAGCAATAGTTCCTGTACACCCTGGCGGGTGCTGTCTCTGTGTGCGTCCCATGACACGGGCAGGGACAGCATCCGCTCGGTGTACCCCTTGCATTTCATTAAATTGTCAAAAGGGCCTCTACGTGTTGGCTATGTGGTACTCGGTTGGTACTTCGGTACCTCGGTACTTCGGCTCCGCGCACGCCTTCCAAAGATCCGGGAGACCATTGTCCCGTGAGCGGAAAAGACATACAATAATAATAAAAAAAACAATTAATGATATGTACATTTCAAATGAAAGGGAACGCCAAACAAAAAAACCGGCCAATTCCGTGTCGCACCGCGCACAAAAAAGGTTCCGAACCGACGACACCTTCTAATTTACATATGAAACCACTATACAATACATTAAATCGAGAAAGGTCGTATCTTCATATGAAGCTTACGGCACTAACGACCTTTTGTGTGGGCAACACAGCTTTTCAGCAAAACTAAAAAACCGTTAGACAAACAAATAGTTTATTGTCTGAAAGTGAGTGGTCGTAAAGATAACAAAAGTTCAGTAGTTCGTCATGATCTGCCATAAAGATGCTGAAAGGATTTATTAATGTACATCATCTTGTTTTTTTTTAGAATTTTAAACTTCATATTAGGGCCGTTTCGAAAGTTTTTAGCTGCTCTCACTTCTATTTATGCGATATATGTTTTAATGATACCATTATGCGGGTAATTTCGATACATATGTGTTGGGGTGAAACTGTTGATGAAAGTCGCTTGGGTTTTTTTTTATTGTGTTTTAAGTACGACGTGTCAACAGCCCTATCGAATATGCGATGAACGGGTCATAATACCAAATTTGTGTTGCGGGCCAATATTAATTAATACGTCACCACAACTAAACGAAATTTTATACACCACAAACTATGAATCTTCCCTATCTCTACCTACGTAATCTGTTTCGATTGCATGAAAATCAGCGACGATGAGCAGGTGTGTCGAATATTAGTCTAGGTCGCGAGACTAGGGACTGGTCATCATCACAAAAAAACTTAAATTAAATAAAATCATTTAGTGATTTTACATTAAAATCAGCAAAACTAAGTTAGGAAGTCATCCCGGGCATTTTCCACCACAATTGTTAGGGATTTAGATGTCAAAACTATTTTTAGGTATCAAAAATGGTACTATTTTCGCAAATTTTCAAAAGCCCATACAAAAGGCCTTTTGGTAAAAAAAATGTTGTTATAAAAATACTTTGCTGCTTACTAACGATTTTATCCCAGCTCATAACTATTGAAATTGCCCACATAATGGTATAAATAAAAAATATATCGCATGAATAGAGTGAGAGCAGCTAAAAACTTTCGGAACAGCCCTCGTAGGTTGGAAATTAGAGGGTGGGGGACACTTTTTACGACTTTGACAGCTAATCTCACCAACGGTTGACTTAAATGGATTTTTTTTTATAAAACTAAGTCATTTTTGAAGGAAGGCCTATCCATAAAAAAAATTGTTTGACCCCCCTATTACATTTATGGGTTTGCCCTCCCCCCAGCTTAATATTTTGTTCGTAATTTCACATCATATTTCTATAGCGGTATATAGAATATACCTTTCTACCAATTTTCATAATTGTAGTGCTCATAGTCTCCGAGTAAATCGGCATGGGACATACGGACGGATGGACGGACAGACATGACGAATCTATAAGGGTTCCGTTTTCGCCATTTTGGCTACAGAACCCTAAAAAGAATAATTATTTTCGGTTTTGTGTCAGTTATTCTACTCACCCGCATGTACTTACGTGAAGATGAAAATGAAATGAAAAATATTTATTGATTTTTTCTCATTACATAGAAGATTGTAAGACGACTAAATTCGCTTAGTTTGTAGTAACCAGGGTTTGCTCTTAAGTTTTTTACCTATAGGTAAAAAAGGTAGAAGATGACCTGTTTTATGTA
Organism: Notocelia uddmanniana; assembly: GCA_905163555.1. Lineage (NCBI taxonomy): Eukaryota > Metazoa > Arthropoda > Insecta > Lepidoptera > Tortricidae > Notocelia > Notocelia uddmanniana. Next base: position 65,985,820 of record LR991052.1, read on the forward strand.
GTTTTCGTTTTGTTCGTTTTCGAATAGTTTATAAATACTAAATAATAAACAAACCGCCATTTTGATCTTGTCCAACTTCTGAGACTTTGTTCACTTTGTGGTCGTTTCATTTAGTTTTTACTCTTATTACGCAACAGGAATCAATTATGTATAATCACATTTGTTTACCTCCAATTTCTTAACGATTTCCAACATGCTTGCTTGCGAGAAGACTTGTTATAGCGGGTATCTCGTCTAGCTGTTAGAGTTTGTCGAGCTACTTACCCGCACTTTGGTCTTCATCGTTCACCCGTACATTTGCATAGTGCATCGGGCGGCATACAATCACAATTTCCGGTGAAATCACAGTTACGCTGATAAATACGAGTAAGACATAACAACGCTTGTATTCACCTGAAATTTCAAGATTTAGAGGCCAGTAGAGTTCGGCATGTTTGAGGATTCCGTGAACAGTTATGAGAACGAATAATTGTATCTTAGAGGAAATCGCTAGACGACTCTCGGACATCTGCCAAGGAAGGATGCTGTTTCTTCGGACATATCATGCGTTCACCTAGACATGATCTAGAGAAACACATTATTTAGGGATCTGTGGAAGGCAAACGCCCAAGAGGAAGGATTTCGGTACGCCGCTGGACCGATACAGTCAAAAGAGCTTCCAAATGCAGTCTTTCCCGTGCGGTCCATTTACGGACGGGGAGCCGAACTGTATGAAGGGAGATGGCATGCGGTCGCGATCCTCTGTCATGAGGGATCGACTAAGAAGAAAAAAAGTTCGGCATACGGTTCGGAGTATTGTGCGTCGCCGCTCCGATTCGTTATTGAATATCAGCATTTCAGAGGGGCAAGTAGAGTTAGGCTGTGTGGAGTAGGAGGTTTGGCATTAACTATCCAATAATAACCGACAATAATGTAAACTAGAGTCTTGACAAATACTTTACATGCATTGTTTTTAGTGGGTCGTTTTAGTTACGCGCTATAAAATCAAATGTTACTTAAATGAAACACATATTTTACCGATTAACTCCTATTAATTATTTAAATTATCTATGCTAATTCCGTTATGCTCAACGTTTCAATGAAAACGATACAAAATTAACGTAATCAGCTTATGAGCGTGTTTAACTGGAAAAATATCATGAAATGAGAATTAATAATTAACGCGTAATCATAATAGTGTTAATAATGTAGAGGAAATAAACGCTTCCACGCCAATGTACAGTTTTGAAGCGTTAAACACGCAATGAAATAAAAATACTGTTTTATTATCATTGTGATTTTAATCCAATTGAGAGTTGTCGAACACATGTATAAAGGCAAGCGAATCATAAATAATGATTACTTGTCTCCAATATATGTTACTGCATTTTGGTAGCTGTCATGTCGTTTATGCATCTAATGAATTTAAAGACCTGCAACATTAATGAACGTGGAAATTCCTGAAATGATTTTCCATCTTATGTGATGAATCGAAGCGTTTTGGCGTCTTTTCTTTTCGTAATATTTGTTGAGGTACCTAATCTGCATTCTGTGTAGTTAGAATTTTAGAACCCCTGACATCTCCTGTTCAAAGAAATTAGGCAACTGAAATATCCGGATATTCACACTTCAATATTCGAATTGGGGATCTGAGGGGCCAAAACCGGTAAGTTAAAATGAAAATATTTCCAGTAACGCTGCCCAAAACAATGGTTACCGGAATAGGTGTGAACCGAAAAGGTGAATAAAAAAATGAAAATGCTTTTTAGGGTTTCGTACTAATAAACTACTCAGTGAAGGGTAAGTTCTACCTGTTCATATTTTTTTTACAACCTTTTATGCCACCCAACGGTTGTCTGTAAGAGATCGCTTTAAGCGATAAGACCGCCTATTACTAATTATGTAAATTTTTGTGCAACATTTTTCTATTGATGGTGCAATAAAGCATATTTATTACTATTCTCTTTATTTATCTTACAACTTAAGTTAGGCTTTTTACAAAACATTTATAAAAGTATAATATAAAAATACACATACAAAATATAAAAGCATTATAAAAAAACCGGCCAAGAGCGTGTCGGGCCACGCTCAGTGTAGGGTTCCGTAGTTTTCCGTCCGTCACATTAAGTTGACATATTAAGTACAGAAACACAAAACCTTTGAAAGCACGTCATTTCATTGTGATTTTGTAGAAATGACAGGTACAATAAACACCTGTTTATACGGTTAAATTACAAACTTAGTTCAGAAATTATTTTTGTAATTTTTTCAAAAACTATTTAACCTATCAAGTTCAAAATAATTTTCCTACAAAGTTTTTATAAAGTTCTACTTTTGAGATTTTTTTCATATTTTTAAAACTTATGGTTCAAAAGTTAGAGGGGGGGGGGACACATTTTTTTTTACTTCTGGAGCGATTATTTCCGAAAATATTAACATTATCAAAAAATGATTTTAGTAAACCCCTATTTATTTTTAAATACCTATCTAACAATATATCACACGTTAGGCTTAAAATTAAAAAAAAAATCACTCCCCACTTTACGTATAGGGGAGGTACCCTAATAAAATATTTTTTTCCACTTTTTATTTTACCACTTTGTCGGCGTAATTGATATACATATTAGTACCAAATTTCAGCTTTTTAGTGCTAACGGTCACTGAGATTATCCGCGGACGGACGGACAGACGGACGGACAGACGGACGGACAGACATGGCGAAACTATAAGGGTTCCTAGTTGACTACGGAACCCTAAAAACCTAACCTAGAGTGCCGCCGGCAGCGAGGCGGGGCCTACGCTACCGGCGGTTAGGGCGACATACAGAGGAACATCCTGACTATCCGCGCCGTGTCCAGAAGTACCGCCTTCTGTATCTGACCCTTGACCCAACCATCTAGCGAGAGTCTCTTAAGATGTTGATCGAGACTCTTCGCAATTAGACCGTTTGCAGAGACGACTATCGGGACAATGATCGTCGAATCAACATCCCACATGGCGGTTACCTCGTGTGCCAGGTCTAGGTACTTGCTAGCCTTGTCCTTCTCGGCCTTCACGAGGTTCTCATCATGGGGGATGGTGATGTCGACGAGCACTGCCTGGCGTTTCAATTGATCTGTCAGCACGATATCAGGTTTGTTGGCTATAATAGTCCTATCCGTGATGACAGATCGATCCCAATAGAGCGTGGTACGACCATTTTCGAGAACTGGCGCGGGTGTGTACTTATATTATAGTACGGCACTTCGAAGTCCACAAGACTGTACTGAAGAGCAAGCTGCTGGTGAGTAATCTTGGCTACCAAGTTATGTTTGTGCAAGTACTCGCCGTTGGCAAGATGACTACAACCGGAAATGATATGCCTGAGCGGCGGCGACGGCGGCATGCCCGACAAATGTCGACGGTACCGTCCTTCAGGATATATTTCCAGTAGTTGTTAGTCATGATAACCTCGTCCGCAATTGCACAGACAAAACCTACAGTTTCCCCAAAAAGATCCCTAAAACGTAGCCAGTTCACCGATGCGAGCAGGTCTACGTCGGGCCCCGTAAGGGCCTTGTAGAAACGCCCATGTAGCTCCTTTCTCTTCCACACCGTCCTGCGGTCCTCGGTGCTTAGTACTTTAAATCTGTGCCAGTTCTCGTTTGCCATGGAGAGCGGTGTGAAAGATGCGTCTACTGCCACTACGTCACGATGCATCCCACACTCACTGTTTAGAAAGTAATCCCTGAGACTGCACACCTCGCGGTTGTGAAGGTCTTTAGCATTTAAGAAGCCGCGACCTCCAAGCTTCCGCGGGATGTACAGTCTCATAACAGAAGATTGGGTGTAGCATACGGTGCGCAGTGAGCAGTACACGCACCCTTCGATCCAGGAAATCGAGCTCAGTCTGAGTCCACCTTAATATGCCAAAGGAGTATGTGAGCAAGGGCATCACCCAGGCGTTGGAGGCGCGAACCTTATTGCCGCCCGACAAAAAACTGTTGAGTACTTTTGTCAGGCGACAGAAGAAGCGCTCGCTTGATGTCTCCACCCTCGATATCCAAAGACTGTGACATACCAAGATACTTATAGGCTTCTGCTTCGGAGAGAGATCTGAGAGCCATTGTCTCAGAAATATGTAAATTTGTGGAATTTACAACTTTCCCCCGCTGTACATGCATGACCGCACACTTATCGACACCAAATTCCATTTTGATGGCACTACTGAAGACCTCTGTGGTTTTCAGTAGCTCCAACAGGTCATGTTAATTTGGTGCAAATAGTTTAAGGTCGTCCATGTAGAGCAGATGAGAAATGACCTCACCCTTTCTCCGTAGCTGGCAACCTAGTCCTGAATGTCTCTTATTATTATTATTTTTTTGATTTTATGTCACTCCAAACTTTTTTTAACCGTGTATATTGTACATATATATTTTCGTAATTACAATTTAAAGCCCCGTGTTAAACGCCACTTGAGGGTCTTGAAGAGAATGTTTGGACATGTTCTAGTGGTCTTCCTATCTCTTCTCGCACTTATATATAATGACAGTAAAGGACAAATGCTATAAGTTCGACATACACGCGATCATGCTAGCTGAGCTGTCCTGCAGAGTAACACTGCACGGTACAAAAATCTGCGTTCTACATTTGAAATGTGCACAGCACATGATACCGACCGACGGCCAGTACGGTATATAATGAAACATTTAAGGTAGCCACAAGTACGAATTAACAAGCCCATTTTTTATGCTCGTCCCCAAACCAGTTAATTGAAATGAACCCTAAATAAAAAAGGCTATAGAGATAAAATAATTTGTTTTGTGACACCGTTTTATAGAACAATCTATCTTGATTGCGGCTCTGTACAGTCGCCCAGGGAAATGTTAAAAGGTCGAAGAACTAGGTCTCTCTGTGTGTATTCCAGTATTTATTCCCAAGCGGCCAGCAGTTTAGTGTGCGTAGTGCTAAGCTTTCACCATTTTATGGTTGTTGGGGGACAATATGTTAGGCTACTATTATATGTAAGTATATTTAATTATCATCATCATCATCATCATGTCAGCCGAAAGACGTTCACTGCTGGACATAGGCCTCCCCCAAAGACTTCCAGAATGACCGGTCCTGCGCCACCCGCATCCAGCGGACACCCGCGACCTTCACCAGGTCATCGGTCCACCGTGTGGGGGGCCTGCCCACGCTACGCCTTCCGGTACGTGGTCGCTACTCGAGAACCTTTCCGCCCCAACGGCCATCGGTTCTACGTGCTATATGCCCCGCCCACTGCCACTTGAGTTTGGCGATTCGGAGGGCTATATCGGTCACTTTGGATCTGCTGCGGATGGCCGCATTCCTGATGCGATCACGTAGAGAAACTCCTAACATTTATTTATTAATTTATTTATTTCATACTCACAACCATCTTTACAGGTAACCCCAATGCGACAGTGTGGGGAATCTTATACATAGCTCTCTCCATTGTTCTTTGGGTGACTTTGAGCCTTCTTATGAGGCCCATAGTAAGCGACCTCGTTTCAGTACCATATGTCATCACTGGCAACACACACTGGTCAAAGACTTTCGTCTTGAGACACTGCGGAATATTGGACGAAAAGATGTGCCGTAGCTAATGTTTAATTATATATCTTTATAAATTTTAGATCTTTATCACATTTTTCATAATTTCGGAAACAGCATCTTTCCTTGTACCAAGCTCAAGTTCGATCGTGCATAGGGTACTGCTCCCACCTTTGGGACGGTTCCGCTAAGTATCAGTTAGCGGCCTTGGATACGGTAGAGCGCCGTGCTCGTAAGCTCTTCGAGGACGATCCGGCGGTTGAATCTAAATTACAGAGCTTGGAACACCGCCGTCGAGTCGCTTGTTTGTCTGTGTTCTATCGGATACATTTTGGAGAGTGTGCACAGGAATTACATGACTTAGTTCCGTCTTCCCCGTTCCATCACCGGACTTCCAGACGTAGTGAGCAGTTGCATCCTTACGTTGTCAGTCTACCATTTATTCGCACGAAGCGATTTGCTTCTTCTTTCCTAATGCGAACAGCTAAGGACTGGAATTTGCTGCCGCCGTCTGTATTTCCTGATACATACAATCTGGGTCTCTTCAAGACAAGAGTGAATAAGCTATTACTGAACCAGCGAGCAACATCTTGGGCCTTGTCATCGCTTTCATTCTGCTCACCACTGAAAACAAATGCCCTGACCGGGATTCGAACCCGGGGCCTCTAGATTCGGAGGCAGTGTCACACCAACTAGGCTAAACAGACTGTCATGATGATAATTAAATATTTCGTCAAGATCTTTTTTAAATTAATATAGTAATTAGTGGTAAAATACTACTAAAATCATTACCGTAAAACAGGGTGAGTTGGTTTCGCGGGGAGAGGTGGGTTATGAATGGGGAGAGAAGATTTGAGAGAGGGGTGAGAAGGGATTTTAAGGCTACTGCTACAAAAATAATGTATTCCAATTTAAAATGGGGCTATAGTAATACGCATAATAAAAAAAAATCGATCCAACAATCTTCCAAAATCACCTTTGTATGAAAACCCCTTTCACCCCAAATACGAGGCACTACAGGGTGAGGTGAGTTTTCCTCTTTATCGTCAAAGTTATGAAATGGAACTACCCAAAATAAAATAAAAAACTAGAATACAAACGTCCGGAACACTTATTATATACACCATTCAGTTTTCATATGAAAAAATAAAATGTTATCGAGGTTTGAATTTCAGTTTTGACCCTACTCACCCCATTTTACGGTACCCATCCTTTTGGCTATGCCGTAGTCGGGTAAAAACATCGCGATTAGGTAAGGTAACCCAGAACATTGGGCTACTTTCCGACTCTATTATTAATATTTTAAGGTTGAAACCTAGTAAAACACTTGCTTAACTGCCTGTACACTTGTAAAAGGTATGCAACAAAGAAAATACTTACGTGTTGTGTAATATTTGATACCCTTTCACTTTCGTAAAACTGTCACCGAGACAAAATTTATAATGATTACTTGAACATCAGTAAAAGTTTGTAATTACAGTACCGACCAATAATATATCACCTTTAGGTATTTAGGGCGAAACTTTTTTTTGTACATTCCCAAATGTTTTTACCTTACCTCATCATGCAAAAGGTAGTATTTAGACTCTTTGGACGAGCGATAAGAAAATCTGGCCACATACAAAGGTTTTTATTTAGTTTTTTGTTTATTTCCGCAAAAACACTACAGGACAGTTTTCCTACAGTTGTATGTAAATGTGAAATTATTACCTAAAATAGCTTAAAAACGATAGGTGGTTAACGAGGTGAAGATGTCGAAGACTCGTGGGGCGAAAAATTTGAATCCCTGTCAACAACAAGCTATCTTTGCCGGCTACAACCAAGGGCGTACCCACAAACAGCTTTCGCAGCAGCTTAGTGTATCAAGAACCACGATTACTAAGTTGCTGAAGCGATTAAAGTCACCAAGAAATTCCATTGGCAATAAAACACGTGGCAGACCACGTTGTACTACACATGTGACCGACCGTAACATTTTGCGAGTCTCACGTGAGAATCCTCGGTTAACGGCGACGGATATAGTCAAAGAAATATCAACCCCAGTACAGCGTACTCCATCTTTACGGACTGTCCGACGTCGTTTGCACAACGCTGGATTAAACGGAAGACGCCCTATAAAGAAACCGCTTATATCTAAGAAGAACCGGAAGATAAGCTTGGTGTAAAGCACGCGAACACTGGATACCGCGACAATGGTCTGATATACTCTGGAGCGATGAGAGCAAGTTTCTTTTATTTGGAAGCGATGGTATAAAGTGGGTACGTCGCCCTACTAGTACCCGATATAAGCCCGAGTACCAACTTCCCACGGTAAAACACGGAGGAGGCTCTGTAATGGTGTGGGGTGCCTTTTCCGCTAAAGGCATGGGCCCCCTTCATAAAGTTGAAGGCATTATGGACCAGAATGTGTACTTAGATATTATGGACAATGTTATGTTACCATATGCACGACGATTTCTGGGCCACGGGTTTGTGTTTCAGCAGGACAATGATCCAAAGCATCGTGCAAAACGTGTCACAGAATGGTTCTAGCGGCGACGCGTTACTCAAATGGACTGGCCAAGTCAATACCCTGACTTAAATATAATAGAGCTGCTACGGGATGAACTAGAAAGACGTTTGAAAGGTAAAAGAGCCACTAATGCGGGCCAAAAGTTCTCTCAGCTGTAGCTGAGTAGAGAGTAGAGGAATGGCATAAAATCCCTCAATCAACTATTATAATAATATATAATAATAATATTGGGGGACAATCTTACACAAACTATTGACGCTCTTGTGGACTCTATGCCTAGACACTGTAATTTAAAGCAGTTATTGAATCAAAAGGCTTTGCTACAAAGTATTAATGTTGTTACACTTTAATAAATAATATATAAAATGTTAATCTATCACTTCTTTTTATTTATAATAGGTTCATAAAGACCGACTGCACTTTGTTATGTTGTGCAGGTTTTAAGTATATAATGAGTATAACTGTGCTTTCACATTATTTAATTGAGATATGCATTCTATTTTTTGGTAAAGCTCTGGGTAATATTTACACTTTATAATCTTAACAATATATATTACTATATACATATTTACTTAAAAAAACACAAAAGTGATATATTATTGGCCGGTACGTATGCGAACAAAATGTAGGGCAGAAATTAGTAATATAATAAACGAAACGCAACACCGTCGTAGACTGTACCGCATGTGGTCATAAATTAGATGTTAATCAGAGCCGAGACCGTTCGCTGGCCAATAATGTGATACGTACTGTTCCGTACATTTGTTCTGACCGGCCTTCCGTTTATCCGGCCGGATCTCGCGCGCCCGTACCAAATCCGGCGCCTTCGTCCCCATTGTCTCTTGATGTATGTTCCAGCCGATACTATTCAGCTAAATGCATTGGCAAATCAAAATGTTATAATGAAAGCTTGCGTACTATTAAGTTCTTTAGATGTTGACCTGTGAGGATTTAAATGAGAATGAACACTACGTATTATAATACCCGGGTATGTCCTTAAACTACGACCAAGACCACCGGGGAATGGGCAGCAGCATTCCTAGAGTGCGGTGGAGATACTGCGATCGCCAACCCGCATGCCAAGCGTGGCGATTATGGCATTTACCCCCCATGAAATTGGGGGAGGCCTATGTCCAGCAGTGGACGTCCTAGGGCTGATATGGTGGTGGATGGTGGTATTATAATATCGTTTTAGATGAAGCATGGATCTGTATTGCACCGCATTACCCTACTATTAGCAACGTACATTGTAACAAATAAATTTCATGGGATGAGTTGGGTGAAATTTGACTTACAAACCTCGATAAAAATTTATTTTTACATGTGAAAACTGAATGGTGTATATGATAAGTGGTTCGGACGTTTGTATTTTATTTTGGGTAGTTCCATTTCATAACTTTGACGATAAAGAGGAAAACCCACCTCACCCCGTAGTGCCTCGTATTTGGGGTGAGAGGGTTTTTCATGCAAAGGTGATATTGGAAGATTTTTCTATTATGCGTATTACTATAGCCCCATTTTAAATTGGAATACATTATTTTTGTAGCAGTAGCCTTAAAATCTCTTCTCATCCCCCTCTCAAACCTTCTCTCCCCATTCATAACCCAACTCTTCCCGCGAAACCTACTCACCCCGTCTTACGGTACAATGTATGGTGCAATATATGTAGTCTTAATACAATAAACTTTACATTTTTTATATTTTTGTGTATAAAGAACGTTAAATACTACGGTCCTTGCCTACTTCTTTCCCACTTACCTGGAGAGATTATACCTATATAGAATATACTTTTAAAAGAATAAATAAGTCAGCACTTGCACTACAAAATATTGCAAAGGTAGTAGAAAAGAAGGCACTCTTAACTGCATATTATGGCCTTTTTTGGGAAAACTCGGTGCACAGAGATTCTATTTTTAAAGCCCAAAAAGGTGCATGCATACAGGCCATCTGTGGAATAGGCACGCGAGGAAGTTACGGCCCACATGTTAAATTGTTAAATATATTGACTTTTCCAGCACTCTATATTTGTGAAGTGCCAATTATCGTCAAAATAAATACTCAGTTATTTACAATGGTGTCTCAACAAAGCAGACTTCCTGTGCGATGCTGTGTGTGTACCTGAATTAAATATCCAGTTCCAAACAAAAAACGGCCTAATTAGGTAAAAGTATACTGGGAATGGCTTCCAAAATATTTAATTAAATCCCAGACCGTATAAAAATTAAAAACATAGACGAATTTAAGAATGACTTATAAACTTATCCAGTTAATAAAGCATATTACTCTATAATGATTATTTTGCTGACATTTAGACGAATTGTAAATTATTGAATGTAATGTTATTTCTTTTTTTATATCCCTATAGACATGATTATATAAATTCTTAATTTCATGATTATTTAATTTATATGTCAACTGAAATTATTTGAATTTTTCATAATTCTTTTTTTATTTCTTAATTGTTTACCTATCATTTTACTGCCCATTACTCAATTAGTGTTAGGATTGTTAAGGCAATTTTAATTTTGTACGCTAATAGGCAAAGCAGAGAGTTCTATCATTTTAATTATTAAAACTTTCTTGTATCACCTGTGTTATACAAATAAAAAGTACTCTATTCTCTCTAAATATGTTGAAGGTGACCGGCGAAATGTACAAAACTTTTAGCATTTTAACAATTGTAAACTGTTTTATTCCAGTTTCAATATTTAAGTGGCAACAAAGGGTACCATCATTATAAGTTTTAATCACCCCTCAAAACTATGTTAAAGTGATATTATAATAAGTTTATCTTTAATTTTAACGTTCGAGTTTGTAAAAGGCAAACAAATTGAAGTAACAAGAGTCGTTGAGACACGTATTCCATTTCAATATAATATGAATGTCGACTCTTGCGACACCCATTAGAAGAAAGGTCCCCAGTTCAATTATAATCTATACTCTATACTTATTATAATTATTAATATTATGAAGCTGAAGAGATTGTTTGTTTGTTTGAACGCGCTAATCTCAGGAACTTCTGGTTCGAATTGAAAAATTCTTTTTGTGTTGGATAGTCCATTTATCGAGAAAGGCTTTAGGCTATAGAACATCACGCTGCGACCAATTGTAGCGAAGATGCGGACGAAGTCGCGGGAAACAGCTAGTTCATTTATATCCAGGGACCTTAAAGGAAATAAATAAACCTTAGGAGACAAATTTGCCCACAAACTATCCCCACAGTGAGGGTTATGTTATGGGTATTAGAGGACGATGGATATATTTAATATTTAAATATAAACAGTTAAGTTTATAAACAACATCTCAGACTCAGAAAATAATTTGGTATTTATGCTTACCACGCAATTTTTTGCCCTCACCGCGACTTGAATTCGTCAGCTTCATAGGCTTCAAAAGTATAAAATCAGTAAACATACCGTGTAACTGAATTCTTTTATTTGCGCAATTAGGACTGGATTACATAGCCACGGACAATCTTAGTATTATTGACCCAATGACCACGACAAACAGCAACAATTACACTGAGAGCAAATCTATACATTAAACAGTAATTTGTCCACCTCAACTGGTAATCGGCGAGCAATTAATATGTGTAATTGAAGCTATAATTAATTGGCTGCGGTAATGTAAGGGCACTACGAGTATATGTTTGCAGTGGTGATTATAACACTAAGCCTGATACGAGTCAAACTCGATGAATAGGTAATGAAACTGTGACCCAGTATCCAAAAGGGTTTTTGATACTTTGGAATCATATTTGCATCGACTTGATTCACGCGGTCTTTCGTAAGCGCGGCGTGTGAGTGAAACACACTGGTATTATGAATGACATTGAAATGGGATTGTAGTTTCAAAATGGAAGCCTTGCACGTGACTAGGTTTCCATTACATGATAAATTCATTTGCATTTTAGACCGGGATTGACCAGGGAAAGCCTCTGCGGACCGGGGCAATCACATCGGTGTGACCAAGTTCATATGTCGGCGTGTCCTGTTGAAATATGCATCATCTTAACAAATTGCGAACGTAGAGATACATATGTATCTCAATTATCGCATATAAGGAGTGATAGACGGCCTGTTTAGCCTAGTTGGTAGTGACTCTGCCTCCGAAGCTAGAGGTCCCGGGTTCGAATCGCGGCCAGGGCATTTATTTGTGCATTTTTCACGGATATTTGTTCTTGGGTCTTGGATGTTTTCTATGTATTTAAGTATGTATTTATCTATATAAGTATGAATGTCGTCGTCTAGTACCCATAGTACAAGCTTTGCTTAGTTTGGGACTAGGTCGATATGTGTAAAATTGTCCCCCAATATTTATTTATTTATATAAGGAATCCTAATCACATTTCAATAAGTAACAGAGAGTACCTATAGGATTGAAATGTCCCATTTTTAAATAACAGTTTTATTGTAAAAATAAGGGATTAATTTCAACATGCAAAATATTGAACGAATGTTTATTCTTTTAGTGTTTTTATGGTCTCTCTAGTTGCGAAGATCTGTCACTCACAAACGAACAAGGGAAATTGCACTGTTATCGTTAATTACGATTACCTATTCTAGTAAAAAATTCATCCAAAGGGTTAAAAATGGAATAGAGCCACTACTATTGCGTATGCACAGTGCTCCAGAAGTAGAAGTATGAGTAGTTTTAGTTTACCAATATTAACGTTATTTTTATTACTTTTTTATACTATAACGGTGACAAACCCAGTGTAACCTGTAACTTAAATCATTATTTCAACCCGCGTTTTATGGTAAGCTTAATATTTGTAACGACTTTGGAAGTCAGTACGCAGGATATCGTACATATAGTAGCTGCTTTGACAAACACCATTATAAGACGGTAGTTGTAAGGGCGGATTATTTAAGGAAAAAAACCGTCATCTATCATAACCCGTAAATAAATCCTACTTTCCGACAAGAAATAAAAGCCATTGCAAAGTTTTGCTGCATTCAAATTGAGCCTGGAAGGCTTTCAATTCAAGTTATGTAAAGAACAATTCGCGCCAGAGTAGAGAGTACGATAATAACAATATTTATTGTTTTGAGACGTTTCTTTGGTGGTCTTCTTGTTTTCTAGTGGGATCTTGGGTTTTTACAAACTTTAATTTCAGTTGCAATGCTTTTATACGAATAAAGGATGATTCACAGTAGGCCGTTCCGTGTCCGGGCCAGCCCGTTTTAATTTAGAGAAATACGCCGGCCGTTGCGTTTGCTGTCATAGAAATCGGGCCGGCCCGGACACGGAACAGTCTACTGTGAATCATCCTTAAGTAAGTAACTAAATTATGTAAGTTATCAGTTCAATTCGATATCGAAGCAATTCCTTTCCAACTCGAATCAAGTCATCGACTCCACTGACTCGTTACCCGCACTGAAGGTTAGACCGGGGACAAATGCAATCCCAACAGGAAATTTGCAACGAGTGGTGATAAATTGATACACGACCGAAGGGAGAGTTTTAAATCGACACGAGTTGCGAATTACCTGTTCGCACGTGTATCGTACAACGTTTTACAGTACATATGGCTCTTTAAAGTTTCGACATATGCACGTAATCTGCTGATTACCGCACTCGTGCGGTAAAGTAGCACCATATGTACTGTAAAGTATTTTATTATTATTATTTATATGTATTTACCTTATCTCGGGATCATGGCGTCTTGGACCTTTGGAAGGCGTGCGTGGGGCCGAAACCAACAGCACAGAGGCTCTTTGAGACAATTTAATCTAAAAGCAAAGGGATACATGGCGGATACCATCCCCGAACGCACAATATAATACATCCAGAGATGGTCCCCGCCAGGTGCAAAGACTATTGCAGTGAATCACTGTGCTGCGATGGAAACTAAGGTCATGGGCTATTGTGTTGAATGTTGGATGGGCTGGATAATGGGCTATTGGAGGAGACCAGCGGACACCTGCCGTGACAATCAGTCTCAATATTGTAAAAAGCAGGCGGTGATCGCCAGCTCGCTGAGCGGGCCCCACATAACAGTCGCACGCACAGTGCGACAGTGGCGCAACATCCCTATGAGCGGCTATAAGGTTGTCGAGAGATGAGTCTGCGGTAGCCAGATCCCGGTAATCCGATCAGCAGGCCGCCGGCGTTATGACATTTTACACTTCCAACCTGGAACATAGGTCTCGCTCTTGCGACTCCACTCCGGCCGGCCAATTAATTATATCTTCGTTCTTAAACTCTATTAGAACCCATTCACGGGTATAACGATAGATACTCGTGAACCGGTCCCAACAGGCGTTGGGGCTATTGTATGTAAAGTAGAAAGAGAGTGAACTGGGCCATGGTGATGAAGTTTGGATGGATAATGAGATTGGGCTATTGCAAAGAGTTCCGGACATCTGCCATAACATTGTAATTACAAAGTTATCGAGGCAGGCGGTGACTAGCCGCTCCTAAGAATGGGCCCCTGAAAACGCCGTTGTAAAGACGGCCAGGAGCAACACCGGTGTGAGCGGCTCAGGGGTGTCGAGAGGTGTGTTGCGCTTTTTCCGAAGTTACTCGCGGCGTTATGCCCTTTAACACTTCTACCCTTGGAGCATATAGCTCTAACGACTCCTCTCTGGACGGCCAATGAAAGCATGCCAGAGCTGAGAGTCCTGCGGGCCCCCTTGGGATTCCACTCCGACCGACGAAGACACGCCGGAGACGGAGGCCCTGACCGACTCTCGGGAGCACTCGGGTCCGTGGGGTCGTTACTCCCCAACAGCTCGCCATAAGCTGCCCTGCGGGCTTATTATTATTATTATGATTATTTCCTTCTCAGTAAAAGACGTAAGAATCGCTGCGAAGGTATTCCCTTTTGCCTGTTATTGTATTTTTATTGAGTTTATTGGGCAACTACGGAACCCTACACATGCATGGCCCGATATGCTGTTGGCCGATTTTTTTAATGTATACCCCATTTTCGTTATACCCGAAGAAAGAAAACATGTCTAAACACTGAGAAAAAAGTAAAACTTACATTTTTGAGTGTGAATTAGAATGCTTATAATTTTGATAAAGGTGCCTTTCAATTCATATTATGACATAATTCAATCTGATTTAATCTATATATTGTTATGAACTACTGAATTGATCAATAGCTGTTTGCTTCTGGGAATTCTATATTGAATTATGGTTTTGAATAGTAATACATATGAATAATCAATCGACAATTGTATTAATTAACAGTATTGTTATTGTCTATCGGAGTAACCTAGACGTGCCTTCTGATAATTGAATTGGAACGCGTTATGTAGCACATTAATTAGGTACTTACACAAACCAAAGTTTCAACAAGTGAAATTAAAACATTAAAAAATCCTGATTGCTTTTTAAGGTTCCATACCAATAAACTGCGACTATTCATTTACTCAATGTAGATAAGTTTTGTCTATGATTCAGCCTAAGTATCTCACCATATGTATTGAAGTATGTACATATATAAGGTTCGCCTCTGTACTTTTTATTTTGTTTCTTTTATGAATGTTTTAGTGCATTTGCATTTCGACAAAGTATCATATTGTAATAAGATTAAAACCACTCTTCAAGATAATATGATTTTATTGTATTCACTTCTTCGCCTCAATATTCATTTCTTCACTATAACATTCACTTGTTCACAATAATAAAACTTATTAGCTACTCTCCGCTAACACGACCTCCGATCAACTGCCGTCCGCAGAGTGTTCCCCCCTTTTATACCCTGATAGTTGGGTAGACAAACGACCTTTTAGAAATAAAAACTACCTTACATTCAAAATGTTATAAACTAGTACTATTAATCAGTGTTAATTATCAAAAAACCCTGCAATATATACATTTAAGTATACCTGCCAGCGAGTGCCGCTCCGTGCCAATCCCTGTCTCCGTGCAAATTCCAAAACCAAACAAAGATAGCATAAGTAACGGAACCCTAAAAATGACAGAATTAACTGGCATTCTGTAATATGAACTTCTTAGCGTAAGTTGAGATGCTTAACATACAAAACTAGGTGATGTATATCCTCTTAAACGGTTGCCGCAAATAGAATTATAGACAACAACTCCTGATGTATGTACGGTGGAACTCATAAGAGGCTTAACACTTTTGTACCGTGTCGCTTTAACGTCGTGTTTAACTGTAATATTACATTTCAAACGGTTGAAAGCGACAAGGTTCTATAGTGTCCAGCTTTTCTTGAGTTTGACTGTACGTATATACTGAGATTACGATGTTCAATAAAACTAACATTCGGACTTTGTTGTGTAAACTTCAATGCGGTATCATATATCGTTTAAGCCACGTTTAAGCCGATCATGGGGACCTACCTATCTTACTAAACGTATTCTATGAAATCACATATTACATTCGCGCTTGCAGATACTTTTGTATAGCTTTGATAACACTAATGGCCTAGCCACGCCTAGCGATAATTAACTTTTGTACCGATTGTGCGGGTTCAACAACGTTGGTCGCCTTTGCAGGTACAGCCAGCTTCATATACAAAGTAGCAGTCAAAGTGGCCAAATAGTTCGGTACACCATATATTTTGTATGGTGTACCGAACTATTTGGCCACTTTGGCTGCTACGTTATACAGGGTGTATTTATTGATTTCCGTTCCCTCAAGCATAGCATATTTGGTTTTTCAAAATTCGAGATTTTTTTTTTCATTTTCATCCAAAATAATTAATTATATCACTAAGGGTGAATGAAAACCTGCCGTAAAAGTTAACGTGGGGTTAAGCAAAAGTTAATGTCAAGTATGACAATTCGAAATTCGAATGACACGCACGTCTACATTGTTTAATTGATAAGGATCTTTTATACTACCTATACTAGGGGTGTTAATTAACGAAAATGAATTCTTGAATATCTTCGAAGTGGTACGAATTGGGGTACTAGAGAAGATTACTTTGTTACTTTACGGGGTACTACAGAAGATTACTGTCTTAGAGAAGATTACTTTATTTCATCTCAGGATTGTCCTCTCGCAATTAACGGAATTCAATAAAAACACCCTGTATATTACGCTGACTGTACTAATCAAGCGTTGTGCTTTGGAAAACAAACTAACCCGGTATGTCTACATATGACATTTTGTGTTGCCGAGTTAGTAGTCTACGAGGGCTTGAGAACGCAGCCTTAGGCAACTTCCTGTCTGGGGTGGAGGTGGTACAATATTAATAACCTGTCATTAGGCAGTGTCAATTGTCACTCGAATCTCTACTAACTCATTTCTGCGTGTGAGTGCCTACACTTAAAATAAGTTTCTGTCAAAAATTTCATTTTTGGTACAAGATTTTATTACCTACTGTACTTTTTTCCACAATTATTCATCAACTACCCGTTGAGACGGTATATCTTGTGTAGTTTAGGAGTTGCTATGGCCACCTTCTGTCTCCATCGTCAGATCAGCTCGGTGGTGCCAAAACATTGTATTGTCATCGAACTTACATAAGTATACCAAATTTCAGCTTAATCGGAAACCGGGAAGTGAATCAAGTTTAACTTGCAAGATTTGATTACAGACGTACAGACAACGGGACAGGTGAAACTAAATAAAAGCTTGTACGAGTAATTAATGCTTCTTCAGTGGCTCTGGATGCAATCCGCCGAAGCGGGCGATACGACAGCTTCCGCGTATGCTATAACTACTGCGCAAATGTAATACTCAAAGTATGCGGTCAATTTAGGAATTGCGACACCCGTAAGTTCACCTCAAAGATCAAAAGTACCACATACCGATCTGTTCTGCCAAGTTATGAAGACGTTTTAGGCTTAGCGCGCATGACAAAGTATAAAATGGGTTTACGAGTAAATCCTACACTCTCTATCGAACAGTCAGGCAACGTAAAGCTTGAATACGGAGAGTTAGTGAGCGTTCCCGTACGAACATGTTGCATATTTTATTCACGGCCAATAGCTTGCAATCTTCTTCTAAGTAAATATCCCACAGGACTCATGAAATCAAATACTCCTCTTGCTGGTATTACATAATTAGCTGTATAGCTACTAGAACTGCATAAAAGCTTGGATTTTGTGGGGAATGGGAATTCAATAATTTAAAAACTCCATTTCCATCGACACTGACCAAAAATACAGTAAATTAAAAAGACAACACGGGCGTCATAAAGCATACAGAAAATAACATCCCATCAAAAACATGAATGTGAAAATGGGATCGTGGTTGTAGTCTTCACCGACAATGGAAGCCAAGTTCCGTAGATAATCTGAAAAGGTGCCAAGTCTGGCACTAGATTGTTTATAGTAAAACTAATTTATTGCGGCTTAATTAATTTTGAGCCTTAACTTGGCAGTTTTCTTTGCTGTATGTTATAATACCATGAAAGCGGTTGGAAATTTAAGAAAACTGCCACGTTAAAGCTCAAAATGCATTAAGCCGCAATAAATTAGTTTTACTATAAACAATTTAGCGCCAGACTTGGTACCTTTTGAAATACGGAACTTGGCACCCATTTAGATCTCAAATCTTTTGTCGGTGAAGACACCACACATCGCATATTCTTAATATTGAACTTGGCTCCCATTTTCACATATATGTTTTTGATGGGATATCATTACTTTTTGTCAAAGTTCATCAAATGGTGCTTTTCAAGAGCGAATGCACGAGTTACACCCAATCAAAATACCGCAATCGCTATAGGTGCACTGAAAATATTTAAAGAGTTCCCTCGATTTCTCCAGTACCGTATGGCCAGATTCCGACCTGATGACAATGGGACCACCCCGGAAGTATACCATTTCAAACAAAAAAAGAATTTTCCAAATAGGTTAATTAATGACGGAGTTCTGAGGTAACAAGCATAAAATAATAATAATAAAACTGAAAAAATCACCGTTTTCTGAATTTGGTGTACCTATATACACACAATTACCAAGCTGGATGCCAAATTTCACCTTTCTAGGTCACCTGGAAGTGGGTTAGGTTTTTGATTACTAGTCAGTCAGTCAGTGGTAAAAATGGCATTTTTTGGACTTTAATATCTCAATAACGAATTCACATATCTTTATGAACTTTGGAGTTATAGTTCTTCTAAACTAAAGGTTCTTAATACATATACCAAATTTTATTTTTTTGTTAAGTAGATTTGGAGTTATTGGGTGGTCAAACGTGGCTCCAAATGGTTCGTGTAAAATAACACACGGCTGCTGCTCGCCTGTTACTGGGGTGAACTTGGCTGGACACGCTGCCGCGTAATCGTACATCTAGATATATGTATGTACTTATATGTGTTGTAAGGATGATAAGAACTGTTTTATTTACTTTTTATTTATACGGAGCCACGAAAATGGAACATACGTTTCGGCTCCATGTTGGGAAAGGTTTCTCTTCTCATTAGGTGCCATTAGTAATAAAAGTGAAATCTCATTCTCAGGACATTACTCAAACATTTTTAATTCCGAGAGTGTTTATATCCGTTCGGAATTAAGCGATCCCACTAAAGTCGCTATCAAAATTTATGAGGTGAGCCGTTGAAAAAAAATCGAGACGCGACCCTGGGCCGTAAAAACTTTTTTGTGGTAGATAATTATTCACAGTGTGAAGAGCATCGAATTAAGCTGAAAATTTACGAGGTCGAGGGAATGCAATCAAGATGAAAGCCTCGACAGCGCAGATGACGAGGGGCTAGTGTACACTGCAGCCGGGCACTTGTTTCATGGCAAGTGGCTGTACCAACGGCGGGCTGAACGATTAAGTTTCGATCCTTTTAAGCTTTTGCCTTTCAGCCGATTGTCGCCATATGTTTATGAAGATCAGTTTCCACAAGTACGACCGCCAAAGTCAGCTGACCTTATTTATCTTATCAGATTTAGCCAGGAAGATTCCAAGACAGTTTATATACAGGTTCAATAAATTGTGTTTGCTATGGCGTGAAATACAGTTTGGTTTGGCCGTAACCTACCTGGCGAGCATGGTAGTGTGACGGTCACATTCTACGGCTGAATTGCCTAAAAAGATACTTAATACATGACCATAAAACCTACCATGTGAGCTGGGATATTAGATACTAGCTCATTGGAATAGTCGTCAGCATAAGTTGTATAGAACTGTAGGTACATTTTTCTTTAACAAAGTGAATATGTAGTACTTGTACGCCTCGTATGGTTGGTATCAATTGGAAACACTAGCCAAAAAGTCACGAGAGTAACCTACAGTAACATGCAAAGTCGGGAACTCGACCGCACAGTGGGGAGCGCGACGGCGTTTTTTATCTGTACAATTGACAACATTTCATATTTTCAAGTAGTATGAATTTCATCTCGTTAATTTGTTAACAAGAAACCCCAAAATATTTTTTTAAATATTTTTATAGCTATTAGTTTTCAAAATATTCACGAAAATGTGAAGAAAGCCTACCATCGTCGTATTGCCGGCACAATGCTGAGTTGTGACAGCCACAGCGTATAAAATGAACAGCAGTACACTTCTGTGGCAGCTGCTGTTGGTTTGTTTCTTCAATCTGTCTTAGTAAACAGTGCTTCTGTATGATTTGTTACGCTGAGATGCCTTACTTATCCCTTACTCTCTTTTAGAATGAAGAACTTTGGAAATTGATTTATAAAATGAAAATATCTGAGAATTTAAAAATGTTTTACTTAATTTTTTATCTTCAATTTTATTTCATCGGTATAATGCCTGGTTAAAAATGTAATGTTGTCAATTGGGATCTGCCAAATATTAAAATCAGATAATTACATCGTGTTACACTATGGAAAGTAAACCATCTGTATCACAATAAATTGTAAATAACAAAAACTTACCAAATTCGTAAATTGATATGTAACTTTGAAAATTCTGAAAAATATGTTTTTTTCTTTATTGTTATAAAGTCAAATCAAAGGTACCAGTATAATCATTATGTAAAAATAAACCGATGTACCCTAAGTTTTTCACGAATAAACCACCAAAATATTATTTTTTTATATAACGGTTGGTTCGAAAACTTGTGTGTTAGAAGTTTATAATCATATCAATTTGTAGGAGCCGGTTTGGAGGCCATTAGTGTAGAGATAGGTTTGACTCTAATTTCTGCCCTTTATTGTGCTCTAATTGTAGTTGGCTCCATATAGACATTTGATCGTCCTTAAGAACAGGTACGAATGGCTTCATAAAACAGTTACTCAAATAGCGTATTCACCAAGTGGAAAGCAGTGTAAGACCTCCGTAACTCAGCCCGCCCGCCCCATGACTACGCGTAATAATAATGCACTAAGCCGAAACAATATTTTAAAAATAAACCTGCGAGCCGTAACGTTGAATTATATTTTATGACGTAACGTCCCCTGTAAACTGAAAGGTAAGAGCGTTAGATGCCTTGGAAATGTCCGATCGTGTCACCTGATATGGCACGCACTTGAGTTTGATTTAGTTTAACACTTACCCGGCTCCCATTTCAATGTGTTTCACGTACCTATTCTGATTTTAGCTCGTTGTAAATGTGAATAAGATGGGACGATATTAACAAAATAGACCTCCAAGGGATCTATTTGACATAACTCCTGTACACGTGGTCGAGCTCTCGCAATAAGTTAATGTACATTAACTTAAAGTACATTTGGTATCCAACGTTTAGTCGAACCAGATCGGTTATGTACACGTATTTTGCAACCTACCGCCTAATGTTCTAAAAACTACGTAACAAATAGGTAATTGACGACCTGTTTAGCCTGATGACCTGTTTAGCCTAGTTGGTAGTGACACTGCCTCCGAAGCTAGAGGTCCCGGGTTCGATTCCCAGCCAGGGCATTTATTTGTGCATTTAGCACCGATATTTGTTCCTGGGTGTTGGATGTTTTCTATGTATTTAAGTATGTATTTATCTATATAAATAAGTATGTATATCGTCGTCTAGTACCCATAGTACATGCTTTGCTTAGTTTGGGACTAAGTCGATTTGTGTGAGATTGTCCCCCAATATAATAAATCATTAAAAAAAAGGAATATTATTTCAGAAATAATTGATGTTTTTGATTGAAGTTTTTGAAGCTAAAAAGATGTTTGTGTAGTACAAGTAGAACAGTAAAGTAGTAGATTCACCTTAAAAATATGCGTAATTGTTCCCCAATTCTCCATATGATATACATACATCTAAAAGGTGCAGTAATCATTTCAAAACATGTAGCATGAACGAATCGTTGTTTGGAAATATACGAGTGCTTGGGATCTGGTGAAACGTGTATCTGCCCAAGTAAGTAATTCAGAGCAGACGCCTCGACTGATCTATGATTATCAGAAGGTCACATAATCTTAAATGAAAGTAAACATTCGCAAGAAACAGCGCCTCGAGCAGAAATCGATAAGGAAACTTTTCCACGAAGCTACTTTCAGGTTTTTAAATAATTCTAGTTGGAAACACGTTGTATAGTATTTGTTCAGTTCATCATCCCGGTTAGTTGCTGCGGTTACCGCACTGTCCGAATGCACTCCTGCGTGATTAATGGCTTCATTATTAAATGCTGGTGAAAAAGCGTAATCATTTTATTTTTGAGCATTAAGTAACTTATATTATAATTTTATAATGTTTAGTGATTTAGGCAAAAGGTAAAGGTCATTTTCTAAAGTTTTTTACCTATACCTATACTAACAAATAAATAGCTATGAAATCAAATCATGGTGTTCCGCTTTACCGTTTAGATTGTTCTCCTTGATATAGTAAGGTTGTCAAATAATTACATACAACAGGTCAATTTCTTCAGTTAATCACTTCTGACGTGACAGAGCAGAATCTGTATGTGGTATATTCTATTTACTGAGATCTTAATTGATGTCATCCATATTTCCTCATGTGTCTATATAACCTTCCACCACATCAGCCCTAGGACGTCCACTACTGGACATAGGCCTCCCCCAATTTCATAGGGGGTAAATGCCATAATCGCCACGCTTGGCATGCGGATTGGCGATCGCAGTATCTCCACCGCACTCTAGGAATGCTGCTGCCCATTCCTGGTGGTCTTGGTCGTAGTTTAAGGACATACCCGGGTCCATATAACCTTCACACAGTAAGTAATAAATATATTACGCACAGGCGTAGCGGTAAGGACTGTACTGTGTTCGTACCGCTCCGCGTCAATCAGAAAGCACTCATTTAAACGTAGAGATGCAGTACAAAACGGTACTGACTCGACTGATAGTTGGCTGATATCGTACTGATAAATGCTATATATTCAACTTACATAGTCAGTGCGCAGGCGGTACGATATGACTAGTAGATTTTGACTTGCCAAAGTGCCATTGCGGCCTACATGCGGAATAAAGTTAATTTATTTCAATTGATGTCCAGCAGTGGACGTCTTTCGGCTGACATGATGATGATGATGAGAAAACTGACAGCTGTCAGTGTCAACAGTCACACCACTTTTTGCTGCGCCCTTACATTTACATGGGTGCTTACTGACTAGCGCGGGATGCGCAGAAATGGGACGATACGAATGCAGTACTACCCCGCTTCCGCGTAAACCACTGCGCAAACATAATAATGTCAGTATCTTGTTAGTATGTAAGGAAATAGCTGCAACATCAGTAAGTTCACGTCATAGAACAAAATACCATATATTCAGCCTGCCTCGCCAAGACAGGCATTCCTTAAGTTTACGTTATAATAAGTGGTATCAATAAAACAACAACAAAATATATTATTTTCTGATACGGAAAAGTGTGCAAAATATGTGTCACTCTCCAACAATTATGATTGTGTCTAATGTACACATACGAGTACTAGCGTACCTTAAACCGTCTGCCACACCATCCGAAGCGGCAACAAGCTATTAAATTGGAATATTGAAATAAATTGACTGATTGGCGCGGGATGCGCCGATGAAAAGCGGTACCGACGCATCGGTAACACACTGCTTCGTTGTAATTGCTACTGCACTACTGTATACGTAATACATACTTACTTTATACGTACGGGAAACTTGGTAACGTCAGTATGCTCTCGAGAAATGATTAAATACCGGTTGCGTGCTGCTAAGTCAGGAACTAGCATAAGGAACGTAGACTTTCTAAGACTGAATTTGTGACTTTGTTTTACTACGTTATCATTGAATGGGATGACTTTTTAAATGGGGCAACCATTTTTGTTTTCAGTTTATCTATATAAGTCCTTATATCAACAGAAAGCTGACACGATGTCTTTGCTACTGCAGTTGCGTGGTTAGCTCAATAAACATTAATACGGTATTCATGTATGTGACGTTTTAGGTCTAATAAGTATGGCTTGATCTTGAAAATTTAGAGATACGAGTATGTAAAATAGAGTAATATATTTTACTGGTTTCCTGGTAAATGTGTGATGTGTATCGTAAAATCGTAATATAAAGTTGAATTTGAATTCATAAGCTATTTTATAAGCAACGTAGTATTTGATAAGTAGACAAGTAAGTTCTTTGTGTTAGATTACCGTCCTTAAGGTCTCTATAAATTTACAAGATTGCTATTTGAGTCTAGGTCTGCTTGAGTACAAAAATATGTTAAAAAGTAAGAATAAGAAACATTTTTATGTGTTTCAGACGCTCCCTGTAGCGTGTATAATAATATCCACGCCCGGTGCTTAATTCTAACAAAAAACATAGGCAAGAAGTCAATGTAGCCCTTTAAACCCGAGAACTCGTGATTTATCATCAGTGATTGTAACTTTTGTAGCATTTTCGGTGTTGCGTTGCGTTAATAACGTTAATATTAACCTTATTAACCGTTTAAATTGTATTTGTCCATACCAACTCCGTTAAAACCACTACGCTGCACCGAAATTGCTACAAAAGTTACGATCACTGTTGATTATTGAGACTTGTTAAAATACTTATTATTTCAATGTAATTAAACCTCACAATCATTCCAATCCGGGTGTAAAGGAATAGACGGTGTCATCAAGGTGATATTTCTGTAACAGTGCAATGAGAAATCGTCCTTGTTCACATCGACAAAGAAGAACCTTCTACTCAATAATGACACAAATAATTGAACCGTATATTAAATGAATTTGGGCAACAAATAAAACTTCATTATAATGTTGAATAAAATCGAAAATCCATACTGAATAAATATTATAAGTAAATGAGCGCCCGTCGAGCGGGTTCCCGGCGCTATAATAGTTGGGTTCCGTTTTTTTTATTTTAAGGTATACCTATAGAACCCTAATAAGCGACAATTATGGTTGCTTTGCGACGAGTTGTTATTAAAATAGGCCCAATTAAATTCATCTACCGAAATATTTTTATTACTTTTCCTTCAAAAATAATTTTACGGGACACATCTACGCATCTAATAGAATTTATTAGAACAAATTTTCCTGTATCCTGATAATTATACTTAAATATATAAATTAACTGTTGATACCCTATAGAGAAGTTATTGGTATAATTAAAAAGTTACTGTCATCAAAGAATAAAAATGAGCCAACGACCTTCAGAAGTTGTTCTAAATTAACAAAAGCGACGATATTTCGGAAAAGTTTGTAAAAGCTAAATTATTTGCTGCGGCTTAAGTTCTTAGAGCAAAAGTAATCATTTTAATTTGAACGAGGGCACTCGGTCGACATTAATTATTATTATTATGAGAAACGAGCTCGAGGCGTTAAATTTTATTATATTATGATGCTATTAACTGTGAGGTCCTTAATGTAAGTTTATATTGAATATCCGAATATTGTGAATTACCTAAGACTTTGATGCCCTATAATATAACAAAATTGAATTATAATTTATTTATTTATAAGAAGAACCAACAACTTTTATAACACCGCCCGTTGTTCCACTTCCATATATACCAATTATAGGATCTCACTGTGTAGAAGAACGCGAACTAAGAAGAGTCGCGAAATGTAAGGTCGCCCATACATTCTACGACTCTTCCTATTCCGAACAGACTCTACTAACAGAACTTATATGTGAGTAAACTTAAACTAGTGTCACGCACTTACGCGACTATCCATACAAACAACAAAGAAAACAAAGGAAAGGTTAAGGCTACGTAAATATTAAATAGTAAATTATGGGCCCTATTGTTATTGCACAAAACAAACAGTCTTAACGCAATGTGAACAAGGATCTTAATAACAACGGCAAAAAAAAGAGAATTTCAAGAGAGAAGAACACGCTCGCTTAAAATACAAATTAATCAAGGTTCGCCTTACGCCAGAACTTACACAATTGAATATACCGATACCCATTTCTTCCGATAGCTCATTTAAATTACGACTGGCGCTTGAAAAGCTGTTCTGCCTGTTTACTTAGATGACGCAGTTTTTAATGGTATGTATATAATAATACCAGTCAAATGTCGGCTGCACCCAAGGTAATCCTAGCCTTTAGTGTATTAATCTCATTTGTTATAACGTTCTCATAAGCTATACACTTACGTATCTCCTATTTGGGATTAGGTACATTTGGCATTCACGAAATAAACGGACACGTGGAGGTTGGTCCAACATATTCAAGGCCCCCTTTTAAAACAGTTGTAAGAAATACGCTAGTGCTATAATACTAAGTCCTAGTAGTAGTAACTTTAGTAGAAAATATTAAACACTCATTACTTTTTTTTTCAATTAAACAACAAAATATGAACATATTAGGCCGTTAAATTTTCGTGTGAAGTCACGCCGTCTTACACTTTTAGCACGGCGTGACGTCACGAGCCCCCAACCTTTGACGCACTTTATCTTTGTATTTTTTTGTTTAATTACCAAAATAAAGCATACAAGTCTAATATTTTTGATAATGTAACATATTTTTACCCTACACACCCGAATTGGCTATCAATTGTTTGCAAATATTGCTTTATTTACTGCAATGCAACTACTGCATAACTGTTTAGTTGGTATTTAAATTAGGTAGTTAAGAAGAATGTAATTGAGTAAAACCAAATAAGGTAGACTCCTCAGTTTGGCGAAAATTAATATGGACCTACCAATTAAGTTTATGAGAGATAAACAAAATTAATCACTCCGGCGACTTTACTCACAACCAGGAATATACTATATTCATGGAGCAAGTAGTAGTGTTATTAAGGCTGCGGTCTTCTGAAAGGAGGTACTTCCCCAGTTGGGCCGCTTCAATGATGAACGAGATGACGTTTCGCTGTACCCTATCTCTCTTCAGTCTAAATTCAACCTGACAGAGCTACCCGGGATAAACACTCACTCTATGTCTGCTGTTTGTATTGTCAACACGTTTGTTTGGAAATCAAAGTTACGAATAGATTGTCAGTTTACCAAGACAGGTTTTGAATTATGATGGCAAACCTAAAGATAGATTGACTAAAGGGTAGGGCCGTTACACCGGTACGCCTGGGTGAATCGTCCGTAAGCGTTGCGAATAACAGCCCAGGAGACAACTGAAACGCAGCCGCGCCACTCGGCCGAGATAAATCACCCCCCAAATGACCTCCCCTTATCTCCGGACTCATCTCCGCCTGATGTTCCTGGCCGCGCAGCCAATTGACTTCCATATATTACCCATTACGATGATTGAACAAATGCTGGTGCGTTAATGTCTTGTAATCTCTGTTTCTGTGATTTGTGCTTTTGTTATCTTTCGGCGACAAAGACTGGCCGTGATTTTAGCCGTATAGTTACCGGCGAATTGGTAGACAGACAGGAATGAAAATATCTATCTGATACGTATATTGTATAAGCCTGCAATTAAACTTTGATCTTCAAGGCAAGGATACATGACAGGCATGAGACTTCCTGAGTGGACTCCATTTTCGCAACTGTTTTAGTACCTATTAAGTATTTTTAATATGTATAATTATAATTTTAGCATGTTGTCGAAATAAAGTTTTTTCTATTCAATTCTATTCTAAGGTTTGAGGACGAGTGTCGAAAAATACCTCAATAATGTGTATTTGATTAATACAAGTATTATTCGGATTTATTCCAAAGGGATTCCAAAGTACTACTCGTGTCAATTTGGCAGCAAAAATGGGTAACTATGTCACGTTAACTCTGCAGTTTTCTTTAACATATCCAGCCAATAAGGTATTTGACTGATAGTTCTTCGTAAATTGTATAAAATTCTACATTGGATTCCTAAATTTTTAACATAACTTGCCAATACTTTTAAATCTGCAGTAAAACAAACGCTTATTTCAAAAGCATATTATAAGGTAAACGATTAAATCTAATCATGGTTAAGGATTTTTGGCAGTGATAGCGTCCTTCGCAAGTGTTCTGTCGCAAAAATAGATTTTCTACTATAGCATTGTTATTTTGTAGTACAGTGATACTGTAATTTTATTAAAAATATTGATACGATGCTCATAATATTGAAGTTTATCACGCTGTTCTTCTCATGTGAGAGGTTTATTTTTGCGAACCGGCAGTAGTGTATTGACATTTATAGGCGCATATAAGTACCTATAAGTAAAACACTTAAGAAAATGACCTGTTGTATGTAGATGTGTTCGAATAGACATTACATATTTAAAATGTGCAACATAAACAAAACAAACGCCTATTCGAACACGCTACAACTACATACAACAGGTCATATTCTTAAGTTCTTTACCGATATGCCTAAATTGAAAATAAATAACTTTTTTTTTACTTTTCTTTTTTTAGAAACTCTGCAAATTTATTAGCTAACCTTAAAAGTTAGGTTAGGTTAGTTATGAGATATGTAGGAAAATATATAAGTACCGTCACAATACTCTATGGTCAAACAGCGGACTTGGCTCATATTTATGTATTTAAAACCTTTAAAAAACATTGATATATATATTAAAATATAATTAAACGGGTCACTCACGTCTTTAAGGTTCGCGGTCCTTAATCATGAGTACTTATCGCGGCGGCGGTTTAAAACTGAGCTCATGGGCTACCGATTTTAATGCAATCGATTAGAAGCTTAGAATAGACGTGAGAAGCTAATCTTAAAAATGAAAGAGTTCAACAGAGATTTTTTTTTATTTCTACAAAAAAGAAACGACATAAGGGAATCATGCATTCAAAGTCTGGTTACTATATTAAGTGGTACTTACTTATAATATTAGTAAGTATAAATCTTTATTGGGGCCTCATTTAAGGATTGTGAAATGTATCAAACATTAATGTACTCAGGACGTTTTAAACTTAGTACATAAAACGTATCTTTGTAACAAACTAAAAGTACTAAATAGTCATCATTAAGTCAGCCGAAAGGCGTCCACTGCTGGACATAGGCTTCCCCCAAAGACTTCCACAATGACCGGTCCTGCGCCACCCGCATCCAGCGGACACCCGTGACCCTTACCAGGTCATGAGTCCACCTGCCCACTCTACGCCTCCCGGTACGCGGTCGCCACTCGAGAACCCCAAAGGCCATCGGTTCTACGCGCTACATGCCCCGCCCACTGCCACTTAAGTTTAGCGATTCGAAGGGCTGTATTGGTTACTTTGGTTCTGCTGCGGATGGCCTCATTCCTGATGCAATCACGCAGAGAAACTCCCAGTATAGCCCTCTCCATTGCCCTTTGGGTGACTTTGAGCCTTCTTATCAGGCCCATAGTAAGCGACCACGTTTCAGGTCATCACTGGCAACACACACTGGTCAAAGACTTTCGTCTTGAGACACTGCCTGCACTAAATAGTATAACTAAGTATTAAATCCGTTGCTGAGAGTGTAAGTTTCTCCACTACTGATTATGTCAAGATAAGGGCGCTCTCTTGGAAGAGTATCCACGGAAGACCAGCGTCATGGTGTAACAGAACGACATGCCCTCGGCCTGTGAAAACCCATGAAAGCTTCTAAGCTTCGGGAAAATTGGGAAAGCTTATTTATTTTCTTGAATTTTCATTATCGATGAAGGTTTTCATGGTAAAAGTTAATGGGCTTTAACTTAAGTTTTAATAGGTTCGATTATTTACTATTTCTTCATAATATCTTCCAAGTTTTAATGTATTTTTATTGTATTTCAGAATAGTATATCAATATAATTATTAGAACAGTTTTAACAAAGTTTTGTTAATGTTTATTTAGGCCAGGCAGGGCCATCTAGCGACAAGTTGCTTAACTGACAAGAGATAATAATCCAACCGTGTCAAAAGTACGTCATTTGGTAGGTCCAGTAGCGATATCTGTAGCCATCTGAATTTATACGGGTAGTTGTGAGCACATAATTCACAGCGCTAAAGTTGAAGTAAAAATGACCTCACCTTAGGCGAACCAGTGTAGGTCTGACCTCCGACTACGAGTTGTTAGTACGGATCTCGGTGTCAAGATATACTAGGCGTGAGCTGTGAGTCTCGCTGATGGAAGTTATTAATTGAATAGCAATAGCTGCCGAGCCGGCTTGAGCGGGTAGACTCGCGCCTGACTTTATGATTACCCAACTAAAATGAAATTTATGATAAAGTAAGCAATTGTTTCTGCATAGGTGACTTTTTATTTTAGTGAGGTTTTAAAAGGAATAGCGAGAGTGGAGGTGTCTGGTGTCGAGTAGGAGAACTTGCGAGTTTTGTCAACCAATAGTATTTCAGATTTAGGTTGAAAACCAATGAGAATCGTTCCCTCCAAATTTACGTAAAAACATAGTGATCGCGTGATATTGGTGGCGCGGATGACCGGTTGAGGAGGATATATAAGGAGATTCACAACGGTTTTAGGGGACTTTTGCCTTCACCAGAGCAACGAGAAACAGTAGTCTTGGTGCTTCAGGAGTATCATTGTGAGTCGTTTAAAGTGTAGTGTCTAGGCTAGGGATTCTTGTAGGGTTTTCACTATGTTAGGATATTTAGGATGTGTGTGAATAATCCTTTCTGTTCACAGGGATTTCTTTGTCAGCGAATGTCTTAAAACCTCGTATAGCAAATATTGGTGATAATATTAGTGTTCCGTTATTTGACTAGATAAACCGCAAGCGTAAGTTCGTGTTCCTTTCTTAATTTTGTTTTACTGAAGTAAGACGTTATTTAGGTATTGCTTATCCAAGAATCGAACCGTATTTGTCGTTACGGAAATCAGTCCGGAGACTAATACGGTTAATTATACATATTTACCTGGCCAGATAACTCTCTGGTGGAAGATATGTATGATGATTCGGGATTAGCATAGCCTCGTTATTTTGAATTGTTAATTTCTGACGTGCTTTATCAATAATCGAACCATATTTGTCGATACGGACGTGTCCGGAGACTATATATGGTTAATTATATATATTTACCTGGCCAGATAACTCTCTGGTGGAAGATATGTATGAGGATTCGATAAAGCATATCACATTCCCGTAAACGGATGATAATAGAATTGAAGTTTATCATTTTCTCCATTAGAGATGCATTTTATTCTATCGAGTGTCGTATTGCCTTACTTAACTGCGTTATCTATATATTTGCTATATGAGAGATACATCGGCGGCGTTTGATTACTATCTGATTTAATAAATAAAATGTCTTTTATTCGACCTATATTTATTGTGCATGCTAATAATTTACCAATTATGGTGGCGGATTTGTGTGTGCTATTTCCTTTATTGATATACGTAGGTGCTATTCATACAAGCTGGTTATTATCGAATCTTATCTTAACTATTATGCCTTGATCATAAATCATAAATTATTTATACTGTTTATACAATGACGGTAGCAAACAGGCTTACGTCTTGCTTGATGGTAAGCAGACACTGTTACATGTAGGTGCTTGCGATTCCAGAGGAATCACGGGCGCGTTACAGACTCTTTACTGACTTGAGGATTGTAGGATATCTTTATAGGATAGAATTATAATAATGTGTGTGTAATGTTCATGTTGATTATAGTATCGGATCAGTGTTATTTTAATGTTACGAAATTTATTAATGTTTTGATGTGTTTTGGGCGTATCATTTTATAATGTTATGTTATACGTAGCGCCTGATTTACATTTCGTGATATACTTAGTGTGGTTATGCGTTTCGTATTGAATTAATATCTCCTTTAAAATATTTGGGTGATTTATGTGTCTAGTCGTATTTTGTTTCTATAACCTTGCCTGAACTTTATTACAATTTATAAATTATACACGATAAATATAACTATTAATATCCAACGCAATCATTACGGATTCTTGAATGGGTTTTGTATATTTTCATAGGTTTTGCGGTTAACGTTGTAGTTGCATTTTTAGTGTAGGGTATTTACTGGTTGTTAATGTAGGTAGTTAAGTAGGGTTCAATTAGTGTTTAACATTCAATTGATTATTACATCTAGTAGATTTCTATGCCATAGTTCGGACGTTTGGAAGGTTTTGTGAAATCAAAACCTTTTTAAGAGAAGGATAGCGTGCCAGCCAGATCAGTGATACTCAGAAGATACCATGTGGATAATCGATGACCAGATCCAGGCCACCATCAATCTACTGCTGTGCCATGACAATGTGACATCCGCCAAGCATCCATCAAACGCTATATCCAACGGCGTTCCTGCGCACATTACCATATGTTACCAGAAGTTTCCAGCGCTGCGAACAACTGACTACCAATGAAAACCATCGCAAACTACACCTGTACCATGACGATCTGCCATACCTCCAATGCTCAACCTGTGAGGGAGTTCCTGAACACCATACCATTCTATCTCTGGGTTATCTCCTACAACCCTGAGTGGCAATCAACGGCTTTCCTTACCACTGCTAGAAGACGGTCACGAAGATGTGCTGCAACATCGAGCTGGTTGGTCAAGGCTTCAACAACTGCATATGGGAATTGTTCCGGCATGACGGCTTTGAAGAATACGGCTGTACACGCACAGATTAAGAGATCCTTGGATGGTTTTCTAAGTTTCGCAAAACTTTCTGACTGTGTGAGCTAT
Source organism: Notocelia uddmanniana (assembly GCA_905163555.1). Taxonomy (NCBI): domain Eukaryota; kingdom Metazoa; phylum Arthropoda; class Insecta; order Lepidoptera; family Tortricidae; genus Notocelia; species Notocelia uddmanniana. The sequence continues at coordinate 66,018,646 of LR991052.1, forward strand.
GGTACTTATTTATATTCTCTTGCGATTTAAATGGCATAAATTACATCTTTATAGCAAGCCGAAATGATATCGTTGCGTTGTGGGGTATGATTTTCTTAATCACTGAAACCAATTAATTGTGTGAGCTATGGTACCTAATTATATTCTATTACGATTTAAATGGCATAAATGATGTGATCTTTATAGCAAGCCAAAATGTTGTCGTTGCGTTGTGTGATCAGATTTTATTATTTACTTACAGCCAATTTCTTGTGCGATCTTGGTTTATTTATCTTTTGATGGAACTTTGTTTCCGATTGCAAATCTGTCTACTACGTAATTAATATTACGTCAATATCTTCATCATTATTCTGATGTTATTACTCAATCTATGATACTTATTTATGTTCTCTGACGATTTAAAATATCATAATTAATGTTGTTTTTACAACAGGCCTAAACCATATTTCACGTACGACAAATGTCTTGAGTGATCTTGACTTATTTACCTTGATGGAATTTGATTTCCAATTACAGCATAGTCTGTCATTTACGTAACTCTTATTTCGTCAATATTGTCATCGTTATGACGTCACCCTATACGTATATACATATCTATACTTACTCGTGTTACGAGTAGATACTGTTCTAGTATTCTACATCTATTTAACAACTGACATATTTTACTAACAATTGTATTGTTGGAACTGGCCGAAATGGATTTTATCTGTGGCTATTTCTAGCAATGAGGTAACGTCACAGCCTGGACTGCCAATCGTTTGATACGATTATGTGTGGTTTGTTCCAGTCTATGACGAGAGGTTTTGGTTGTACATGTAGTACCCAAATATACCAAATAATAACTATTTTGCTAAAGAACGGTTTTCCTCCAGATCGATGAAATACGGTCATCAATGGGTGTTAGGGACGGTCTTTACAGATTCTTAACGACAGGCTTTCTTCTTTGGACTGAATCCACGGGACGGGCTTTGAAAAGGGCTGCTGACCCGGTTAGGTGCCGGATTCTATTACTGCTTGTCGGAATCTTTGATTCATACAAGACACTATAGATCCGTCCAGACGAGAAATCTGTATTGCCGTTTGCTGAAACTGATCATTAAAGACCCCAATATATATGTACCCTTATATACTCTACTATATGGGCGAGATGGGATGTGAAAGTTCAATGGCGATACAGGTTATTGAAGACTCGAGCAAAACTCCTTGCTGTCGTGAGAACGCTGGTCAATGCTGAGGTCTTGCGGTTGCATAACTCAGTAGTGATACTTAGCTTATGGGATGACTGTATGATTCGATTTGGACGCTAAACCTGAATAGTAACAGCTTTGTTTTGTTTGCACAATATTTGGGTACGAGGTAATCGATTGATCATCATCATATGATCTGATTGACGTCCCCTGCTGGACGTAGGCCTCCTTCGTAGAGTGCCACTATAATATATTTATATTTCAGCTGATCTGTGGATCATAGTAGTATATACTACTTATGCTTTATGCATTTATTCCAACTGGCTTCTAAGTTGGATCACAGTTGTTTACTTTGCCTATGCTTTTATGCATTATAAAATGGCTGGTCTCACAATATTATGGGCTACGCTCTTATTATTACCATGTACATGTTCATTCATCAGGCGCTATTGTCACATAACTCTCATAGTCTCGGTCATGTGCCTTGTGCCTGTACCACCTGCGAGGATACCCTGATTGCTCGTGTTAGGTGTTAGGTAGGGACATATCCAAGCGACTAGCTTGAGGCTCAGGTTCCTTCGCGAGACTTCTGCCTCGACATAGTTGCCTCATCATGTCCAGAAATGGCTTGGTGGTTTATATGACTTAGGCATGGTACTTTTATGAGAACTGTGGCTTTATGGTTGCGTGCAATCAGCTATTTTATATTTACAATGTTCTCATATCTTTTAGATTGAGATTTACGCCATATTTGGTAAGAAGCCAGACTTTACCTGTTATATTCTATTTTGTAGGAAACATTAATGCTATCTTGACATATCAGGAATTTACCTACGTTTATCTGCTACCACGTTTAACTATATATGCTACAATAACTTATTTTGCTCCATTAACTATTTTCTACCATTTTTTCTAAACACTTAATCTTCTAGGTACTACATGACTACTTCGGATCATTTATACTTGCCTTCATTTAATTCCAAGCAATTTATTTAAGCCTTTACTGATCACACAGCCAACGACGGTATTTAAATGGTAGGCTAGATTCTACACTTGTTCTGGTTCATATAGCATTGTTGATAATTTAGAAATACTTCTGAAGAGTGTTGTTTTATTGCTTTTATTATTCTCGTGATAATGTTTTATCTCTAGTATGTTTGTTATAGGTTTCATAATATTGTGTTCATGGTTAGTAATTGTTTATTAATAGGATATTACAGGATATTGTTGTTATTCGTTTAGTATGTTGTAATATTGTTTAAACATTGTCCGATTCTCAATTGTTTATACATTTCTCACACCTCAGTGAACTATGGTTACTACGTTTTATAACAAGGTCTTAAATATGTCACTAGATGATCATGCCATTAATCTTTCAATTATTTAGCTGTTGATTTACTTAAAACTGTAGTATGTTTAGTATTTCTTATGATATTGTAATTAACAAGTTATTTAAATTACTTATTGTATTAGCTTTATGGCAACAAGGGTTTTTGTGTGTCCGCTTGTTTTCCCTTGTCTAGGTTGGCCTAGTAATCAAGCGGATGTCTAATAAAGTTCTCCCCGGACTTTATTAGATTCGAGTTTAGAGTAAATTCATTTTTTATTAAATAAATGTTTTGTTTGTTTATTTCTCTCTCTCAACTTTTTGTTTGATTTATTTTCTTTCCCTATAGTAGGAACCCTATCATTTAGATCTGAGAAACTTTAATAAAAGCTTTAGAACTTCAGTAGGTATTAGCAACTTGAGGAAAATCATGGTTTTCAGATTTTCTGGTAAAGTAAGTATAAAGCTTTAGGTATACTTTAGGAACTTTAGGGAAATTTTAGTTAGGCTTTCTTTGGATAGACTTTCCTTGATTTTCCATAAGTTTTCATTAATTTTCTCCCTTAGGGGTTGTTACAATATGTGTTACCGTGACCTGGATCTTTATTAATGATAATTATCATAATTGTTTGCCTTTCAGGCACAATTTGATGTTCGTGCAAAGGTCTGAGGTTTTTCGAGTGAGAAGTGTTAAATATTTGTGATGGACATTGTTTAAACGAGGTTAACTTTTTCAATTAGGTTATTTTACGGTTTAATTTTATTATTTATTGTTTTGTTGAGTATTTTCCAGCTTGGATGAATAGCGCCTATAAAACATGTTTCCAGCTGGTATGAATAGCATTATAGGAGAAAGTTTTAATTAGCTTAATTTTAATAGATTATTTGCATGTTAGTTATTTATCATTGCTTTTTATATCATTTGTTTTCAGGATATTTTGAAATTTCATTATGTATTCTGTCACTTTTGAGCTTTTTCTGATTTACATATAGCTCTTAAAAGGTTTGATGACGTCACGTCGTCAGTCATCATCATGACGTCATAATGTAGGTTGTAATCAATCGTGTTGTGATAGTTTATTAGTCTATTTATCAGCTTATTATTTGGTAAGCATTGAAGTAGAACCACATTTTTTGGGAAATAGTATTAATATATTTTGTTTTATTGACTTTATATTCCTACTTCAAAGTGGTTACTTTCAAAGTTCACGTTTTAATGACTTCAAGGTTTGGTTCAGAAATTCAGTGGGCGTATCTCACTGATAATTTGTAACTAAAATAAATCTTGGATTTTAATCATCGAAAATTTCACATTTTTATGTCACAATTATTTGAACTTAAAGTATTATTCAGTTCATATTTCAAGTTATCAATATTTTTGCATAATTATTTCCTGGATTGATATTGGTAACAAGGAAGCAGTATCGGTTAATTGCATTTATTGATTTATTATTTTATTGATATTTTTGTGATTTTTCTTACGTGTGCATGTGGATATTTTAGAGATACATGTTTCCAGGTAATGCATACCTACATGATTTGATGATATTAACATATTTTCTTATTATTTGTGTATACTGTGTCTTATTACAGGACTTTACATCATAAATTTAGACAGAAACATTTCTCCTTAGTATGCTTTTTTCTGTAATATTTCTGCTAGGCTACTTTATTGTTAGTATAATTTCGTCTAGATCATATTTCGGATAGGGCTACCTTTCGTTAATATACTTTTTCCTAGGTTATAATTTGATAGGGTTACTTTCTCATTGTTTACTTGTAGATTATATTTGGAGTAGCGCTACTTTTTCTTTAGTTTACTTGCTCTTGGGTTATGGTTTTGATAGTAATACATTGTCACTATACTTATTTTCAGATTATGTTCCAGATATAGTTTCTTTCTCGTTACTATATTTGCTTCTAGGTTATATTTTGATAGATTACTCCTTCGTTTATTTACTTTCTACTAGGTTTTATTTCCGATAGGGTTACTTTTCCGTTTACAATACCTTTTGACAAGTGACGAGTATTCGTATAGGTTATGTTTCTGATAGGGTAACTTTGTCGCTGCTTTATTGTTTTATATTATAGATAGGGTTACCTTTTCATTAATATATTTGCTACTAGTTGTTAGTGATAGGTTACTCTTTCGGTTATCTACTTTTTATTAGGATTTATTTCTGATTACTAGGGTTACTTTTGCGTTAATATACATTCTGGATACATAAGTAAATGATGAGTATGCTTATAGATTATAGTTCTAACTGGGATATATTATCGTTAGTATAGTTATTTTTGATGATATTAAGGTGTTGAGCTGATTACAGAAAGTAATTATTTGTATTGAAACTTAGAATGCAATATGTTATGTAATTAAGTTCTACAGTGAATGAATAGATTTTTTTATTATTGAATCCACAAATGCGTACTTAATTACGTTTATCAAAATTATTTTAACAATTACTTGTTGTTTTTTTTAAATGGTAATGTTTTTATAACACGATAGCTTTCAATTCTTAATATATTTTATTGGTTTCTATTACATCCCTGAATTTATTGGTTGCTGAAAACATACAAATAAATAACTGTAGGTCATCACATTTTTAATGATCATTATAATTTACAAGTTTGGAAGTGTTTTGTTGGAGTCGGTTAGTAACTTATTTTATTAATTAAGATTTTTTCCTTTTTAACTTAAACTTATTCATTATTTAAATAGGCCGCCTTACATAACTCATCTGTTTTTATTATGCTTATTTTGAATGATTTGGGATATTTGGTTTAATTAGTTAAAATTTTATTAAATTCTTTATTATAATTAATAAAAGGTTGTAGGTAATAAAGGGTTATGCATTTAGAGTAATTAGAATTCTCGATTTTATTTTGGTTTAACAGGTTATTTGTATCTAGATTATTTTTCTGCTTTCCCTTCACTTAGCCTTCGGTGTCTTCTGTTTAGGGTTAGTTATTTTACTCCGGTAAACTACGGTAAAATAACATAGGGCGATTGTAACAGAACGACATGCCCTCGGCCTGTGAAAACCCATGAAAGCTTCTAAGCTTCGGGAAAATTGGGAAAGCTTATTTATTTTCTTGAATTTTCATTATCGATGAAGGTTTTCATGGTAAAAGTTAATGGGCTTTAACTTAAGTTTTAATAGGTTCGATTATTTACTATTTCTTCATAATATCTTCCAAGTTTTAATGTATTTTTATTGTATTTCAGAATAGTATATCAATATAATTATTAGAACAGTTTTAACAAAGTTTTGTTAATGTTTATTTAGGCCAGGCAGGGCCATCTAGCGACAAGTTGCTTAACTGACAAGAGATAATAATCCAACCGTGTCAAAAGTACGTCATTTGGTAGGTCCAGTAGCGATATCTGTAGCCATCTGAATTTATACGGGTAGTTGTGAGCACATAATTCACAGCGCTAAAGTTGAAGTAAAAATGACCTCACCTTAGGCGAACCAGTGTAGGTCTGACCTCCGACTACGAGTTGTTAGTACGGATCTCGGTGTCAAGATATACTAGGCGTGAGCTGTGAGTCTCGCTGATGGAAGTTATTAATTGAATAGCAATAGCTGCCGAGCCGGCTTGAGCGGGTAGACTCGCGCCTGACTTTATGATTACCCAACTAAAATGAAATTTATGATAAAGTAAGCAATTGTTTCTGCATAGGTGACTTTTTATTTTAGTGAGGTTTTAAAAGGAATAGCGAGAGTGGAGGTGTCTGGTGTCGAGTAGGAGAACTTGCGAGTTTTGTCAACCAATAGTATTTCAGATTTAGGTTGAAAACCAATGAGAATCGTTCCCTCCAAATTTACGTAAAAACATAGTGATCGCGTGATATTGGTGGCGCGGATGACCGGTTGAGGAGGATATATAAGGAGATTCACAACGGTTTTAGGGGACTTTTGCCTTCACCAGAGCAACGAGAAACAGTAGTCTTGGTGCTTCAGGAGTATCATTGTGAGTCGTTTAAAGTGTAGTGTCTAGGCTAGGGATTCTTGTAGGGTTTTCACTATGTTAGGATATTTAGGATGTGTGTGAATAATCCTTTCTGTTCACAGGGATTTCTTTGTCAGCGAATGTCTTAAAACCTCGTATAGCAAATATTGGTGATAATATTAGTGTTCCGTTATTTGACTAGATAAACCGCAAGCGTAAGTTCGTGTTCCTTTCTTAATTTTGTTTTACTGAAGTAAGACGTTATTTAGGTATTGCTTATCCAAGAATCGAACCGTATTTGTCGTTACGGAAATCAGTCCGGAGACTAATACGGTTAATTATACATATTTACCTGGCCAGATAACTCTCTGGTGGAAGATATGTATGATGATTCGGGATTAGCATAGCCTCGTTATTTTGAATTGTTAATTTCTGACGTGCTTTATCAATAATCGAACCATATTTGTCGATACGGACGTGTCCGGAGACTATATATGGTTAATTATATATATTTACCTGGCCAGATAACTCTCTGGTGGAAGATATGTATGAGGATTCGATAAAGCATATCACATTCCCGTAAACGGATGATAATAGAATTGAAGTTTATCATTTTCTCCATTAGAGATGCATTTTATTCTATCGAGTGTCGTATTGCCTTACTTAACTGCGTTATCTATATATTTGCTATATGAGAGATACATCGGCGGCGTTTGATTACTATCTGATTTAATAAATAAAATGTCTTTTATTCGACCTATATTTATTGTGCATGCTAATAATTTACCAATTATGGTGGCGGATTTGTGTGTGCTATTTCCTTTATTGATATACGTAGGTGCTATTCATACAAGCTGGTTATTATCGAATCTTATCTTAACTATTATGCCTTGATCATAAATCATAAATTATTTATACTGTTTATACAATGACGGTAGCAAACAGGCTTACGTCTTGCTTGATGGTAAGCAGACACTGTTACATGTAGGTGCTTGCGATTCCAGAGGAATCACGGGCGCGTTACAGACTCTTTACTGACTTGAGGATTGTAGGATATCTTTATAGGATAGAATTATAATAATGTGTGTGTAATGTTCATGTTGATTATAGTATCGGATCAGTGTTATTTTAATGTTACGAAATTTATTAATGTTTTGATGTGTTTTGGGCGTATCATTTTATAATGTTATATTATACGTAGCGCCTGATTTACATTTCGTGATATACTTAGTGTGGTTATGCGTTTCGTATTGAATTAATATCTCCTTTAAAATATTTGGGTGATTTATGTGTCTAGTCGTATTTTGTTTCTATAACCTTGCCTGAACTTTATTACAATTTATAAATTATACACGATAAATATAACTATTAATATCCAACGCAATCATTACGGATTCTTGAATGGGTTTTGTATATTTTCATAGGTTTTGCGGTTAACGTTGTAGTTGCATTTTTAGTGTAGGGTATTTACTGGTTGTTAATGTAGGTAGTTAAGTAGGGTTCAATTAGTGTTTAACATTCAATTGATTATTACATCTAGTAGATTTCTATGCCATAGTTCGGACGTTTGGAAGGTTTTGTGAAATCAAAACCTTTTTAAGAGAAGGATAGCGTGCCAGCCAGATCAGTGATACTCAGAAGATACCATGTGGATAATCGATGACCAGATCCAGGCCACCATCAATCTACTGCTGTGCCATGACAATGTGACATCCGCCAAGCATCCATCAAACGCTATATCCAACGGCGTTCCTGCGCACATTACCATATGTTACCAGAAGTTTCCAGCGCTGCGAACAACTGACTACCAATGAAAACCATCGCAAACTACACCTGTACCATGACGATCTGCCATACCTCCAATGCTCAACCTGTGAGGGAGTTCCTGAACACCATACCATTCTATCTCTGGGTTATCTCCTACAACCCTGAGTGGCAATCAACGGCTTTCCTTACCACTGCTAGAAGACGGTCACGAAGATGTGCTGCAACATCGAGCTGGTTGGTCAAGGCTTCAACAACTGCATATGGGAATTGTTCCGGCATGACGGCTTTGAAGAATACGGCTGTACACGCACAGATTAAGAGATCCTTGGATGGTTTTCTAAGTTTCGCAAAACTTTCTGACTGTGTGAGCTATGGTACTTATTTATATTCTCTTGCGATTTAAATGGCATAAATTACATCTTTATAGCAAGCCGAAATGATATCGTTGCGTTGTGGGGTATGATTTTCTTAATCACTGAAACCAATTAATTGTGTGAGCTATGGTACCTAATTATATTCTATTACGATTTAAATGGCATAAATGATGTGATCTTTATAGCAAGCCAAAATGTTGTCGTTGCGTTGTGTGATCAGATTTTATTATTTACTTACAGCCAATTTCTTGTGCGATCTTGGTTTATTTATCTTTTGATGGAACTTTGTTTCCGATTGCAAATCTGTCTACTACGTAATTAATATTACGTCAATATCTTCATCATTATTCTGATGTTATTACTCAATCTATGATACTTATTTATGTTCTCTGACGATTTAAAATATCATAATTAATGTTGTTTTTACAACAGGCCTAAACCATATTTCACGTACGACAAATGTCTTGAGTGATCTTGACTTATTTACCTTGATGGAATTTGATTTCCAATTACAGCATAGTCTGTCATTTACGTAACTCTTATTTCGTCAATATTGTCATCGTTATGACGTCACCCTATACGTATATACATATCTATACTTACTCGTGTTACGAGTAGATACTGTTCTAGTATTCTACATCTATTTAACAACTGACATATTTTACTAACAATTGTATTGTTGGAACTGGCCGAAATGGATTTTATCTGTGGCTATTTCTAGCAATGAGGTAACGTCACAGCCTGGACTGCCAATCGTTTGATACGATTATGTGTGGTTTGTTCCAGTCTATGACGAGAGGTTTTGGTTGTACATGTAGTACCCAAATATACCAAATAATAACTATTTTGCTAAAGAACGGTTTTCCTCCAGATCGATGAAATACGGTCATCAATGGGTGTTAGGGACGGTCTTTACAGATTCTTAACGACAGGCTTTCTTCTTTGGACTGAATCCACGGGACGGGCTTTGAAAAGGGCTGCTGACCCGGTTAGGTGCCGGATTCTATTACTGCTTGTCGGAATCTTTGATTCATACAAGACACTATAGATCCGTCCAGACGAGAAATCTGTATTGCCGTTTGCTGAAACTGATCATTAAAGACCCCAATATATATGTACCCTTATATACTCTACTATATGGGCGAGATGGGATGTGAAAGTTCAATGGCGATACAGGTTATTGAAGACTCGAGCAAAACTCCTTGCTGTCGTGAGAACGCTGGTCAATGCTGAGGTCTTGCGGTTGCATAACTCAGTAGTGATACTTAGCTTATGGGATGACTGTATGATTCGATTTGGACGCTAAACCTGAATAGTAACAGCTTTGTTTTGTTTGCACAATATTTGGGTACGAGGTAATCGATTGATCATCATCATATGATCTGATTGACGTCCCCTGCTGGACGTAGGCCTCCTTCGTAGAGTGCCACTATAATATATTTATATTTCAGCTGATCTGTGGATCATAGTAGTATATACTACTTATGCTTTATGCATTTATTCCAACTGGCTTCTAAGTTGGATCACAGTTGTTTACTTTGCCTATGCTTTTATGCATTATAAAATGGCTGGTCTCACAATATTATGGGCTACGCTCTTATTATTACCATGTACATGTTCATTCATCAGGCGCTATTGTCACATAACTCTCATAGTCTCGGTCATGTGCCTTGTGCCTGTACCACCTGCGAGGATACCCTGATTGCTCGTGTTAGGTGTTAGGTAGGGACATATCCAAGCGACTAGCTTGAGGCTCAGGTTCCTTCGCGAGACTTCTGCCTCGACATAGTTGCCTCATCATGTCCAGAAATGGCTTGGTGGTTTATATGACTTAGGCATGGTACTTTTATGAGAACTGTGGCTTTATGGTTGCGTGCAATCAGCTATTTTATATTTACAATGTTCTCATATCTTTTAGATTGAGATTTACGCCATATTTGGTAAGAAGCCAGACTTTACCTGTTATATTCTATTTTGTGGGAAACATTAATGCTATCTTGACATATCAGGAATTTACCTACGTTTATCTGCTACCACGTTTAACTATATATGCTACAATAACTTATTTTGCTCCATTAACTATTTTCTACCATTTTTTCTAAACACTTAATCTTCTAGGTACTACATGACTACTTCGGATCATTTATACTTGCCTTCATTTAATTCCAAGCAATTTATTTAAGCCTTTACTGATCACACAGCCAACGACGGTATTTAAATGGTAGGCTAGATTCTACACTTGTTCTGGTTCATATAGCATTGTTGATAATTTAGAAATACTTCTGAAGAGTGTTGTTTTATTGCTTTTATTATTCTCGTGATAATGTTTTATCTCTAGTATGTTTGTTATAGGTTTCATAATATTGTGTTCATGGTTAGTAATTGTTTATTAATAGGATATTACAGGATATTGTTGTTATTCGTTTAGTATGTTGTAATATTGTTTAAACATTGTCCGATTCTCAATTGTTTATACATTTCTCACACCTCAGTGAACTATGGTTACTACGTTTTATAACAAGGTCTTAAATATGTCACTAGATGATCATGCCATTAATCTTTCAATTATTTAGCTGTTGATTTACTTAAAACTGTAGTATGTTTAGTATTTCTTATGATATTGTAATTAACAAGTTATTTAAATTACTTATTGTATTAGCTTTATGGCAACAAGGGTTTTTGTGTGTCCGCTTGTTTTCCCTTGTCTAGGTTGGCCTAGTAATCAAGCGGATGTCTAATAAAGTTCTCCCCGGACTTTATTAGATTCGAGTTTAGAGTAAATTCATTTTTTATTAAATAAATGTTTTGTTTGTTTATTTCTCTCTCTCAACTTTTTGTTTGATTTATTTTCTTTCCCTATAGTAGGAACCCTATCATTTAGATCTGAGAAACTTTAATAAAAGCTTTAGAACTTCAGTAGGTATTAGCAACTTGAGGAAAATCATGGTTTTCAGATTTTCTGGTAAAGTAAGTATAAAGCTTTAGGTATACTTTAGGAACTTTAGGGAAATTTTAGTTAGGCTTTCTTTGGATAGACTTTCCTTGATTTTCCATAAGTTTTCATTAATTTTCTCCCTTAGGGGTTGTTACAATTGTACTCGCGTATCTTGACGCTGGTACTCCAGTACCTTGACGCTGGTCTTCCGTAGATATATACCTTTCCAAGAGAGAGCGCTCTTATACGCGGCAAACATAACATAATTTAAGGAATAGTAAGTTGGTACACGTTGTTGCTGACATAGTTTGAGATCATAAAAACTGCTAAAACTACAATAATAACAGACATCGAATCACATAACGAAATGAAATGAAAAGTATATTAACTAGGAATTTCCTCCCTCGGACGCTCCGATTGTGGAATGAGCTCCCTGTCGAGGTTTTCCCGACGGACTACAGTATGGGGTTCTTAAAGAAAGGAGTGTATAAATTCTTAAAGGGTCGGTAACTCGCATGTGACACTCCTAGGAGTTGCAGGCGTCCATAGGCTGCGTGACCGCTTACCATCAGGCGGGCCGTACGCTTGTTTGCCACCGAGGTGGTATTAAAATAAAACTAACAAATGAAAGAACAAAATTATGCTGAAAAATTATTAAGATGTGAAAAGTATTTAGGTGAAATTGGTGTGTCGTTGATGTATATCAACGAGATATCTGTAAATTAAAAATATACTTTTCAGACTCAACTTTAATAGTACATTACGATACAAGTGCAGAGAACAGGAAATTCGCAACGAGTGGTGATAAATTAAAACACGACCGAAGTCAGCGTTTTAAATCGACACGAGTTGCAAATTACCTGTTCGCACGTGTATCGTACAACGTTTTACAGTACATATGGCTTTTTAAAGTTTCGACATATGCACGTAGTCTGCTGATTACCGCACTCGTGCGGTAAAGTGGCATCATATGTACTGTAAAATAATAAACTGAATACTGAGATCGCTAAAGGCGGGCGATAAAAGTGCCTACGCTTACTCGTAATACTCATATGGAACAATCGTGCGTCTATCTGCGGGTGTCAATGTGAATTGGCAGATACATTAAGCGAGATTCAATACGATTGGCATTTATGGAGAGTGTTTACTCCAAAAATGCCAACACATACTAATGAATTTTTAAAAATAAATTTTTATTTTTAAGTTTTTGTTATATTTTATTATGATGCTATGTTTGTTTTATTTTTCTGTTCGTGTTTTTTTTTTGTTTACTGTGTGACTTGTGGCAATCAAAAATTTTTTTATCTATCTATCTATCTATCTAATGAATACTTAATACTTAACACACTCTCACACACACACAGACCAGAGACAGGGACTACAGTATGGGGCACTTCAAGAAAGGAGTGCATACATTTTTAAAGGGTAGGCAACGGGTATATGACCCCTTACGACCAGGCGAGCCGTACGCTTGTTTGCCACCGACGTGGTATTAAAAAAACTTACGTACTTAAGTTCAAAAAGCTTTCTACTGAAAAAAAAAACGATGTTTGTCAGCTAAAAACACCGCCTCTTTCTAATTGGTACACACAGAAAGAGACGGATTGTCTATCTCGCGCGTGAGATAGCTCGCGCGCCAAGTTGTGCTAGCCGGGCTGGTTGAATGGGGTGGTCACTGTCGCGTATAAAATAACATCCCGGTGATATCTGAGAGCAGGGTTGAGCCGAAGGGGCAAGAGAAGTCCTGGTGCCAGGGAGAACTAATATTCTCGGAAATGTGTTTCACCGTTCCCAGGAATATATATTATTTCGGCTCATAGGGAATATGCCTCATAAGAACAACTTTCGGGAAGTGTCCCAGAGAAACTAGCTGGACCAGCCCCGATGTTTTGTCCCCGTAAACATCAACTTTATTTACAAATAAACGAACATTTCATTAGAAAGGTGCCATAAAACAAATGTTTTGTTATAAGTTATAATATATACCCAAATAAAACCCACTCCAATTAAGTACAGAAAATACTATATTAAAATTGAGGTGTTCCCTCGATTCCTCCTGGATCCCATTATCAGACATTCACTAAATTCATACGGGACTAATTATGAGTAAGTACATGCTTTGACACAAAAAAAGAATAATCAAAATCGGCCAAGGTGGTCAAGAGTTATCGGGCAACATACATACATTAAAAAAAAACATGCAGCCGAACTGAGAACCTCTTTCCTTCTATTACGTTTATATACATAATCATGGTGACTCTATGCTCGTACTTCACACCTTCAATAATCATCAGCCTATACTTATACTATACGGGACACTTTCAATATTTTGTTATAACATAATATATGTATACGTATAATAGGAGTGATCAATAGATGTAAAGTATTGGGTGTTAAGGTATCGTAGTATCTATAGATATTTACTTTATATCGAGGTACTGAGCTTCAAAATTCGAACAAAATGCCTTTGCCGTTCAAAGCCAACAACTCCTATGTAAATCATACAAGTGATATTCGTTTCTAAGTAAAAAATGCTACGGTGTGCGACAGTAATATATTATGTATACAATTAACACATACGTAACAGGTTTTCTATTGGAAAAAACCATATCAAGGGCGGATCCACCGTTGTGGGCACAATGGGCATGCCCACAACCCTATTAGATTTGTGTCGTCACACTTTCACAGTCTATTGAGATCGATAGGTTGGTGGTATTAAACGTTATGCCTTAATAAAATAAAATAAAAACACAATGAATCATGAATCGTGCGTGATTCGTAACGCAGCAAAGAAAGAGCCATAGACAATATAAATTAATTAATTAAAAGTTATCGTGTGTTGTGTTGTATGCAATATGCATGCACATATACATTGCCGCCAAAACTTCCGAGCCGCCTTCCTTTTTGGTGGCGTGGCGTGGCACTACTGGCGCTGACGTTAGTAATCGTAGTGGTGTGGTTTGGGTTTTTGGTTTGTTTTCTTGGGGAGGTTTTTGTGGCTTCTACTTATAGATAACTAAGTACCTATCTATTGAATCCTACAGCTACTCTCGCATGCCTCGCAGCTATGCATTTAATATAATAATGAATAGTCCACTAATTAAATTATTAGGTACATATTTATTATGTCGACTGAACATTTTCATACTATTTTTTTTATCGGATCGAGTTTTATTGTCTTTCTCTATTATGTGAGTGCGGACGTAAGGGAGAGCTTCTGGATTTTTTTCGTTTACCCACGACGAGACTAGACATAAAAAATTGTTAATAAGATACTAATATTTTTGAGTTTTCTCAAAAAATATAAGGATAAAACAATATTTAAAAAAGGATTTTGACTTACAAATTAAGTTTTTTTTTTGGAGAATGAATAGGTATCTCGTGAAAGGTGTCACAAAGATATTCGAAGAAAATAATGGAGTTTTTTTCATAGATTGGAAATAGTATATATTAAACATTTTAGTCAATTTATCAACGTTTTTGCGAAAAAGAAACGTAAGCTTGAATCTGTAGTTTAAGTAAGCGCCTAAAGCCTAAATCAAGTTATTTGATGTAAAATGTGTACTAGCGTTTAATTTAATTTGATATCCTTTGAAGTTGTATAAATTTCAACCAAATCGGTCGAATGATTGCAATCTACGGAAAAATAATACGTTAAATCGTAAACAGTACGTATTCACAATATTTTACTTTGAAAGTTGAAACTTTCAACTTAGGTAGGTTCCTTTAAGAATTTATATACTCCTTTCTTGAAGAAACCCATACTGTAGTCCAACGGGAAAACCTCGGCAGGGAGCTCATTCCACAATCGGAGCGTCCGAGGGAGGAAATTCCTCTGAAACCGTACCGTACACGACCATTTAGGTTCTAAGGTGTGAGGATGAATGCCCTGCCGACGGCGAGCGGTGCGATGGTAGAACGCGGCCGTAGGCATCATGTCGAACAGTTCTTCGGAGCACAACCCATTATATAAGCGATAGAACACGCACAAGGAGGCAAAATTTCTCCCTAAACTCAACGGCTCAATATCATCGCTCGTGAGCTTGGGATCGTCCACAATTCGCACAGCACGTCTCTGAAGCGAGTCAAAAGGCCCAAGCTGGTATCCAGGTGCTCCCGCCCAGAGGTGACAGCAATACTCTATATGGGGACGGACTTGCGACTTGTATAAAAGAAGTCTCTGCCCCGAGGTGTAGTATCGCTTCGCTCTATTGAGCACACCTAGCTTTTTAGATGGCAGCTTGGCTTTGCCTTCTAAATGGCTCTGAAACTGGACGTCGCTGGAAATATCGAGACCAAGGATCCCAATAGTCTCTGAGATGGAGAGGGTTGCGTCTTGGAACCGCGGGGCTACAGTGAATGGGATTTTTTTAGCAATGAACGCGCATACTTGTGTCTTGGTGGGGTTGAACTGGACCAGATTATCCTGGCCCCACTCAGAGACTCTGAATAGAGTGCTCTCAATTTCGGACACAAGTTGTTCGCGACTCTCTAACACATAGGAACGAGGATTGACTGATCCGCGATTGGCCTTAGTCTCGCCTGATGGAAAGCGAGGACAAGGCCTAAGATGTTGCTCGCTGGTTCAGTAATAGCCTCCCTCAGAGAGGAAAAAGTCGTCTTTTCGCTGGAGACAAGCATGAACAAAGCTCACAACACTTTGACAGTTTATAATCTCGCTAATATATAGATTATAATCTAACGATATTTGCAATTTTACGGTACTCGTAACGTATGTACAATTCACATTTCTAGAGTCAATATATTATAACCTCTTATAAAAGGAGGCTACATTTTCAATCTAAATAAAGAAAGTTAAAACATCAGGTAACGACTTAATGAGAATGTAATTAGTAAAGGACGCAGATTTTAGTTACAGTTGCTTGTAAAGGTAAGCGTCGATGGGACGCGCAGGGACAAAGGGCTCTATTCAACTTGACCTACTGAACTGAAATTGGTTTTATAATTGTAGAGGATAATGTATATGGTTCAAACACTGTATTTGCACTGGTTCATTATTTATTCGAAATTATATTGTGTTTTACATTTCGTTTATTATAGAACACGAGTTAGACAATGATGAATTCAAAAATCAAGCATTTTTGGCCAGTTAATATCCAAAAAGGTTCGAATACGGAATAAGAGTACTAGCGGACGCTCGCTTCAACGTGCTCATAAAATTTGTTTTAGGGTTCCGTGGCCCCAACAATAAACGACGACAACGAAATCGTTATAGTTTCGTCACGTCTGTCCATCCGTTCGTATGTCACAGCTGTTTTTTTCGGAGAGCACTACAATTATGAAATTTGGTAAGAAGGTGTATTTTAAGAACAGCTACAGAAAAGTGTGGTGTCTGACCATCACGCCAGAGGGATAACCATGCTGTTAGGACTTGAACGGTTTCCTCACAATGTTTTCCTTGACTTAAAAACTATTGTTAAATATTGACGACCACCTTAGCTTAGTTGGTTGTGGCCCTGCCTACGAAGCCAGAGGTCCCGGTTACGAATCCCGGTCAGGGCATTGTTGGTGTATTTATCACGAATATTGTTCCTGAGTCTTGAATGTTTCCTTTGTATTTATTTATCTCTATAAGTATATATATGTAAGCGTATATATGTAAGTATCGTCTAGTATATGCGGCTCGAAGGACCAATGTTGAGGGGCTATCCTGATCTTAGGATGCTTAATATGAACTCCAATTACTTAGTTAAAGGTTTAATAAAGATTTATACAATAAATGTAATACGAAGCCGAGTCGCGGCTGCCGTGGTAGATATGTAAGTCACGTGATCACTTGACTGCCGCCCCCTCCTGATACCTCGCCCCGTGGTCGCCCTGCTGGAGTGATTCGCGACACCTATAGTACAAGCTTTGCTTAGTTTGGGACTAGATCGATTTATGTAAAACTGTGGCCGCTGGATGCGGGTGGTGCAGGACCGGTCACTGTGGAGTCTTTGGGGGAGGCCTATGTCCAGCAGTGAACGTCATTCGGCTGAAATGATAATGATGATGTAAAACTGTCCTACAATATTTATTTATTTATTATCTAAATATATTTCGCACATACTCGTAAGCTATACGCTATACTTAATACGGTTCCAAGTTATTATTCAAGGGATTTTTTAATAAATGAAATTAATTCTGCAAGTAGGCCTTGCTCGATGACATTACGGGGATTTAAAATGGCACAAATTTATATGTATCGGTATATTTGACATACGAGTAGCTAACAACCATTCTAAGTTATCAATGGAAACTCTACGAAAGACTGCTTTTTACATTTCTTAACGTCGACTATTGTCGTTAACTAGTAATGTCTACTTAGCTGTGACAGTTTTCCTTAAAAAAAATATACATATACCACTACCATGATAATTTCACATACCCAGTAGCAACCATTTAGCTGGCAGAGGGCGGAGACAAGAGACTAATGAAATCTGCATTTAAAAAAATAATATCTCGTAATCGCATGGGTACAGTCATTCTAAGTGAGATTCATGAGTTTTTTTCCGTGTAAATGATTTATTTTGTAAATTTGTATTAAAATAATAACATAAACCCAGTAAATTACAGACAGTTTTATTTTGGGAGTTAATGGGTTTCAAAAAATGCTTTAAGATGGCTTACATTAATTTAAACGACTTGCATCCCCACTTTAAGTGTAGAGGAGTTACCCTAAAAAATACAAAACGTTATTATAGTGTTTAGTCAGTGTTATTGATACGTATACAACGGTATTTGCAGTTTGGCATTAGCCAAATTACAGCTTTCTTGTAGTTACTGAGCTAAGCCGCGAACAGGCGGACGTAAAAGTCAATCAAAAATAATTTATTCTTCAAATTAGGCATAATTACATGCACCTATGAACGTCTATAAACTACCACCGGTTCGGAATAAATAAACCTGTGCCACGAGAAGAACCGGCGTAAGAAACTCGGCATGGACGGGCATGGCAAAACTATAAGGTTTTTTTGTTTACTACGGAACCCTAAAAAAGATCGTTGTGCACCGTATTATTATGTAATGGGATGATATAGTGAAGATCTGTTTTGTAGTAGACTGTATATTTACAATATCTCGGTAGGCACAAACTTTTCCCTAGACTGTGCTCATATGCTTAGTCTAGAATAATAAAAATCTATTCGAAATTGAACCGTAATGCCACTGCAGCCGAGTGGTAAGCCACATGACTTTTAATCTGGGGGTCGTGAGTTAGAACCCTCGCCCGCACCACTAGGATTTTCCAAAAATATATGTACGAGATATTATTTGATATTATAACAAGCATGGTCTACTTCCTTCAGAGTTGGAAGCTCAGTTAACAGTTCATCATCATCGTCAGCCGAAGGACGTCCATTGCTGGACATAGGCCACCCCCAAAGACTTCCACAATGACCGGTCCTGCGCCACCCGAATCTAGCGGACACCCGCGTCTATTACCAGGTCATCAGTCCACCTTTTGGGGAGCCTGCCCAGTGCCCACGCTACACTTTCCGGTATGTGGTCGCCACTCAAGAACCATTCCGCTCCAACGGCCATCGGTTCTACGTGCTATATGCCCCGCCCACTGCCACTTAAGTTTAACGATTCGGAGGGTTATATTGGTTACTTTGGTTCTACTGCGGATGTCCTCATTCCTAATGCGATCAGGCAAAGGAATTTCCAGTATAGCCATTTCCATTGCTCTTTGGGTGAATTCGAGCCTTCTTATGAGGCCCATAGTAAGCGATCACTTTTCAGTGCCATATGTCATCACACTGGTCTTGAGAACGCAGCAGCAGTTGCTTTCGTAAAACTAGTGCCTACGCCAATTATTAGGGTTTAGATGCCAAAGCGATCTCCGGGCATTGTTAGGGTCCAACGGCGAAAACGCTAGGAGGATCAATAAAACTGTAAATACCAAACCGATACCATTTCTATAAGTAAAGTGAAATAGACCCGTGGCCCGCGCATTTCTTCCAGGACCCTGCCGTTTCAGTCAATTACCGCCTAAGTACCAAAGATATCTAGTGATAAATTTATATCGTGACCTGCATCAACAAGCTCGAATAAACTCCAAATTTTATCTCTTCTTTCATCTTTATTTTCTAACAGGCTGTACAGAATATTTCACAAACGACACGTAGTAAAAATATCAAGAGGCTGTTAAAAGGTAAATTTAAAGAACGTGTCCAAAATTACAAACCACTTCTTTCTTCTGGCGCCGAGTCATTTGCATAGTACCGAAGATGTTCTATATTGCAGCTAGGTCGAACGGTGGATTTTATACCCTATCTCTTTTATTTTACGTCAGGGATTTGAACGATTTCATTCAGATGTGGTGTGCAAAACGCTGTCTAATAGTAACTGAAATTGTGCATGTTACGGAATGAAAATAATGGGACTGGGACTGGGACCCAGTTTCGGCACACGTATTATTGTTGTGATCGTGTCAATATTCTTGTGGATTTGTAGGAAAGAGTCAAATTGTAACTCATAGATACACGGTATTTTTCACAAAGTGGTAATGTTAAGAAGTAAGTGTTAGTAAGTATAACTAATTTATATACTCTTGTCTAACTCATTGTTTTTCTGTTCTAGCTTCTAAGACTATTAGGAAATGTATACTCGTATTTTACATATAACCAACTATCGGACATGACATGGCGCTCGTTCTTTCGTATTTAAAGAACACATTACGAGTATAGTGTTATGTTATAAGCACATAAAACTATTTCAGTGACCATTTTGCGTAAAAGTTTCTTAATAATATTGTCATAATAACTTTAATAATGTATGATCAGTGATTGTTATTCCGCGTGGTTTCAATTAGTTCCCTTATCATAATGAAAATGAGAACTATCGGTTATAGCTATTTACGATACAAGGGTTGTAAAACAAAGAAAGGCCGATATCGCAGATGTTTGAGGCCCGAGCCGCAGGCGAGGGTCATAAATAGGCGAGAGAGGGCTTTCTTTTTTACGACCCGTGTTTTGTACACAATTTTACGTCACCACTTGGCCAAAAAGTGGGTTTTTACAGACGCGCAGCGTGCGGAAAAACACGCTTTTTGGGAAGGTGTGGTGTAAAATAAATTACACCTCGTAATTGTAGATGAGATCGATAATTTATTATGGATTGGTTCCCATAATCAATCTATGATCATACTGAGACGGAACCCTATCATGGCTCTGACTACCAACTAAAGGTTTTTGTATGTTGACTTCCAGGTTCCAACCGTGTTTATATGTTGTCAGAAATACATGCCCATTATATTCTAATCTATTGTAATCTACTTTAGAGACAAACCGAAATCTCTGTAGTAAACGATTCAAAATTGTTACAGCCTATCTTCCCTTGTCTCGCAAAACAGATATTCTTATCTCACTGTTTTATGAAGCCTTTTAAATTCCGTGCATAATGCGAACACTGACAATACAAAGCTGATTTCGGGGAGATTGGGCTAAAACGAAAACAGTATCAAAGTTATTGTGTCAGCCTTTTATTTTGGGAAGTAAGTCGTGTCTTTAAGCTGCCAAACACGTTGGGATTGTCACCTAAAAATGACAATTTGACCTATTTTGCTGGGTCGATGAGTAACGATACCGTCCAGTGGGCGAATAATGGTGTGCATTTTATCACTTGTCGTGGTGGATAAGACATTCGTCACTCTCGGACTCGCATCGTTTTCAGAATGTGTCTCGTCTAAAGCGATAAGTGATAAAATGGCGAGCATCATACGGGTGTATGTGCACGATAATTGTCAAGTTGATGAAATCGGGAACCGGGCTTGCCGTCAATTTTATAACTTGTAAGACACTGTTAAGTTATTCAATAAAGAGTATTGAAGTAACGGGTGTGTTGATTAAATAACTAATTTAAATAAGTAAATTAAAAAGAATTTGTCTGTATTTTTTCATGTCTATAAAGAAAGCAATGATACTAACTAACAAATATTAGTAAATATTTACGAATCAGAGCTATACAGGTTTTTTTAATACCACATCGGTGGCAAACAAGCGTACGGCCCGCCTGGTGGTAAGCGGTCACCGCAGCCTATAGACGCCTGCAACCAACCAACCACCAACCAAGAACCAATCAATCAATGTTTGACCAACTTTAAGAAATCCAAAACCGGGTAGAGATCCTAATTCTTCATCTTCTCTTCGTCCTATAGCTCTTATATCGTGCATTTGTAAAATTTTTCATACAATTCTTAACAAGAGGTTGGAGTGGTATCTCGAAAAACATTTATTGTTCTCAGACAAGATGGTGGGTTTTCGAAAATCTAAATCTTGTTATGATAACCTCGTTCGGTTAGTGAGTCAAATACAAATGGGTTTCTCTAAAAATTTAGTTACAGTCGCATGTTTCATTGATATTGATAACGCGTACAATAATGTGGATATAACTTGCTTGTTACACATATTAGATCAGCTAGGAGTGGGGTCTGTACTTTGTACGTATCTTTGGTCTTACTTAAAGCATAGACAGCTCAATATATCATTTTCGGGTTACATTGGGACGAGAATTACATGTCGAGGGTTAGCTCAGGGTGATCCTTTATCACCTCTCCTTTTTAATGTCGCTACTATCGATATTTGTAAAAATATACATAATGTAGAGATTTCTCAATATGCCGATGATTTTGTTTTATATGTATCAAAAGACAGTACTATGGCTGCCGTATTTGAACTTGAACTTGCTTGTGATACTTTGAGTTGTTTATTAAATAATTTAGGATTAGTTATTTCTCCAACTAAAAGTAAGTTTTGTGTGTTTAAAAAAGGCAGTTTCAGGAGTTTGATAAATTTGAGGATTTGTAATATGTCTATCCCAATGGTTAACCAAGTTAAATATTTGGGATTGTGGCTGGATAGTTCTTTAAGATGGGGAAAACATATAAATGAGACAGTTCTTAAGGTGGCTAAATATGTAAATATTTTAAAAGTGCTAGCAGGTCCAGGGTGGGGTGTCCATCAAAAGCATCTACGACAATTGTACATCTCTATCATTCGTAGTAGAATTGATTATGCTAGTTTTCTTTATGACAACAGTTGTAAATCAAATTTGTTAAAATTAGATAGATTTCAAAACCAGGCTTTGCGTGTCATTGGTGGGTACATTCGATCTACTCCGATTCACGTAATGGAGTGTGAGTTATCTCTTCCTCCTCTCAGTTTTCGTAGGAAGTATTTGGCTGGTAAATTCTGTTTAAAATCTAAATCATTTTTAAATAATAACACCAATGATATATTGCATGATCTGTCACTGGCAAACAATTCACGATTTTGGACTAACAAAAATATACCTTTACTTATTTCTATTCATAAAGATTTGAACTCCTTGCCAATACATAGAAGCCCTCAGCTTGAAATGTATTCATTAGAAATTTGGGTTAGTAATATTAATTTGCAAGATGTAATTTTCGATTCGATCCCGTATATTGATCGTGCCAAACGATTATATCCCTGTAGTGAACTTAAATTAATTTGTTCCAACTTTATAGAACAGGAATACGGATCTTGGTACAAAATCTTTACTGATGGTTCGAAAGATAAACTACAGGGAGGTGCAGCTTTCTTTGATCCATATGCTAATTGTTTCACTAAGCTTAAAATTGACTCTGATATATCTATTATGCACATAGAATTAATTGCCATAGAAGAAGCTTTGTCATACGTGACCTCCTTGAATGCTGATATTGTAGTCATTCTGACTGACTCCAAAAGCGCTTTGCAACACCTAGTTCGTTCTACCTCACATGTTAGGGGTTCACCGGCAGCATATCGCATATTGGAGTCAATCTTAAAACTTCAGTCTTTTAATAAGCATATAAAATTGCAATGGATTCCCGGCCATGTCCAGTTAAAAGGAAATGAAGATGTTGATGCCCTAGCCCGACAGGCTGTCGTGGACGGGGTTCCTTTGTCAGTTTTACCCTTGCACACTGATTACGTTAAAATGTTAAAAAAACATTGTTTAGTAGGATGGCAAGAGTATTTCGATTTGCGTTCTAGAGAGAAAGGTATTTGGTTCAGAACTATTCAGCCTCAAGTTTCGTATTATCCTTGGATCGACCAGGCACCATATAATAGAACTAAATTAAAAACTGCACTCAGGTTACGTTCCGGTCACATTGCGTCAAACAAGTTTGCGTTTTTGATGGGAAAAGTCCCCTCCCCAAATTGCAATGAGTGTGGATCTGTTGAAGACGTAATACATGTACTGATGGAGTGTGTTCGGACCGAGCCTTTGAGAGCTGCCTGGTTTGAGAGGAATCAGTTGGACACGGGATTCCTAAATAGTATTCTGTCTGTTCCTATATCGGATGATGCCGAGATTTTGTACAAATTAATAGAGGTAGGTTTAAGATCTAGAGTTTAAGTTTTTCTTTGATGTAATATTTTCTTTTTGTTGGCCTTACGGGGCGGTATGTTCGCCTGGCGACAAGCCCCTTTTTATCAATAAATTAAAAAAAAAAAAAAAAACTTTATGAAAAATTATAGGTGTATCACGCATTTTTTGACTTCCTAACTGTTTATGTCATAATGTCAACATCGGAACTTGTAAACTTTGGATTCATTCATCTACATTAGCCTGTTATTTTACAACATAACGTTCGTGTTTTACACTAAAGACGACGTTTTTTTACGTTAGCTTGGTGATGGACACTAACTAACGTTACTTAATTAATGGTTCAGTGAAAATGTCCAAATGCAAGCCGCATTTTCGCTTCTAAAACATGAATAGTGGTCTAGTAACGTTAGAACTAGCCAGGGGTTGCGGCTAAAGCTTGCTTTTACTCTGGTATCTCGAATTTTCCTGCACGTTTGTTACCTCCGGTAACACGCGCCATAATGGATATCTTGTATCTCCATGGAGTTCCGTTTGCGTCCCTTTAGCGTACATGCCGTGTTGTGCGGGTGGTTACTAGCACCTCATATGCACAAATCTAAGTTTATTAAGAACTTTATTCGCCTAAAACAAATACATATCTACTTATACAAATCGAAATTTTATACGGGCGTATATTGTAATGGAGATTAAGATTGGACCTAGGGAATAGCGATGAAATTTACATGAAAGATACATATATATTTCAAAGGCCCCTGAATTTTTTCAATAAAATTTGAATCTTTTGATTGAATCTTTCACAAGTTTGAGTTTTTTACGTGTATAATATAAAAGAGAGTTAATATCATTGTATATTGCGTGAAAGTGAAGTCCATTTTGTGTCGAAGGCATGACAAGTGCGGGCCCTGAATAGTCAATTAGTTATTAAATAAACATGTAAAATACACAGTATAACACAGTTATTATACGTGTATGATTGTATTTGTCAGACAAACGTCAGTTTTGTAAACTATAGCGGATATGATCAGTTTCGCTGTTTTTTAGTTATCTATATTTTAGAGACAAGTCTTCTTTTCTTATTAAAAGTCGTATGAAACGCTGCGGAAGAAATTCCCTTTTGCTTGTTATTGATTTTTTTTATACAGTTCATTGGGCAACTACCGAACCCTACACTGAGCATGGCCCAACATGCTCTTGGCCGATTTTATTATTAAAAATATAATCACTGCTTTGTTAGATTTTTTCTCGGTCCAGCTAATCTTCGCCATCCTCCGCCAGCACCAAATTTCAAAGGCTTCTAGCCGTGTCCTATCCTTTTGTGTCAATGTCGACGCCTTATTCCGACATGCCCGGATATTCTGTCGACGCTAGACTTAACAGTATAAGTCTGCACGAGCACGCAGTTCTACACGTCCCGCCGCTGCGACAAGTACTTATAATTAAGGACCGCTAACCGGTCAGAAACATGTCGTCTGAAATTCGATTCTTATTCATATCGGCCATGATATGATATATACCCACTTAGAGTATAATAATGGAGCCGGTAAGTAACCTTCTTCATTGGCTAACTTTTCGCATGTACTAAATATTATTTATATTTCAAAAAATCTTCATTTAGATGTATTCCTTCATAATTAAAATTTAAACAATATCTTTATTTAAGAATTCTATCCTTGTCATCAATAAAAGTTAAGAAATATTATACTCAAAATATCAATAAATCAGATGGAATCATTAGATTCAAACAATTTAATCATTGATATAACAATGTTCATTTAAAATATTACTTAGGTACTCCTCTGGCGCAGCGACCCAAAGTGTGTCTTGGCCTCCAGTAGGAGTGCACGCCACCGATCCCGATCCTGCGTCATTTCCTTCCACGAGTCAACTTGAAGCTCGCATAAATCGATCTCCACAGCATCGGCCCGACGGTATCTAGGGCGGCCGACCGGGTGTTTCCCACTCTGTTTGCCCAGGTAGGCTCTTTTGACGGCACGGTCGTCACCCATTCGCTCTAATAGATGACCAAGCCAACGAAGTCGATACGCTTTCGTTACCCCGATGACATTCGGTTCCGCGACAAGATCTTCAATTTCGGCATTTTTGCGAATTCTCCAACTGCCATCGGGTCTCTGAAGTGGGCCAAGGATTTTACGGAGGATTTTCCTTTCAGCCACCAGGAGCTTTTTCTCCTCCTCAAGTGTCAGTGTCCAGGCCTCACATCCGTATGTTAAAATTGGGCGTATTACGGTCTTGTAGATGCGAATCTTAGTGCTTCTGCTGAGAAGCCTA
Source organism: Notocelia uddmanniana (assembly GCA_905163555.1). Lineage (NCBI taxonomy): Eukaryota > Metazoa > Arthropoda > Insecta > Lepidoptera > Tortricidae > Notocelia > Notocelia uddmanniana. The sequence continues at coordinate 66,044,821 of LR991052.1, forward strand.
GACACTAGCACTTTATGTAGGGCGGCGCTGCATCTTAAGGTGTTTTGAACGCGGGCATCTATTTCTTCACCCCGAGTATTGGCGTCAGTGACAGTAAAGCCCAGGTATTTGAACTTGGCCACCCCTCTAAACACGATATCTTCGACATGTAGAGCTACTGGCCTACCGCGATCTATTATAACGCCTCATGCAGAGATATTCAGTCTTGTCGTGGTTAATGCGTAGGCCTACTTTGTTTGCTTCGATCTCTAGGACCTTGGTCGTCATTTGCACATCGGAGCTAGTCTTGCCCAAAAAGGCCAGATCATCCGCATACCCAACCAACATATGCCTCCCGTTTAGTTCTAGCCCCACGACTAGAGCTAAGACTCTTCTTAGGACATATTCTAACACTAAGTTGAAAAGCATTGGTGATAGAGCATTACCCTGTTTCAACCCAGTGGCAACATTAAAGACTTCTGTTAGATCACCCGCCATCCGTACTTTCATAATGCTATTCTTTGTGGCAGTTTCGATTATTCTGACTAGCTGGCATGGAATACCGAAGTTCCTTAATATAGTGTACAGCTAGATCGAACGCGCCGCGATCTATACTATCGTAAGCCTTAGCGAAGTCCACGAACAATATGTGAACACTTTGCGCGTATTTCCATCGCTTTTCCATTATCTGCCTGAGCAGAAAGATTTGGTCTATGGTGCTGCGATTTGAGCGGAAACCACTCTGATAATCGCCGAGGATTTTTCCGCGTACGGTTCCAGCCGCCTGAGCAGCACATAAGACAAAATCTTATACGCTGTTGGTAGCAATGCTATTCCCCGGTAGTTCGAACACTTCTTCTTGCACCATTTCTTATGAATAGGGCAGATGACCCCTACTCTTGCGACTGCTTACACGTTTTCCAAATTCTACACATTAACTCATACACTTTGGGTTGCACTCTCCCTCCGCCGTATTTCCATACCTCCGAAGGCAGACCATCAATTCCCGGAGCCTTATTATTCTTGAGCTTCATAATAGCCTTCCGTACCTGCTCAAAAGTCTATATTTCTGTTATTGTCTTCTGCGGTTCGGGGTATACTTTCAGTCAGCATAGGGCAGTTCAAAAGGTCATGAAAGTAGCGACGCCAAAGTATTTTCTTAGCCTCACTATCCTTGACTAGGTTGCCCTCGTCGTCCTCGAGCATTTGCGTTGTGGGTTGATAACCTTTCTTGTAGGATCTTACTACTTTATAAAATTTCCGCGACTCATTAGCCCTTATGAGAGTCTCTATTTCTCGGACAATGTTTTCCATAAAGGAACGCTTCTGATTACTTTTTTTTGCTTCCTTTTTCACTTCTTTGTATTTATTTTCACACCGCTAGTCCTGTTCGGCTAATACTTTTAGGCGAGTTCTTTCCTTCACTACACTGTCGCAGTCTTGGGTCCACCATTTCCTCTTCTTTTTCCTCTAAAGAATTTAAAATATTGCTGTATTGACGAAATATATTCTTAAATCATTTTAAAAAGTATTTTAATTTCAAAAAGTAATACATACAATTAAAATTATAAATAAATCATAGAAGTAAGATTATCTTTCGTTTTCTTTATTTAGAGATGCATTAGCCCTATTTCCGTGTATCTTTCGTTGTGTTTTGTTCTTCTTCTTCTCGAGTCGATGGCTCCGAGTTAGATTGCGTTGGACCAGAATCCTGCGACGTCTATTGCGTTTTGGTTTGCGACCATCAGATCGTCAACAGTGCAGGATGTAGGGCATGCTGGGCACTGTGTGAGGTGTTCCATACTTTGCGGCACCGTTCCACACAGGCATCGGTTAGATGGTGTTTCGATGATACCCCATCTGCAAATCCTTACAGCGACCAACTTGAGTACGCAGTCGGTTGAGCGTTTTCCAGGTAGCCCACGGTAGTTTGTTTCCTGGAGGCAGATGTTCATTAGGTTGGACATAGTCCGGGGGCGGTGGCAGCGTCTGATGCCATTTTTAAGCCTCGCTTTTGGTTGGGGATCCGAGTTGGGGACGACTGACGCAAGAAAGTTTCTTCGGCTTTTCAGGCGAGTGGGTGCCGGTTGGAAGTTGTAGAGGGGGTGTCTTATGTCTGTCTCTTGTCGTCTTTTTTCCTCGCTGCATGCGACACTTCTGCGCACTGCCGGTGGAGCAATTCCAGCCAGAGGGTAGAGCAGTTGCAGTGGAGTAGGCTTTAGGCAGCCCGTTATGATGCGGCATGTCTCGTTAAGGGCAACATCGACCTCCTTAGCATGTGCAGAGCGAGCCCACACAGGACAAGCATATTCGCCAGCGGCGAAACACAGTGCCAGACCGGTTGTGCGCAGAACATAGGCCGATTCGCCCCACTCGGTAGATGTTAAGCGTCGTAGGATGTTGTTACGTGTGCTGACCTTCTGCTTAATGTCTTTGCAGTTCTTTTTAAAGGTGAGAGCTCTGTCCAATGTTAATCCTAAGTACCTTGGATAGGGGGAGTGCTCGATGCTGATATCTCGCCAGGTGATATTTAGGGCCCTGTTTGCATCTCGGTTACGCAAATGATACGCGCAGGACTGCGTTTTCGATGGGTTTGGTTTCAAGCCGTTTTCATCGTAATAGCGTCCGAGGGACTCTAAGGATGCTTCCAATATACTTTCCGCGTCTTCGAAGGTTTTTGTCTGGGCTGCAATTGCGAGGTCGTCTGCGTACAGGTACTTGGTACTCGAGGGATTAGTGTAGATGTTGAAAAGTGTCGGTGCCAGTACGCTTCCTTGCCGGAGGCCGTTTTTCTGACGGCGCCATCCACTCTTTTGTGATTGCAAGTGTACCTGAAAGCTGCGGTTATGGAGCATTTCACGAAGGATATCTATAAATTTGGCGTCAGTTGTCACGGCAGCTACTTTGGCAAGTAATCTGTTGATGTTTACCGTGTCATAAGCAGCAGACAGGTCCACGTAGACCACACCGGTTACCTTGCCAAGCTCAAAACCATCCTCAATATGTTGTACGAGCTTCAATGTTTGGCTGCAGCACGATTTTCCTGGTCTAAAGCCGGCCTGTTCGGGTGAAAGATATTTTTCAACAATAGTTGTGAGGCGGTTGAGTAGCATTCTTTCAAAAAGTTTATAAGTGTGGCATAGGAGAGATATTGGTCTAAAATTTCTTGCATCCGTGGGGGATTTTCCTGGTTTTAGGAGGGCTATTACTTTTGATTTTCTCCATTGTCTGGGGATGCTTGCTGATGTTATGCAATTATTGAACAGCTCAACTAGCCATGATACTTATTGCCGTTTTGCCCAGGTTCTTTATTTGTTCCACTGTTATGTCATCCACACCAGCAGCCTTGCCGTTCTTTAGAGACTTTATGGCAGTGACTATGTCCGCAATAGAGAAGCTTCCGCTTATTTTGCCTGCCTCTGCATTTTTTAGGCTCGTTTTTGGCAGCTTTGGGAGTTTTTGCGACGATTTGCCATTCAAGAGAAGTTGATGGGCTACTTGATTTGCCGTCACCGGGCCGGCTCCAACCGATGCTGGTGGGTCGCAGGTAAGCTTATGTATTGTGGACCATGCCTTCTTGCTGTTATGGGTCATGTCGATGTTAGTGATTGTTTCAATCCATTTTTCCCTTCGATTCTCACTCAGTATTCGTATTAGGTCCTCTCCTAAGTTTATTGTTTCAGCTGAAAAAGGATCGACATTAAATTGTGTCTCGTATTTCAGGAGGAGGTCCGCAGTATCTCGTGAGAGTCCAGGTACATAAAGCGTACGGCAGCCTCTAGGTATACACTGGCGTGATACAGTCCAGATTATGTCCACGAAGGTGTCGTAGTTTCGGGGAACCGGTAGGACATCACGAAGCCTCGCATTTATTAAGGTCGAATATTGTTCCCAGTTTGCCTTTGCGAAATTAAATCGCCTCCTGAACGGCACACGGCTAGGTTGGACGGCTGGTTTTTATGCATTGCGAACTTATTGAGGTGCTAGCAAATATTAAATCCGGGTTATAACCTCGCTTCCATCGATTGCTGTTGAACGAAGGGGGTAGCTTGGAGTTGTGGATTAGGTTAAGGTTCTGGGCCTCGGCCCACGTTTCAACAGCGTGTCCACATTCGTCCGTATCTCTGTAGCCCCAGTTTATGCTATGGCTGTTGAAGTCGCCGATGACAATTTGTATTGCCTTGTTGTTAAAGTTTTGTGGTGCCCTGAAGTTAAAAGGGCTTCCTGGGGGTTTGTATATGGATGTTATTGTGCAGTTAGCAAGTTCCACCGTGATTACTTCCATTGTTCCCTGTGAGTAGGATACGGAGATGATAGGGGTATCCGATCTAGCAAATATAGCACTGCCGTGTTTCGGGTGTGGTATTTCGGCAATGAGTGTAAAGCCGGGTATGTATGGCCTACTTTGGCCAACGTCGCGATGCGTTTCCTGGGCGCATAATATATGACATTTGGTCTTGCGGCATAGTTCCGAGAGGAGTATTGCCTTGTCCTTGGAAAACCCCTCTATGTTGATAGAGACGACTGTCAGAGCAGACTCCAATAGGGGCCGCTCGTAGTTCGCATTTATACCACAATCGTTCGCATGTGTATCGCTATCGTTAGCCATCGTGTTGAAAGGATTCGCCAATCTGCATAGGTTTCGCTGATTGCCCAGGGTGCGCCGGGCGTTCTTGTGTGAGGTTACCTCAATACGCCACACGGGAAGGCTCCTTTCATGCACCCCAACCCAATGTGTTTTGTTAGCATGAGTAGGTGCCTACCTACCATTTTTATGAAGTATTTTCCTTCTTCTCAGAAAATCGGATAGAGCTTTTAGTTACTGTTGTTCTTACGAAAACTGGGAATATTTTCAGCGTTTCATAACGAAGACTTAAAGTTTTGTTATGTTAAAACATAAGTTTTGAAGAAGTTGCGATATTAAAAATAGTTTTCCTTTTAAAGCGTAGGTACCTATTTACCCGCAGGGGACGACTTACATACATAACAGCCTTTACATTCAACAACAGATACTCCTAATAATAAGTTTCTAAGCTATCTACTGTTTTTTTACCATACGTTTGGGATGATCAAACTAAGTTTATATAAAGTTTCATCGTTATTGTGATAAAATTACAGATAAATTGAATTAAGGGAACGTAATTATGTAAGTCCATGTATCCTATGACTATTATTTAATTATAAATAGAAATATTTATCGACAAAACATTTACAACAAAGATACAAGTCTTTGGGTCCTGAGCTAGGATTTCCTGTGTTACGGGACCCAGTAGAATAACAACACCCGCCAGGGTATACTTCGCCAGATAGGTGCGACTCCGCTCTGGACGGCCATTTAAGGCAAGCCAGAAGAAAAGGGGGCTTGTCCAACCAACCACCCAGTCGGCACAGCCTGACAATAGGACCCCCTAGGAGCACTCAGGTTCATAGGGTCACTACTCCCTTACTGCTCCCTACTGCTTACGTTGACTGAATGGAATGGAAAACCATCAGTGGGTGATGGGTTCGTCACTTCACTCGGCCTTTTTATTATTATTTATACAGTTCTGACCGTAATTTTGCCATGCATGCAATTTTAATTGTATACTGTTATTTGTTATGATGAAAACTATACGTACATATAACCTAATATAATCTAGACAGAATCCAGTACGTATATGACCCATGACTTTTTACGCGTTTATTCACTGTTTCGGAAACGCAATATAAAAGTTAGAATTACCAACAGAAATATGATAAAAATAGGTAGTTGCGATGTATTTTTTTTTCTCTTTCATTTTGCTTACAGAAGTAAAACTTGCAAAAGTAAATTATTGTCGAGGCATGGAGGTAAGGTAGGCAATTACAGGCTGAGTATTAGGTGTAAACGGACAACCTTCGGAGTCTGTTTAAGTAACGCGAAGCACACTTTTTGTCGAGGTCAATATATTCTGTCAAAAATTACTTCACCAGATGTTTATGTCAAAAATTACTTCACCAGCCATTTTAACATTTTGGTTTCGGTCAAGATTGTTGGTTTTGGTTACGTCTGTACCTATATTATTCAATTACTTACATGTAATAGCGGTGGCAGCTTCGCCGCATTATTTTTACCGTTCCGCCGAAATAAACAATGGAACATAATCTTATTAAGTACACCTAGACCGACCGTCATTCAGTTTCTTCGTATGTCCTCCCTACTCTGGGTTTACCGTATTACGACGTGAAAATCACAAATTGAATTATATCAAAACAAAGGGTCAGGAAGAGGCTCAGAAAATCCAACGCCTAATACGCAAAGTGGTAGAGTTAAACATATAGATATAAACCCTAATACTTAATAAACTGTGTTTGAAAACATATATTTAAAAATTTGAATTGAATTGCTACCATTACTGCAATTTACCACACTGTAATTTTAGTGCTACTGAAGAGTCGCTGCGTTCAGTTTCACAGTGAATGTGTAGGAGCAAATTTCGTTTATATACGACTCGGCTCGGGGAGCCTAGTGGATGCCAGCCTTGAGTGTCGTAAGAGTCGAATATGGGAACCCAGTATAAGTGTTGTGGGCGATGGAGTAGCGACCTACCACTTCAATTATCGCATATGCTACAAGTGACACTGAAATTAAATTTCATCTGCTCTTGCCACCCCATTCGCGAATACATACGTAAGTTTATGTATGTACGTCCCCCGATATCACTCGTCTGTGTAATGCCTAGAATTGGAATACGCATTGGTTTTTACGAAAGCAGCTACTACTTGACCCTTTAGTTCAGATTGGAGACTTGATCTTATGGGATAAGGGCGGTTCTTAAAACTGCTAGTCATACTACTAGTATACACTCGTATAGACCTCAATATAGACCAAAATAAAATAAACGTGTCAAATATACGTGTCAGAATATGCGCGAGTAATAAAGGATGGTTCACAGTAGGCCGTTCCGTGTCCGGCCGGCCCATTTTCTTCTAGAAAAATACGCCGGCCGTCGCGTTTGCTGTTATAGAAAACGGGCCGGCCCGGACACGGAACGGTCTACTGTGAATCATCCTTAACTAGACAGTAAGTTTTTGCTTCAAAAACGCCTTTTAACTAGGAAACTCCTTCCGATATTACTCCATTTCTCGATAACTGTTTCAAATACTCATTTTCAAAGTGACATTTCATGGTAGATTAAGGCTGGGTTGCACCGACTTAAGATCAATAACTTATCAATGTTAAATATGGCGCTGCAGCTGTCGTCTCATAGAAACTTGTTAAACTTTCCATACATTCAAATTTTAACGAACACAACTTACGATTACAGATGGTTTGGTACAACCCAGCCGTTCACCGGGTAAGTAATGCAGTCAAATTGTACTCGAATGTGCCCCTAGTGGGTAAGTTTTGGGGTAGTTCTAATTTCTTTCATTCTGTGTGTTTTGGGGTGCTGAATCCGAATCTGAGAATTGCTAACGAAATTTCGCAACAAATTGAAAATTAAATCTTGTTTTTTAAATTAATTGCTTTTTTTTGATTTTTGCTTATAACTCGGAAACTATTAACTTTTATTACATCGCCTGTTTACAAATATTAAAGTTCTTAAAATTATCTACTAATATTACCATTTAGTTTTGTTTTTAGAAAAACCGTCCGGTCTCAAGTGCCAGTTGAAAATTGGCATATTTCAGCGGTCTCTGCAAATGATATGATTGATATGTATATTAATGGAGAAACTTCATGATGCAAAAATTGATTCTTCTTAAGATGGCCCCGTCAAATAAACGTGTAACAGTGGTGGGGCAAGGTGACCTTCTGGTTATTTTGATGGGCCTGTGTAACACTGATATAACAAATGTTTTTTTTCTGAAACCAGGAAAAGGAAAGGTTTCGCAAAGCCTCTACAATCCTCATCTGGCTGCTGAGAAAATCCTATTCGACCATATATTGTTCCTGCATACGATGAGTGGTTGTGATACTACTTCTCCATTGTTTATTCAGGGGAAACTGAAATCTCTTAAAGTCCTGCAGAAGAACAGACTTGCAACCAGTTATTGAAGATTTCAAAAACCCTAACGCACATCAAGATGAGATTGCACCAGCAGGAAACATAGAGGTATATGTTCTTATGGGTTTTGCAAAAATCACTGACATATGCCAATTTTCAACTCGTACTTGAGACTTAACGGTTCTTCGAAAAATACTAAATAGAAGTATTTGTAGAGAATTTTAAGAACTTTAATTTCTGTAAGCAAGCTGTTTATTAAAAATTAATAGTTTCCGAGTTTTAAGCAAAAATGTAAAAAAACAGCAGAAAAAATCACTTTATATGCGATTTTGTCATTGTTGCGTCACGAAATTTTCTAAGCAAACCTCAGACTCGGATTCAGCACACCAAAATCCGTATAGAATGGAATAATACAGAACTACCCCAAAACTTTCCGAGTAAAAACACAATTTGACTGGATCAAAAATAGAAATTAACTAAAACGCTGATCACGACCCATCGATGTTATATAATGATACTTTTGAGGGATTTCAATATTCAAAATAAACATTTATTTTAAAAATATTTGTAATAACGTGTTTCTTACAGAAGAACTTCTTTTAATGCTATTCAATCGATTTCCATATAAAGCAAAAGAATGATGCAACAAAGGCCAGTTTAGGTAAATTTTAACATTGTGTAGCATAATACTAGTACACTCTAATACAATACCTACTCAGTATTCGGAATATAACGAAAAGTCCCTAAAATAAAAAAAATAGGTAGTACAATTATTTGATAAATTAATATCGTTGGAAAGTCCCTAAGGCAATTTTATTAGTGTCACAAAAGCCTCTATGTCATGTGATAATAGAGTTTCTGCCTACTGTATCAGCTTGTATAAAAATCCGGGAAATCTCGGGACTTTCTACAAGTCAATCCTATGAATGAACGTAACTAAAATTATTAGTTATGAAACTTAATTTCTGTTTGGACTCATTGATAATCCGCATAAAAGACGAGACGTCTCCGTTTTGTCTGTAACAAAAACATAATTCACATGCACCTCTACTGTTTATGACTCTTCATTTTGTATTTATTACATATAAAATAGACCTTCAGGATAAACGTTACCATGAATGACGTAGACGTATTTCTATATCATGTTAGCTGCTCATAAAGAATTACATTCAAAGCGAAATGTTAATTCATTAACCTTACCGTTCACTGTGTATTCTTTTGTTTCCTTAATGAAGACCCAAGACTGTAATAGTAATAGTGGACCGCCATAGAGTAAAAAGCGAATAATTCTGAACCTTAGACAAAGGCAAATAAGCTCGGTAGTAATTTCCGTGTCTTTGTGAGCAGGTGTCGTCCCGCTCTTTTGCAGAATAGTAAAATGTTACCTAGACGTTTATTAAAAGTCACTTAAATAAATTACATTCCCCTCCATCTTTATTAACAAATTACATAAGGTCTGGGAGTACATACTGTTTATTAACTGTAGTATTGGTATTGTGTTACAATAAAGCTAAACCGTGTAGGTATATGTTACAGATACTTTGTCTCGTTCATGAAAAAATATTAAATATTATACACATTCATGCTAAGTAGCGCTTTTCTATCAATAAGAGGGGCGTCCTTTATGCTTGGCAGCATTGGCAGTGGGACGGATATGATGATGATAATATTATTAAGATGACGTGTTTTCAATAACATACTTTTGATAAGTAGCATTTTTTTACGTACTTTATTTCTAATTAAGAGAGTATACGCCAGAAAAGCTACATTTCGGCGTTATACTACGTTTTCAATACGTAATTTCTCAGAAACAGTAAAACTTTATAACATATCGTTCATAGATCCGTAATGAACAACTTATAGACTATGCGTTCTACAGACTACATTTAGGCTGGATTGCACCAAATCGTCCGTAATCGTAAGCTGTGCTTGCTAAATTTTGAATGTATGGAAAGTTTGACAAGTTTCTATGGGATGACAGCTGCCGGCGCCATATTTAACGTTGATCAGTCTGTGATCGTAATTCGGTGCAACCTTAGAAATTAAACGTATATTGAATAATCTTTCCTTCATACCTACTGATTCATGTCGTTGAGACGCTAGGGGCTACTGTGACTCGCACATATAGCTCCGAGTGATACAATCGATTTAAATTAATAAGTGGTGAACGGTGTTGGTCACACATATTGTAAACCTTTATTTTAAGAAATCTATCTAAGCTTTTTGTAGCGACTGTTTATTTACCTAAATAAATTAAAATAATAATAACGAGCATTTTTCTCACCCTTGATTTCAAATATTTAAAGGCATGTCCTCTTTCAACTCTACTTATTCTGTAACCTATTGAATTCATACTATGTATTATATGTAGTTGAACGCATCAGAACATGTTTAATCTCGCCTACAGTCTGAATTACGTAGCAAGATTCATTGCGGCCATAGTAGGTAATAACTGTGCTGATCTGTCAATTCCAACAAAAGTTTTGAGGATCCTCGCATTTGTCTCACTCACTTTTTTATGGAGATGTTTTACTCCAAAATTTTACTTTATCTTACTATTTTTTCAGTATTTTCTTTCGTACAAACCTTATCGGTTATTGTGGCTCTCTTTGAGGCAGGCATGTGCCCATCAGTGAACGTCCTTCGGCTGAAAGAATGATGAAATAATAATCCTAACAGAAAGAATTAAGGTAGATAGTTGCAGCCATACTGAAGTAATGCGCTTACTACAGCGTGCTCGGGAGCCCAAGATACCAGCGCATTTATGAGGTTGTAAGGAGTAAAAAATGTAATATGAACCGAACCTAGGTCCTAAACCAAATCCGTATTTTGTTTTTAAAACAGGTATTTTTTTCTGATCCATTAAAAATATATTTACATTACATATGGTGCTACTTTACCGCACTAGTGCGGTAATCAGCAGATTACGTGCATATGTCGAAACTTTAAAAAGCCATATGTACTGTAAAACGTTGTACGATACACGTGCGAACAGGTAATTCGCAACTCGTGTCGATTTAAAACACTCCCTTCGGTCGTGTTTTAATTTATCACCACTCGTTGCGAATTTCCTGTTTTCTGCACTTGTATTGTAATGTACTATAAGAGGAGCTGCCATTGTTTGTTATTGTTATCTATTTTTATAAGAAAAAATAAAACACCCAAAAAAAACTTGGGTCAGACACACTTCTTACTTTTATTATATAGTATGCCATTTTCTTTTTAAAGATGGATAGGAATACGCTGGTAAGATTATTTGGATTTCTCCCGTAACACCTTTGTATAGATTATAATATGTATTATAACGGTCGTTTCAGAAAAAAAGTTTTTTCCCATACTGACTCTCGTGCAATCTATGTAAGATTCCGAAGAAAATGATGCCTAAATTATTGTACTGGTGAAACATGACATTTCAAAGGTGCGAGTGCCCAATCAGTATGAGTGCTCTGAACCCATTCCATTTCGTGAGCGGGCCATCCGGATTCAATATTTGAACGTGAGACTGAGGTCATCGTATACCTTTATTCCGTAAATATAGCTATTTTTAGGGTTCCATACCTAAAACGTAAGAAAAGGAATTATGATGCAACTCTTATCTGTCCAAATAGTTATACCTAAATATGTTAACCTCAATTGTATTAAAATAAACAATTACACATATATTATTTAACGCAATGTTACCGATATTCGGGATGTCAAATGTAAAGAACGGTATCGTATGGAAGTGTTTGAGTTGTGGATTCTGAATCAGCTTCTTTTTACTGTAGCTCTTCTTCTTCATCCTCGCCTCATCGCGTTACGTGGGGTAGGTTTTCCTTATCAAGCGACGCCATTCATTTCGCTGGCAAGCTTCGTCAGCGGGTAGGACTATCTCTCTCATGTCTCTGTTGACATTCGACATCCAGGTTGTTTGTGGCTTGCCTCTCCCTCTCCTCTGCGTAACCATGGAAAGGCACTTTGTCACAACCTCTCGGACGTCGCTTTTATTCTTATAAAATGTTACTAATGTGCTATTTCTCCGGGTATCCGTCATTTTCTCGCCAGCTAAGATGTTAGGGAATAATCCTGGGAGCCATACATACGGATCCATCAGCGATATACATTCAGCATCAGCATTATTAACTGTAACTATCGATTTATGAAGGAAAACAAAAATACATTCCCTTTTATCCAGAAGAGACAATTCAAGGGAATTTCGACATTATTAGGTAGGTATACTTGAATTGGTATCAATATTATGCGCTGTTAATCCTGCAAATGGCAGTGAAAACACGTCACCAAACTTCTAAAATGGGAATGAGCGGCCATGCAGGTACGCGACTCGCAGCTCACGGGCGGGAGAATTGCCCCTGGTGCCATACAAACTAGTGAAAACCCAAAAGCTCACACACGTCATGAGCCGATGAGTGCATAACTGGTTGCTGGTTGATGGTGCCACTGCACTAATTGCGCTAATATTTAAAAATAAACTTATAATAAGGCTTATCGAGCAGGTATTTAACGACCATAGAGTTATATTCTAGTTGACAAGAATCATACTAAATAGTATAAGTATTATTATGACTTGAAGCACATGTGATTTACTACTCGTATAAGTGTATATAACAATGTTGTTTAAATGTACTAATTTTTTTACATATAAGTGAATATTATCAATAAAATAAGAATATGGATATTACAAGAAATATATAACCATGTATGTATCTTAGTCATCTTAAATCCTTTACAAACTGTATTCCCCACCCTCTGTGCGAGAGTCAAATTCGCACTTGACCGGTTTTTATGGCCTAGTTTGCTTTCTGGTACACAAAGGTTTTTCTGGTACGTACACACAGAACTTAGCACCACATTTTGTAGCATTATCGAAATATTCGCTCGGAATCATTGCTGATTGGAATGTACGGTGGTTGGCCCATTCACGATCTGTGGTCATATTCGCTTTGTGATAAAGTGGTAACTGGGTAAATTAATATTGGTGTTATTTCATTTGCTTTGTCGTATGTACATGTGCATGTTGAGCTATTGAACCAAATGAACTCTACTATTGTACAGCGTTAGACTCAAAAGAAAGCAAACATTTATATTAAACCCGCTTTAGCCCAGTGGTTAATGACCCTGCCTAAGAACATGAGAGTTGTAGCTTTGAATCCTGGGGGTCTACTTCGAAATTCGAATTACGAACTTCGTATGGTGCCGTTCTTTTCACTCCTGTCATACACTATATGAGTATTTGAGCATGAATATTTCGTTCTGTTCTGGGTTTTGAACGTTTTTTATGAATTATATTATATTGTCTGTATAAGTTTTTACAGTTTCCATAATAAATCAAAGATGGCTCTATAGAAAACTTTACACTACACCTTGCCAAAAAGCGCGTTTTTCAGCACGCTGCGCGTCCGGAAAAACCCATTTTTCTGCCCAGTGGTGACGTAAAATTGTGTACAAAACACGGGTCGTAAAACAGAAAGCCCTCTTTCGCATATTTATGACCCTCGCCTGCGGCTCGGGCCTCAAACATCTGCGATGTCGGCCTTTCTTTGTTTTACAACCTTTGTATCGTAAATAGCTATTAAGAATGTGCAAAATGAACTTATGCTCACCATATTGAACCAGTAATAAGAATTTGATTATTTAACCCCTCATATCGGTCATTGTCTATAGTAAATAAAATCAAATGCTTAATTTTTTTATTTACAGTAAACTTGGGTAGACTTTGGTGACAACTACTCCAATTTTCAAATCGGTAGTATAAGTAGTTCTTCAGATACAAAGTTGTGATGGTACCTTTTTATTACGGAACCCTGAAACATGCTTCTTGTAAAAGTCACATATAATTTTAAAGTATCACATTTCTATTAAAATACAGTTCGAAGCTACTAGACTACCTATGTGTGACTACAGCCAAAAGCTGATGTTTAGTGCCCGGTATCCTATATTTATGAGACGCGTTGTTAGATTATTTTCAACCTTAGCGAGCTAGTAATTAGAATGAAGCGAACATCACAAAATTACATTGTTAAGATTAAGATTTAAAGAATATTTAATTTAATTTTAGTAACCAAATAGTATTTTCGTACCTTCTGTCTAAGAGTGTATTCATTTATTGAAACTAGCGTCGCAATTCTGGGTAGTCCGGGCACTTCATAAAGTAGCATTGTGTCGAAGTTGCTCGACTTTGCAAAGTCGGCGCATAATTTATCTTGGTGCCTCCACTAAAGTCATGAGTTAATTTAGTGGATAAAACTAGTGGCTCTGTGAGCTATAGACCTCGCAAAATTGTTTATTTTATAAATTTCCAAATTTCCAAAGCATGACAAGACAAAAAAAATCGTTATAATTATAGCACCTGCTCACAAAATTTCACGAGAATTGGTTGAGAAATACGACTTGTAGAGGAGAACATCCGGACAGACAAACAGATGAGCCAATTTTTAGAGTTCCGTATTTATTTAGCAATTACGCGACGGTAGGTGTATAACGTATTTTTTGAATAAAAGTGCCAGTATTTTTATATTTATTACGAAATAGATAAATTTAAAATAGTTATGCATTTTCAATTAATAATCGTTTTAGAAATCTTGCTTGCATGGATGACGGAATGGGCAACGTGTTCAGTGCCTAGCTTCGTTATCGCAGCAAATCAAACAGCGGGCATTCCCCTCGTTTACCATGACAAATGGGACTAGTGCCAGCTTCTGGTTTTCAATTCAATTTTGTTTCTAAAGTTCTGCATTTACTAGCATAAGCGTTGAGCTAGCCAGAATTCTACACCACATTTTATCGAGTGCATCGACTTTTCTAATTTGATATAAGTGTGTATTTCTGCATCGCCTTTTTTTATCGGTGATCTGACCGAAAGTTTGGGGTCGATGTGAAACATTTTGCATTCTAATTTCGCGACTCGCAATTTCAGTGTCATACGCGCGAGATTTGATGCGTCAGCTAGGTACGCCAGCATTATTGTCAAATTAGATAGCGAAAAACGTGTCTCGAATTGATCACACATCGTACTTGAACGAGTGCATCAAAAAATTGCACAAAAATTGAAATTGTACTTTACCCCGGGACAGAGACTTATATTATATAAGTCGCAAGTTCGTCCCCACATGGAGTATTGCTGTCACCTCTGGGCGGGAGCACCCGGATACCAGCTTGGGCCTTTTGACTCGCTTCAGAGACATGCTGTGCGAATCATGGACGATCCCAAATTCAAGAGCGATATTGAACCGTTAAGTTTAAGGAGAAACTTTGCCTCCTTGTGCGTGTTCTATCGCTTGTATAATGGGTTGTGCTCCGAAGAACTGTTCGATATGATGCCCACGGCCGCTTTCTATCATCGCACTGCTCGCCGTCGGCAGGGCATTCATCCTCACACCTTAGAACCTAAATGGTCGCGTACGGTACGGTTTCAGAGGAACTTCCTCCCTCGGACGCTCCGGTTGTGGAATGAGCTCCCTGCCGAGGTTTTCCCGAGGAACTACAGTATGGGATTCTTCAAGAAAACAGTGTATAAATTGTTAAAGGGTCGGCAACGCGCATGTGACACTCCTGGAGTTGCAAGCGTCCATAGGCTGCGGTGACAGCTTACCATCAGGCGGGCCGTACGCTTGTTTGCCACCTACGTGGTATTAAAAAACAAATCCATACATACATCAATTCTGTTTAAATTTTTCGTACTTCTAGCTCTCAAATATGTAAATTATAGTCTTATTAGACACGAGAAGACAAAGGAAGAAATTCTACTTTAAGCTTTACATATGTTCTGTAATGTATTTTTTTGGACGTGTGCAATGAACAACTCATCAACAACAACATGCATCGTCTGGGCTATACTTGAGTTTTTTACCTATGTGTATGTATGGTAAAAGGCTATGTGTAGGTATGTCTAAACTAAAGGTATAGGGCAAAACCTTATCTACAGACCGGGTGAAAACACGCCTTACCTCCCATGAAATTAAGGGAGGCCTATGTCTAGCGCCAGTAGGCGTCTTTCGGCTGATATGGTGGTGGTGGGTGAAAACAACCTTATCTCATTATAGGAAATGGAACCCTATCAACTTGACATTCATGTGATTTTTATTGCTTGTAACTCAGAATTAAACGCTTATTGTGAATCAGTCAACTATGTAAAGTACTACGTTGGCATTTTTTGTTAGACCATCATCTCGCTTTGAGCATCGCGTTTTAAACTATGCGACAAACTGCATCAAAGGAAGTCAAATAGTTTCAGAAATGCCGTACTGTTTTTGAATCGTAGCTAAATATCAAACGTACCGTGCTAACAGACAGCAGCTTTCCAACTCAATCCGTTGCTGCTCAGTGAACACTTACTTGGGCGAGAAAGAAAGGATTCATTACTACCTACGGAGTAAGCATCGTTTGAGCCAAGTCCGATAGAAAACAGAAAACAGTACATAAACAGTGCTAATATGGAGTATATAAGCAGATTTCATATTATTGTTGGAGACCCTGTTTTCATCTCCTAAAAGTATCCGCACCAGCAATCAGCATCGTGTAGAAAGGCCGCCGCCGGCCTCATTTTGCTGGAAAACAACGTACTCTATGAAAACAACATGGCCTAGTATAATGTAACATTTTCATAAAGATACTCATAAATAGACCATATTTTTATTTTCCAAACTGACAGCCATTCATACAAGGCTATGGTCTTATCTTGAGGCAGATATTGAAACTGTTTTTATTTTGCAAAAAAGGGCTATTTATAACTTGGGGTCGCGTGACTCATTAAGAGAATTTTTCAAAGAAATAGGTATTCTAACCCTATACCGTCCCTATACGTATTTAAAATAATAATGTATGTTAGGAAGAATTTGTGCAATTTCCCAATGAACGCTGATTAACCAATAGCCACCAGAAACACTGAGAAACTCAAAATAACCTTCTATAGACTTGTAGCGGCGAAAAAGTCGTTCTTTTAAAATTGTATCAAATTCTACAATAAAATTCCTAAGCACATTATTGAAATTAGCAATTCTAAAGTCAAATCTGTAGTAAAACAAACACTTATTTCAAGAGCATATTATAAGGTAAACGATTACATCATGGATAGGGATGTTTGGCAGTAATAGGGACGGCTAATCTATCGTGAAAATAGGTTTTCTGCTGTAGCATTGTTATTTTGTAGTAGCTGGCACTGTAATTTTATATTTAACTATACGATGTGTATTGTATTGAAAAAATTACACTTCGCCGAGTTTCTTACGCCGGTTGTTCTCGCGGCAGAAGTTTATTTTCCCGAACCGGTGGTAGTTCATCGACGTTCATAGGTGCATCTAATACGCCTACTTTGAAGAATAAATAACTTTTTTTAAGGTCGCGGTGCGGGTACTATCAGGAGGCGAAAATTCGTACCTCATCAAAGTTCTAAACATTTCAGGCAGTAGGACTGCTTACATGTAATTGTGAATCTATGATGATTGCCAACTGTTCGATCAACCAATGACGTAACCGGGGGGAGTGGGACGGTCTATCACTCGGATACCTATGGTAGCTACACCATTGTTCGCGACATGTGTTACGAGTATGGTAGGCATGTTGTTTAACAGTCCCGGTGCCTGCGGTAGTTGCGCGGCCCCCCTGCACCATTTACATCGCCAGCGAAACTAGCTCGATGTCTAGCGAGACGTGCAGAATGGACTAATCTGGATATAATAGGTATACTAACTAACTTTGGATAAAGGTCTTATTATTATTAATCAAATTGGATTACTCTGCTTTTAATATAGCTTAGTGACATCTGTCATTTAGCTGCCATCTCAGTACTCTGAGTAACCAGAGTGGGCGTCAAATAATAATACCACTACCAAGCGAGATGTACATAATATGTACACGAGCGTCAGACCACATATCATTTGTTGTCCTTGTAGTATAATAGCTTGGAGGCAAACAAGCGATTACCCGTCCAAGTTAAAAAGGTTTTTTATGGTAAGCCGTCTGCAGTTTAAGACAGCTTCACAATTTACCTGCACAAGGGCTTTACGTTTCCTTGGGCGCGACACTTTTAGGGATTCGATCCAATTCTTCCTTTAAGTCCCAGTACAATGTAAGTATAACCTCAAAATATCTAACATAGTTGACTTGCACTGGGAAGACAGCTGTCACTGTAGACGCGCTATATTAAAATCTCAGTAATTAAGAAGAAGTGGAATACATATTATATTTATTACCAATTTTCTACACAACAGATACAAAAATAAAGGTATACATATACTTTTTATATTTTTAATTTGATTAATCAATTTTGCATGTCTCCGATCCGCTTCAGTAGAAACGCACCCTAAAGTGTAAATTGCTAAGTAGAATGATTTTCTTCGAAATTGTTGAAGTAGGTAATAGTCTTAAAAAATACTCCAGAGCGATTAAATATTTACCCAAGTTGCCAAGTTGCTTGCAAATTACAATTTGTCCAAGGTACAAAGTTAGTGTACGGAACGGAAATGATTGTGTTCTGCTGAGAATAATTACGAAATAGTATACCCGTACCAAAGTTCTCTCGGTTGTGCAATATAGCACATACGTTTGAGGATGGTTGAGCAAACAGCTTACCTAAATATCTGTAAACTATAGCTAACAGTCTTGCACTGCAATATAAACGTTTGGTTATAATGTATTAAGGTTTACGTCTTCAGTCTCCGATAATAATTGTACCAACGAGCTGATCTGATGATGGAGACTAAAAATGGCCTCAGCAATTCCTAAACTATCTTTACACAAGATAAACTCGTCGTGTCACTCGTCGGAATGCTCGGAACGCTTTCAACAAGTAGTTGATGATGTGCAAAAATTTCCACCACCATATCAGCCCAAGGACGTTCACTGCTGGACACAGGCCTCCCATAATAGCATGGGGGGTAAATGCCATAATCGCCACGCCTGGCATGAGGGTTGGCGATCGCAGTATATCCACCGCACAGGAATGGTGCTGCCCATCCCACGGTGGTCTTGGTCGTCGTTTTAGGACATACCCGGGTCCCAAAAAAAAATAAGGACAATCGGCAATAAAAGCTTGTACCAAATATGTATTAGTTTTATTTTATTTTATTTGCAATGTATGTTATTGTATTGAAATTGTTGTTATTGTAATATTTTATAATATATGTAGAAATAGCCTAATTTTAGAATGTAAGAAAATTGCAGTGCCCTTGCAGGGTATCATGTACCGACTAATTATTACATTTTAACATCCACTGTACTCGTATAATGAACATGATAATTGCAATAAATAAATGAAATGAATGAAATGAAATGTAATTTTCGACAGAAACTTATTATTATTACTTTTAGTATCAGGATTGCAATTTTTGACTTATTTTTCAAAATCAATATGTCCAAAGCCCGGTACGGTGTCGTAACTGCCGGTGGTGTTGACTATGAGATCTTAATTACGTAATTCATACTTTTTAAAAATCATTAAAATTTTCGCGTTAAAACGCGACCCCGTAATTGTGCTGCGTAGAATTGTATCTTAGACAGCAGCTTTCTACTCGTATAGCGATATGACGTCACTAGTAACTCTAACCTAAAACTTAAACTCATTAAAATAATATTAATTTATTAAATAATTTTCATTGAAATCTAAGTAGTTATTGAGGTTCTAGGAATTATAAGCTGCTTAAAATACGTTTTATAATCATTAATTATATTACCCTCCCTCTTCTCACTCTCCCTCCAACACACCCTAGAAATAGCTAGTAGTTGCACTGCAAAAAGTGGGGTGTACCAAACTATCTAACATTGAGACATTAATTTACCTTAGACTAGTAAGTAGTTACAACGCTACAATACTTCCAAAACTTTATAGTAGACCAATTTGGTCAGAGCCTCACAACCCCCAGCCCTAGTTCCCTCGCAACAGCGCTCTGTAATAATTCTCTATGATAGCCGATACATGTAACATGAAAAGGCAATACTTTTATTTAGGTACTATTGATCTCCTATAGGAATCGGCTGTTACCAAAAGCTTTTAAGCGCGCCGTAATAGTATATTTGGCCGCGTTGGAAGCCCAGCTACCATTAAGTTAATTGGATTCCGTTCGGATCTGGTACGGCCACCGCAAGCTGGGTCAATATTCGTGCCAAAACGTTCATTGTTTCTCATAATATTATAAGCGCATCCATGGATTGGTTTTGGTTGAGTGAAAATAGAAGATACACGCGTAAAGCGCCTATCGTAGTTATGTTATGCGTGCGGCGATGCCTGCATTTTCTTTTTACACAACGGCGGTAATAATAATAATCGTATGGCATTTATTTTCGAACTATGAGATCTTCGAGTAGACAAGTGCGGTTGCTAGTTTGTTGCACTTTTAGCACCACCCAGGGGTCACGTGTAGGGTAACGGTGGGTACTCCCTACGCACGTGGTGCAACTTCGACCCCCCTTGTCAAGTGAGTGGGCAACTTGACTGTTAAAGCCGCTCGAAGGCCTCTAGATTGGCTTAACGACTGCTGTCGTAGACAGCAGCCGGAATCAACGGCTTAACGTGCCTTCCAAAGCACGGGAGCGCTCAGCTAGTAACCACTCAAAGCGGTCACCCATCCGAGAACAGACACGCGCCCACGTTGCGTGGCTTAACCTCTCATACCGCACGCGGTACGCGGGCGCCGCTGGGCCACGAATGCTCCTACTCACAACGGCGGTGGCAAATAAACTTATAGCCTACCTGATGGTAAGAATAATCACTAGCGCGTTGCTGACCTTTTTGACTTGAGGGTTCGTTGTGTTGACAGATATATATATATATGCAGGTTCCTCACGTTCAACACAGCGCATCCTCGGGAGCTCCGGCTTACCCATCTACCCATCTAGTATAGACTGATGTAACATACCTAAAATATCACTTTTGTTTCACATGTCTGTCAATCTGATTTTAAGAGACAGAATCATAAAAGTAGTGATTGTTTCTTTATTTTTGTACCATCAACGGATAACTCTGAATAATACAGACTTTAAGACTCATCCAGAAGAACTCGACTTCTAAGTTATTTCCCATACGATCGTAGAAAAAGCACAAGGGGATAAAAGCTCTTAGTCTCTTGTAATAAAGACTATTGAACTTTTCAAATGCGTAGCTACTTTTAATGCTGGCTGTACTAAAACTATTTTATGTGATGTCTGTGAAATCATATAAACATTTGTAACAGTTATGGCGGTGTTGCCAAATTATTCCAATGCAGACTTAGCGTTGTCAGACTCTATGTTGTACAGTTTCTTTCTTTTTAAAGTTATATAATTGGGTACCCTACAGGCCAGATTTGAACACTCGTTTTTTAATGGTTTTGTCCGTTACCCAGGCATTATATTCCTAATTATTTGCCAACAATGGTACGGTATTTATCGGTACGGTAAAGTGAGTAATATCGCAGAAAACGAGGATTATATTACTTAAATAGTACATTCATCACACCTTTTAATGCCTAATTAAATAACGTCAGAATCTATAATTACCGAACCCGCCCAAATTTTACGCAGACAGTGTACAATTTTTATCTGAAAAGGAATATGCATCAGAACTCGCATAGTGGCCATTTCTACCCATTCAACGTGTTGGTTGGTGAAATCCCTGTCCAAAAAAAGTTGTTGCTAATGGCTTTTACCGAAACGTACGTAGTACGAAATATGCTGACCTCGGCCAGCGTGTATCTACTAGTAAATTAGGCAACCTACTCGCCGCCTGGCAGAGTAGATCGAAACGAGTGCCGGTATCGATGTATGGAAATATTGGAAATAGTATTAATCCCAAGTTTGTATCCACAATCCCTCCAGAAGTGGCATACTTTACTACTCAAAGGGGTAAGGGCCTACGCTAGCTGGTGCGGGTGCACGGAGCGGGCGCACGGGAGCGCCGCGGGTCAGTTAGCGCCGCTCATACTATTTTTCGATAGGCGTGCGCCCGCTCCAGGTAATCCGCGCCAGCAACCGTATGCCTATGCCCTTAAGCAGAGCAGTGAGCACACCTTATTTAATATTCAGTGCTACTTCTAGAAATAATAGGATTAAATTAAGATGTCGCTAGTGACTCTGTCCCGGGGTCGATCCAGGGGTGGTTTCTTAACCACAGGGACTTTTCATAATACCTCAAAGGCGTGCGATTTAAAGGATTCCCTCTGTGAACGTTAGGCCCTGTTAGGCGTTTAATTAAGCTCCCGCTATTCATATTACAAAAAAATCTTTGCGCTGCCGTGGTGAGAGTGGCTTTAGCGAGGCTAGTATTTAAAAATCGGCCAAGAGCATAACGGGCCATGCTCAGTGCAGGAATCCGTAGTAGCCCAATGAACTTACTCTAAAAAAATCAATAACAACCATAAGGGTTGTGGTGTCCTGGACTGGTAGTACCAATGAAACTCCGGATTTACAGGACGCGTATGTGCCACGTTTAATGCTCAGATGCAGACTGACTTAAGTTACAACTACCCGCGGTATGCAAATACCACAATCCCTCCACCAATAGCTATAAAAAATACTTACTAACTTAATATGTAGGTACATTATCTTTGACCTATTTATACATTGGGTTAGGATTTCGAGTGGATCGAATTTGACGAAGGTCCGTACTCGTCGAAGGATCCAAAGTAGACTCCGTACCCTCCGCCTCACAATCTAAGAATACATCATCGTGAGACACAGCTCTGGCAAGAAGTGAGGTGGGGGGTACACTTGGGCTGGACTCCAGTGATCGACACGTCTCCTCAGAGCCATTCTCGGGTTCCAGTATACTTAAGTCCGAGCCCTGGCCTTCGATCACTGTTTGTCTCGCCGAACACTCTTCTGGGGACACTGAGTCATTTATAGATATCTCGAAATCGTAACTATCTCCCTCATTCCGCAAGCTTAACGTTTTGCTGCCTTTGTACAATAATAATTGATCGACATGTTTCTTAACATCTATATTTAAATCTGTCACATGAACCAAGAATAGTCTATTACCAATAATTTTTTTTATGTAACCTTTTTTCCATACATGCTTAGATCCATTGTTATAAATATGCTTAACTAACACCTGGTCGCCTTCTTGGAAGCATACTTTCCGCCGTCCTCCGAAATTCTTAGCTTGTGAGATCTGTTTAGAACAAACATTTTGATTAGCTCGGGACGATAACAACAACTGTTGTGAAGGTGAGTGTGACTCATTATTTTTATCGAGCGCATCGTTATCAACCGAATGCAACAGATCGAGACGACAGCGGAGCGGGCGGCCGTACATCAGCTGTGCGGCCGAAAAACCGGTTGTGCAATGAATGGAATTCCTAATATTAAATAATAACTTGCATATTCGTCTGTTAATAGGTACCGCGCTATTATTCTGCATAATAATTTTTATACCTTTCTTTAAAAATCCTACGGTATTCTCAACTTGGCCATTCGACTGAGGGTGGTAGGGCGGACTTTTTATGTGCTTAATACCGTTCATTGAGCAATAGGTTTCAAAATCCATAGAACAAAAATTTGTCGCGTTATCCGTTATTAAAACATTCATTAAGCCGAATCTACTATTGACCTCTTCTAACTTATCAATAATCGCTTTCGTGTCCGTAGATTGCATGGGAAAACATTCCACCCACTTCGAATGTGCATCGACGATAGCTAAAAATTGTTTTCCTTCTATTGAAAACATATCCATATGTACGCGCGACCAAGGATACTTAGGGTATGTCCATACTGCGAGCGGAGAACTGGGCGGGGCGGCACGCATCGTATTACATACACTACACGAACCTATCTTTTGTTCTATATGTTTATCGATGTCTGGCCACCACATTCGCGATCTAGCTTCCGTCTTAGTCTTAACTACTCCGAAATGGGAGCTATGTAATTCGTCTAACATTCGTTCACGGAATATCTGAGGAATTATTAATTTATGACCCCTTAAAATACACCCGTCTTCTACGTGAAGCTCCAACCTACAATTATAGTATGGTTTTAATCTTTCGTGTGATAAATTCCGTGGCCACCCCCTTATAACGTATTGCCTAACCTCATTAAGTACATCGTCAGCTGTGGTCGCTGTTTTCACATCGGACAACGTAACCGGTTTTATCATGCCGTCCGTAAAATAATTAATGTATAGACATGTATCTAGTGTTAAGGTATCAGCTGATTCGCACTCCGACGAGTAGCTGGCTATCGAGCGTGAAAGAAAATCAGCGACGTTTTCGTCACTTCGGATGTACTCGATATTAAAATTGTAACAGGACAAAAACAAGGCATATCGCTGTAAACGATTAGCAGCCATTTCGGGAACACCTTTTTTATCGCCAAAGATTGTAATTAGGGGTTTATGGTCCGTGCGGAGAACAAATGGCTCCATGCGACCATACAAGTAGTGGTGAAATTTCTTCACTGCGAATATAATACCCGCGGCTTCTTTCTGTATTTGAGCGTAGTTACACTCTGCCTTGGAAAGTGAACGAGAAGCATACGCCACCACGCGTTCCTCGCCGGAGGGCTGCGTTTGGGATAGAACAGCCCCTAGGCCGGCGGGTCCAGCGTCAGCCGTCACGATGGTCAGCAGTTCGGGGTTATAATGCGCTAATACCCTATCGGAACCCATCTCTTGCTTAATGGTTTTAAATGCCCTATCTTGTTCATTGTTCCATCGCCACTTTGCATCTTGTTTAAGGAGTGAATTCAAAGGCTTTAAAATACTAGACGTGTTGGGTACGAAACACCTGTAATAATTAACTAAACCCAGAAAGGACTTCAACTCCGAAGAGTTCTTTGGGGGTTCACAATTAAGAATAGCTTCCACTTTCTTTGGTGACTTATGTAATCCGTGTTTATCAATTATAAAACCGAGATATTCGACAGATTGTTTGAATAGATCACATTTTTCTCGTTTCAACCGTAAACCAGCGTCCTGCAGCCTACTCAAAACCTGTTCCAATCGTTTGACATGAATATCCCGATTTTCCCCCGTTACTAGGATATCGTCAATAAATATACACACTCCCTCGATGTCACCTATAACACTTTCGAGTGTTTGCTGAAATATAAATGGCGAATTCTTCAACCCAAATACTAACCTATTATAGCGATATAACCCCTTATGGGTATGAATACAGGTTAAATTTCGGGATTCGTCCAGTTCCAGTTGATTGTACGCTCTAGAGAGATCTAGTTTTGAGAACTCTTCCCCCCCGTACAGCTTGGCGAATAGGTCTTCGATACGCGGCACGGGATAGTTGTCAACGTATAAAGCCTTATTTAATGTTACCGAATAATCACCACAGATCCGAATATTTCCATCGGCGCGCAATACAGGCACTATGGGCGTAGCAACGTCAGCATGATCTACCTTCTCGAGTACTCCTAATTCCACTAAACGCTGTATTTCTGCTTCCACTTTACCTTTCAAAGGTAAAGGCACTGGGCGAGGCTTAAAAAAACGTAACGGAACATCCGGCTTGACCTTTAAGGTCACCTTATATTTATTAAATCTTCCCAGTTCGTCCGTGAACAACTTAGAATATTTAGACATTATTTGGGAACTTAAGTCATCCTCCACTAAGTTGTTAACGTTCGAACTGCATATTTGTAATTTAAACAAACTTAAGAAATCTCGGCCCAGTAAGGTTGGTCGCTTATTGTTTGCCTCGATAACAAAAAACACGATCTGCTCAGTTTTACCTTCGTAAGTAACGGGCAAAGTGACTGTACCTTTAGGGGGTAGTTTACTGTCATTATAACACTTCAATACGACCATTGACGATTTTAACTCGTACTTTGAGAAATACCTATCGAAAATTCCGTGAGGCAAAACCGAAACCGCGCTCCCACTATCAATTTCACACCTAATAGGCTCGTCCGCTATCGTGACCATCTGTTGCATTGGTTCCCCATTAACTGTTATAATATTGTAAATACTCTCACCTTGAACGATGTCGTTATCGCCCTCCGCTATATAATTATTTAGCCGCACTCTGGACTTGCACATTCTTTTTAAATGTCCCTTTTGCTTACACTTCTGACACGTATAATTACTAAAACGACACTGGTCTTTAGTATGATTTTTATAGCCGCAAATTTCACAACATTCAATACCAGTACGCGGGTTTCGTTGCGGACGCGATGCATGCACGGTAAACACTGGAGTTTCGGCTACCGCCAATCGTGTTTTTTGCAGCGCCAATCTCGCACACCGAACACTTTGCGCTAATTCTAAAGCTTTGTTAAATGTCAGGGTATCAATACTCTCAGCAAATAACTTCTCTTTTTCTCTTATATTTTCCAAACCTAAGACGAATCTGTCACGTAAGGCAGTGTCGAGTTCATTCTTGAAACCGCAGTATTGGGCTAGGCTCCGTACGCGCGCCGCCCAATCTGTCAACTCCTCTCCAGGTCGCTGTTCTGCCCTGTAGAAGGTGTAACGTTCTGCAAACGTACTCTTCTTTGGCGTAAAATGAGTGTTGAGACATTCCAACAAGACTTTAAATTCTGTGCTGTCCAAATCCTTTGGTGACACTAAATCCCGAAGAATGCGGTAAGTATCTTCTGATAATGCTGTTAATAATAAGGCCCGGCGTTTCACTCCTGCCTTGTCGGTTTCTTCGGTAATACCATTAACTGTGCAGAATTGTGACAACCTGCTCTTGAAGATGCTCCATTCGTGAATTCGATGGTCAAAAGTGAGACTGCCGCCGAACATTACATTTGCACTAATTGTGGCCATTTTCTTCAACCAATTTATTGAAAAAAAATACGATTTGCACACGCAGACATCGATCTCGTCGCCAATTGTGGTGTCCTGGACTGGTAGTACCAATGAAACTCCGGATTTACAGGACGCGTATGTGCCACGTTTAATGCTCAGATGCAGACTGACTTAAGTTACAACTACCCGCGGTATGCAAATACTTTCGTAGCGTTTCATGCGTGTTTTACTAAGAAGGGAAGACAAAACGGCTTAACTGTTCATTTCCGGTATAGTTTTCGTTGAAAGTCTTTATTAAGCTTTAGTTTCGTTTTTTTTTATATTTTTGGAGGTCAGCTAGTTAGTTTGCTAGATCAGCTAAGAGCCGGGCCACACAGCTGCGGTGCGTGGCGTTGCGCTGCGTTTATGTTATGTATAGATAGAATCACACAGGACAGGACACACGAGTTAGGTCTTTACAAAAAACCAAAACAATCCTAAAATGGCGGCGCCTGCAATGTGTCTACGGAATTTAAACCAAAATTGATGTTGTTTTGATTGTTCTAATAACGTCATAATGTAGCTATTTACTTATAATAAATTTTCAGTCCGCATAGTCTTCCATCATAGTAACATAGAAGGTTTGTTAGTAGGGATAAAATGAAAAAGAAACTTGGCTCCCTCTTAATTCAAATTATCCGTTTCATTCTAAACTTCTGTGATAATGTGAGAAAAGAATGTGGTTTCTTTTTAATTCAAATAGAAACAGGTAAAGTAGCTATGCATTTGAAAAGTTCAAAAGTCTTCATTTTTGAAGACTGCGCAGTACGTTCGGTTCTCCATACAAACGTATGTATGCTCTCATTTTAAAACGCCAGGCTAGAATAACATGAAACTTTGTATACACAATGGGATCCGGCATATCTAGGTCGGATCATAGTTTCTGTTGCTTGAAATTATAATGGAGAAAAAATACAGCGATTATTAAGGTTTTCATACAAGCCGTAAAAAACTCAAAAAGCCGCTGTATTTTTTTTCTTTTACAATTTCTAGCAACAGAAACTACAATCCGACCTAGATATGCCGGATCCCATTGTGTATACAAATTTTCATGTTTTTCTAGCATGGCGTTTTAAAATGAGAGCATAAATACGTTTGTATGGAGAACCGATCCACACCGATCGTACTGCGCCCTCTTAAAGGAAATAAAGGCTTTTGACTTTTGATGCTAAGCTACTTTTGATGCTGACTGTACACACAAGTAGGACACAAGTAGGTTCTATAACTCATTGCATAAAACCTAGCTTTATTTAACTTTACCTTTATTTTCACCAAGGATCGGAAACGCTCTCATAAACGTCCATAGACTAAGTATGGGGTTGGATCAAGCAACGCAAGCATGTTTGCCACCGTCACGGTATGAGTATAAAAAACCTGTTCCAAACAATATTGTGAGAATATTGCGGATATTTTGGGAAAAGGTTTAAATACTTTGTTAAGAAGTTTAAAAGCGGCACAACATGGCTCTCGGGAAACGCTCTTTACCCATTATGGCTTTGTTATTCCACCCACGGCAGCCGCTCGATAATCTGTTATTTTATTTGACACCAGAGACGTGACGAGTCGGCACCGTGCAACATTTTACGTTGAACTTGCACCGGCCTGGTAATACGGGGGAAAATAAACATTTCAGCTTTAAGCTCGATAACTTACTGGTACAGGATTGCAGCCAATAACCGCAAATTAAATGTGATACCATTTTCTTGTAATTCCTTGTTTCGTTTTGACAACTTGTCTTGAAGTCGTTTGAGGAGAAATGAACTACTTGAGCGTCTGCTGTGTGGCTCAATTTTTGAGGCGAGATAAGTAAACTTTAATATTACGAGACTCCCAAGAGGGACTTTTCTCGGAAAATTCGATAATCTCTTGTCTCTCGCGACCACCCCTACTAAAGCAAAAACAAAAGGATTTTTGATAAATTTACTACTATTTGCAGAAGGTATCTGATAGGTATATACATAAAACATTTACTTGCTATAAACATTGACGACGACTGCTTGAGGGGCGTTTCCACTCAAAATTTGTTAAGTAATGATTTTTTTTAATTGGTTACGTTTTTTTTATTCAGGATCAAGAAAAGTAAATAATAACAAGAAAACCAGTAATTTCCAAAGAGAAAAAAGTAAAAGGTAAATATTTAGCCGTGGTTAAGTGAGCCTGCCGATGTAGCTGACGCTCCTGGGTTCAAATCCCGGCCAGGACAAGTATTTGTGTGACGAGTATGATGAAATTGGATGATTGTCGGCCTGGTTAGCCTAGTTGGTAGTGACACTGCCTCCAAAGCTAGAGGTCCCGGGTTCGAATCCCGGCCAGGGCATTATTTGTGCATTTAGCACGGATATTTGTTCCTGGGTCTTGGATGTTTTCTATGTATTTATCTATATAAGTATGTATATCGTCGTCTAGTACCCATAGTATTACAAGCTTTGCTTAGTTTGGGACTAGATCAATTTGTGTAAGATTGTCCCCCTATAATATTTTTTTATTTCTATGTTTAAGTAATTTTATAGTTTACTATGGGCCTAGTTCGATTTGTGTAATGTTCCCTTAATATTTCATATTTATTTATTTATTTCACTTGGCGACTTTGCTTTTAACGGAAAACGAAAGTCGAGCTATTTTTTACAAGTCTTGTAATTACCGCACTGAAAAAAGGAAATGGCAATGAGTACCCTCCTGGCGTACAACACAAACCTTTTAAGGAATGGGGAAACAATACAACAGGTAGAAAGTGTTGAAGGTTTTTGTTTGCACGCCTCGGCGTCGCGACGTATAAAAGAAACTGCGTTTTGCGTTACCTTACTGCCGTCCCATATAACCGCACTAACTAAGACAAATTTAGCAAAAGGCCAGATGATGGACCCTTCCCTCAATTAAGCAATTACCAGCGGTCAACCCTTTGCAAATTCAATAAGTGATTACTATAAAAGCAAATGGCATTACCTAAAAATGAGGGAATGAAAAGAAATCTTAATTAACCGAGACAACGTTCTGAAAAATGAATTAAGTGAAACCTTCCTAAGGGGTCCAGTGAAATTATATTAAATGGCTCGACCGTACTTCAGTTTCCTTTCCGTGTATTTCAACGAAGGCGCAAATATTTGACAAGTTAGCTGAAGTTTTTGTTCCTCATTTTTATGATATCTTTGACCTTAATTCATCTCGAGAGGTAGTCCAATTAATTATTGTTAGCTTAGTGATTGACTTACAGCAAAACGCGTTTCATGATTTAGTACCACATTATGTCTCCTTTCCGTATTACTAAACCAAGAATGGGTACAGGGGTTGTGTTAAGAAAGCATGTAAAAGTTTAGTTTTAATTGATATCATTAATCACAACAGTACCTAAGTACAGGTGGGTAGGTAACAAAGTTGTTACTAAATTTAAGTCGACTTATGAAACGAATTAGTGACAACCAAGTTAGTACAAGGCCTGCGACTACTAACCTACTTAAATAGGTTTTTTTAAGTCACTCTCTCTTCATTTTTGGAAGGCATACTTACTTATACCATATCTATATTTAGGTAAGTCAATTCCATATAGAAAATATGAGCTAAGTACGAGTTGTAGATATAATTTGAATTTTAACACGGGTTTTATTTTATTTTAATTAAAAACGAAACAATTCATTACTTTTACATCCTTTTATTTGATCCGGCAGTGTTTTCCGCAGCCGCAAACCGCCCTGAAACCAATAAAATGTAATAACGCGTCAGATCTATTAGCTCTCACTGAGTCAACAGGAAGTGGTAACGATATTACTGATATCGCGAGATTGTGACCAATAACGACGCCTTGCCCGCAGTAACACAATAACTATCCGCTTTATATCTCTAATCTACTATTATACAATATCGTATCATCCGGACATTCATTGTTTTCTTATTTGTTATGACCATTATACTGAGCAGATAAGGCTTTATTGTTTCTATTAGCCTGGATATAGGTTTACGATGATGATTAATTAACGCACTGTATGAGGATTATGTGAGGACGGAACTCTAACGATATTACGAGTGTGTATGTACGTTTAGTTCGTCGAATACGCCTGGGAAAACTACTCATACTCATGCGACATTATCTATTCAATGTCTATACATATAGGTATGTATATCTATATCTCATAGTCCTTGAAACATTGCCGGAGTTAGCTGGAGAGCTCCATAGCGTACCTAATACCGTGTAACCGAATATTTTAAACACAATCTCACAATCGAGTCACATTAGAGCGTTCCATAACCCTCACAACTGACGGAGTCTCTGTCGACGGACACGGCTAGGACTAATTTATATATTTTCAGGTCAGCAGCTCCAACAATCCTATTTGGCTGCGTAAAATGAATTCATTACGAAATAAAAGAGTGCCAGAAATAGGTAGATTTCAACATCACTTTAACATCCAAATTTCATTGTAGACCCTCAAATCCAAAAAAAAACAGAAAGTTTGTCATATCAATTAATAATTCTACTTTAAACAATCTTTATCTTTGTGAAAGAATACCAACGGTACAGTTTCAGATCGCCTCTTATAAAGTTTCGCGCGGGACGAATGAGCGAGCGGTCGTGCGCTTATGCGTCTATGACTCACAGTTAGCCGCAAATATGGCTTCAAAGTTTGTTAAATGTTCTAAGTGTAACATAGTGATTAACGAGTTGCTGGCATTTATGAAAAATAAACTTGACGTGATGGGTGAGGAAAGTCTCATCCGCTTATGTGTTGGTGCGTTTCCACCCGAGGAAGTGCAAATTGCTAAGGATCTGCTGTTTGAGTCA
Source organism: Notocelia uddmanniana (assembly GCA_905163555.1). Lineage (NCBI taxonomy): Eukaryota > Metazoa > Arthropoda > Insecta > Lepidoptera > Tortricidae > Notocelia > Notocelia uddmanniana. Next base: position 66,076,250 of record LR991052.1, read on the forward strand.
ATTCCAACAACAAAAGAGGGCAATATTTCCAGACGCAATGATGGCAAAGTACAAAGAGATTTAAAAGATATGATCTCACTTTTCAAGCAGACTCAGTCGGAACTTATTCCTATCTTTGTGGCAAGGGATTTGCATAAATTACCTCCCGTAACTCTAGACCACATCGACGTTACTTGTTTGTTAAAAGAAATTAGACAGCTTAAATATGAGCTAACCTCCGTCCATGACCGTTTTGTGCCCATCGAGAGCATTGAAGCGCTAAAAGCAGAAGTCAATGACCTGCGGCAGTCGTCGTTAGTGAATTTCGACTTGAATAATATAAACACAAGGAGAGGCGGTCATCTACTAAATAGATATAGTTCAGGTTTATATGAAAGTGGCCCCATGGGATTACAACTGGAGTCTCAAATCGTTGAGAAGAACGAAGTTAGTGAAAAGATTAATTCAGAGACCTCGGAGTGCGATCAGCTGGCATTATCAGCCGTCGCTGCGCGTAGTGAGTTTGAATCTAAAAATGAAGACTCGCCCACGGGATTACAACTGGAGTCTCAAATCGTTGAGAAGAACGAAGTTAGTCAAAAGATTAATTCAGTGACCTCGAAGTGCGATCGGCTGACGTTATCAGCCGTCGCTGCGCGTAGTGAGTTTGAATCTACCCCCTTGCTTAAAAACGAAGACTCGCAAATATCGGTCGACAGCTGTAATGGCCGCGCGGCAGGCGAACCGATGAATCATCCTAACATAAATGATAACGATTATATACCCGTTGAGTGTTCTTCCGCCCGAAAAACAATGGCTGAGGTCCTTAAAGAGAAAGGCTCATGGAAAGATACGGGTAAAAGTGAAAAATGGAAACGAGCTCAAAATAAAAAGTTACGAAATAGGTTTATAGGAAAGGAGGGAAAAGCAGTATCTAAGCCCAATTCGAATTTCAAAGCGACTGAGCCCAAAATTCCTTTGTTTATCTACAGAGTTAATCAAAACACGTCAAAGGAAGATATCGCAAATTATATTCATGAGGAAACCAAGTTACGTGTATCGATGGTAAAAATAAATATGAAGTCTGAAAAGGATTACGATGCGTACAAAATATTTGTGCCTGAATCTAGACAGGATACATTTTTGAGTGACCATTTCTGGCCTAAGGGAATTAAATACCGTCGTTTCGTGCAGTTTCATAAGAATGAAACTATAAGTGCTGTATGTAACAAAGTAAACACGAATAATGGATAACACAATATTTAATGCAACACATACTTCAATTAGTAAATGTAGCTTTGTAAGCTTTAATTGTAAAAGTATCAAGAGGTCAGTTAACTGTATAAGAAATATATGTAAGTCGGCTGACATCATTGCACTCCAGGAGACATGGCTGCTATCACATGATATCGACTTCATAGGTACCGTGGATGAAAACTTCGCGTTCACTGGGAAATCAGCTGTGGACTCGTCGATAGGTATTCTTCGCGGCAGGCCCTACGGCGGCTTAGCTTTGATGTGGAAGAAGTCTGTTTTCCAGTGTGTATCCGTAGTGCCTTGTGATAGTGCACGTATCCTTGCTATAAAAGTGGACTTAAGTGATCGGTCCTTTCTAGTATTCTCGGTATATATGCCGACGGATTCAGTTGATAATCTTTTCGAACTAGCGGAGTGCTACAGCCAAATAAACGCAGTGATCGAGAGCAATGACGTAGAGACTGTTTTTATGCTCGGGGATTTTAACGCTCATCCTGGACAATTATTTTGTAATGAAATGTTGGGATTTTGCGCGGACCAGGGATGGTCGTGCGCCGACATGGAACTATTACCTGCGGATACCTACACGTTCGTAAGCGATGCGCACGGATGTACTCGTTGGTTGGACCATTGTTTGACTACGGAGGCGGCTAGACAGTGTTTACAAAACTGTAAGGTGCATTATGATGTCTTTTGGTCAGATCATTATCCTTTGGAGATATTATGTAATTTAAATATTATTAAGCCTAAATTCACTATTTATACTCAGATATGTGATACTGTCAAATGGGGAGAAAGAGAGCAACAGCAAATATGTAAGTATACTGAAATCTGTAACTCTAAACTTAAAAGAATAGACTTTCCAGTGGAACTAACTAAGTGCTGTGATAGTATGTGTAATAATGGAGTTCATACAATTATTATTGATAAGTTATATCATGATACTGTTAATGCACTCAGATATGCGGCTAGTTCCAGTAGTAGGGCACGTAATCGTAGAAAGGGCTCATACATCACCGGGTGGAATAAGCACGTGAGTGCGGCTCACCGGGAGGCTCGATCTAGTTTTCTCACTTGGGTCAATCTTGGTAAACCGAGTTTTGGGCATGCATACATAGATATGTGTAACCTCAGGCGGGCCTTTAAAGCTAAATTAAAGTGGTGTCAAAACCACCAGACACATATAAAAATGGACATTTTGGCGCAGCTTCACATGTCAAAAAAGTTTGGCAAATTCTGGAAAGAAACAGGTAAATTAAATCCAAGGTCGAGCGCCCCGGCAAGCGTTAAAGGTCAGACTGACCTTAGAGAAATAGCTAACTTGTTTGTTGACAATTTCAAAGTTGCCTCACCGTTGGGTCCATCCTCAAAAGGTATGTCGGCTGAAGCCGCAGGGCATCGAGCCGAGGGTGTGCTGACTCTAGTTACCGCTAAAGAAATAGCTAGTATAATTAAGCACATGTCAGGTGGAAAATCACCCGGGCACGATGGCCTCGGCATTGAACACCTTAAGTATGCAGGTGTACATCTACCGAGAATATTAGCCATGTTATTTAATTTATGTATTCGGCATACCTACCTACCACCAGATTTAATGAAAACTATAGTAACCCCAATAGTAAAAAACAGGACAGGTGACGTCTCCAACAGAAGTAACTACAGACCCATCTCATTAGCCACCATAATAGCTAAGGTACTGGATAGTGTGCTCAGCAAACACCTTGAACGGCACACCGAGTTACGTGACGCACAATTTGGATTTAGAGCGGGATTATCAACGGAGTCAGCTATATTGTGCCTAAAGCACACTGTCCAGTACTATGCTAAAGCAGACACACCAGTTTACGCTTGCTTTCTGGATTTATCGAAAGCTTTCGATCTGGTTTCGTACGATGTACTATGGCAAAAGGTGAGGCACGAGACTAACTTGCCTTCTGATCTAGTGTCCACTTTTAGGTACTGGTACGATAACCAGACGAACTTTGTAAGATGGTCAGGGCAACTTTCTGATATGTACAGGTTGGAGTGCGGGGTGAGGCAAGGGGGGTTGTCATCGCCTCTGCTCTTCAACCTGTACATGAACGGGCTGATCGATGAGCTCAGCAGTGCCGGAGTTGGTTGTTCCATTGGCGGTAAGTTTGTCAACAACATAAGTTACGCCGACGACATGGTGCTGCTGTGCCCATCGGTGAGCGCCCTACAAAAACTGATAGGAATCTGTGAGAGATATGCTGTGACTGATGGGCTTAAGTATAATACAACGAAGAGCGAGTTTCTGGTATTCAAAGCCGGGAATAAAATTTACCCAACGGTACCGCCGGTCACACTCAACGGCAAGCCACTTGCTAGGGTGAATAAATTTAAATACTTGGGTCACTGGGTAACAGATGATCTCACGGATGACCTAGACATGGAGAGGGAGCGGAGAGCCCTGGCCGTACGCTGCAATATGCTGGCTCGCAGGTTCGCGCAGTGTACCAGAGAGGTCAAAGTGACGTTGTTCAGAGCTTACTGCCAGTCCATGTACACGTGTGGCCTGTGGACCAGATACACGCAGAGGTCGTACGGGGCTCTCCGGGTCCAATACAACAATGCTTTCAGGGTGCTGTTGGGACTGAGGAAGTGTTGCTCAGCATCAGGCATGTTTGCGGAGGCTCGAACGGATTGCTTTTATTCAATAATCCGTAAACGAGTCGCGTCCCTGATGCGCAGAGTGTGGGACAGTACCAACAGCTTCCTGAAAGTGATTGCCGAACGGTGGGACAATCCCATTTTGGTTTTCTGGGTGAAAATTCACACAACATCTGGCTGCTTCAGTCCGAAAATTATGTTGTAATTATTTTTATTTTATTTATAATTAATGTTTACTAACAAATGCTAATGAGTAATGACATTCAATGTACCTACTAACACATTATGGATTGTAATATCTGAAATAAATAATATTCATTCATTCATTCATTCATTCATAAAAAAATGCCCGATTAAATTGTTTTCGATTGTTCCTTCCTTCTTTTAAGCGCTACAGGTATTAATTAGTGTTATAATTATAATATAACAATAACTAGAAAATATTAGTGACCAGTGATGATGAAGGCTATAATTTATCAACAGTAGGTTTACTCGAAGTTTTTTTTAAGGAGCGTTTGTGGCCCAGGGGCGCCCGCGTTCCGTGTGCGGTATGCGAGGTTAAGCTTTGAGTGGTTACTAACAGAGCGCTTCCGTGCTTTGGAAGGCACGCTAAGCCGTTGATCCCGGTTGCTGTCCATGATAGCAGTCGTTAAGCCAAGTTAGAGGCCTCCGGGCGGCTTGAGAACTTCAAACAGTCAAGTTGCCCACTCACTTGACAAGCCTAATCCCAATAAGGTCTAGTTTCCCCTCGGGTTGGAAGGTCAGATGGCAGTCGCTTCCGTAAAAGCTAGTGCCTACATCAATTCTTGGGATTAGGTAGCCGACCCCAGGCATCCTTCAGGATGCAACTGTACTGGGAATAACGCTAGGAGGATGATGAGGGTTACTCATATTTTTAGTGTGTACACGAACCAAAACGTGTCTTTACTAACTTCTTTCTTTTCTTCTTTACTTTGTCCCCCAATATTTATTTATTTAATTAACTAGATTAAATGAGTGAAATCAGTTATGAAGGCGGTATTTTAACAACAGTAGGTAGAGCTCGTTTTTAGTGTAATTTGTGTGAATACTGAATGAATGCTGGATTAAGTTTTTTTCCGAGACAATCACGACACATATAGGTAAGTAATATTACGATACTAGTGCAGAGAACAGGATATTCGCAACGAGTGGTGATAAATTGAAATACGACCGAAGGGAGTGTTTTAAATCGACACGGGTTGCGAATTACCTGTTCGCACGTATATCGTACAACGTTTTACAGTACATATGCATCTTTAAAGTTTAGACATATGCACGTAATCTGCTGATTACCGCACTCGTGCGGTAAAGTAGCACCATATGTACCGTAAAAGCTTATTATTTTATAAGTTTAATATGTTCTCACTGCTGAGGTGATAAGTTGTATGTGGCACTCAACAGCAAAGTTATTTACAACTTGTGCCGCGTCGAACTCAGCACTCGCAGCAAAAAACAACTTTGGTTACTTGTTCCACAAATAATTATTATATCACTCGAAGTTTATTATTCTGAGCAAATAAGGCTAATAACAGTGTGTGGTTGGTTTGACAGTATTGAATCTGGAGATATGTAACTCGCATGCGACTGAGTAAACTTATACTCGTACAGCGTTGTTGAGTGGAGAGAAATGGGGTGACATAATATAGTGAATAAAATAGATTGTCATCTAAGTCACTCACAATTTATTTATTTAAACAAACAATGTTTACATGACTACACAAAATTCCAATGCGCCATGAAACTTAAATTTAGTAAAGTACATTTGAGTACAAATCATTACACAATACAACATTGTAATTAAAATTACTTAAACACTAATTTTATTACATGTTTACGGTAGTAGGCCTAACATCCATCATCTCGCAGAGTTTCAGGCATTCACTTCACAGTGGGACACAGTGCGCACCGCCGGCACCGCCAACAAATCGCGTCGCCGCGGTCTGAGGGCTATCCTGGGGACGTCCGGAACATGCAGTCGCACAAGTCGACTCACCAGCTCCGGACAGTCCGAGTAAATAACCGCGCAGGGTCCGACACGCAAATGTTTACCTTTTGAAAGTCGAGCTAACTAAAAAGGAAGAACAAGTTAAAACAACCGAACGTATTTGAAAATCGCAATCATTTGAATAAGCTCGATTTACTCGTATTCCGAAGCTGGCTTCGAATGCCCGCCATACTGTTTGTTTAATATATAGTTTAATGAGGATATTTTTGTTAGACTAGCGTGTGGAAGTTACTACACAGCAACACAGCACCTGCACGGTAGTCAAATCACGTTTTTTAGGAGCATAAATTTATTCACATTAATGGTGTTATTAAGTTTCCAAAACGTGTCTCATTGTATGTCGCGTTGGTATTACCTGTAATAGGAGAAAAAATTTAAAGGAGGCTTCCTCAGAGCATCTGCAGTCTTGTGTCCAAATATATTTTTAATCTTGATTTAATGTTATGGATCCTGGCACCCCGAGATTATAGCGTGGTAGTCATTGCTGATTTTGAGGTAGCATCAAGTTATGTACTCATACTCAGGGGTCGTACTTTTCGTGCCGGTGACGTTACGCTCCATATAGAATGATTTTAATTAGTCTTATTGTAATCAATCAATCATTATTCATTAATCAATAATCATATATACATACACTTTTTACAATTATGTCCCTATTACAAATGCAATTTGCCTGTCACATCACAACTTATAAAGTACAACATTAGGTAATACTGCAAGTTTTTCTGACTAGTTCATGTGTAATACCAGTTATTTTATTACCAATAATAAAACGGGTAAACTCGGCTCTCACGACACCAGCGGGTTGTTATTGTTAATACACCCGCTGATACCGCGGGACAGGAAGAGCATCGTTCGCTTCGGCTGTTGTGTTTTGAGCACGTTACAAGATGACGAGAGGAGACTACCCTAACTAGACAACAGAGCACGTGACAGTACTCGTACTAGATTGAGCTAAAGTTATAGAAAACATACCCCTCCCGCAGCGTTCAAGTATCACAAGGACCTACTCACGTAAACGGTAAGTCTAAAATAAAGACGACGTTTGCGTTCCTAGTTGGTCACTAAAACCACTTCACTCTAGGTTCGTAACAACCATGCGTGATCGGAGCTCAAACTCCACTGGCCGAGTAGATAGCCACTAGGCTCGTTGTAGTCGTTGTGAATGTCTATAGCGAATGTTTGTAAGTATAGCGCGGTCTGATGTTCCATTATTAGAAATAATGAAAGCAATGCAGACGCAAAATCAGTGGAGCTATTCTAGCGAAGTAATACGAAGACAAATAATTGTGTATTTCAATCAGTTAATATGGATTTTAATGGTGCACTGAAAACATGTTTATGCTATTCTGGACAAAAAACTGTGCCCAATAAAGGAGTAGGTACCTATAGGAAGTAAGTAACCTTTGCTTCAATGTGATATAGCTTATGTCAAGCCTCGGTGACACAAAAAATTCACAGATCTCGTGCACTACACGACCATCAAGGTGCATTGAAAATGAACTTACCAAAATAAAAAAATGCATTACATTTGCTAACTATATGCCAATTTGGTTGATATATAATATATAAACATAGCTCACATACAAAATTCCTATTAAATTGGCAATTTTTTAAAGCGCAGCCAAGTTACGGTAACCACATAAAAAGGCATTTGCCACTTTACTAATATTCACGCAAGATAACGGCGACTTCAAATTAACTCGACCTCCAAACTCCGACTATAACTATAACAAGAATTTTCAAAGTCGAATTCAACATTACACCCTAGGCCCCAGGAGAAGGATAAATTATATGATATCATAACCTTGATTATTTGTTTAATTTTCTCGCAATCGAAGTGAAAAGCCGATGTATAACTCATGTATAAAACTCATTTTATACTACTTACTTTACTTTTTTATTTTACTTTATATCGACCCGAGCCGCAGGGATAAAATGGCTTGTTTTATGCAATCTCAATCAACTATTTTATTTGCCAAGGTTTTGGAAGATATTGGTCTTCCAAAACATCATTGACTTATCCACGAATTGCTATTTCCCGGGCACTGCAATAATGTGCTATTGTTGTCTCGAACTATAATTAATAATAATTTATTATAGAAACAATACATGTTTAATTTAAACAATTTGAAATATAAAACTAAAACTAACTACAATTGTACAATTGTGTTGATTTAAAAATATATATATTACCTACTAATAGTCGTTCTGACTTTTTGACTTCTTTCAAAAAGGTTAGGCTACAGCGCAAGGGGCGCGAGACAGGTAACCTCCTCGAGTGTCCGGGCTCTACCAATACCTGTTGATCCGGTTGATCCGCAGGTAAGGGTAGAGTCTTGGCCGGTGCGTCCTGGAGGCACGGCAAGTGATCATTTAGTGGACCCTAAGTGATCACTTGTCGGGCTACCAATAACCTGTCAGGGGGGGAGGAGGGTATCGGACCAAGGACTTCTCCGCGGAGAAATCCCCAGGTCCGACGAAGGTGGGCCGCTTCGGCGGCGTAGTGCGGTTCGAGGCACCGACCGTTTGCCTCGTCAAATATAACGGCCCCGTAATCCCGACTAGGCAGAGGGCCGATGATGTCCGGACCGGGGACTGTGAAGACCCCGCTTGCGGTAGGCTTGCAGTCGCGAGGAAGGAAACCTCTATAAAAAATTACACGGCCCACTGGGGGGCCGGCGGCTTCGGCTGCGGAGGGCTGCGGGGTAGGGGCGTTTGTCCTCCCGGTGCCGTGGCGCGGGTGGGACCAGATCACCGTGTGTCGGTGCTGGTCCCTAACCTTCCCGGGGTGTAGGGAGGTCGGTGCGGGATGGCACACTGGTCATGCTACAGTGTGCCTTTTTGGTGAGGGTTCGCCTTAGGGCGATGGTGCCGGTGATGTCGTGGTGAAATGTTCGCGATCCCATGGCATCACCACTCGGGCACGGTGGAGGCAGCATCCCAGAGTTTTAGTGGGTAGGCTGGTCCTCGTTTGGACCGGAAAGTCCCACATAACTAATGCGTAATATCTGGCTTGTCCCCGCAGGCCTCATATTACGTATTGGTATCTACAGCGCAAACCCTTGACCCGGTCGTCTTTGTTTTAGGCTCAAATTGTAGCCGACTAAATTGTCCAGAGGAGTTTTGATCAAAATTTTGATATCATTCTTCGTTTCCAAAATATCGAGTGCCAAAATGAAAAAATCGGAGGAAATTGAATTTGTTTTTCACTATTTCGGCCAAAACTTTTTTCGTTCTGGACTATCTCAAATAATTCTCTTTGCATCTTACACATCTCGTAAATACGCGTCTTTTGAGCCTAGTTTGAATATCATACCTTCACAACTCTCTGAAATATAAGGGGATCGCACTATTTCGTGAAATGGGACCCTATACTGGAGCGAACGAAAAGACATTTTCAATGTCAAAAAAACAGATTCTGGTTAGGATAAAAAGCCGGTCAAGAGCGAGTCTGAAACGAACCGTGTGGTAAACAACAGTGCTGCCCGCTTAATGGTAAGCGGTTACCGTTTAGTACGTAATGGGTATCGTACGTTTCGGTCCGCGTACGCTTGCAACTCCAGCGGTGTCCCATACGCCTTTCCTACCTTTCATTATCAAAATATACTCATTCGAATTAAACTTCATTATTTTGCAATCTTTCCGAACCTAATACTCCTAGTTAAATTATTCATTCCAATTTAATCTGTGTAATTGTGAGTCAGTGCAGCCTTTTAGACATTAAAATGTATATCACCAATTCACAAAGTGAAGATAAAATATATGTTTAGTATGCCAGTTTTAAAGTCAGATAATGCTGGGTTCTACTGGAAACGCCGTTGAATTGTTTCCTAGCTTCCACACTGACCTAAAACCATCTAAAAACCAACGCATCCGGTGTACATGTAACTACGATTTTAGGGTTCACTCGTAGATCAGTAAATAGACGTCATATATAAAACTGTTTTTTTTTTACTTTGTAAAATTTGGCGAACATTATGTATGACTTTCTTTAGAAGCGTAGTGAAGATGGGAATATTGACTACTTACAAATGTACTAAAGTAGAATTTTATTAGTCATATTTCTACGTTTTTTAGGTTTCATGTATGTGACGGTCTATACAAAATGTAGAAAAAAGTTATATAATGGAATGGGAATTGGAGCACTACATTGTTTACAGTAAAACTAATTTACTGCGGTTTAATGCATTTTGAGCCTTAACTTGGCAGTTTTCTATGCATTATGTTATAATACCATAAAAGCTGTTGGATATTTAAGAAAACTGTAAAGTTAAAGCTCAAAATTCATTAAGCCGCAGTAAATTAGTTTTACTGTAAACAATGTAGTGCCGGACTTGGCACCATTTCAGAGAATCTACAGAACTTGGCACCCATTTAGATCTCAATTCTTTTGTCGGTGAAGACGACAACCAAGCATCGCATATTCTTAATATTGAACTTGGCTCTCATTTTCACATTTATGTTTTTGATGGGATTTTATTAAACAAATTAACACAGATAATTCCTTCAGTACTCAATTATTAAAAAAGGCCCTCAAGTTTGGCCTGCCAACTTTACAATCATGAATTCATGATATTATTTAATCAAATGAATATACAGTACGATTATTTTCACTAACTCCAATACGCTTTCGAGTACGAGTTCAATTAAATCCTTGACGGCTGAGTTGATATTCGCTACTCCCATCTGCAGCATCTAAAAGCTCGCGTCACCATAAAATGCACCATGAAGCACTCAACAGCTTATTTTCTACAACTTTCGAGGCCGACTTTCGTAAAAGCCGGCCGTCTGAACTAGATAGAACAATTTCCGAATATTTTTCGGTGACACTTTGAAACTTAAATGTAGTTGAACTTTTATTCGTAAATTATAGATACATAGTTGTAATGCTAAAATCAACCAAGTCATGGTGAAGTTGGAATGAAGTAGGGAATTTTTAAGTGTCAATTCATTTATCGTAATTAAGGAATACGTATGATACCGAAACTCTTTAATAGTTTGATCTATTTAAGTCCTTGTTGACTAGTATTATTATTACAAGTGGAAGTGGATAATAATCTAATGGATAAAAATAATGCGCGGTTAAAAGTTTTCCTTTTTTTTACAAGCTACCAAAAATGAAATTTTTGACTAAAAACTTATTGTCGTTGGCGCCGTGTATGGGGCTTTTCTCAAAAGATTCAGTGATAAAAAATCACGCGGCACGGCCGTTCTTTAGAAACGCGCGCCGCAGCTCCCCGAGAACAAAAAACGGCCTGTTTGCCGGCCTAGGCCACAGAATAAGTAATAGTTGCCTAGGCCTTCAATTTTGTATGAAATTCCATTATAGACCGCGAGTTTGGCCGCACCCGACCTGAAACGAATACTTCGCGGCTAATAGTAATAATAATAATCGTATGCCATTTATTTTTCAAACCGTGAGATCTTCGAGAAGACAGTACGGTTGTCAGTTTTGTTGCACTTTTAGCACCACCCAGGCCAGGGGGTTACGTGTAGGGTAACGGTGGGTACTCCTTACGGACGTGGTGCAACTTCGACCCCCCTTGTCAAGTGAGTGGGCAACTTAACTGTTAGAAGTTCTGAAGCCGCCCGAAGGCCTCGAAATTGGCTTAACGAACGCCGGGATCATCGGCTTAACGTGCCTTCCAAAGCACGGGAGCGCTCAGTTAATAAACACTCAAAGCGGTCACTCATCCAAGAACTGACTTAGATCCACGTTGTTTAACCTCGCATACCGCACGCGGTATGTGGGCGCCGCTGGGCCACGATCGCTTCACTTCGCGGCTTACTATAACGAACATCACGTCAACATTTCATTACATGTTGGAGAAAATACCATTATTAGGATTCCGTAGTCAAATAGGAACCCTTATAGTTTCGCCATGTCCGTCTGTTTGACTGTCTGTCTGTCCGAGGCTTTGCTCCGTGATTATTAGTGCTAGAAAGCTGCAAATTGGTATGGATATATAAATCATGAAAACTGAGAAAATCGTTAAAATAAAATCTCAAAAAAAATTAATTACATGTAAAGTGGGGATGATTTTTATATGACGTTTCATACGTGTTTTTTTTAAAAAGACACGTATGAAACGCTGCGGAGGTATTCCCTTTTGCTTATTATTGTTTTTCTTTAGTTAAGTTCATTGGGCAACTCCGGAACCGGAGTAAGGATTTCTATAGAGATCCTATACGAGTTTCACCAAGGGGGACTAAAAACTCTTATGCAGCTAAATTGAGAACTAGTCTTAAACGTCCGGCGGCTTACAATAAACAACCTCTTTAATTTGGCCGGTGGTGTAATCTTTTATTTGCTTCAAACTACTTGACTTAACGTTTAGATGACATTGAGGCAAATAAAGAAAAGCATCATCATCCTCCTAGCGTTATTCCCAGTACAGTTGCATCCTGAAGGATGCCTGGGGTCCGCTACCTAATCCTAGGAATTGGCGTAGGCACTAGTGTTTACGGAAGCGACTGCCATCTGACCTTCCAACCCGAGGGGGAAACTAGACCTTATTGGGATTAAGCTTGTCAAGTGAGTGGACAACTTGACTGTTAGAGGTTCTCAAGCCGCCCGGAGGCCTCTAACTGGCTTAACGACTGCTATCATAGACAGCAACCGGGATCAACGGCTTAACGTGCCTTCCAAAGCACGGGAGCGCTCAGTTAGTAACCACTCAAAGCGGTCACCCATCCAAGGACTGACCTCGCCCGACATTGCTTAACCTCGCATACCGCACGCGGTACGCGGGCGCCGCTGGGCCACGAACGCTCCAAATAAAGAAAAGCGAAGGACATTAAATGATGTATCCCTCTCTGTCGCTCTTATTCAATTTAGTATATGATCTTCTCGCTCTTAGCGGTATTATTATTTGACGTCTACTCTGGGTACTCTGAGTACGGAACTGTACACTGAGCATGGCCCGACATGCTTTTGGCCGATTTTATTCATTATACATCTACTTGCGATAACTTTGCCACGTTGCGTAATCAACTAGCTGATCACGTATCGTTTTCAAACGTACGTAATGATGATTTTAATGTCATAATTATCGCATAATTCTCAAAATTAGTAACGGAAAGTTCCCCTTGAGTTACCTACACCTTACAGGGGCCAGGTTGTAGAACCCGTTTCAGTCAAATTAGTTCGCGTTTCACCGCGTTTTTTCTTTCCAGCTCACGCTTGTTGCACAATAACAAAAGCGTATTGTACGCAAACACTGGCAATGAATTTAATAATTAGTATGCACGCTCCATTTTAGGAAGTATCTCTGTACCTTCCTAGCATGAAGTGACTTTTATTACGCAATAACTCTGCATGGTCTTTAAAATTTGGTACTTTTCACATGTTAAAATGTATAAGTAACATGGTGTCATAGTCACTGTACGCGGATAGTAAATCATCAAAATTATCCATAAATTAAGCTTTGATGATCTCAATTATACGTACACAATTTGCATATGTAGTTTACAAAGCAAGGTTTAAAAACCAAATAATATCGAAGATAATAATTAGTAAGGAATGAGAGAGAACGACAGTGGACGTCCTTGGACTGATATGGTGGTGGTGGTGGTGGTGGAGAGAGAGAGAGACTTAAAAAATCGTAAAATATTATTAACACTTAAAGAAAAAACATGTCGCAAATAGTCACTTTACAAGTGAGTTTCAACCGTATTTCTCGAATACTTTGGTCAAATCACTAGAAGGAGAAGTGACAACCTAGAATAGCTCTTACTGACTGGTAAAGTGGACGGAAAACGACCCCGTGGTAGGAGCCCAACACGTTGGTCTGACCAGATCCGTTCCACATTAAACACCGCAGTCTATGATGCCATTCATGCTGCCGAAGACAGGGCAAAGTGGCACGATTTAGGCTGGGTTGCATCAAACCGTCTGTAATCGTAAGCTGTGTTCGTTAAAATTTGAATGTATGGAAAGGTTGACAAGTTTCTATGGGATGACAGCTGCCGGCGCCATATATCAGTCTGTGATCGTAAGTCGGTGCAATCCAGCCTTAGTCCGCCAGAAGATTGTTCGGCGAGGTCACGACCCCCAGCATTGGGGAAATACGACGCAAGGTGGAGGAGGATTTCTTTTTAAAAGAAATTCTATGAGTCATGTGATGTCAGAGACTTCTTTTATACAAGTCGCAAGTCCGTCCCCATATGGAGTATTGCTGTCACCTCTGGGCGGGTGCACCTGGATACCAGCTTGGGCCTTTTGACTCGCTTCAAAGACGTGCTGTGCGAATCGTGGACGATCCCAAGCTCACGAGCGATATTGAGCCGTTGAGTTTAAGGAGAAATTTTGCCTCCTTGTGCGTGTTCTACCGCTTATATAATTGGTTGTGCTCCGAAGAACTGTTCGACATGATGCCTACGGCTGCGTTCTACCATCGCACCGCTCGCCATCGGCAAGGCATTCATCCTCACACCTTAGAACCTAAATGGTCGCGTACGGTACGGTTTCAGAGGAATTTCCTCCCTCGGACGCTCCGATTGTGGAATGAGCTCCCTGCCGAGGTTTTCCCGTCGGACTACAGTATGGGGTTCTTCAAGAAAGGAGTGTATAAATTCTTAAAGGGTCGGCAACGCGCATGTGACACCCCTAGGAGTTGCAGGCGTCCATAGGCTGCGGTGACCGCTTACCATCAGGTGGGCCGTACGCTTGTTTGCCACCGACGTGGTATAAAAAAAATGTAAACCTAAGGGTACTAATGCTGAATTTCACGTTCAAAACAGCGATATACTTATTTCCCATACAGCAGTTGGTTCGAATATACTTATATTATGTGCCATCTTAGGTGCCGTTTTGAGATCGACGTGCGTGTGCGTGATAGTGCCTTTTTATTGTAGTAGCAGATCCCATATATATATACTTCCTTTTAGTATTTAGAAAATAGAAATAGAAACATTTTGTCAAATACCTAACTTAGGTGTATATGTAGTGTGAAAGACGACAAAAAGTAGTTAAAGTTAACGAGATTTATCACTGTCCTCTTTATTATTTTAATTAATTAACAGAGTATAAAAACATAACAATCATCAGGGTCTCACAAAACAGTCTGAACAGTTTCTCTGTGTGATCAAAGGACGTACAGAGTTAATTAAGTTTTATTGATAGCTATCATCCTAGTAGAATCATATTATCATAAAATACATATTATATATATCATACTATGACGTTTCTTACACGGGTTCGATAACTTCATTAGTTTTACTTTGTTTCTCGAATTAGGTAATCAATATTTTTTTATTATCGCTTAAGGGGCTACGAGGTGCGGACCGCACCGTGCGGTTCAAAAGTTTCCAGTCTGGGAAAGAAAAGAAAATATTTACAAAATAATAATTTAAAAATGCACTCTTATTTATCGATATAGTCTCCTTCTATGACGATACACTTTTCAAATCCGTAAAATAGCATTTCTGTCCCCTTTTAAAAATATTTAGAGGTTTTGTCCTTAAAATAAGCGAAAACCCCACGGGTCACTTTATCATCCGAAGAAAATCGCTTCCCCTTGAATCTGCCTTAAGTTTCGAAAACAAATAAGTTAAGGTCATAATTCGTAAGGTCGAGTCTATAGGATGGCTGACGAATTTTCTCGAGCCACACTTTGCAACAGGAGCCTTGGTAATTACAGCAATGTGAATGTGAGCATTGTTCTGAAGTAAGTACCCGCACACCTCTGCTAACTTTACCTTTTCTTCTAGGTCGCCTCACGTAACTGTTCAATAAGGGTAGCGTAGTTACCTGTCACCATAGTATTACGTTTGTCTATCAATAGTATTCCGCGACAATCCCAGAATGTTATATAGAAAACTCCCGTGAGTTTGAGACATATTAAATATAATGAAACGGGTCACTCACGTCTTAAGGTCAAATATCGCTCGAGATGTTTGTTTGTTTTGATCATTATGGATCGTACTTTGTCTTGGGTGCCCCATGTGAGTGAAGTAAGCAGGAAGATGTTTGCTGCAGTGGGGTCTCTAAGGCGGCTTCGTAATTTTCTACCCGTCGCCACTAAGATTGCGCTTGCCCAAACGTTACTTCTTCCTCTTCTTGATTATGCCGATATCTCCTACCTTGACCTTTCAGAGGAGCAACTTAATAAGCTTGAGCGTCTCCAAAATGTCTGCATACGGTTCATATTTGGGTTACGCAAATATGACCATGTTTCTAGTTTCCGTTCTAAACTCAAGTGGCTCCCAATCCGTTATCGTCGTAACTCTCACATTCTCACTCTTATGTATAATGTCCTTTTCAACCCTGCTACTCCCCGCTATCTGAAAGAGCGTTTTAGCTATTTTAATTCTCTCAGATCTTCTAATAATTTGCTTTTAACGGTGCCAACTTCCTCTTCAAAATTTTACAACTGTTCATTCACTTTTAAAGCTGTTCGACTGTGGAACTCTCTCCCTTTTGACATAAGACGGGCAAAAACGATTGATAGTTTCAAATCCCTACTTAAAAAACATTATCTGTCTCTTCCTTAATATCGACTACTAATAGATTTTTTTTTTTTCTTTTTTGGCTGACCATATATTTGTTTTACTATTTCTTATTTGTTTTGTGATATTGGTATATATGTACGGTTTTGTATGTATGTTTATATATAACAGTATATAAGTAGGTATATTATAAATATGTTTAACTTATTTCATATTATCTCTGCACCACCTACTGCATATATTATTTTCTTTTTTTCCGCTACCCAAAGGTTGTCTGGAAGAAATCGCTCTTTAGCGATAAGACCGCCTGTTGTCTACCTCTACCTACATACTACTGTGTTTTCTTTTTTTTCTGTTTGTAACGTTTCATTTGTGTGAGGTGTGCAATAAAGAGTATTCGTATCGTATCGTATTCGTATGTTTCAAACCTGTTCGCGGTCCTTAAAAACCGCCGCCGCGATAGGTACTCATGATTAAGGACAGCGAACCGGTCTGAAACATGTTGAGCGATATTCGACCTTAAAAACGTCAGTGACCTGTTTCATTACATTTAATAATCCCAGAATGTGGTAGCCATTACCTTTTTGGTAGATCGCTGTACCTTGGCACTTTGCTGCAAGCTTGAAATAAGTTTGTGTACCCACCTAGGACTAACTTTGTTCATATGATGTTCATGAAGAATCCTTAAAGATGAAGTTTTCGATAGCCCGGTTTTTACGGCTATTTCTTTTGTTTTAAGTCTTCGATCACCCAGAACTCCCTCTTCCACTAAATTAACTTGACACAGTCGTCGGTGAGTGCCTCAACCTCAGCCTCAACGTTTCGAAAACTCTGAAACTTTTTGTTAATAACAATAGAAATCTTAAAAATATATACGAAAAAGCAGAAAAAATGACAAACCAGAAACGTTTGGAACGCACCTCGTAGGAACCAAAAAATACTTATTAACAAACAGCAATAACAGCGATGTCGAACTAAAAGACCAGTATTTCAGTCATCATTTAATTAACATTGTATTTTAACAACGTTAACATGACATACATCACTATCTTGTTTTCATATTTCAACATTATTTTTTCATACAATGCAATGCATATGTAAATTAATTAATTACACATGTAGACAAATCTACATCTACCGCAGAGTACACAAGCTAGAGTAAAACTGACTCGTGCCTTCGCTAACATCTGAGGTAGCATAGGAGTATGTGATAATTTGTTACACCTATATTACAGGTGCAATATAAGCGGAGTACACTGAAAGTACCGAAACTGACACATTAAAACAATGGCTACTAGAAGTACGTTCTTTATTAAAATTATTTTACAGTGCATATGGTGCTATTTTACCGCACGAGTGCGGTAATCAGCAGATTACCTACGTGCATTTATGTCGAAACTTTAAAGAGCCATATGTACTGTAAAACGTTGTACGATACACGTGCGAACAGGTAATTCGCAACTCGTTACAATTTAAAACACTCCCTTCGGTCGTGTTTCAATTTATCACCACTCGTTGCGAATTTCCTGTTCTCGGCACTTCTATCGTAATGTACTATTAGTGTATTTTTGGGCCAACTTGAGGCATGTCTTCATACATTTTTTCGCGGTTAAAGGATGATTCCCACTAAACCTGTTGGGTTGCTTTCGGGCCTCAGCCGTAGCTAGATTGGCGGGCAAACGTTTGCGTTGACCATGACCGGCCGGACCGTGGAACTTGCGAGCGTCACTGGACCCGAACGCGGCCCGGCCGCGCCACGGCCGACGTGTTGTTGTCACAGAAAACGGGCCGGCCCGGACACGGTACGACCTTCTGTGAATCATCCTTTAACACATTACAGGACTTTCAACCCACCATGTTACAGGATTCTCTTGGATTTTCATCCATAGATGACAATATTGCAACTTACGAAGTTCTTTCAATCGAAGATCTTATTAACCTTTTGAACGCCACGGTCGGCCATAGACGTCAACGTAAAATCGTCACCCCGACGCCAACGACGGCACTGGCCGACAATTTTTTTTTAATGAAAAACTACTGAGAAGCTGCCCAATTATATATTGGCATTATTTCTTTACACATCATTTTTTTACCGTTATGGCGTCAGGGGCACGGCGAATTACTTTGACGTCTGGCGGCGAAAAGGTTAAGGTACCAACCAAAACGCAAACCTAAGTGATGATGACGATTCTTAGGAATAGGACTAAGGAACTCCAGATTTTTGAAATGTTCAGGAGTTGTCAGCAGTCGCAGTTTAAGGCGTTAAGTATCATATCTATGGGTGATAGCGAGGACACAATTCAAAGATGTTAGGTATTGAAAATCTTATAATATATCGTGCATTAAAATGTCTATGTCAAACCAAAATAAATAATTACTTTAATTGTCCCCCGCACGTTCGACTGAACTCGATTCTCCATACAAACGTAGATTCGTTCTATTTTTTATGATTTGTTAAAACCATATACTCAAGTCTACATACGGGCGTCTATGTATATTTTGCCACTGAAGAGAAAACTTTTTAGAGTACTTTCAAGTAATATCGTATTATACTAAAAATACAGGGAATAATCTGAAAACTATACATTTCTAA
The DNA here is from genome assembly GCA_905163555.1 of Notocelia uddmanniana. Classification (NCBI taxonomy): domain Eukaryota; kingdom Metazoa; phylum Arthropoda; class Insecta; order Lepidoptera; family Tortricidae; genus Notocelia; species Notocelia uddmanniana. The sequence continues at coordinate 66,095,188 of LR991052.1, forward strand.
TAAAATCATAAAAAATAGTGTTTTCTAAAATTATATGAGGACAACCCGGTTGCGTTAAGTTTGCCCCTCATTTGTATGCGGCGCCGTACGTACTAGAGGCAGACTTAACTGGGCTTTACCAGTGAAGATGGGATGTTATAAGTAAAAATTTGTACTGAACGCTCGGTGCGCGAGTCAGACTCTGACTTACCTGGTTTTTTGTTAGTATTATTTGTTTTTCGGGTCTTTTTGTCGCCCCCTACGCTGCACTGACGAACGTCGCAGTACTTTCAATATTTTATTTTACATTGAATATAGTCAAATTTAAAATTACTGTTAATGTTTTTAGAATCTCCATTAAATGGGGTTTCGGGAAATATTTCACATGATAATGATCACATGTTTTTCTGAAGTGAAATGTACTATTTATAGACGTTATAACGACAAATAACAGAAATAAAAGATATAAAGTAAACGAATGGGTCTTTATTCTGCAAAAATAATATACAAGTACAGTTTTGAATCTTGTTCGACGGTACGGAACCCATCGTGTACGAGTTCAACTCGCACTTGACCGGTCTTTTCGTCTTTGCAACGTTTATGTCATAAAAATAAATAACACAATACATAAGTAAACTATAAATAAGTCGAACTAAGTTCCGTTATTTGTGCTTTGCAATTAAAATAATTAAGTATAATTTACACGAGTACAATAATGCTTAAAAAGCGATAAATGCTACGAAATTTAAATACAGTAGTACTATTAACAATAATAATATTAAAAACGTTTATGACATATATTATTTTGACATTGATAAATTTTTACATTTTGTACTAAATAAATGTACAGTCAACTAATTTTATTTCAGGGCCACTTAGTACATTATCGTAGTGACAATAATATAAGATCTCTAGGAGCTTCCATATTGATTTTCACTGTGACAAGGTATGAAGCAGCTCAGAAATCAAATTGGTTGACCGTGCCTCAGAAAAGGTCACAGAATCATTGTCCATTATTTAATCGACCTAATAAAATTGCTGAAACGCCAAAGCACAGGAAAATCTGAAAGCGTGAAGGTTACTTTCTCAGTTTATATCAGAGGTCTTCAACACCTGGCATAACCGCAGGAAAAACCTAATCACAACACAACAAAATTTTCATTCTTGTTTCCGTTGAATTTGAATAGAGCATAAAAAGTTACGTAAAACTACATTTTTAAATACTCGAAAATATTCCAATTTCATGTAAATAAATTCCTCATTCTAAAAGAGAGTAAGTGACATGTTAACGAATCATACAGAAGCACTGTTAACTGGCAACCGTACTTGTCTTCTCGAAGATCTCACGGTTCGTAAATAAATGCCATACGATTAAATAAACTGTTACTATGACAGATTTACTAAAGAAAGTGAACTGCTATTCTTTTTGTGCGCTGTGACTGTCACAATTTCATATAAGCGACGTCATTACGACGATGCTAGGCTTTCTTCACATTTTCGTGAATGTTTAGAAAACTAATAGCTATAAAAATACTTCAAAAACATTTGGTGTTTTTTTTTTGTTAACAAATTAACGAAATATGTTAAGATTTCATACTACTTGAAAATTTGAAATGTTGTCAATTGATTTAAAAAAGCTTGAAGACCTCTGGTTATACAGTCATACAGATGTATTGCAAAATGATTTTCTTTCGGGAAAACTCTGATCTCAATCGGAATACGATGGCACCCGAACTGTCAATCAATGATTGTATCACATGTTTCACTATGACAAATAAAACGTGAAAAACGTTTCACTTTGACATTTGACACTAAACAATAAAGTTCCATAATAATGGATATGAAAGCTTCACTCATTTAATACAATCATTGATTGACAGTTTGGGTGCCATCGTATTCCGATTGAGGTAGTTTTCCCGAAAAAAAAACTTTTTGCACTACATCTGTACATTATGTTTAGGTTCAAAACGCATATTAATCTTTTGTAATGATGTGAACTATGTATATATGCCTTTTAAGTGAACTTCGATAATAATTAGCATATGAACACTTTAAGTAACATAACTTAAAATAATGGAGTACTAGATCATGTATAAAATTTGACATCATGTTCGTTTTTGTAAAATAGAGTAGAAATACGAGATTCTTTTGAGATAAGGTATATCCTTAATGTAATAACTATAGTTAGGAATGGTAAAATTGGAAAGTGGTAATAGGAATGACATAAACTTAAACCTTAAGAGCTCCATGGCAGCTACCTCTCTTGACCGTTATATTTGGGCAAATATGAGTGCCTCACCTTCTTCGAAATTAAAGAAAGATATGTAACACAAATACGGCCAAGTGAAGTCTCGGCATAAGAATGACGCGTCGCGCTTCATTTATAGTATGACCATCAACATTGCAAAAATGGAGAAGTTGAAAACATATATCCTTTATTTTTCGTAATAGAGTTAACATCAAAAAGAGACGGGATAGTCTCTAAGCTACACTCCACTGAAATGAATGGTTGGATAGACTATAAACGCGCTTGCAAGCTTAGCACGAACGAAACTTAAATTATGTCAAACGAACGTAAGCAATGAACGATCATATAGCCAGAATATAAGGTCAAAAAGGCAGACATTAATCACTCTTACAATTCCGTTCCTCCATACATGAACATACTAAATATTGGCATATACCATCATGCCGGATTTATACCTATCTGATCGTGACGCTCTCTGATGCGCTCTGTCGCCACACACAGTATGGACCGAAACGCCAGAGTGCATCAAAATCGGAGTGAAAAAATATACTACCTAGCTTTTTTTTTAAAACGCACGCGTTTGCGTTTAAAGCCGAGACACACCAAATGCGCGCCACGCACAAGCGCACGCGCTGTGCACGCATTCGGTGTGTCTTGGCCTTTAGTCTCAATCTGTATGACAACCCGAACAGTGCCTCTGGCGGCCTTTGGTGGTAACTATTTGATGTATGTATTTACCTATATAAGTATGTATATCGTCGTCTGGTACCCATAGGCTTTGCTTAGTTTGGGACTGGGTCGATTCGTATAAGATTGCCCCCCCCAATATTTCTTTATTTACACAAATTGAGACTCAAAGTAAACGCGTCCTTTGCCATAAACGCAAATTTATGCAAAGTTTATTTATGCTTATTTTAGCAAAAAATATACTAGAGGTACAGATTTATGTGAATCTAACCGTGCCTAATCTATGAAACCGCTCTGTCGCGTCACGACACGTTGCAGATATACCCCCTTATTCATAAACGTCCATCAAGCCTATATTAGTTAACAGGCCGCTAAAGTTTGTCCTTATCTGTCACTTTGACTTTTATGTTTGTGAGAAAGGGATAAAACAAATTTTAATTAACAGAGGTTTGTTAAGTTTTATGAATAAGGAGGGTAAATAATGCTATTCCTGTCATCTAAACTCGTAATACGACTAGAAACAGGTAAATTACTTTCGAGACGTTTTTCATGTAGTTGTGACCTACAGCTGTAGCCAGCGTCACACACACGTTGACGTGTGTCTGTGTACGTCAAGGTGTACGTGAGTCCCTGTAAATATACAAATACTGCTACAGATGCAAAAACGTCTCGAAAGTAATTTACTTGTAGCCGTAGCCTGTACTTGTCAATCATTTAATACGATAGTTGATAGCCAGGGGTGCTACCGCGAATTTCGAAAATCGAACTTCGTATCGTACCGTCCCTTTCCGTCATATAAAGTATAACACCAGAGTGAAAGGGACGGCACGAGACGAAGTTCGATTTTCGAAGTTCGCGGTAGCACCCCAGTTCGGCTCCTGTCGTATTCCGAGTTGAGCCGATGGGAAATCCTTATTCACTGCACGTCAGATAACTATGAATCTGGCTTCACGCGACCCGATGTGTTATAAATGAGGCCTAACTCTTGCTTAGGGGCAGGACATATTCAGATTATTCCTGCATACGACACGTGATTACATCCAAAACGATGGCAAAAAAGAAGAACTCTACGTAGTAAGTCGTAAGACTCTTTTCAACTTAACCATAGATAAGCTGAAAAACGAGCCTCAAGACTCGCTTAGCCTTAGTGCGCCTCTCTCCCACATATTGCCATGCCAGTAGTATGGTAACCAAGTGCTCATTGGTGTAAAAGTTACCTAATGGCGGATTTACGTCAAATGCAACATTTATGACTGGGTACCACGAAAACTAAATAAACTCGCGTATTAATTATCACTAAAGGCGACATGTTTTGAATCCGTCAGGAGTTCTTCATAATGAGTGTTCTCATTATGAAGAACACCCGACTGATGACTGTGAACTCACGTCTAATTATCACTCCTTAGTGACAATTAGACGTGGGTTCAACTCAACCATTCAATTATTAGTATAATTCTGCCCGTCTTGCCCTTAAAGTTATGATTATACCTGTTGGAATATAACCTTGAAATAGCGAATTCAGTCTTCAAGCTAAAGGAATGGATTTAGTGATAACACAAGAATCATGGTAGAACCTAGAACACACTATAACTATAAAATAATAACTTAATATCTCAACGAGGTAAAGTCACTAGGAAGATTATGCTTGTACTCGTATGCATTCTTAAACCTAATTCACATATGGAAGCAATTCTTTTTAAAATAATACAAAATAATTTATTTAATTGTATGAGGTTTTCAGCCGCAAAACCATATTAATACTTTTTTAAATACATATTAATATATATAATACACAATAAATACTTCTTTAAGCTGACTGTACACAAAAAGGGACCATATGGAGCATACAATTTTTAAAAGCGAAACACCCATTGACCTACACCCGAAAACTTATAATATATAAACTTATAATGCAAATAGCATTAATGTGTTGTCAATCTATATGTTTACCCTACATCGTTCTACTCAGGGAATGTTTGATGTCACTACTAGGTTATTAAATTTAGATTATAATTGTTGCATTAAAACCGCTGCTTCTACTCGTAATAACGGAAGATAGCAATTATAAAAAAAGTCTCCTGTTTTTTTAACTGCTATTTTCACCAAACTATTATTTTCAACAACAACACTGCATTATGACACCACAATTTGCTAGTAGCCAGATACACATACAATGAAAGATTACAATAAAACGTTATTATTACATTGAACACTTATTATTGGACGCAGAGCACGGCGTACTTATTAGGGACCTATTGAAGCTTACAACATTGATAATTGGAACATCATATACTGTGGGGATGGATTACAATTGTCAGAAGAACACTAACATTTCTCGAAGGGCGGGTAGCATCAACTTACGGTTACGAGAACAGACCGATCAACGTTAAATATGGCGCAAGCAGCTGTCATCCGCGGAATTGTGAAAATTGCAATACATACAGATTTTAACGAACATCGCTTACGATTGATTACCTACTATTAAAACCGATATGCGTTGTAAAGTATTAATAATCCTCATAAGACATTCACACCGCACTGCTTCCGTGAGGTACAGTCAAGGACTTCAATTTGGGACCCCCTTAAGGTTGCGTCCTATCAAAACTGTATCGAAATTACAGTACTAAGTCTAAATTCAAAGAAAAAGTTTGAGATATGGGTCCGTATTTAAAGGGCGCGACCCGTACGCTGTGGATACATTACGCAGGCATCGCTTCCATAGTAACTATCAACCCTTTAAAAGTCGACATCGAAAAAAAAAAATTGTACAATCTTTTTTTGCTGACTGTACTCTTTTACACTCTTCAACTACTTGTGACAATTCTAATGAGTCCAAATACGTCGGGTTTATCTTGTGTAGTTCAGGAGTTGGTATGATCACCTTCCTTCTGCATCATCAGATCAGCTCATAATATTGCCTACCTGCATGCCATATTTCATCGCTATCGGTTCAGCGGTTAATGACCACCGGGGAATGGGCAGCAGCATTCCTAGAGTGCGGTGGAGATACTGCGATCGCCAACCCGCATGCCAAGCGTGGCGATTATGGCATTTACCCCCCATGAAATTGGGGGAGGCTTATTTCCAGCAGTGGACGTCCTAGGGCTGATATGGTGGTGGTGGTTCAGCGGTTTAAGCATAAGGAGGCAACAGACAATATTACTTTCGCATGTATACATTTTGGACGAACTGAACCAAGTTAAGATTATAGCCCATCCCCAACCCAACCCATCATCGTTAAATATGGCGCTGGCAGCTGTCATGCCATACAAACTTGTCAAACTTTCCCTACAAGCAGATTTTACCAAATTCCGCTTCCAATGGTGGCGTGTCTTTTCAAAAGAGCTTATTTTTACCGACTTCAATAGAAGGAAGGAGGTAATCAGTTCGTCTGCATGTTTGCTTGTTTTTTTATGTATGTAGATTCCCCTATAACTCTTGACCACATTGGCCGATTTTGATAATTCTTTTTTTGTTTCAAAGCAGGTACCCCCACATTGGTCCCATATAAATTTGGTGAAGGTCTGATGATGGGATCTAGGAGGAATCGAGGGAACTCCAATTTGATAGGCACACATGCCGATTTCGGTATTGTACAAAATTGGAGTCGGTTTTTTGGTATAAATTATTGTCTTACCTGTACTTCTAAAGAGAACCTTGACAAAAAAAACTTAAAAGTCCAATTTAGAAGAAGAGTTACAAAAAAAATCCTTTTGAAAAGACACTCCTCAATTGTGATACTTTGGTGCAACCCACCCTTTATAATACATGAATACAAGGCACGCCGGCTCTGCTCAGGTAAAATGGTTTAATAATACTTGGTACGTTTAGATCTTCCTAACGAGCAAACTGCAAGAGCTGAGCCCGGTGGAGATCTTGGCCAACTCGGAGAAGCAGATCGATCTTCGGGCGAAGTCGATCCTTTCGCAAAACACCTGAAAAGAAGAAAGGTGTGTTACACACTAATTGACAACATTTTATTTTTTAACGGGCTTTATTTGTGATTAAATCAAATACAGGATAAAAAACTAAACATAACCACATTTTTAATATCTCGAAAGTATCCCCATTTCATATTAAAAAAATAATTTCAAGTTTCTCATTCTAAAAGAGAGTAAATGACAAGTAAGGCGTCACGGCGTAAAAAATCCTACAGAACCAAAGCGCAAAGAGAACAGAAGGCAAATCCGCTTTATTAATGGTAATAACGCGGATTTACTAAAGAAAATGTCCTGCTGTTCTCTTTGCGCGTTGTGACTGTCACAATTCAGCCTTGTGACGTCATATAGTCGATGGTAGGCTTGCTTCACATTTTAGTGAATATCTTGAAAACGAATAAAGGACTATAAAAATAAAATAAAAAACAGTTTTGCGTCTCTTGTTGAGATGTTACCGAAATGAGTTAATATTTCATAGTACTCGAAAATTTGAAATTTTGTCATTTCAATTTGGTGTAGGATACACCTTTCTGATGTGCCTAAACCAGGTAATTCACAAGAGCTGGCGCGGAAAATGTATGAAACTGTCATTAATTTCATAGACATTCCGCGCCAGCTCTTGTGAATCGACCTACACTAACAGTGTCTAGGGAGGAATCCAAATCAGTTTACCAGTATTTATTTTCTTCACCATGTTTACAAAATAAACTGGTTTGTTTGTATGTTTTTTTTTGCACGCGTTTTTATAGGTATAAAAAGGTGTGGTTTAAGACATATTTTTACTGCACACGCAAAAGTAATATTTGTTACGTATGACAAAAAAAAATATTTTACTGATAGTCAAATCAGCATTTTTTTACGAAACATCAAAAACGTTCGGTTGGTATGAAGTTTGTAGGGAAGTATGAATACATAATAATAATAATCTTTCATTTCGGACAGAGTCCATAATGTGTTAGTTTACAAACTTATATACTAGTGTTAGTCTTTAACATATAATAAAGAAGCTACAATTTTCTGTGGCCATGCATAGTCCTTTTTTCATATTTATGTATTTAATTTATTTAAATACCATAAATAAGTTGAAGTTAGATATTTCGTAAGTTCTCTTTATAGGTAACGTATTTTCTTAACGCTGTTAAATGTCGTATTGGAAGTCCAATACGACGGTTCATATAACATTGTTTTACTCTTTTCGACCCCAATGTCGATTGGCAATAACGACGATTTCTTATTGCCTTTACAACGCTATCAAAGAAGATATATACTAACGTAACAAGAAGCGACACCGAAGCATGTGTGCTGTAAACCCGTCTCGCGGCTATGTGTGCGTGTCCGGACGTGAACGGGGGTGCGCGAGGGGCGCGCGGTGTGTGGACAGCCAGCTGCGGCAAGATGAATCGCAGGGGTGCCGCTCGCTTCAACATTCGCTCGCGTGACGTGCGCTCACACAACAGAGATCGATCGGCCGGTAGCGGGCGTGTAGTTTTACTTGAAATTCGTTAGAATTTATCATTTGTAATTCAATGTAATCAGCTATGGCTGGAGCTTTTTATTTCTGTGTCTACGGTTGTGACAGTAATACCAAAAGCCACAAAGGGAAAAGCTACTTTAGGCTACCTACCGACCCAGATAAGTTAGTTATAAAATTTTATATGTTGTGTCCTTCCCTACATTTAGAATTAAGACTTCACCTAAAATCCGTTTTTTAATTCGAAAGACTAAAGAAAGACAAAAGGTTGGTATGAGTATGGATGCATTTTGACTTGCAATACATTGAGAAGTACCTACATCTTCGGAATAAATTAAACAAAAAAAATGAAATGGCGAAATAGATGAAATGTCAATTGAGTCTTTCAAATTATACTTAACGCGGGTGTCGCGGTCGCAATGAATGACTTCATTTCATGTCACATAATTTCTATGGATTGAGGTTTAAAAAAATATTTTTTATATTATTATTATTTTAGCATACAATTATATTCATGTGAAGCTTAGATTTACACAAGAAAAGTAAGTTTCCATATTATGAGAAGTTTTGTAGGTACTTATTTTACGAGCTTTTAGTAAGTTTTCTCCTGACTCAGTGCATCTGTCTGTCTGTTTGTAATCAAAACTTATAGATTAAATTTGACTAGCTACCCGGTGTTTGATTGATGAATATCATGATCATTGAATAAACATTATTTCCTCTTGCCAAGGCAGCCACATTGCCAACCCTATGCAACAGACGTGACGTTACAAGGTCACCGGCGCTCGACTCACACCGATAGGCCGTGTCGCCCCCCTGACGCTATGGAAATGAATTTATTGAAACGAAATGTTGGTTATATCATTAAGAACTCTTTTATAAAGTTGATAACAATTCTGATATCAATAATTTTAATACTCGAAATAAAAATAAAATCGCCACTAAAAAGTTCCGTGTTCGTAAAGTATACAGATGACAACAACGACGAGATTCTATTTGCTCTCAAGCAGTTCAAAAATTGAGAAGCCCCAGGTGGAGATTGGATAACTACGAAGCTGGAGGCGGCTAGGAGGGCGAGAGGTGACTGGATGCATAAAACAGAGGCCCGTCTGTGTGACGCGCCTTAGGGGAGGCCTATGTTCAACAGTGGACTGCAGTAGGCTGAACTAGGCTGAGGATGATGAAGTCTAGTCAACTAGTTAACACAGCCTTACAAAAAAGGATAACAAAAGTTTAAGTTAAAAGTCTAGTACATATTTACATTATTCTCTTCTTGTATGTTTGGCAGGCCTTCCTTTTCATAAACGCCAGTGGATTTTGACTTGTTAAAGTGCCGACGCGGCCTGCTTGAACACTAAAGTTCAGTTTTCGCATTTAGCGTTTTATCAACACCAACGAAGCAGAATATTTTGCTGACGAATCCACATTATTAATTGACCGAGCGAGCTAAGCGTCTCAATTTCAGCTACCGACAAAAAAATCTTTCGTATGTCTGTCTGTCTGTCCGGATGTTCTCCTCTACAGGTCACATTTCTCAAACCGATTCTCGTGAAATTTCGTGAGCAGGTTCGATAATTATACAGATTTTTTTTATCAGGTCAGATTTGGAAAAAATTTTTGGCGGGGGCTACATCTCGCAGAGTCACAAGTCTGTATTATCGTCTCCCCTAAACCTTTGAAGTACACGACAAACGACACTTTCGATTGTGGGTTAACTGGTGTATTCATTTACTTACGAGTACATTACATACTACCTATTTTCATACTAACATATTTATCATGAATTTAAGAATAAAACTTGTCGGTGTAGCCAATGATGCATGCAGTTCTGTCCACCTTATCCTATCCAGAGCCATTTCCTTTGTTTCCTTGTACGACACGACTTTTATTTTTCTTTTTATTTGCTTTATGTAGCGTATTCTTGGTCTTGCTCGCTTGCCTTCTACTTTTCCCTCCATAATGTTGCTTATAAAGGAATCATGTCGTACAAGGTGACAAACATTTTATTACACACCCGAAAAACTTAACTAAATGTAATAGCTCACCTTGAAAGATTCAGGGATTTCCTCAATAGCTCTATGAATGAGTGTACCATTAATATAAAGACAATTTGCTGCTTCATCCTCCGGCATTGTCAGTGTTTGATAAGCGAAATTCGCCTCTCTCTCCATCCTCTTAAGGAGCTCTTTGGCCTCCTTGCTGTTGCCAACACAGAGTATATCCGGGCCGGCCACTGTTACATATTTTTTCAGGTGATGCGCCCCTTTTGTCACCTGAAAGTCGTGTCAATTGAATCATTAATTACGACGACCTGTTTAGCCTAGTTGGTAGTGACACTGCCTCTGGAGCTAGAGGTCCCGGGTTCGAATCCCGGCCAGGGCATTATTTGTGCATTTAGCACGGATTTTGTTCTTGGGTCTTGGATGTTCTCCATGTATTTAAGTATGTATTTATCTATATAAGTATGTATATCGTCGCCTAGTACCCATAGTACAAGCTTTGCTTAGTTTGGGACTAGATCGATTTATGTAAGATTGTCCCCCAATATTTATTAATCACCTTATTTATTTCTTTTTCTTAGGTTAGATTTTTTACAATAAATTTATACAACTAAAATATAAAAATATACATACAAAATATAAAAGCATTATAAAAAACCTAACCTTGGGTGCCGCCGGCAGCGAGGCGAGCCTAAGCTACCGGTGGTTAGGGCGACAGAGAAAGGAACCTCCGGACTATCCGCGCCGTGTCCAGGAGTACCGCCTTCTGTATTTGACCCTTGACCCAGCCATCGAACGAGAGTCTCTTGAGATGTTGGTCGAGACTCTTCGCTATTAGACCGTTCACAGAGACGACTATCGGGACAATAATCGTTGAATCAACATCCCACATGGCGGTTACCTCATGTGCCAAGTCTAGGTACTTGCTGACTTTGTCCTTCTCAGCTTTCACGAGGTTTTCGTCATGTCCCCCAATATTTATTTATTAATATTATTGAAAAAATATTATTTCAAGGAGAGATGCGCCGAATATGGTAATTATTCGGTATTCAGCACATTCGGCATTGAATGTTCGTAAACGGCCGTATTACTCGGTTCAACTGATAATTTTGAAATAGTTCTTCTGCTAACAGCACGGTTTTTCCTGGCACTGATTTGTGCATTAACTAATCATTAAGTACTAAATTTTAAACGGCGGCGGAGTATTATTGTTTAACAGAAAGTTTTTGTTTTCTGATGAAACCTAACACCACGTGTTGAACTGTATCGGCCAAATATTCGGTTTAGCAAAAGCACGACCGATTATTTAGACGCACTTTCGCAAGCGGTAAAGCCTCAATACGACGCATCTCAAATTGCAACTCTTAAAAACGAGAACCGTAGGTAACATAACTAACTTTTCTCCCAGTGCCCAATCGCGCGGAACATGATAACAGGGTTATAAACCATGTGAAGACACGAAAAGTACAAACCACATGCCGCACTTGTCTTGATACAGTTTCATTAGGTACTTGAAATAATTGAAAACAAGCAATGAATGTGATTGATTGATTAAGAGTACAATTGAGTCGTGTTCTCTTCTCATGTTGAGATTTATGGCATAGTGTCACTCATACGATGTCATAAATCATAGTGTGGTGTATAGTAACGCATCACATTTTCACAACAGTGTAAATTACAAAATATCATCAAAATCATCGTAATATTTTCCAAAAGTAATTAATATAATTCATTGGTTTAAGGTGTGTCATAATGTGGAGCATAGTAAAACATCACATTCTTCTCACAACAAAGTGTAAATTACAAAATATCATCATAGTCATCGTAATATCGTCCAAAAGTAAATTAATATAATTCATAGGCTTAATTAAATAAAAAAGAGACCAAGCAATGTAGGGTTCCTTAGCTATCCACCCGTGGCATTATGCGGATTTAAAATGTCACATACTTATATTTACTATATATTTGAGATAACTAACAACATATCTAAGTAATCTATGGAAATTGTACGAAATTTCCTTTTCCAAGTACATTTCTTAAATTCGGCTATTACTCGTTAACTAGTAACATCTACTTAGGTTTGATCTGTGATAGTTTTTTTTTAAATTCCTTACGAGTATATACTACTACTACTACTACGATTTTTGTCTACATAGCGTTTAGCTGGCAGAGGGGGAGGACACTTAACTCCAACAAAAAAATATTAATTTAATATTATCAAACGGATAGTTAATCAAAAGATGATTCAATAAACTCTCATTATTTATAAACGAGCTAACTTATGAGCGCTCGTGGCCCAGCGGCGCTCGCGAACCGCGTGCGGCATGCGAGGTTAAGCAATGTGGGCGCAGGTCAGTTTTTGGATGGGTGACTGAGCGCTCCCGTACTTTGGAAGGCACGTTAAGTCGTTGATCCCGGCTGGTGTCTATGACAGCAGTCGTTAAGCCAAGTTAGAGGCCTTCGGGCGGCTTGAGAACTTCTAACAGTCAAGTTGCCCACGCACTTGACAAAGGGGGGTCGAAGTTGCACCACATCCGTAGGGAGTACCCACCATTACCCTACACGTGACCCCTGGGTGGTGCTAAAAGTGCAACAAAATTGGCAACCGTACTTGTCTTCTCGAAGATCTCACGGTTTGAAAATAAATGCCATACGATTATTATTAACGAGCTGACTAACATTACACGACTCAAGAAATAAAAATTTCATCTCTACTTTACGATTAGGGGAGGTACACTAATATTCTATTTTACATTATTTTATAATAGCGTTTTGTCAGCGTTATTGATAATGAATGTTTATGATAAATTACAGCTTTATAACATTAACAGCTAAGCCGCGGACGGGCGGATTTGTTTACTACGAAACCCTAAAAACAGAAAGAAAGAAAGAAGAATATAATATAAAAATCATTTTCAGCATTCTACCACTGGCAATATGAGAAACTGTAAAATGTACCTTAATCGGGGTACATGGGAACTCGGGAAAAGCCTCCGCGACCGCCAACGCGCCCGCCTCGTTGCTGGTCTCCGTGATACCCACGAAGAACTCCCGACCTGAAAATGAGACAAGACCGCATTTTTAGTAACTGGGTATGGGGAAAAAGACTCAAAATCGAATACTATCTTACTAGAGGAGATCTATCTAACCAGAAGATAAAAATCAGTTTTTTTTACTATGCCAGTGTGTTTCAGTCTAAATGTCAAGTCATCAGTCAACCTGTTTCCCCAGTTTAATGAGTACATATGTGTAAAAATACCAAGTATGTTATTATGAAAAAAAATGCAAAGCCAATTAGATTAGAGTAAAAAAGTGTTATACTATTTGTGCTCTACTATAGTCAAGCCTGACTCAACATACCAACATTGGTATAACTCCATAGTCATAAGGTAATGTCGAATGTCTTGTTCTTACTTTAAAGTGACTTGCGATTATGGTTGACGTCATATGTTGTGAGCTCAGATTTTTGCAACTGAGTGTTCCTGGTTATTTAACAATTTAAACAGATTAAGGTTGACAATTATGGTTATTGCTCATGAGTCACGACCCTGACACATATAGACATGTGACACAGACAGTGATGTCAGTATGTCACACCCATTAGAACTAGGTTTATTGATATGTCATGACCTTTCAGGTTTTTAGTCTCTTAACAATTAAATATGAGCCCCTTGCATAAGGAACTATTTCTTTTGTTATAGATGAGCCTATGAGTAAAATCTACAAAATATATTACTCCTGCCTATAACCAAATTACTAGAAAACCAAAAACTCGCATAACAATTTGAGCTCTCTCACATAAATCGTAAGGCCCATATTCGCACAAGTTAATTCTAAAAATAAGTACATTATAAGGCTTACCTGTGAACAGTACATCGGATCCAACAATCCTAGCTTCAGGGTCAGTCAGCTCTATGATAGTGTGGTTTAATTCCTTCTCCAGAATTCGTCTTACAGCTTTTATCTAAACGAAATAAGATTGGTTGTGATCTCTTGGCAAATAAATCATCATACTTATTACGACACTTAGTACATAATTATTACTAGGCAAAAGCATCATGAAACTAAATACTATTTTGATATATTTTGAAGTATATTTGTAACAAATAATGTACAGTCAACAGCAAAAGTGGATGACCATTTTAGTACTTTGTCACACTAATGTAACAGTACTGTGACAGTTGGGATGCGTCAAAGTAGTGAAAGTGACAAGGTACTAAAATGATCATCTACTTTTTTTTGCTGGTGACTGTACTATTATATTTGAAATAATAGATTATATCATAATAAAATAATTTCCTTTATAGATTTCTTTAAAATTACATTTGCACAAGCATGTAAAAAAACCCTTAACAAAACCTAATTGAATCAAATTCCATTCAACCTTATGATACATCACTGACAATATCACTCATTTAGTAGTAGACAACTGGTATTGAAAACTTTATACTTATAATATACACACATACATACATATACTACTCACACCCAAATCCTATTAGGGTAGGCAGAGACCAGAGAATGCCAAAATCAAGGGACTTACACTTATAACACCGTTTGTTAAGCAATCAATATGGATAAGACTGATTTTTCAAATAAGAACTCAACATTTGAAAAGTTGTATTTTCAAAAACTCTCTTATGTTACATTCTTCTTTGACTGCACTTGTTATTATCTCTTTTAGTATAGGTTGTTAAACTAGTTTAAGAAAGAATGATTGTTTTCTTACATAGACACCATAGCGCTGAATGCATATTTTATTTAGTTTGGTTTCTGTTAATGTAGCAAAGAATACATATTTCTTGTTCGCTTAAGCAATCTTTGCAGTGACACAAATTACAACTCAATATCAATATATTCGCTCAGCTACAAACAAATACTACTACAAATTAGCAACAATGACTGGCAAGTGCTTTTAACATTTCCAGCACCTGCCCGGCTAGTATGATAGCTTATTCCGTCACGTTTTGTGTGACGTTTCAGTACATTTTGGCCATATAACGTGACGGTATAAGCTATCATACTAGCCGGGCTGGAACATGCAAGGTGTACACTCGTCTCGTAGGCGCGTTACACTGTCTACATACCTGCTTTCGGCATAAAGTGTAAAACAGAAACATAAAAAAGACTGATATTTACTTTCATCTGCTCAGCAGTGGTCGCTCCTTTAGGCATTAATGCTATCCCGTGGCACACAACAGCCAGGTCTTCTATAAACACATTGTCAGGGAAGGACTCGGGCAAATCCACTTCCTTCACTTCTACGTCTAACTCGCTCAGGAGCCGCAGATAACATTCGTGCTGACGCCTCGCATCGTTTAAATCCGCACGGTCTGTGGGCCGAAGCAACGGGGCTCTACCAACCACGGCGTGCGTGTATTCATGCATTTTAAAATCCATCCTTACTCCGCTAAGGGCAACCTATAAGTCAATTACTCTGGCAGACAACGCTCCACCTACATCTATTAATAGATTGCACGAGAATTTAAGGATGTATGTCTGGGACTTGAGGATGTTACGAGTTTTCCCGCAAGTTACAGTTTATAATTTTTCCAAAATACAGTTTTCTCACTGGTTTTCACTAATTTATCTACATTAAATTAAAGCGTTCATCGACACGGAACGCTGAGGTTTGGCTGTGGTCGCAGTGAAATGCATGTGAAATGCTGTCCAAATACTCCAAATCGAACGAAAGCGCGTTCGAAAACTCGGGTTGAGTAATTTTAGTCACAATTAGCAGTTGGCTCAAGTCTGCCTAAGGTTTACAATATTTCACCGTAACAATAACAATGCCGTCTCTGACTTTTAATTCAACCAGTGTTGAATACATGACGGACAACAATTAGGTACGGATCAATATAAAATTTTCGCGCAAATTTTTTTAATTTCTTGTGAAAGCGAAACACAACGGAAATCTGAAAGGTCTTCAATTGAATGACAGCGAAGTATTCGAAGAACGTTCAGAAATCATGCTTGATACTCCAATTTTCAAAATTAGTACATCAATGCAATGCAACTTCGAAAATCGAACTTCGTGTCGTGCCATCCCTTTCACTCTCGTGTTATACACTATATGATGGAAAGGGACGGCACGACACGAAGTTCGATTTTCGAAGTTCGGAGTAGGCCCTGAAGGGATTGCCTACCGAGTGTTATAGACGGCCGAGCGCATTGGAGCGGACGGACTACGAGACAGCAATCCCTGTGCCGGCGAAGGCGTGTGTAGTGATTTTCTCTAAAAGTACGAGAAAAAAGTTTAAAATTATAAGAAAGATACCATTTGGTAATCAAAGGATTCAGTAAAGTATAGCCTTCTTTCTAGTAAAGTTAAATGCCTGCACCAGATGTTTCTGTTTAGGTTTAGCCCAATGATTGACTGGTAGAGAATGTCTTATGTTATGGCATTAAGTACGCCGTTTGTACATATTTTTTTGTATTGTGCAATAAACTTTTAATAAATAAAATCAATAATAAAAACCGCGCTGCAGCAGCAGTTTAGCGGGGCTTAACCAGAATTTGGCCCGAATCAGATTATTTCCTTGTTCAATTCGTTTACATAATGTCCCTGGTCCCGTTCGGATCGCAGGGGTGTAACTGCTCGCATACGTGAAATCAGTGCAAGTGTGGTGTGTTCTAATTTATGTTAGATACATTTTCTAAAGACACCTAACATTTTTTGTTCGTGGTTGCGTTCTTAACAAACTAATTAAAACTAACTTACAATCTACCTACCCGGCCCACAAAGCGCGCCGCGCCCCGCACCCCCCGCACCGGCATTTTTCTATACAAATTATTGACTCGATAGATACATCATTCTCATGAGTAGGTAGTAGGTACCAGGTAGTCATGAGTTTCATGCTGGCATCATTTTGAAGTAGATATTTGCGCAATAATACGTGTTGCATCTCTTTCTTCAAGCACATACACATGCATGCACTCTTTTACATAGTAGGTAGGTACAAGCTTTGCTTAGTTTGGGTCTAGGTGGATTAGTGTAACATTGTCCCCCAATAATTATTTATTTTATTTAAGTATCAGGAAAAAAAGTGAGGCGAATACGCAAAAGGCAACACCAAGTGAAGTCAGTGCAAAGTCGAACGAATTCGTATTTTTTTTATTATTTGGCTATATTATAAGGCAGCTTGCTACGACATAGCTGATAGAGTATCAGGTATTCCAATCATCATCATCCGGGCGTTATCCCAGTACATTTGTATCCTGAAGGATATCCGGGGTCGGCTACCTAATCCCAAGAATTAGCGTAGGCACTAGTTTTTACGGAAGCGACTGCCATCTGACCTCCCAACCCAAGGCGGAAACCAGACCTTATTGGGATTAGGTTAGGGAAATGAGTGGGCAACTTGACTGTTAGAAGTTTTCAAGCTGCCCGAAGGCCTCATACTCTTTATTCATAATATTATCAATATTACATGTCACATATAAAAAGTTACATTAATATATAACTTAATCCATAATTTTAAATATAATCTCATAGCCTCTAAAAGGCATAACGAATTCTATCATAGGCCGTATCCGAGATCAACAGTTTAGCGTGCCTTCCAAAGCACGGGAGCACTCAGTAACCACTCAAAGCGATCACCCATCCAAGAAATTACCGCTGCCGATGCCGATATAGAACGCGGTACGCGGACGCCGTTAGGCCACGAGCGCTCAGCTCAGGTATATGGTATCCTAATATTTCCAGCAATTTCCTAACCAGAGAATATCCACACGGTGACACGGTTCTATTTATTTATATTGCGTTTCAAATTAACGGGAGACAGTTTTAACATTAGAAACGATTCAAAATGAAGTGTAACCTCCAGTTAGAAGTTAGAACAGTCTCGATAAGTAGGTACGTGGTAAGTACTATACTTATGCAATAAAAGTAAGTACTTTATAGATCTAGAATATTAAGTAACTAATAAAAACTACAGTCACATTTATAATTGTTTATTTTATCAGTTAAACCTAAGTGTATAAGTCAAATATACCTATGCCTATTTAATAACAAAATGTTCTAAAAATCAAAATGCTGTTGCAACATTTCATTTAATAAAAGATTATCACCTTACTTTAATCCTAGCTAATTTTATCTAAATAACAATGGACTATTGCCTCATATTACTACCAATATTGGACGAAAAGACAAACCTAACTGTTACCAGTGCTAATTAGTAGGCATATAATTGAAAAATATAAAAATGTATAACCAGTAATAGCCCGGCTTGTTTTTTCACATTTTCCTAGTTTTTACGACTGGGAACAGAGGGGGGGAAATCCCAGCTGAGTGGTAACAGGTGTTAAAGACCCAATAAAAATATACAATGGAATACAAGTATGTAAACCTAGGGACATAAAATTATTTAAAAATCTTAAAAAAATTGCATTCGCCGGCATTCAGTCTAAGTGCATTTAATGACCTAAGTGTATTAAAATGAAATATCACACTACTTAAAATGCTTTAAGTGCATTTTTTTTCCAGAATATGTTAGTGGAAGTGGCCTAGGATCAGGTTAGGTGCAGTCACGAAGACTCGTGTCGGAAGCCAAGACTCACTTTGGGTCAGGGGGCCAATGTAGTTAAAGGCCGAGCCACACCGAATGCGTGCGCAGCACGTGCGCGTGCTGATAGCTTTATTAGCATAGTAGATGACAAACCGCTTGCGTGCGCAGCACGCGTGCACGCCACGCAAGCGGTGTGTCATCTACATTTCATACGATACAACGCGCACGCCACGCACACGCGCACGCGCACGTGCTGCGCACGCATTCGGTGTGTCTCGGCTTTTATTCTTAGTTGGAATATAAGTATTAATTTTGATGAAGATATGTTTCCGTATTATAAGGAGCGCTCGTGGCAGTACCGCGTGCGGTATGTGAGGTTAAGCAATGTCGGGCGAGGTCAGTCCTTGGATGGGTGACCGCTTTGATTGGTTACTAACTGAGCGCTCCCGTGCTTTGGAAGGCACGTTAAGCCGTTGATCCCGGTTGCTGTCTATGATAGCAGTCGTTAAGCCAAGTTAGAGGCCTCCGGGCGGCTTGAGAACTTCTAAAAGAAGTGGTCGTTAAATAGGTTGCAAAATTTGAATCAAATATACAGCCATTAGAAACACTACAGATATACTGAAGCTAAATAAAACCGTTTAAAAATTGATGGAACTAATTCACTATGCACAACAAAAATGTATGTCCAGAATAAATGTGAAGAAAACATCCTAAGCACCTGATATAATTTGGAAAACATTTCATCCTATACCACTTCCACAGTAACACAATCTTCTGATAAAAGAATGCACAAGATACTATCACGCTTCACAGCAGACAGTACCATATAAAAGCTATTCAGTGATGTGCAAAGACCTCTTATCTCACAGATTCCTGACTCCATAGTAGTTCACAACCAGAAAGACTTTATTATTTTTAAGCATCTGAATGAGCAGTGTTTTAAAGAACATACTTTAGTTTGGTGGTTTAGTTCTAAATTTGGAACTTTACATTGTTTACTATTGTAACTTTTCTTTTTAATTTATAGACCTTGAAACCACTACACTTTCACAGAGAATAATTTTGTAGCGCCACGCTCGTCAATAACACGCGAAAACCCGTACGTAGAGGAAAGCGCTTACAAGACGAGCGTCAAGCTGAACGAGCAATGCATTCTTGATGGCCTACCGCGACCCGAAAACGAAGTATCTCAGTCTCGATCGCACTTGCAAAATCGAGCGACCGAGAGAAAAGTACCTCATCTTTGTTTCGCTTTAGCTGCAAGCTATAAGATAGAGCGAGAAAACCGAGGTAGGTAGCAAGTAGGTTTAAGTTTAAAAATGAGATCATATTGTTGTCCTAATTCAGATAGGAGGTCTTCACACTCAGATTTAATCTTATTTTCTAAAACAATAACAAATATAAAGTTAAATATATTTCTATAAGTTCATCCTATAAAAGAAATACTTCGAAAAAGTTGTATAGTAAACAAATAAAATTATAAAATTTCAAACACATACATAAGGACGACTGCACCGAAGCCCAAGCTGATGAGTGATGATAACATAGTTACGCAGGGAAAACTATCTCGGAAATTTCATGCACAGGCCGTGGTTTTAACGCCAGCACCCAGTGGATAGTGGGCAGAGTAGCAACAAGCAAGCATTCATAGATTTAACTTGATCAAACTATCGCTCGTTATCCCACTACTGGCGTCTAGACTACGACCTATGCTGTGTCAAGCTCCGGTTTGGTCAGTCCTCAGGGCCCAGCCAAGATTTCGAGACAGACAAAGCAGTGCGCCTTTATGGGCCGTCCACAACTTCGACCAGCGGCGGCGGCGGTTTTCCTAACACATTGCGTGTGATCCCAACAAACCGCAGTGCGTTGCGCGTCTCGACCACGCAATGAACACATAAAACGCTTGCCGCACCCCAATTCGCGCAAAGTCGTGGCTGGGCTGTTATAAAGAGCGAGAGGCTGTGCTCAGTCTCTCGTTTACACATAAGATCCGGGCCACAGAGCTGCGTTGCATTTATGAATGTCCCATGATGTTGTATCCTGATTCTATTCATGAATGCAACATAACACAGCAGGCCCAGCTTTTAGGCGCATCCCCCCCCCATTTTCAGTTGAAGTTCAAAGTTAACCTAGATCCATTTTTCCCTACAATGTAGGTTATTCGAATAGCACACCAGCACACCGCTGACTCCCTGTACTTCCAATTAAATTCAGTACCTGTACTGTACTTACAACTAAAATAATATATACTCATGGAGGAGGAAGACAGAACAAAGTTAGATTACTGCTCCATTTCATGAACATATTTGTAGCATGAAGGACAATCAATAGTTAAAACAGCATGAGCTCATTTCATGGAGGCTGGTAACTTTTTAATAGATGCCTCTTTAAACTCCTTTATTCAGTGCCATCAGCTTGTATGATTACAAGCCTTTGTAAAATGGGTCCCAGGTACCATAATTACATGAGTTTTTTACACTTCATCTTAGAACATTTTCAATTATTCTTTCTTAATATCATTAAATAATGTTATAATATAACCAGTAAAGTAAAACCAGTTTTTTAAATAGTAATCAGCTTTCTATCACTATCAGACCTACTCTTCAGTCAAAAACTAAGATTTGCGGCAAAAACTGCAGTAATCTTTTTATTCTGCATTCCTCTACACTTTTCCATGACTGTAATTTTAATATCAAGTAATGTATCTGCACAGTGAAAAAAGAAACTCATGTGCAGATATAAAACAACATCAATATGAATAAAATATTAAAAACATTGTCAATTCAAATCACTTCTGAGTTTTGAAGGGTCAATAAACCTTGGTACTCCATGTCTTTATACATGATGTCCTGATTCAATGTGTGAAGAATATCTTGGAAACGCTGGCGAAGAGCCATGTTCTCCATGCCAGCGATCTCATGCTGAGTCCGTTGCCGACGCTGCTTCAGTTCATCCAGTTCTGCCTTAACTTGTTCAATCCTGAAGGTCATATTGTCCTTGTTCATGTCACGCAAGCTCTGATAATCCCCATCATCATCTTCCGACAATCCTGTTGAGACTCGGCTACTGGAGCGGGGCTGCATGCCAGATGTAGATGCATGACTGAATGTAGCCTTAGGTGCTTCAGGATATGGAAATAGTTGAGAATCAAACTGTTCATTCTCTTTGCCCTGCAAATCTCCCAATCCATGCATGGAGCCTGCATCTGACAAGCGGCTCTCATAAGGAGACAGGCGGCAGTTTTCCATCTCTACATTAATATTCTCCTCTTCCAAATCACTGTCACTAAGAGCTCCACCAAATATGTCAACAAGCTTAGAAGACTCTGTATTTGGAGCAGTTGATTTTGGCTCCACACGCTTCTGTGCCCGATCAGCTTTTGATTTCTTTTCTGGCTTGCTGCTAACAGATGGTCCAGGTTCCGGCTTTGGCGGCTGGTCTTCTTCTTCATTTATAACTTCCCAAGTGATGCTTACTGCTTCATTATCAGCTCGCAACAGTCTCTTCACCTCTTTCTCAATCTCGGGGGCTTCCACAAACTTCTTCCTTAGAGTTTTTCGGAAACGCCTCTTCCTAACATTTTTCGTTGGAGGAGTTATGCCATGGGGCCATAGGAATTTCTTGTCCACTTTGTAGGGGTCCTTTTTTTTATTCTTGGATGGAGATTCTTCTTCATTGGATGGCTGATCTGGTTCATCTTTGCATATCATCATTTGGCCAATGTCAGCAGTCTTGTAAAAACTTTTGTTGTCAATAGTTTTCAGGGACTCCACAATGGTGGGTAGATCCACGATTTTGGCGTGCATCAGCCAGTGATCGAAACGGACTTCACCGTGCCTCATATCATTCTCGATTTGTATAGTCAAACGATTCTTGAGATTCTCTCCCGTCTTTAAGACCTCACTAAGAACCTTCGCTGGATCTGGTGGCAGCCTCAATATGAACTGTGACTCTAACTCTGCAGGATATTCAGGTTCCCGCTTGTCCCTATTCATGATTAATTGATTATGTTTGAGTTACACCGTAATACTGGAATAAAAACAAGTTACTAAATTAAACTTAGTCAACAGGTTTATAAAAATTATAAAGCATGACCCTTCGTTGTAATATTTACCTACATCTGTTTTTAGTAAAGCGCACAATGTTCGATACTGATTGATACGATACAAACTTTTAATCAATATGCGTAAATGTAACGTATATAGGTAAAGTAAGCTACTAAATTATTGATTTCTTTTCTACTTTTCCGCTTTCCCTGCCCCTTGCCCCCTTCACTTCACATACGCCAAGTAACGTCAAAATGTGGCACAGATTGTGCAATTGCAAATTTAATTGTTTTAGGCCAGGAACACACGGGTCTTTCTACCTGTTGTGTTTACGATTATCTTGTACAAGTATCTGTAATTGTTTTTATTGAGCTAGGCGCGTTTGTTAAGTGTTAACTCAGTACCCTTTTTAAAATTTTCGCTAACCATGATATAAATACAAAAACCTGCCACTTAATGAAATGGAAGTTGAGACTGCCCTTTATTTTATACAGGGTGACATCGAAGACGTGATCAGAAACAATTTGACTCGATGAAGTATTGAAAGACAAACTCTATAAAGATGAAATCACAGTTAGTACTTGCAATATTGACTATTATTTTTCAAATTATTAACAGAAAAAAAAATGTTTCATACAACTTGGTTACCCTACACCACACGACGTCTTGCCATCACTCATACAACGTGTGTCAAAAGTGATAGGGTGACCATGATGTAAGTATGGTGTTATTATTTTTCTAGTAAAAGTTTGAAAAAATAAACTTGTTTTATTCGATGTAACAACTATGGCATTTAAAACGCGATCATGTGTAGAGTCTGAAAAAATATTTTCTGATTACGTCTCGGATGTCACCCTGTATGCTCACCGTTGGCGCCTATGTTGAGTAAGGTACATCTGTCAGTTTGTTGTACGGCATGAAAACAACGTCTACATTTTATTCATATTTCACATTTTATTCAGAAAAACTAACTTAGGACGCAATTCTCATCTTTCTAGAATGTTCCACCTATACAACCATCTTCCGAGCTGCTTGGGGGCTGACTTGCTTCACGACGGTCAGGTTGGATTTAAAAGAAAGGTGCTGAAGCATTTCAGCTCTCAGGACTACGCGAGATCGTGAAATGTTTTGTACATTTTGTACATATGTAACACCAGTTCCCTAATAGTAATTGTTGTACGTATTTTATTCCTTGTATATTAACTATTTTTTGTTTTTTTTTTTTTTTTTTACATTTTATTCTGTCCCACCATTTTTGTTGTTATCCAAAATGTTAGTTTCCCTTTATACGAGTACTTCTCTTGATATTGTATAACTTATAGTATTTAACTTTGTTGTAGAATGTTCCAAGATACTAATTTAAGCTGTGGTTACCTATAATTAGATGAACATCAAACTAAAATGTTAATTAAGATACTTATGGATTTTTGTATGATGTATGTTCTGTGATCCTAAATAAATAAATAAATAAATATTTAATACTCGGCAAAGTTTTTGAGTGCCTGTTACGAGTAAACCCTATATTGACCGCCTTTCACCGTTCCGGTACAAAACGGTTTCCGTATTAATATCTATATTAATAATTTCGTGCAGGGGTACGGTAGACCCGAACCAGACCTGTCTCAAATTGAAGAACGTATAAAAATAACGATTTTTGAGTTGAACATATGTGATTTATCAATATATTGGTATTTTTGGTAAAATATACGTCATACTAAACATTATCACCTAATTTCAAGTTCAGTTAAAAAATTATATGTGTGACAGACGACACACGGAATGTTCTTTGACTTTCTTCGACCGACCGCCGCGCTCGGACTGAAGTGCTACTGGGAACCGAAAACGAAATACATGCCTCTCTGTCGCACTTGCATATTCGAGCGCGGAGAGGGAAATAAAAAAAGAAGTAAAGTAAAAGTAGTTTATTCTTCAAATTAGGCATATTACATGCACCTATGAACGTCAATAAACTACCACCGGTTCGGAAAAATAAACCTCTGCCACGAGAAGAACCGGCGTAAGAAACTCGGCGAGGTGTCATTTTTTCAAAACAATATACATTGTATAGTTAAATATAAATTACAGTGTCAGCTACTACAAAATAACTGAAATAACAATGCTACAGTAGAAAACATATTTTCGCGATAGATTACCCGTGCAGGACGCTATCACTGCCAAACATCCCTATCCATGATGTAATCGTTTATCTTATAATATGCTTTTGAAATAAGTGTTTGTTTTACTACAGATTTGAATTTAGAATTACTAAGTTCAGTAATGTGTTTAGGAATTTTATTGTAGAATTTGATACAATTTCCCAAGAACGACTTTTTCGCCTTTACTAGTCTATAGAAGGTTACTTTCAGTTTCCCAGTATTTCTCGTGGCTATTGGTTTATCAGCGTTCGTTGGAAAATTGCCCAAATTCTTCCTAACATACATTATTATTTCAAATATATATAGGGACGGCAGGGTTAGAATATCTATTTCTTTGAAAAATTCTCTTAATGACTCACGTGACCCCAAGTTATAAATTGCTCGGATAGCCCTTTTTTGCAAAATAAAAACAGTTTCAATATCTGCAGCTGATCCCCATAAGATAAGACCATAAGTAATTATACTATTAAAATAAGCAAAGTAAACTAACCGTGCCGTTGCCACATTGGTAAGCTGCCTTATTCTCCTGACTGCAAATGCAGCAGAGCTCAACCTACTTCCTATCGCTGTTATATGGGAACCCCACTGCAATTTTGAGTCCAATGTAATACCTAAGAATACAGTAGAAGTAACAAATTCTAATGTTTGACCATTAAGTCTAATATTTGTATATAAGTTTCTGTTTGATGAGTTCGCAAGAGAGAATTTAATACATTTCGTTTTTTTCGGGTTCAATACTAAGTTATTGGCAGCAAACCAGTCAGATATCATGGAGAGGGTATTATTTGGTTCAATGAGTTCAGTATCTCTCCTATTTACCTTGAACAGTAAGGAGGTGTCGTCTGCGAACATTACAATGCCTGATCTTCGGCTTACCATATATGGCAGATCATTTACATAAACAAGGAACAGGAACGGACCTAGAATAGACCCCTGAGGTACTCCCATCTCTACCACTGTCTCTGACGAAATGGCTTTATTTATCGCTACCTTTTGATTTCTCTGTGTTAAGTATGACTTCATGAGATCTAATGCGTGCCCTCTGATGCCATAAAACTTAAGTTTACAAATTAAAGTACCATGATCTACACAATCAAAAGCCTTGGAAAGGTCACAGAACACTCCGATGGCGTCGTGCGACTCTTCCCAAGACTGCAAAATAAATTTTAATAAACTTGCACCTGCATCAGTAGTTGACCTACCCTTCGTGAAGCCGAACTGCTGTGCGTGCAAAATATCGTGAGAATTAAAGTGAGAAACCAATTGCGTAAGCATTATTTTTTCGAATATTTTGCTAAACGCAGGTAGGATAGAAACTGGACGATAATCAGAAGGATTATCTCTATGACCTGATTTGAAAATTGGAACTACTTTACTACATTTCATTAAGTCTGGAAAAATGCCATAGTCTATACAGTTATTAAAAATGAGAGCTAGAGTTGGTGCAACGACCTCCAGAATAGATTCCAGTACCTTGACTGACACGCCCCATAAGTCCTCAGTGCTCTTTATTTTTAACATTTCAAAGGACTTCAGTACATCTAGAATACTTCGTTTTCAGATCGCGGTAGGCCCTCTGGTTGGTGCGCGTACGGCTCCTATTCCTGGATGGTGCGCGTATCGGAATGCAAAATACCTTTGGCGAAATTAACGGAACAAGTTGCTAAATAAGTTCCATTAATTGAAGAAAATATTACCAACTGTTATTATTATCACGCGAAATACTCATATAACGATCCGTATCATGTGAATATTGAAGCAACATCCCTACAATTTTGAAAACCGCGATAATATTGACACATAATCTTGAGTGTAAAGGGTCCCACTGAATAGAATTTGGCGGAGAATAGAGAGCTGGGGGTCTACTCCGAAATTCGAACTTCGTATGGTGCCGTCTCTTTCACTCTCCTGTCATATACCATATGAGTGAAAGGGACGGCACCATACGAAGTTCGGATTTCGAAATTCCTAGTAGACTTCCTGTTACCGCGAAACGAAAATGAACGAACATCGTGTATTTATTTCCCTCAGTGTCGCTCGAATTTTCAAGTGCGACAGAGGGAGATACACGAACTTCATACGTGTTCGTTCGCGGTAGCAGCTCTAACTTCGCACCAAAAATACTGACTGGCACATCATCACTTAACAATTGCACATCTGAACCGAATTTTAATGAACGATTAGTATTTTAGCTATACAAATCAGTACTGATTACGGTGTCAAATTTTTTATGTGCCTTTAAATACTAGCCTTATAAAAATACTTAGGATTAACTTATAAAGATACTTTGCCCGTGACTTCGTCAGCGTAATCTTTTACTCCCTATTTCATATGTTTATCCACACTACAAACTATATTTATATACGAAGTTTCATCATAATCCGTTGTTGTTATGTTTTTATTTTATAAATTTTTGTACACTATTTCTTTCGTTGTTTGCATTACTGTCACGAATAAATGTTTTCTTTATTTCTTTTTTATTTATTTCACCCGAGCGAAGCCGGGCTTTCATCTAGTGTCATTATATTTGCCAGTACCTACATGAAATCATGGTTAAGGGTTCTCAAGTGGACACTGCTTACACCAATGTAAATAAGGCTTTTGATCGAGTTAACTAATAAGCAAGCTATGTAAAGTAATGTTTGAATTCAAAGTAAATTAATAAACTGGTTCTCCTGCTATCTGATCTTACCTTTACCATGAATGAACGTGCGTCGATTATGGAAAGATAATCATGACTCATACCGTCAAACGGAATCCGCGGAGTCCATCTTAGCATCAATTTAGTCAGCACACCAGAAGTTGTCAGAACTGGAGCCGTGATTTGCACATCGCGACCCGTTTAAAGATAGTTTTATGATATTAACAGTCACTAATAAGGCCCTAACTTTATTACGGACCATAGATGTCTCAAAGAATATACCACACAAAGAGAACATCCAAATATTTACATATGTACGCGTATGTGCACACGTGCGGACATTGTTACATAGTGAAAACTCATCCACGCCCCTATGAATACACCATTTACGGGGGACCAACAAAACCCCGTGTAAGAGCTACGGTGCCACATACAGACGCACAGTAGACAGATACATATGCTAAACTTATGACAGTACCCCTCTTTTGCGTTCCACGTCGTCGGGAGTAGTACCTTGGTATATCGTGTAACTGGCCCCAATGAAAGTTACACGGTTATTATTATCACGCGATAAACGCATATCACGATCGGTAACACGTGAATATTGATGAATATTGACGCAAAATCCAATCCGAACAATTTTGAAAACCGCGATAATATTGATACCTCAGTATTATAATAATATCAATAGTGTAAAGGACTCCAATAGGGGCAATAGGCTATGTCGATGAACGATTGTGTATTCCTAGGCTTAGATCAAATAATTGTATCGTACTCTACTTTCTCTGTAGGCAATCTGTAGGTAGCGTCACGTCATTTTGAAGACACGTCAATATAATTAACTTGTTCGATGATCGCGAAACAAAATGGTTTACAGTCTAACACGTAATTTGTTTAATTAACCCATTTGGTTAAATATTTTATAAATTTTTTACGAGCCTGCAATCTTCACTGTATCTCGTCACAATTTTCGCAAACAGTTCTGATTTGTGGACTAGGTAAGTCGAAAAAACAGAATCTCTTTTTTATTTGTTTTTAATTTTTTATACACTTGGGTTCTAAATTTGTTTTTGTAGTCCTTTTTGAAAAACATTTATTATTATTATATGCACAGTTCATTGTGTTATTGTGCATGTCTTTCTAATTTAAGTACATGTAATGCATTTATTCCATAGATTATTCGTATAACGTCTATGAAGCTAATGTAATATGTTTGTTTGTATTCATTGCATTTTTCAATCAATTGTTTAATGACGTGTATGTGGTCTACTAGTAATTGCTTCTAAACCCTGCTTGTTCTTTCGGCTGTGCTTGCTCGAGCGTTTACATCATTCTATTGAGAAGGATCTTTGAGAAGACTTTGTACAGGTTAGACATGAGACTTATTGGTCTGTAGTTTTCGATTCTGTTTTTATCGCCTTTTTTGTGGAGGAGTATTGTAGTAGATTCAGTCCATTGTTTTGGGATTGTCTCGGTGTCCAGGATGCCATTGAAAAGTTGTAATAAGGTTTGCATTATGGCAGTCTCAGTTCCTTTTAACACTTTGCTACTAATTTTATCGTCACCAGGAGCTTTGTGGTTCTTCTTGGTTCTTATTGCGTGTCTCACTTCACTCTCAATTATAGGAGGCACTATGCCATCGCTAGTTCCAACAAGATGTATCTCTGTGCTCTCTTCATTATCATTATACAAATCTTTGTAGAATTTGGTGGCGACTGCCATAATGTCCTTTCTTTTCGTTTTAGATTTTCCTGTTTTGTTATCTTTCATAGTTGGTATCCAAGTTTTATATTCTCTAAGTTCTTTTTCTGCTCTTTTGATTCCCCCTGTTTTTTCGATAACCCCTTAAGGTTGACAACCCTGTCAAACCATATAGAAAGTCAAAGATTTTTTTGTGAAATGGGTCACAAATTAACAAGCGTGACTGGTATATACATTAGAAGCTTATAATTTTTTTTTGTTTTATTTACTAGACTAGTCTCTTACAGCCACATTTGGGTGTTTTGTTAGATTGTTGGCATTCCAATTGACTTCGATGCCAGAATTTCATTTAATCTGATTCAGTACCTAAGAAGAATTAAATATATTATAACCATCATCTCCTTATTCTCTGGACAAAGAAATTGATTCCTGGTTATATGCATTTATGAAATTTCAAATTTGTTTACATTTTGTTCAATACGGCAGAACAAATGTATCATTATGACAAATTAATCATTGATTCAGCAAGCATTCAACATTGTTTTTGCTGGAGAAGGTTCAGGGTTTCCTTGCGCGTGTAGCGGGGATGGCGTCAGCAGTGTGTTCATGGTGCGCTCTAACAGTTTTGACAATACATTTTTGGAGAAACTATTAAGTTAAGCTGCCAAATAATAAATTAATTGGCGGACAATCTTTAACAAGTCAACCTAGTCCCAAACTAAGCAAGTTAATTGCACAAATAATGCCCTGACCGGGATTCTAAGCAGGAACCTACGGCTTCGAAAACATGGTCACTCACTATTAAGTAAGCCATAGTGGTTGTCACTATAATATTTACCATTACAAAGAATATAATAATATAAATTGGAATGGTTGGTCTGCTAGTCGCAACAAATAAAAATTTCAGTGATCAGCTTTTTTTTACAATTTATTTTCATGTGTACTGAACATTTCATTGTTACTGAATAAATCGTGTGAATCCCGGACCCAATATTCGGCCGAGTATTCGTAATCGGCAAAATTGTATTTGTAATTTGGAGCACCTAGATACACTCAGCAGCAGAAGTAGTTAAGCACTTTAACATGTTCACAATTATCTACACAGTGCCTTATTCTTTTCACATTAGAGTCCGTGTGTAGCTCAATTTGAGCACTGGACCCGCGTAGCTACTTCTGCTGACTGTACATATTAAGAACGGAAAGTGAACTGACTTCATATCTGCAATGGACCATAGTTTATCAAGTAAGCTTGCAAAGGTCAGCTCTGTCATACTGTTCCAATTCCAAGAACAAGTTTATATTATGTGTGAGTAATGACTAGGAGCATGTTTCGTAACAAATCTTTAACTCTACTGTTACTGTTATACATGTTTTTTATAAAATGGGGACGGTCAAGGACATTAATTGTTGAGCCATCTAGAGCTCACTTTACACTGGACTTTTTATGGCTAACTATGATGCCCAGTATAAAGTGAGCTCTAAATGGCTTAACAATTAAAGTCTGTGGGTGTACCATGGGCTCGTTTCACGACACGAACCTACAAGCATAGAGATAGTAGATACTACTAAAATGCTGTCTGTGGCCGAAAACGCGAGCCGGAAGAGACTCCCTTAATAAAGAGAAACCTAGAGGTTTCTCTTCATCCGGTAGATTCGGTAGGTTTCGTCTATAGACGGACGACCAAAAAGGACGGACATATGGTAACATTATTTTATTTCTCCTAAGTAAGATTGCTTGTAGTGTCGTGTCGTTGTTGTGTGTTGTTGAAATGCAACAAAATAAAACAGCGCCCTGTATTACAAATTTAGAATTATGCAAGAGCCCTCAGATAATGTTTATTTTCTTCTACTTAGCAAAGCGAATTTAGAAATTCTTGTGATATTTATCTCATTGCCTTTAATCTAATCTTTAATTGTTTTCCTACAATTTAGTATGTATGAATTATCTTTATCTCAATGTAGACTAAATTATTCGTAAAGTTGTGATACAGTTTTCTGCTAAAATATTCTTGCTTATGCGAAAAAAAAATATGCTGGGTGTCCTACCTGACTTGAATGGCCCTTGTTACACGGTGATTATTAACGCACAATACACTTATATCACAATACGTGTCACGGTAATATTGAAGAAGAAACCTTACATCCTAGTATTGTGATATTATTAATCGTGTATAGGGCCCCGTAGGAATACCTTTAATATTGAAGGAAGGTTTTCTCAATTTGGGTTTGCTCAGTTATATGTATATATCTGTACGTTTTGAGAACATACATGTTTATGAACTCGACTGTATATAGATCATACACAGGTTGGTCTTTCCTGTTTCCAATAGTTGAAGTTAGAGGGGTTTTTATTACAAATACAGGTTTATTACAAAAAAGATAAAAAATCGTTTATAATATAATTCACATATTTTACTAATAGGAATTTTCAATCTAGTACAAAAAGATGTATAAAATTTGCCATGTATGAGGGATGTTTGATAAGTACCCGATATGACCAATATGTGCCTAAATTATATTGAAAAAAAGTATGCCATGTCATTTATTGACTATCTACCGCTAATTTAAATGGAGGAAATTTTGTATCATACCGCCACGAGCCGTTAAGTATTTGATAGGAAACCTGCGACTAAAGCTGAAACCCACTTGGATATTATTTTGGTGGACTTCTTATCTTGCAATAATGAATGGTTTCACTTTTTTAATATAACCGATATTTTATTACGGTTATCAAAGACTATAAAAATATGTCATTTTATTAGAACCCAGTTAGAACCGGTAAAAAAAAGTATAAAATATGACATTGCGTAGTTTTTTCCATTGCACGAGTTAGTTTCATTAATAGACACATTGAAAAAATAAAATTAGATTATTTTGGTTAAGTATTTTTTTTTATGGAAATGACTTTGTATTTTGGTTGCCGCGTTTTCATACAATTGAGGAAAGACTCAAAGAGTAAATTAATCAGCAGCGTGTTTGAATGATTTAAAGCTAAAACTTGGAAATAATTTAGTTTAAAATCTTAGTATTAGTGACTTTTTAATCGATCAGTATACACAGAAATACAAAAATGCTTTATACACCAAAGATTAAGTGAGTAAATGCCCATAAAGGTAGAAAATATGTAGTTATTGGTAAAAAATGTTTTTGCTACTATATTATATTTATTTATTTCATATTTGCATTTGGTTATTATCGCATCAGTATTTTAATATGGCGTATATGTAAGAATAATAAAATTTAAATATTATAGAATCACCTATAATAATGGAACAAAGTATATAGTTAAATCAGACGATATCTGCTGTCCGTACGGTAAAAGTAGATGACTTATTTTTTTAAATAACAGCTGTATTACCAATTCAGTATCCTTTTCGCTTGCGTTAACCTTATAGACAATAATTCTGTCTGCTCTGTTCACTTGCCGGAGTGGGCGTTAATAACTGCGACACAGTCAATCATGACTAATGTTGTTATTATCGTTCAACATGTTTCATGTATACCTTGTTACAGTTTTACGAAATAAATATTATTATTATTATAATAATTATGCCCAAAATTTAAAAAAGCCAGCTCAGTGGACAATAATAGCAAGCCTTAACTAGACTAATAAAGTTCGTATTTGAGTATTGTCATAGGTTTTAGAAACGAGCCCTCATTTTTTTTCCCAATGCTATTAATAAATATTAGACTCGCTATACATAGCTAAAATGAAATTGTGTAACATAATAATTATGTTTCATAAAGATTTGATACAATTTTTGGCGTTACTTCGGATACTTGTCAAACAGCCCTCGTAATATGGGTTCGATGTAGCATTTAAACTGTTTGATTTGCTAATTTGTTATTGGATGTGTGTATTGTAATAAGGACGTTATGCGACTTTGTTAAGGTAGGAAATCAAGTAGGCTGAAAACAGCCCACTCAGTATCAATAAAAGAAAAAAACACGTTTCTATTGTTTCAGAAAGCGTGACACATTACAATGAGATTATTCCTTAGCTTGGTGTGTGTAACAGTAATACTCCACTGCTCATATGCACCTCCCGTCACTCCAGATAAGTCGGATGAAAAAGACAGCGAGATAAAAGATGACCTGGTGAGTTTTATCTTAAATTACGGAGTTTATTAGGCCTGTTTTAAAAAAAATTACTGAGTTAGAGCCGTGCCACACTGCTGCGTTTATGAATAGAATCACCCCGAGGTCTTGACGATAGAAAACCCTGTTGTGCCGTATACATGAATATGTCCAAAGCATTCGACTATGTTGACCACGAGATACTGCTTAAAAAACTAGAGAACTATGGAATTCGTGGTAGTGCTTTGGACCTGTTCAAATCGTATCTAAACGGCAAAGAACAATACACTGGTTTCTGAGATATGTACAGCGACAAGACAAGAAAAAAAATATTTGCCAGAACGTAGGAAAATTGAATATGGAGTACCACAAGGTAGCGTCCTGGGACCCCTTTTATTCCTCCTATATATTAATGACATCACTAATTCTTGTAACCATCCCATGATACTATTTGCTGACAACCATGATACCATCTTTATAGAATTTGACATAACTAATGATTACGAAAATGAAATTAACTTGACCACTGAGAATATTATAAAATGGCTAGAAATTAATAACTGAGGGTAAATATAGACAAGACATTATAATGCAATTCAGTCAAAGAAAAATTGTTCCATCCCTAAATGTAAATTACGAAGGTAATAGTATAGTGAACACTAATGTCACAAAGTTTCTTGGACTCCATATAGACAATGACATTTCATGGAAATCGCACTCTTTGGCAGTGTGCAAGAAACTTTACAAGTTCTCATATGCTCTCTATAAATTAGCGAAAATTAGTAACCGTGAAACAGTTCTAACAGCGTATCACAGGGGATAATATTTTGAGGGGGAACTCTGCATATAGAGATATGGTATTTAGAGCTCAGAAACGATGTATTAGGGCCATCGTTGGACTGACTCCCTCACAAAGCTGCCAACCACATTTTAAATCATTGAATGTATTGACTTTCCCATGCTTGTACATCTATGAATGTTACGTTTATTTTAAAAACAATCCCAATTTGTTTGAGATAAAAAAATGCAAAGAGACTAAACTTTCGATACAGGAAGCCTGAAATATGCGTGGTTAAATCTAGAACGGCTCTGACGAAAAAGAATATTTTAGTTATGGCTCCTAAAATATTTGACAAACTACCTGAGGATTGGCAAACCGCTAATGACTTCAAACGACAGCTTTTTAACTATTTATCCGAAAGGTGTTATTATAGAGTTTTGGACTATCTTAATGATACTAGCATGCCTAAATAAATAAATAAATAACTACTGCCACTTTATATGACATTTAAATTTTGTTACTATTATTTTATTTTCATTATATTATTGCATTGTATATACAGGGTGTCCCAAGAAGTAGTGATATACTGAAGCTGGGAGGTAGAGGACCTAGAGGGCTATCTGAATCACCCCCATGTATGGAA
This sequence comes from Notocelia uddmanniana, assembly GCA_905163555.1. Taxonomy (NCBI): domain Eukaryota; kingdom Metazoa; phylum Arthropoda; class Insecta; order Lepidoptera; family Tortricidae; genus Notocelia; species Notocelia uddmanniana. The sequence goes on from LR991052.1 coordinate 66,130,063, forward strand.
TTTAGTATTTTCGGAGTTATGATATTTCTTTTAATTTTTCACCTATCGCCGCGTACGATGAAATTTTTATTTATGGTGACGTGAATTATTGCGGTAGATGCTTGATTTTTTTTGTGTGCTAAGCTGATAGATAGGCCAATTCAGTATAGTAACATTTACTATCGTTAGATCTTTGAATGGCATAAAAAAAAATTAAATGCCAAGAAAGATAAAATTACCCAGTATGCTCACAACTTCAAGGGCCCTTAATAAATAAAATCACATAAAAAATAATTACCGATTGGCTTTTAAAAACTTGCTCTATCTATCAGGTAGCTACCCTGAAAATTTCATTTTATTATTAATAAGGCTTCAATCAAAAAATTGAAATCTAAATGTGGTAAGTGCACTATTTTAATTTACATAATGATTAATGCAAGCAAAGCACAACCTTTCTAAATAAATTTCGTTCTAAATCACGCACTGGCCATCAATAGAAAAAGAACAAAAAACAAAAGACGGTTGACGCATGAGAAAATTTTCACGTTGTTTGGTCATCGTTGTTATTTTTCAATAATTTAAAAATTGTGTTTTAATACTGCTAATTGTTCGTTTCCCTAATCATTTTGGCTATTCATATGGACTTTGACTTGCATTACGATTTGGATTAGTGTTATTACCTGGAATCGACGAGTTGGCATCATTTAACTGGACTTGAGTTTGCGTGTAAGTGATCATGTTTACTTCACGTGATTACGCAGAAATGCATTACTATTACGGTTATGCTAGGGGGTATGCGGCGGAAGCTTCAAGGCTGTACCGGGAACATGTGGAACGAAGAGGCGGGCCTCAACCTGAAACGTTTCCTGACTATCGCATGATCTTAAGAGTACATAATGCGTATTTGGAAGGTCACATACCGGGTACGAAATCAGGCCGTATGGCCACTATGCCGGATCCTGATGTAGTAGATGCAGTTGTTGAAGAAGTAGAAAGAGAGCCGTCGACCAGTGTGAGAGTTACGGAACGTCGTACCGGACTTTCTAAATCTCAGGTACACCCGTACACTACAGACCGTAGGATATCATCCGTTTCACATTAGAAAAGTGCAACAGTTGAAACCGGAAGATTACAATCGGCGAATTGAATTCTGTCAGGAAATGCTGAGGAGACAAGCTGAAAACGAAATTTTTTTTAACCAAATTTTGTGGACGGATGAATCCCACTTTAGACGCAATGGGATTTTTAATATGCACAATTCTCACTCATGGGCAATTGAAAATCCGAATTTAAAAAGGGAATCGACATTCCAAGAACACTTTAGTGTTAACCTTTGGTCTGGCATACTTAACGGTAAGTTAATCGGGCCCTTTCAGCTGCCAGACCGCTTGGGCGGCAATCACTTTTTAAATTTTCTACGCGTCGATCTGCCCCTGCTGTTAGAAGATGTGGATTTGGAGACACGCAGAAACATAGTACTGCAGTGCACCGTGCACCATGCCATTTTGCCTTGGACGTGAGAAACTATTTAAATCAAAGATACCCTGAAAGATGGATTGGTCGTTGCGGTCGGGGTGACGCCTGCCTTATAGCCTGGCCTCCACGTTCCCCCGACCTAAACCCCATAGATTTTTTTCTATGGGAATATTACAAAGACCTCGTCTACTCGAGAGAATGCCGCAATTTGGACGAGTTAACCCGGAAATTGAGAGTAGCAGAAGAAACCATTAAAAATAATAGAAGTGCATTCAGACGTTTAAAAGACAACTTTTTCCGGCGATGTCGCACTTGCATTGAGCAACAGGGGGGCCATTTTGAAAATTTATTGTAATTAAACACCTTGTAATTGGTTTTACTTTGCTTGCATTAATCATTATGTAAATAAAAATTTTGCACTTACCGCAGTTAGATTTCAATTTTTTGATTGAAGCCTTATTAATAATAAAATGAAATTTTCAGGGTAGCTACCTGATAGATAGAGCAAGTTTTTAAAAGCCAATCGGTAATTATTTTTTATGTGGTTTTATTTTTTAAGGGCCCTTGAAGTTGTGAACATACTGGGTAATTTTATCTTTCTTAGCTTTTAATTTTTTTTTATGCCATTCAAAGATCTAACTATAGTAAATGTTACCATACTGAATTGGCCTATCTATCAGCTTAGCACACAAAAAAAATCAAGCATCTACCGCAATAATTCACGTCACCATAAATAAAAATCTCATCGTACGCGGCGATAGGTGAAAAATTAAAAAAAAAAACATAACTCCGAAAATACTAAAAATCGCGGAACATACATGGGGGTGATTCAGGTAGCCCTCTAGGTCCTCTACCTCCCAGCTTCAGTATATCACTACTTCTTGGGACACCCTGTATAAGCTAATTAATTCATTTCATATCATATTGACCTGTCTGATTTTATTTTCGCATGCCTAATGGGCTCATCGTGGTTTTCGTACTGGAAACACCAATGTAACAGCTATATTGTTATTATTACCTGTGATGACGAAATAAACGTATTTGTATTTGTCGTCATCCTGATTCTATTCATAAACGCAACGCAACGCAGCAGTGTGGCCCGGCTCTGAGCAAAATGTGATCTGACGTTGTCTATTCAATGTATATAAAACCAGGCATTGAACATCTACGACTTTGTATGTAACTGCAGGTTTGTAACGAGTATAGTTAATGTTTTGTGCTGGTTGATATTTTTAAAACTGTCATTGGATTTTGAACCTTCTAGCACGCGAGATAAAGTCGCTTTTTGTACGTATTATTTTGAAACAACTCTGCCAACTCAAATAATCGTACAGATGTAGTGAATTATTCTTTACCATCGGCTAAACTCGCGAATACGACTAGACCCGAAGTGGCTATCGATTATCGTATAACATTGTAATATTGGGGGACAATCTTACACAAATCGACCTAGTCCCAAATTAAGCAAAGCTTGTACTATGGGTACTAGACGACGATATACATACTTATATAGATAAATACATACTTAAATACATAGAAAACATCCAAGACCCAAGAACAAATACCCGTGAAAAATGCACAAATAAATGCCCTGGCCGGGATTCGAACCCGGGACCTCTAGCTTCGGAGGCAGAGTCACTACCAACTAGGCTAAACAGGTCGTCAAATGACTAAAGATTGATAAGTTGATTGATTGAACATGATTAATAAGTTCATGTGTATTCATGTGAAACCTTATTAGTCAATGTCAAAAGCCCGCCAGACACTGTCAGTAATAATGACACTATTTTGTACCTGTCTTAGGCTGGGTTGCACCGACTTACGGTTGCTGTCAGCTGTCATCCCATAGAAACTTGTCAAACTTTCCATGTATTCAGATTTTAACGAACACCGCTTACGATAACAGGCGGTTTAGCGCAACCCAGCCTTACTCTTATTTCGTATCATATAAAGGGATGGGTTGCGAAATACTGTCATTATTACTGATTTACTTATAGTGTCTGGTGGGCTAATAAAACGTCAGAATGCAAACTGGTACTATTTTTCCACTTGACTATGTTAAATAAAATAATACGGTATCTTCGGGTGTAGTCGTGTTCCGAGTTTAGCCGATTGGAAAGCATTATACCCAGTGTACCCTAGTAAGTAAATTTTTGATGTTTGAAAGGAGGACTATATGGAATACCACCGTTACTTGAAAGAGGTGGTTCAGGCTCTGGAGAGCGACCCTGACTTCAGGGAGCGTCTGGAGAAGGCCGATCAGGAGGATGTAAGGGTAAGTGGGCTACGTACAATCAGCACCTTTAAAATGATACACTTTTTAACCGTCTGTTTTAAGGCAAGGGTCGGCTACATTTTAGAGGTCAGCAAGGGCCAACTGAAAAAATTGATGCGGGCCGCACTTGTTGATAATTTGTGACTTTCTCAGACAAAAGGTTTAGGCACTCACACGTACACACACAACCACAAATTATTTTCACAAAGTTATATCATCATCATCATGTCAGCCGAAAGACGTCCACTGCTGGACATAGGCCTCTCCCAAAGACTTCCACAATGACCGGTCCTGCGCCATCGGCATCCAGCGGACACCCGCGACCTTCACCAGGTCATCGGTCCACCGTGTGGGGGGCCTGCCCACGCTACGCCTTCCGGTACGTGGTCGCCACTCGAGAACCTTTCCGCCCCAACGGCCATCGGTTCTACGTGCTATGTGCCCCGCCCACTGCCACTTAAGTTTAGAAATTCGGAGGGCTATATCGGTCACTTTGGTTCTGCTGCGGATGGCCTCATTCCTGATGCGATCACGCAGAGAAACTCCTAACATAGCTCTCTCCATTGCTCTTTGGGTGACTTTGAGTCTTCTTATGAGGCCCATAGTAAGCGACCACGTTTCAGTACCATATGTCATCACTGGCAACACACACTGGTCAAAGACTTTCGTCTTGAGACACTGCGGAATATTGGACGAAAAGATGTGCCGTAGCTTCCCGAACGCTGCCCAGCCGAATCGGATTCGACAATTAACCTCTTTCTCGAAGTTGGACCTACCTAACTGGACAGTCTGTCCTAGGTATATGTAATCGTCTACAACTTCGAGCGTAAAGTGTCCGATTGTTACGGGAGTTGGTGCGACATGGGCATTTGACATGATGACATGATCGTTTGAAAGTTATATAGATTCGTTTTTTTATTAGTTAAATGTCTTTGTTAATTCTTACTCAAATCTGTCTAAATTAACACATCATATTCTAACAATAACAAGTAATTAGGGGAGGAGCATTATTTATCCTATACCACAGGTCTTACCTATTTAGGAAACAAAGTTACTAGTTTTAAGAAGATTTAGTTGTACTTTGATGTTTGTTGAAAATACCGCTGTTTTAAGAGTCCCCAGTTCGCTCGGCTGAACTCGATTCTCTATACAAACGTAGTCTCGTTCTCATTTTAAAACGCTTGGCTGAAATAACATGAAACTTTGTATACACAATGGGAGCTGCCATATCTAGGTCGGAAATTACTTTCCGTTGCTAGAAATTGTAACAGAAAAGTAATACAGCGAGTTTTTGAGTTTTTACGTCTTGTATGAAAACCTTAATTATATCTGTATTTTTCTGCATTATAATTTCAAACAACAAAAACTAATTTATGACCTAGATATGCTGGATCCCACTGTGTATACAAAGTTTCATGTTATTCTAGCATGACATTTTAAAATGAGAGCGAAACTACGTTTGTATGGAGAACCGAGCTTACTGCGGACTCTTAAGGAGATGCCTCGATTCGGTAAACCACGCTCCCAGTGTAAGAGACATGCGTAGGTCTTCCGCGCACGTCAAAAATAACCTCTCTTCGGGAATGGCTTTATTGGATTTTTTTTAATAAGTAGTTCATTTTGAGAAGTTTTATTCAAATTTCCCCTTGAGAGATTTTAGATGAGGTAAACTGCCATCATTTTAGCCTTGGCTGTGTCGTTTTTTAATGTATTGTTTGGAGTAGGTTGAGTAAAAATGAAAAAGAAAAGACAGACTCAACTTTGGATTTTTTTTGTTTAAGGAATCATGTTTCGGCTCTAGTCAGAAAAACAATTATACATATAGTCAAGAATGATATGATATATCTGAAAATTAGACATAATTTTTTCCTAATCTAGTTAGCCCGGACTTTCAAAGAATGCGACATTTATTGTGCTGACTGTACTCAATGTTTTTTTTTATATATGGGGGGACAATCTTACACAAATCGACCTAGTCCCAAACTAAGTAAAGCTTGTACTATACGACTGGACGACGATATATATAATTATATAGATAAATAAATACTTAAATACATAGAAAACACCCATGATTCAGGAACAAATATTCGTGCTCAGCACACAGGACCAGGGAGAGTGGCGATGGCGTCTAATATTTAGGCGCGCTTTGATGTGGCAGTTATTAATGCTAGTGACGGTATTTTGAAATCAGATGGGTACTTCTTAATATAATATCACCCAGTAGAATATAAAACGCTACATCACCCGACACGAGAATTTATTGCTTTTCGTGTTGCGCGACAATGAGTGATTACATTCATTACATTAATGGATGTCGAACTCATGCCCAATCCTTCTTATATAAGACTAGCTGTTGCCCGCGACTTCGTCCGCGTCTTCGCTTCTATTGGTAGCAGCGAGATATTATATAGCCTAAAGATTCTTCCTCGATAAATATTCTATCCAACACAAAAAGATTTTTTCAATTCGAACCAGTAGTTCCTGAGATTAACTCTTCAGCTTTATAATATTAGTATAGATTTCATCTATTTAGTTTTCGTAAAAAATAGAAGTCCTAGTTATTTGGGAAAGGCGCTTGGAATTATTACGTAAGAATTCCCAATCTCTCGCCCCCGTTAACTATTGACCACAGAAGAGACGATTTCATCAAAAGTGAATGACCCACGTCAGCGTTACTGACGTGTTTTTAATTACTTGCTACCGTGTTGAATAACAGAGTATTAGGTTTAATCCACGTTTATAAACATTAGGAATTGTTATGATTAATGAATCAATGTTTTTTATGTTTGGACTGGAATTTATCAATCGCAGACGAAAGATAAGCCACTTAGCGGTATTACGCCACATTTTTTTTCTGCTTTTATATCACATTTCATTATTGATGATAACAATAAAAAAAATTATACTGAAAAATAATATTACTAACAAACATAACCCACCAAAGTACTCGTAGTATTCTATACTTCAACCCATTTTTGCTATTTTACGTGACTTGTCCCTATTTCCCTACAAACCTTATACTAACAAAGTGTTTTTGCCTTTTCGTTAAAAGTTGCTGATTTGACTATCAGTAAATACCCCTATAGCTAGTTAGTATTTAGCAGGAGTAGGCAACTACACGAGGTCAAAATAAACAAGCTTTTACTGTCGTGTAAGGGCATTTTCAGAACTAGGTGTATCCAATCAGTGTGTTGTTAAGTAAAGTTAACCGTTGTCAGTTTTGTGACGATAATTAATTAATTAAGCATAGAAACTTAAGAAAAAGATTTTTTTTTCTTTTTTTTTTTAGGCAACGCATATAGACTATTTATATGAATAAGTTTTCATAGAAATGGAAAGCTTAATCATAGTCACAAAACTGAAATTGATTACCTTTAATTAGGTACAGTCATTACTGAAAATGCCCGTACACTGACACATGTATATTATTTACAAATACTCAGCGTGCTGACGGTGTTGGCTGTACTCATGAGTTGAAATGAAATGAAATGAAATCGTTTATACGTTGATATTTGGGTAAATTGTACATTTATGTCTACATTTTAATTAATGTCTTTGTGTAACGAATATTAATCATACGATTTATATGGCTATCTTTCGTTACACAACCGAATCAATTAAAATGTAGACACCATTAAGTCTTTAACTACTTGTGTTCAAAAATTTTGCAAACCGCCCATTTAGGGGATTTTTTTATCGAAAAATGTATGGAGTACTTTTGCGTTCGTTTACTGTAAGTAATGTTCTAATGCCGGGTTCATACATATTTGTCTTGATGCTCTCTGATGCGATCTGACGCAGGCGTCAGGACACAGCATGGGCCTACATATATTTCATAGAACATTAAATGAAAGTGTGACACCGATATTGTTCTATCGTGTCATGACATGGCACCTAAGACAAATATGAATCTGGCTAAGGATAAAGCACATGAACAGAAAAATCAAGTTCGTTAATGAGCACTCTGCTTTACGCGATTTATCGGCTTTGACCGCTCAGCACTCTACGTAAATACATTACAGGGTTATCTGCAATTAACGGACAAATAAAAAAAAACTGGCGTATGCCAGAAGATGTCGCAGGTTCGACAGGTTATCGGAGGGTTAATATTGCCACTTTTGTCTACAGTCAGGTAAGATCGCGGAGCAGCTCGATTTTGTCAACCATAATGTGAGGACCAAGTTGGACGAGATCAAGCGGCGCGAGCTCGAGAGGCTGAGGCACTTGGCAACCAAGGTGAGATTAGAAATATGTATCACTATAAAGCCTAAGACACACTGCTAAACACATTATGAACACCCAACGCGACGATATGCGTGCACACGCCACCCGTACCCTGCCGCCCAGTATCTTTTAGTATATTCATTTTCACTTCAGCGGCTCGAAAATGGCGGTTTTGCTGCTTGAAACCAGTGAGTAAAATGTAATTTGGCTGCGAGCGTGAAAACGACTTTTCCAGCTTGAAACTAGTGAGCAAAATGCAATTTTGCTGCGAGCGTAAAAAAAAACTTACTTTTTAATTATTCATATCGTAGGTTAGTTTAAGTTACTTCATTCTCTCTATCACTATTCCTCTGCGTTATAGTTATATGTTCTCGCCGCTGAGGTCAAAAGTTGTATGTATCACACGAGAGCAAAGATATTTGCATCTCGTGTCTTTTGAGTCCCTCGCTACGCTCAAGATTCTAATTTTGAATCACGAGCGTAGTGAGAGCGTACTGCGGACTCTTAATTGATTTACGTAAAGAATTGTGTTACGAAAATTAATCATACAATTCATATGAGTAACTTTCGTAATACAATGGAATCAATTAAAAAGTACATATAATTAAATCCTTAACTATGTACTTTTTTTTGCAATTCACCCTTTTTCTCTGTGTTGATAGGTTAGATGACAGTCGCGCACATAAATGTGTGAACACTATTTTATTATTAATGGCCTAAGCTTGCTCAGATATTTTTGAACCTTTTGGAATGTATATCATCCATCCGCTAGCCCTTACCCCATTTAATTGGGGTCGGCGCAGCATGTTCAAACTTGTGGAACTTCAATATATTTATAAACTTGTGTGTAAGTGTCCCTATAAACCTAAAAAAATATAATGGGCGAATGTCCAGCAGAGATTCGACACCTAGGGTGGGTTGCATCAGACCGTCTGTAAACGTTAGCGGCATTCGTTAAAATCGGGTTGTATTGAAAGATTGACAAGTTTCTATGGGATGACAGCAGCCGGCGCCATAACGTGGGTCATTCTGTACTCGTAAATTGGTACAACCCGCCTCCAGTCGTTAAACATGCGAGGTGCCAAGCTTCGTACATTTCTTGTCGATGTTCACATCACCATGAACTATGTTAATAAAGGCTCGTTTTCTTCAGCAATACGAACTAACAAACCACTTGGACACTGACACGGGGAAAGTACCCACAAACGAGCATTTGGACCATAACAACCCGCATACGTTTGAGATTGAAGATCTGAAGAAACTGATTAAGAAGACTACGGCGGACCTGGAAGCGGCGGATAAGGAGAGGAAGAAGCAATTCAAAGTATGTATATAATAAATATTTTAGGACATACACAAGAGGAAGATAGTAGCTTGATGATAGATGGGCACTAAACGAGTTTTTTTTAATACCACGTCAGTGGCAAACAAGCGTACGGCCCGCCCGATGGCAAGAGGTCACCGCAGCCCATGGACGCCTGCAACTCCGGGGATTGTCACATGCGCGTTGCCGACCCTTTAAAAATGTATACACTCCTTTGTTGAAGAACCCCATACTGTAGGCCCTCGCGGCAGGGAGTATAACTTAACATATGTACTAAGGCGAGTTTATGCCTATTAGGGATTTCGTCCAGCTATCCTTCGAGCAATTGAGTGGAGATAAAGATTTATTGGCAAACCGAGAACTAAACATACTACATACATATACATATATTTTCTATAATTATAACGATATCCATTTTTAAAGTTCCGTTCCGTAGGTTTCCTTGTTTACAGGAACCCTTATAGTTTCGCCATGCCCGTCCGTCCGTTCGATCGTCTGGCCGTGGTTTAGCTCAGTAACCGTTAAGAGTCCGTATCGGCCCGGAAAAAGTTCGATTCTAGGTATTATTACCAGTCTCTAAGCGCGCCAGCGCAGGTGTTGTAGTGGGGGTCGAGCGAGGCGGTTAGGTCGGCGTAGAGTAGTGTTGATACTTTAACCGTTTTATCAGACTTTATCGTTTCTTAATATTTCTATGTTTATGTATTTAAATAAAATGTCAGGTAACTTAAAACTGTATCGTTCATTATAATGTATTTATGTAATTACTACAAATTCAGAATTCATTTAAGGCGAAGGGTAGGGCAAGGCCTTCTCCATACAAACGTTGTGCAAGTTTTATTCGTTAGTTTCGGCACTACATTATTTTATTTTATTTTTTGCTGCTATATATTGGATATACGCAGAACCTGATGTTGAAATTTTGATTTATTTCAAAAAAATAAAAAATACAAAAAAGAATTTAAATAAAACTAATAAACATCAAATCGTAGCTAACAGAAAAATAAACATATTGACCAAAAATAATAACTATAGCGCAAACATAAACGAAGAAAAACTTGCACAACGTGTGTATGGAAAGAGCTTGCATACCCCTTCGCCTTAAGTACTTACTTGTTTGACGACTGCTTTAGCCTAGTTGGTGTTGACCCTGCCTACGAAGCTTGAGGTTTGAATCCCGGTATGGGCATTTATTTCTTCCTGAGTCATGGATATTCGTTTTCTATGTATTTAAGTATTTATTTATCTATATAAGTATAAGTATGAATATCGTCGTTTAGTACCCATAGTAAAAGCTTTGCTTAGTTTGGCACTAGGTCAATTTGTTAAGATTTTGCCCAATATTTACTATTATTTATCTTTATTCATCTTAAAACTTAGGTTATTTCTATTATTTCTTATTTGGCTCTGTGAGCCGTAGACCTCGTTTTGCATAACTGGTCTGTCGTTTTGCATAACTCTGTCTGTTGTTTTTGATTTTTTTTTAAACTTGCTCGAGAAAAAAATATATAATTACCAAACCTGCTCACCAGATTTCACGAGAATCGGTTGAGAAATGGGATCTCTAGAGGAGAACAGCCGGAAATCCGGACAGACATACAAAAGCATTTTTGTCCAAGCTGAAACGGAGACCTTATTCGCTTTCGTTCACTCGGTCGATAATGAATTACTGTTAGTTTTCAGTTTCCAGGTATTCAAGTTCTAGGTGAATAGTTTTTACCTGACTTATTTGTTTCTTGGTTTTAGTGTAGGTGTTGAAATAAAATACCAGGTAATTTAGAAATGTAGGTACATTTTATTTTTACTAGAATAAGGTTAATAGCTATTGGATGGTCATCGCCTGCCTCGATAACGTGTAGAAGCACTGTTATATCCGGACCTCTCAGCAATAGCCCCATCTTTTGACCAGCCAAACTTCACCACCATATCCGATATGGCATGTTTACTGGTCTGTGGTGCCTTGGTCTTTATCGGGTTCGACATTTTCATTATACTGCACATCCTAGAAAAATAATCATTTTAATTTGCCTAAAGTATAATACGCTTCATCGACAGATAAATAAGAATAATTCCTTAACCTTTCCAGATTCCGGCGTTGCGCTGATTTCTTTATAGTCTGGGTTTAATCTTTTAGGACCACAAATATTGTTTTCCTCTTTACTTTACCAAATGAACGGTTTGCCTTCCTAGGCGCCATACTTAAATCTAAAATAATAAAACCAATCAATTTATAAATATTGTTTTATAGTATACTACTTTAGCGACATGAATAGTAAGAATCTGTGCAAGAAAAAGATGGGCGATAAAAAGGTATGGAGATAAAACATGTTGCACCGTCCGTCCACAACTAAAGTGAAAGATGAAACAACTTCAGCAAATATTATCACTATTAGGTTATAAATCACTAAAAAGATGCAAAACAATATGCTCTTTAAAAGCGTGAGTTCTATACAAGTAGTGAAATAACACAGCAGAAATTATTATCAAAGGTGCAGAAGAAGAAGCAGAAATACCGTCATTTTTTTGTGAGGAAAACCGATATTATCCTGGCAGCCGATTTTAGCTTTAGCCTTTAAAAAGAAAGCTGATACCCATAAAATCAGACTCCCATTAGACTAAGTTTTCAAATATGACCAATTGTTGCTGACGGATATGTGTTGGGACCTGTCATCGAAGCAGATGTTAGGTAAAATTGCATAAATATGGTTAAAACCAGAAATGACTGAAAACGCCAGAAAAGTAGCATTAGGACAGCAGGAAGTAATTTATATCACACAGATAAAGGCAATGGGAATAAGATTCTGTAAATCGGAAATATTCCAAACGGCTGCCAAAATTAATAAACAGCAAAATAACAACCTAAACAGTCCAACTAATTCATGAGAGGACGTATCTGCCCAGCAGTGGGACATATATACTGATGATGTTGAAAATTCGATGACGTACTTTTAGAATTATTGCTTAACGTATATACAGTGTGTAAATTTATACGGGCATAATGGAGATTAAGGTTGGACCTAGGGAACCTATTTACATTAATTTCTTTAGGAAATAAAGTTCTTTGTTTTTCATACATAATAATTAAGCACGCATAGTATTGCACCCATAATAATGAACGTACCGATGCGTCTTGTCAGTGTTTAAATTAGTTTGCTTAATTAATTAAGTCAAGTAGCAAAGTCCTGATTGTTCCTATCAAACAAAAACATCATGGGAAAAAGACAGTTTCTAAAAGTTATAACAGATAATTTTTAAGAAAAAAAGAACCGACTTCAATGGGTGAGGCCGGTGAGAATAAAATAAAATGGCTATAAGAATGTTTATTATGGTAGAAGACTAAGTACCCTCAATTCCTCATGGAATCCTCCATCAGAACTCAAGCTTGACAAAAATGCTTGCTTGACAAACAAAACGAAGAAAACAAATCGCCCAACGTGAACTACGCGTCGTTGAAGAGTTCCATTCTGATCATCATCAGCAGTTCTACTTCATCAAATGTCACTTTTTTGAATGAAAATGCTTGATTAGTCCAAGAAAATACCAAAATTACTATTTGTGTTCCTTTCACATTTGAGGAGTTCCCTGGATTCCTAATGGATCCTATCATCAGAACTCTAGCATGACAAAAATTTATCGTGAAAATAGAACTTGCTTAACAAACACAACTAAAAGGACAAATCGCCAAACGTGAACTTTTCGTCGTTGAAGAGTTCTGTTCTGATCATCATCAGCATTTCCACCTCATCAAATGTCACATTTTTGTATGAAAATTCGCGATTTGTTGATAAAAACACAAAAAGCACTATATGCTTGCCTTTAATATTTGAGGAGTTCCCTCATATCCTCATGGATCCCATCATCAGAACTGCGTTTTGACAAAAACGGGACCAACTTGGATATATATACTTACAATCAAAAAAAGAAATTTCAAAATCGGTTAAGAAATGACGGAGTTATGGAGGAACAAACATTTAAAAAGAATACATACAACCGAATTGATAACCTCCTCTTTTGAAATCTTGCTTGTTATGTCAAAATAAGTTGGACTGCGTACATTGCTGCTCGGTCAGATTAAAAAAAATCGTTACACCTAATTAATAACACTATTTACCAAATAATTATTCTATATGAGTCGTATTAATTGATACTATAGATGAAAAAAGTATACGCCCTTATAGATAAAACATGAAGACTAATTAAGAACCTATGTCTATGGAACATAAGTCAAAAATGTTAATAGTACAATGGAAATATTTCCATCAGTTAGTACAAATGCATAATGCAATTTCATATAAAAAGTCAAATGTAACAAAAAGCATTACTTACCCAATGATCAAGACTGCCTCTTCGCGCTATAATTCCCGCTAGCCCATGCGCCCGTAGCTACGTGACCTTGAAATCAACGAGCGACGTGACCGTTCCCTCGAACCGCTTGGCGGCGACTGCAAAGAATATAATACTCACTAATGAGAAGAACGATAACTCCATACAAAAAATATTACACCCTCCCGAAACCTCAAAAGTCGTTTATACATCGCTTTTGAGCAGTGAACTAAAAGGTGGCTTGTTGGTAGGCAGGTTGCCTCCGGAGATTGGGGCCCGGGTTCGAATCCCGGTAAAGAAATATATTTTTAATTTTTTTTACTTCGGTTTTGTAGCATTGTATTTATCTATATAGATTTAAATAAAATGCAGCTGTGTATGTGTGAAAAAATATTTATTTTGTAATATTGTTGATTTTCTCTTTAAAAAGAGATATTTTGTTCGCCTCTTCCGGCAAATAGATCCCGATTGTTAGGCTAAGGGAAATAATGCAATCGAACTTATTCTTGATCTTGGGCAGCAGCTCCACATTTAGCACACATCGTGTATTCATTTGTGGATTTAATTACATCTTCCATCTAACAACCACTGGACAAAAACTGAAGGTGGAATAATCTACAAACGTGACGCAAGTGGGTACTATCTTCCAAGGCCCAACTAAAGTCCAGTATAACACACAAACTATAATTCTCTTCTTTGCTTTGATTTTATACTGAACACTGAATATAATGCAATGCATTTGCATGCGTTGTCGCCGTCGAGCAAGACAACGCGACAAGAAGAATATATTAGCCAAAACTGAATTTAATACACAATTTCCACAAATAGAATATTGTTCGTGTTCGGTCTTCAATCGTTCAACTTTATTACCGAGAAGAAAAGTAGCTGTAATGTTCCATCGATGTTAACTTATGCTTGTGGATTTCTATTACCAACAGCATGCCACAAGAAAAGCAAAAAGAACGTTTGTAAATATAATTGTTTGTTTTCTTGAAATACGTTTTGACAATATTTATGATATGGTAGTTTGACACAAGTGTTATTTCAATATATGAAGTTTCCATGGTAACCAAACCATAGAGTTCACTTGCTATACTTCACAGTAGCGCTACTATAACAATACTTAAACAATACAAAATTTAACACAGAATACACAGAATTAATCATGAAATAATATATCTCGCGCGACTAAAATGCAAGAGCAAATTTTACATAAATTTAAACGATTTTTCAGATGCATGGCACCATTGATAAATCAAATTAGCCCCACCCAGACGTTCCAGCATTGCAGTTGTGGGATCTATAAGATAGAACGAGACAACCGAGGTCTATAATCTTCCTATTTTGCTCTATCTTATAGGTTGCTTCCCACAGCAGACTGCAAGGTGGACTGCTATGTTGCACTGTCTGGATGCCCTTAAAGTATTACTGGTAACAATTTAATTCACTACAACTCACACATACGCAATTACGAAGCACCCTACATGTCTTAGCGTAGTTAATACCCCTTGGGCGACTGCCGAATCGAGCGCCGTGCACGGTGTTTTATTACGAATTTTAGGGTGATTTGAAATATTTTTTATGCCGAAATTTACTTCTACATATACATATATTTTTATATGAACTAGTAGCGCTTGAACTGGAGTTTCTTATTATGGTTTTATATTTTTGAAATAATGTGCTAAATGGCCAAAAATACTGGCGATTCTTCGTGTGTTTTTACTAAAAAGTTGTTGCATGGAAATACGGTTTTACTCAACAATTTAATATGTAACTTATAAAATGCATTCCACTTATTCCTAAGAAGACTATCAATCCAATATAGATTTAATTGTTTCATGTCGGTTTGAAATCAAATAGTTCTTCAAATCTAACTCGTTTTACACGTCTCTGAGCGAAAATTGAGAAAACAGCTGTTGGACTGAGCCAAAATATAGTAAATTGAGAGCTAAATCTAAACAAATTTTCCACTTATTCAACTTGAATCGAAACGATCTTTCATATTATACAATAAAATCTTTAGGAAAACGAATATTGAATGAGATATGACCTCTAAAAGTGTAGCGTATTCAGCAAACGGCTATATACGGACTCTTAATACTAAAAAAAAATAATTTGGCATAGTTATACTATTTGCAACTTTTTGGACTATAGTTTAGGCTTTTAATTCGTCTACAATTTAATCGATTCCGGTGTGACACGAAGATCTCTCATACAAGTTATATGGGTAACTTTCGTGTCACAACGGAATTAATTAAATTGTAGACGAAATAAAAGCCTTGACTATGGTTCTTGTGAGCTTTTGAGTCATCATAATGTAACAGATGCGCAACTGCGGACCATATATTGTGCGTGTTTCGACACCTTTTAGTCTTTATAATCTACCTCTATTGCCACAAGTAACAGCTGGTTCATAATCCGTCAAAATTAAATGAAAGTCTTATACGGCATATACACAACTGTGTTCGCCATTCGCCTCGTCATTCGACGAAACATTCGTATACGAGTGCTGCCGCGAACTGCTGTTCCAATATTCGCGGAATGAATTGCACGAACATGGAGGACGTGAAAATAATGGTGGCATGCGCTCTACATCATCCAAAAAGAGCTTCTCTTTCTTTTGATAAAATTTATTCCTAAAATTCGCACTTCTCTTCACTACATTTTGTCTAAACTACGCATCCTGTTAGGTCGGGCGCTGGCGAATGTGTGAACAGTATGTTCGTGTTCCGGTGAATATTCGGCGTTTTTACACCGTTTTTTTTCGTCATTGTCGTCTCATTATTATTTTGTTAAACGGAAATAATAACCAGGGTTAGTTTTTGTTAAAAACTGAAACCGATATCGGTTCTGAGTCTTGTTTGATCAAAATTCTCGCGGTTTGTTCTACCCGTTGTATATTAGAAACGAGCGTTTCAAAACGTCGGAGATTCGCCCGTTCACCATTCGTGCCCTTTGATTCGCGTCCGAAAAACCGCACCCAACGCGAACGCGTGAATCGCGAGGCGAATAGCGAACGCGCTGCTTACACATGCGTTTTCGCTATTTACCGCGCCATTCGCCTCGCGATTCGCTCGAATGTGTAAATGCAGCATTACGAGTAATGCACTCATGTCATGTATAATGTTTCCTTTCAAACCACTAAAAGGCGGAAAGTCAAGATTCGAAATTTAAATTTCCAGGAATACGAAATGCAAAAAGAATTCGAGAAGCATCAAAAATTGGAGACGCTAGACGAAGCACAAAAGAAAGAATTCATGGAAAAGGCGAAACAAGAGGAGGACGCGAGGAAACATCATAAACCGGTAATTATCGATTATCCTCTGTCACGCTGACGTGTTTCCAAATAAGTTGGTATAGTAGGAACAAAAGAATATGAGTTAAATACTGTCCAAATGCAAGTCAAAATTACCACATATTTGAAGCATAAGATGAGTTTTTAGTTTGAGTTAATGTGGCAGGTTTTACTGTACATACAATGCCTATTCGTGGTTGAGAAATGAAATGGCAAATGACTCACTTGAAAACTCATGGTTATTACTGATATTACATTAGTCGTTTGTTATCGATTTCTCGATTCGACGACTTTATTACTTGAACATATAATCTTTGAATTGGGTACGCGTTTAACATTCCGATTATAATATGGTCCACGCGACTGAAATACATTGAATTGCGATTAAACAACGAGTCCATGAACTAAAATGAATTTGAAGACTTATACAACTAGTTGCATTTAGTCTCAACTTGTATGGCAACGCGAACAGCGCCTCTGGCGGCCTTTGGTGGTAGCGATTTGTTGTCATACGAATTGAGACTAAACGCATTCGTTTGAGTTTATGTTTCGATAAATATATAGGTACTGGAGGTCTAGGTGACCTACTCAAGAGGAAATACACCTTAAGCTGGGCTTAAGTGTGCACGTTAATTCTGCGTGGCCCGCCGCTTCTTATCACAAATTACTCGCGAATATCGACTACTATGCTAGATTACACGTTTCCATTTAACGACAGACTCGTAGCTTAGCTGCTTTGTATAAAAACGGCATATACGTACACTACCGTCAGAAATGCAAATGATCAACATGCAAAAGTCCAAACCTTGTGAGAAACAGCCCATTGCAGTATTTTTCCATCGTTTGGTTTGCGTACTAATTTATGAAAATGAAACTAAAAATTGTGTTTGGTCCTAAACTTTTTCGCCCTTATTTATAAAACTTAACAAACCTCTGTTAACTAAAAGTTGTTTTGTCCCTTTTTCACAAACTTAAATGTCAAAGTGACAGATAAGGACAAACCAACTTTAGCGGCTTGTTAACTAATAGAGGCTTAAATGGACGTTTATGAAGAAGGGGGTTTGACGGTACTGTAGCTCTGGCGGATAACTCGATAAGCGCTTACTACACGGGTCGCTAAGTTTGGCGCTTTATAGAGCATCTTTAATAATGACGCCAAGGTCCCTTTTCCTTAGAAAGAACGACTCCTACTAATGTTTCTGTAAAAACACAATACACCCATTGTATTACGTATTGTAATCGTAATAGAGAAAGTATTTTTGTACAGATTTCACGCTTTTCAGTTTTGTAACGCTGCCCGGTCCTTATCCTCAGAAACTCCTGTGCTTGATTCACCTTGCGTTAGTAATACGAGTAAATACTACCGATATTGGAAATTTAAGGATGATTCACAGTATGCCGTACCGTGTCCGGGCCGGCCGTTTTCTATGACAGCAAGACCCGGGCGCGATGACGCTCGGAATCGGTCCGATCTGGCCGCTTATTGGTCATCTCATTTCAAACGTTTGACGGCCGATCCAGCTACGGGCCAGCCTCGGAACGGTCTAGTGGGAATCATCCTTTACTAGATACTAGAAATAGAAAATTGATTAGATCCATTAAAATATTTTGATAGTTCTATCGATAGCGTTTTTAAATCACATAACATAATTTCTTAGCAATACCGGTGTACAAGTACAATCAGCCTAGATTCCATTATTTGTAGGTTATGGGCTTATGGGTCAAAAGTTACCAGTACCATTTCTTATCTTACTGTCAATATGGATAACCATAGTAGCTGAGATGATATTTTTTGTAGGTAAATCAGAACCTAATTGGCAAGTCTTTGTATGTTCATACTTTTACTCTGATGTTAGATGCACCACCCTGGTTCTAAGCAACAGCTCGAAGAGGTGTGGGAAAAACAGGACCACATGGACCAACAGTTTGACCCTAAAGCTTTCTTCATGATGCATGGTGAGTTCATATATGTACCCCCATTAAATTATTTATGTTGTCTGTGACAGCTTCACCACCCAGCGACAAGAGAACAGTTGTTAGAGTTGTGGAAGAGTGCTGATAGAATGGACGCAAAAGATTTCAACCCAAAGGTGTTTTTCATGATGCATGGTAAGATCCAAAGCGTGCAGGTAGCTTAGAATAGTCGGTACGTACGGTTTTCATTATCACCGCTGAAGGTATTTCTACATTTATGGACGCGGTAGGGAACATCGTTTTAGCAGGGCCCAAGACATGATTCTAAGTCAAAAGCAGGCAGTTATAAATATCACATGTACACTCTTACACTACCGATATTTCTCACTTACTCGCAGTTAGTAGACTTGTATGGGAAAACGGCTTAGCACATCTCGGATGGGTAAGCGCAGTAATTATGGTGCGTTTCGAATTGACCCGTCAAGTTAGTTTGTCAAATCCGTTCCTCTCCGCTTCGATTTAATGGATTAATTGGTTTGGTCAGTTGTGCACGCCTCCGGTCCGCACTGCCTTACCGTAAATCCACCCTTATGATAGTCGAATCTGTTTCATCATGAGGCATATTACCGGAACACCATATGTTTATTTATACTTTTCTACTTTTGTGAAAACTGCAAAGGGACTTTCTTCTTTATTGTACTATTTTATATTTCAGCGCTACCGCGTCCATAAGTGAGGCCTTAGAATAGTTGTGTTCGTGATACATATGTAAACATAGATTTTTTTTTCATTTTTTACCTAACATTATTCTCAATACACTACCGCTCATAAGTATTTAGGCACCTATACCTTTTTCCATACATCTGTATACAAAAAGGACTTTTAGAAATACACTGCTAAGTTAGAGGCCCTTGACAGTTTTGCGTGCATTTTGCATGTTTTATTTAGCTTACTTATTGAGCCTTAAATCGGTGCCAGAGATCCCCTTTTAAAATGGTAGTTTTCTTTTTGCAATGACTTAAATAACTACTAATTGCTGTTTTATAGAAAAGTGTAGTGTGTTTGTATGAACCAGCAATTAGTAGTTATTTAAGTCATTCATTGCAAAAGAAAACTACCATTTTAAAAGGGGGGTATTAATAAGTCAGCTAAATATAAAATGCACGGAAAACTCTTCAACTCAAGGGACTCTGACTTGGCAGTGTATTTCTGAAAGTCATTTTTTACCGACTTCAATAGAAGGAAGGAGGTACTCAGTTCGTCTGCATGTTTGCTTGTTCTTTTTTTGTTTTTGTTTTTTTTTTCTGTTTGTTTCCCGATAACCCTTGACCACGTTGGCCGATTATGATAATTCTTTGTTCTGATGATGGGATCTACGAGAAATCGAGGGAACTCCTTGAATTTGATAGGCACGCATATGCCGATTTCGGTATTTTCTGTAGGTAACCAAGCATTGGCTCACGGAAACCACAAATTGTGGCTTAGCAAGAACAAAATTGGTGTCGGTTTTTTTTTTGTATAGATTATTGTATACAGATGTACGGAAAAAGTTATGGGTGCCTAAATACTTATGAGCGGTAGTGTATATTAAATCGTTTGTCTACTAATGCATTGAAACGCACGCTGGTTGGATTTTACAGTACATGCGGATATGTTCGTATGTTGTTTGTTTCAGTTTCACTATTGTTCATTGTTTGAAGTGTTATTAAAATACTATGAAACGGGCCACTCACGTCTTTTAGGTCGACTATCGCGCGATATGTTTGGTATCGGCACGCGAACCTTTCTCATGAGTGTTGATTGCGGTCGCGGTGGCCCGTTAGCATTCCCGAGCGGTCATGATTAAAAGACCGTGTACCGGTCCGAAACATATCGCGCGATATTCAACCTTAAGACGTGAGTGACCCGTTTCATATTTTTTAATATGTCTAAAACTCACGGTAGTTGCCTATACATCTTTTAAAGTGTTGTTTGTTATATTAGTCCTATGATTGTTTTGATCTCTTTTGCACGTTTTATTTTATTGCTTATTATATATTGATGTCGTAATATTAAACTAAAAAGCTAACCAACAGTTTTAAATCTTACCAAATTGATTGTAATATAAAGTAGGTCAGGATTCGTTTAAATTGACGGTGAAATCTACATGCTTTAGCCTGTTCGCCATCAACCTGTTCGTCTTATTTATTCAATCAGGCACAGTCGCCATCAGATACAGGAGCGAACAAGGTGCTCATAAATATCTGAACACGCTTTTATTGTCAACCCTTTTGAGTGCATGACTAGACATTTTTGAGCACCCTGAAGATATATTTGATGGCGACAGTACAAAAGAGGTAAGTATTTAGTTTTTGGCGTTCGTTTATTGATATGTAAGCAGGCCGTGAAATAGCGCTATTTTCAGATAACGTTATGATTCATTTCGCTACTTTGTCAATAAAACGACATTTGGCGCGCATTTATAGCGGTATCCATTATAGCGTTATAAATAAAAAGCAATATATATATATATAGCGATATTTTGTGAAGCGCTATAATAACGTTATAGGCTATCTCTGTCTCGCACACAGTCGCGCTCTTACGTGCGCTGTGACATGTACGTCAAACTCGACCACGTCATTGTCGCCACCGCTACCATCCTAAACGATATTATAACGTTATAAATTTATAATAACATTATATTATAAGGTTATGATTTTCATTTTGAAATATCGATTATGATTATAACGAAATTTTAAACACTAACGAAAGGTATCGTTATTTTATCGCTTATTTTCATAACTTTTTAAAGGCCTGTATGTAACTATTTGGATATATGTGAGTATATTGAGTAATTAACGTTACCTTTTTGTATCACGACGGTGGCAAATAAGCAGACTTCGTACCCTACGGACGCTTGAGATTCCGGATGAGTCACAAGCACGTTGCTAATCCTTTATTCATTTGGTTTTTTTAATGTTCTTTTTGAATATGCCACCTCAAGGACAATAACAGCCCCTGTACTAACGATAGCTAACAAAAAACTAACTATAATGGCCATTAATGGCTTACCGGCCCAAAGTGAGTATTGGCCTCCGACACGACCCGTCGCCGCCTAACCCGATTGTACGCCACTTCCCGCCAGTTCGCGGCTAGGAGATTGCGGAGGTCCAACTCAACGACATCGTTCCACCGACACCTGTGACGTCCGACGGGTCGCCTCCCTACTGGATATCCTTTCCATATGGCCGAGCCAGCCGAGACGGTGGGCTTTCGTCTCTCCGATAATATTGGGTGCGGCCACAAGATCTTCAATGTCTACGTTGTTTCGGACTCGGAAGCTTCCATTATCTTTTCTCACAGGACCTAGTAATTTACGGAGAATTTTTATTACCGCCACCAGTAGTTTGTGTTCTTCTTTAAGTGTTAGCGTCCAAGTTTCACATCCATACATGAGGACTGGCCTTTCCGATTTATAGATGCGAAGTTTGGTGTGTCTGCTTAGAAGCTTGGACGCTAACACTTTATGAAGCGCGGCACTGCATCGCAAGGAGATCTGGACGCGGATGTTCTCTGGTATTTGCGTTGGTGACAGTGCAGCCTAAGTATTTAAATTTGGCAATTCCTCTATAAATGACATCCCCAACATGAAGGTCTTCCCTTTTAGCGCGTATGTTTTTGTAACGCATGTATGTTTTTTCATGGCTAATACTTTTGCCCACCATTTTGGCATAGGTCTCTAGGACTCTGCGTCTTCGTCTAGTTTCTGCGAGCTAGGCGAGGTCGTCAGCATACCCTATTGGCCTTAAACCTTATGCCTTCCATTTAGTCGCAGCCTGACATCTAGTGCAAGCACTGTCCTGAGGGCATATTTTAGCACCAAATTAAAAAGCATAGGCGACAGGCCATCTCCCTGTTTGCCCGTCATCGAACTTAATCCTCATTTTACTTACCTTGGTGGCTGGATGGTATATACTAACGATAAACCAGAGTAAATTAGTTTGGTCGTGTTATAAGTTTTTCGTTATTTTATATATGCGTAGTATTATATAGTTGTGTTCTTGGTGGTGAGTAAGGTCGCCAGAACTGCCGTGGATACGCGGTGTTAAGAGTGAATACATTATTTTGCATCCATCTCAAGGACAATAACATGCATAACATCCACTGTATTATCAAGTAACAATCGTTTTTTTTCATGTATTGTTATTAATCAGACGTCGACGGCAACGGCGTATGGGACGCTGACGAGGTGAAAGCGCTCTTCATAAAGGAGCTCGACAAGATGTACGGCCCGGGCGGACCCAACAAGGACCTGCGTGAGCGCGCCGAGGAGATGGAGCGAATGAGAGAGCACGTGTTCCAGGAGAACGATCGGAACAGGGACGGACTTATCGACTTCCACGAGTTTATGTTGGAGACTCAGCGCGCTGACTTCAACCGCGACGAAGGTATGTATTCTATGAATGTTGTACTTTTCCTACGAAATGACCCGAAAAGATCCTTGTTGGAACGATCGGAACAGGGACGTACTGATCGACTTCCACGAGTTTATATGTTGAAGCGCCGAGTTCAACCGCGACGAAGGTGTACCTGGTATTTCTCGACGATCTGGTACAGTCGAGGTCAAAGATATCTTTACAATTGAGTGTTACAAAAATATCTTTACATTTAAATAAGTTTACACACTAGATGACAAAAACATACTTACAACGCACATGACAGTTTCATCTTTACACTTAATGCACCAAAGTTCTGTTTACCATCTATCTTCCATAGAAACATTTTCACACATTGTGACATAATAGGTTTACATTGCACGTTACAAAATAAGATTTTCGGTCAATGTGCCCTAAATGGACCCGGGTATGTCCTAAAACTACGACCAAGACCACCGGAGGATGGGCAGCAGCATCGCTGGAGTGCGGTGGAGATACTGCGATCGCCAACCCGCATGCCAAGCGTGGCGATTATGGCAATTCCGGCGACCCCGGTACCCTGGTTCTGGTAGCGGCCAGGGTACTAGCGGGGTCAGGGGTGCGAAGAATCTCCGGTTAAGATCCGGCTACCACCACCGACGACTTCTGGCCCTGGCAACATACGAACACTGCGGACCGACGAAAGGATAGCGGAACTGGAGGAAGGATTGAGCAAGTTGCGTTGGGATATCGTAGGGTTATCTGAAGTCCGAAGAGAGGGGGAGGACACGATAACCCTGAAGTCCGGCAACTTGCTCTATTTCCGGGAGGGCGACCAACAGTCCCAGGGAGGTGTCGGGTTTCTCGTCCACAAATCCCTCGTGAACAACGTGGTGAAGATCGAGAGTGTGTCGGCTAGGG
This sequence comes from Notocelia uddmanniana, assembly GCA_905163555.1. Lineage (NCBI taxonomy): Eukaryota > Metazoa > Arthropoda > Insecta > Lepidoptera > Tortricidae > Notocelia > Notocelia uddmanniana. The sequence continues at coordinate 66,154,185 of LR991052.1, forward strand.
TGGCGTACCTTATACTCAGAGTATCCGAGAGGTACTCGTTGACGGTCATATAGGTGTACGCGCCGACCACGGCACACTCCGACGACGAGGTGGAGGCTATGTATGAGGATATATCAAAGGTCATGCATAGTTCCAAAACCTACTTCACCGTTGTTATGGGGTATTTCAACGCGAAACTGGGCAAGAGAGGCGGCGAAGAGCCGAGAGTGGGGCAATTTGGAGTTGGAAGTCGGAACCACCGGGGCCAACTACTGGCTGGTTTCTTGGAGAAGGAGGGACTCTACATGATGAACCCCTTCTTCAAGAAACGCGAGCACAGGAAGTGGACCTGGATGAGTCCCGACGGTGCAACAAAAAACGAGATTGACTTCATCATATCGACGAAGTGGCATATATTCAATGATGTCTCTGTGATCAATACGGTTAAAACCGGAAGTGATGATCGTTTGTTAAGAGGCACATTGAATATATGCGTCAAGCTAGAGCGCTCTCGACTGATGAAGTCCACGCTCCGTCCGGCAGCAGTCCAAATCCAAAACCCCGAGAGCTTTCAGCTGGAACTCCAAAACCGTTTCGATTGTCTAGGCGGCGATGTGGACGAATTCAACGATGGGTTTGTGGAAGCTGTCCAGAGCATTGGGTCTAAGTTCTTTAAGGCCCAACGAACTCAAAGAGCCAAAAGGCTCTCTATCACCACTCAGAGGCTCATCGAGGAAAGGAATGAGATGATTCTGCAGTCTTTAGCCGATGCGAAATTATACAGGCAGCTCAATAAACAGATCTCTAAGTCCCTTACCCGCGATCTGCGCCAATTCAATACAAATCGTATTGAAGAGGCCATCGAGCAGAATAAGGGCTCTAAAGTTTTCTCAAGAGATCTGTCTATTGGGCAGAGCCAGCTCGCCAGATTAAAAACTGAGGATGGTAGAATCGTTTCGTCCAAACCTGAGCTTCTGAGTGAGATAGAGTGCTTTTATGGACAGCTATACACGTCAACTAGCAGACCCGAAGTTGGTCTGGAGGAAGACCCTAGAGCTAGATTAACCCGGCACTATACCGAAGATATCCCGGACATCAGCCTGTACGAGATTAGAATGGCTCTTAAGCAGCTGAAGAACAACTGGGCACCCGGTGAAGACGGAATTACAGCTGAACTCCTGAAGGCGGGTGGAAAACCGGTCCTTAGGGCCCTTCAGAAGTTGTTCGACTCCGTCTTACTGGAAGGGAAAACTCCAAAGGCATGGAACAGAGGTGTGGTGGTGCTGTTCTTCAAAAAGGGTGACAACTCCTTACTGAAGAACTACCGACCCATCTCACTTCTGAGCCATGTCTATAAGCTGTTTTCAAGAGTCATTACGAACCGTCTCGCACGCAGGGTAGATGACTTCCAGCCTCCCGAACAAGCCGGTTTCCGAAGAGGCTTTAGCACCGTAGACAACATCCATACGCTCCGTCAGGTTATAGAGAAGACTGAGGAGTATAACCTGCCCCTCTGTTTAGCGTTCGTCGACTACAAGAAAGCCTTCGATTCGATTGAAACGTGGGCTGTACTACAATCTCTCCAACGGTGCCAAGTGGACTACCGCTATATCGAAGTGCTGAAAAGTTTGTACAAGAACGCCACTATGTCAGTCCGACTCCAGGACCAGAACTCAAAGCCAATTCCGTTGCAGCGGGGAGTCAGGCAAGGAGATGTTATTTCTCCTAAACTGTTCTCCGCTGCACTGGAGGATGTTTTCAAGATTCTCGACTGGAGAAGGCTAGGCATCAACATAAACGGCGACTACCTCACTCACCTTCGGTTTCTGACGATATAGTAGTCTTGGCTGAGACCATGGAGGATTTAAGTACAATGCTCAATGACCTCAGTAAAGACTCCGAGCGAGTTGGTCTAAGGATGAACATGGACAAGACGAAGATCATGTCAAATGTCCATGTCGCCCCAACTCCCTTAACAATCGGACACTTTACGCTCGAACTTGTAGACGATTACATATACCTAGGACAGACTGTCCAGTTAGGTAGGTCCAACTTCGAGAAAGAGGTTAATCGTCGAATCCGACTCGGCTGGGCAGCGTTCGGGAAGCTACGGCACATCTTTTCGTCCAATATTCCGCAGTGTCTCAAGACAAAAGTCTTTGACCAGTGTGTGTTGCCAGTGATGACATATGGCACTGAAACGTGGTCGCTTACAATGGGCCTCATAAGAAGGCTCAAAGTCACCCAAAGAGCAATGGAGAGAGCTATGTTGGGAGTTTCTCTGCGTGATCGCATCAGGAATGAGGCCATCCGCAGCAGAACCAAAGTGACCGATAGCCCTCCGAATTGCTAAACTTAAGTGGCAGTGGGCGGGGCACATAGCACGTAGAACCGATGGCCGTTGGGGCGGAAAGGTTCTCGAGTGGCGACCACGTACCGGAAGGCGTAGCGTGGGCAGGCCCCCCACACGGTGGACTGATGACCTGGTGAAGGTCGCGGGTGTCCGCTGGATGCGGGTGGCGCAGGACCGGTCATTGTGGAAGTCTTTGGGGGAGGCCTATGTCCAGCAGTGGACGTCTTTCGGCTGACATGATGATGATGATGATGATTGTCATATGTTCTCTGTTAATTCCATCATTTGCGTCTTATATTTGTTAACAATTTCGACGCAACAACCGACTTCAAAAAAAGGAGTAATTCATAAATTAATATTTTAAGTAGCTGTTGTATAAGAAGGGTCTTAAAACGCGAGTGGCGTGGGTAAAGATGCCACGAGCGTTTTGAGACCAGTTATATACACCGTGGCGTACGATACTTTTTCTACGACTCATTTCAAATGAATAACTAGTATTTGTTAGACTTTTCACGCACCATGAAATTTCACTTAGTTATTGTGCAACTTAGGCAATTTCTTTGGGCGCAACGTACAATTTTTCTTTACAAACACAAATAAAATCCTTTTGGGTTCCGTAGTCAACTAGGAACCCTTATAGCTTCGTCATGTCCGTCTGTCTGTCCGAGACTTTGCCCTGTGATTCTTAATGATAGAAAGCTGCAATTTGGCATGGATATATGAAGCAATAAAACTGACAAAGTATCTTATTCAAACATATCGTAAATATATGTAAGAGGTAGATTCGTTGAGTTTTAAACCTGCCCCGTACAGAAAAAATCGGCCAATACCATGTCGGGCCATGCTCAGTGTAGGTTTCCGTAGTTGCCCAAATGAAACTAATTTAAAAAATCAATAAGAGCGTAAGGGAATACATTCGCAGCGTTTCATACATCTTTTACTAATAACAGCTCAAAAACATCTTAACTGATCAAGTCCACTGTAGTTTTCGTTGAAAGGCTTTATTAAGATTTACTTTCATGATTTGTTTCCTATGTTTAGACCCTTAGTTTAAAAGATAAAGGGACATTAGATTTTATTTTATTACTTTGACAGATTAATTGATTTCTATATCCATGCTAAGTTGCAGCTTTCTAGCACTAACAATCACATACCAAAACCTCGGACAGACAGTAGTTTACTACGAAATGTATCGTTGACGTCACGCCCAAAATGAAAGGGATAGAATATTTCACAGTATGGTACTGTTTTCGGTGATTGTAATTATTTAAAAAAAGAAGCGTGGTTTGTGTCAAACTGCAAAGATATTTATGTAGCAAGAGGTGTAATAAAAAAATATATACGCTTGAACGTAAAGTTTCAAGTGCCACTGCTAATGTAAACATATTTAGGGCACATTAACAGGAAATATTATTTTGTAATATGCAATGTATCTAAACCTAATTATGTCACAATGTGTGAAAATGTTTTTATGGAAGACAGATGGTAAACAGAACTTTGGTGCATTAAGTCAAAAATTTGAAACTGTCATGTGCGTTGTAAGTATGTTTCTGTCATGTAGTGTGTAAACTTATTTAAACGTAAAGATATTTTTGTAACACTCAATTGTAAAGATATCTTTGACCTCGACTGTACCTGGTTAGCGTAGTGATTAGTGGGGCTGCCTACGAAGCTGTCGGTCCTGCGTTCGATTCTCCGTCAAGGCAAATGTGAGCTGATGAGCATAAGTATTTGTTTCTGAGTCTTGGATATATTCTATCCCCCTTATTCATAATCGTTGGTACTTAAAAAACCTTTGTCAACGTAATTTTGTTTTGTCCCTTTCTCACAAACGAATATAAAAGTGACAAATAAAGATAAAATAATTTTAGCGGCATTTTAACTAATTTAGGTTTGATGAGCGCTTTTGAATAAGGGGGTGTGTTTTGTAATTTAAGTATTTACATCTATTAATTATATAAAATGTACAAACGTGTAACGTGTCACTTGTGAATTGTATTTTATTGGTAAAACTCACACCATGCAGTGAACTGTTTTACGGAGTAAGCGACCTATGTATGTGCTCTGGCACTGAATTTGCGAGGCAGGTGTAGAAAACAAGATATTCTTCTAGTTATTCATAAAACTGAATATTTAATGAATTGCAGCTTTTGGACCTGGGTATGTCCTAAAACTACGACCATGACCACTTGGGGGTGGGCAGCAGCATCCCTGGAGTGCTGTGGAGATACTGCGATCGCCAACCCGCATGCCAAGCGTGGTGATTATGGCATATAACCCCCCGTAAATTTGGGGGAGGCCTATGTCCAGCAGTGGACATCGTTTGGCTGATATGGTGGAATAAGCTTTTGTTTGCTTCTAGGCTGGAAGACGATTGAAGAGAACCAGATATACACACAACAAGAATACGAGGAGTTCGAAAGGAGGCGTTTGGAGGAACTGAGATATCTGCAGTCACGAGGCTTGGTATGTAGTTGTTTAACAGTTTCATCAAACAACGTTACACGGGTGTTTTTTTTTTAATTCCGTGAATTGCTAGGGCAAAGAAAGGTGTTTTTTTTTAATTCCGTTAATTGCTAGTGCACATTCCTGAATTGAAATACAGTAACATTCTCTAAGACACTAGTATCCTATGTCAATGATGACGTGCGTGTCATTCGAATTCTGAATATTGGCATACGAGACATTAACTTTTGCTTAACTCCACGTTAACTCTTACGGCTGTTTTGCATTAACCCTTGAATAATTAATTAAATAACAAGAAAACTAAAAAAACGTGTTTCTTGTATTTGGAATAACTAAATTAATCATTTAACATGAAAACTAAAAAAAAGTTTTCTTGTATTTGGAATAACTAAATATGCTACGTCGTTTATATTGCTATACGCGACTATACGCTTGAAGGAACGGAAATCAATAAAAACACCCTGTATAGTGGTTTTTCTCATATAACTGACACCTTACAAACATGGCTCTTATCAAAATAGAGAAAACACCTCGCACAGTTTTGGATATATTCACCGTAAGCGGAGTGTCAGCACAACATTACATGACTGATGAGATGAGACCTGAGAAACTCCATCTTAATGAACCTGATATCGAAAAAGGGTTGCCACTTTGACGTTTATATTTATTTATTTATTTAAACTTTATTGCACAGTAACAAGTTACAGATACAAAAGGCGAACTTAATGCCATAAGGCATTCTCTACAGTCAACCTTCAGGGTAAACAGAGAATTAATATAGTAGGTGCAAGACAAGACTAGAATAAAGAGACGAACATAGCCGACAAATGATTAGTCGTTTTACGTAAAATAGTTATAGGATAAAGTACATGTTACATACTTAATATAATATAATACAATATAAGTACAATATACCATACATATGTTAAAGAAAAAGGGACGAAACAAAGTTTAGTTCACAGAGTTTTGTTAAGTTAATGAGGAGGTAATTAAAAAAACATTAAATACGTTAATCTCAAATTAAAGGGAAAAATGAAAAAATAAGTAGTAAGCAGGCCTTACTGCTTAGTACAAAATTAGTTTAGTATAGAATGGCGCATCGTTACTGACGATTTCTCAATATAATTTGAGACGTCGGTGCAGTTAAAACAAGCCTAAGTCTTCTAGGTAAGAGGGAACTAATGAAAGATTTCGTACCCGAGCTTGATTGTTCCAATAAATCAGTGGCTAGACAGATTGGCCGCGTATGCAAGATGGCGCTGGTTCGAATCCTGCGGAACACATTTTTAGGGCTCCGTAGCCAAATGGCAAAAAACGGAACCCTTATGGATTCGTCATGTCTGTCTGTCCGTCCGTATGTCACAGCCGATTTACTCGGAGACAATGACCACTACAATTATGAAATTTGGTGTGAAGGTGTGTGATACGAACCGCGATAGAAATATGATGTGAAATTACGAAAACAACATCCCATACATGTAACAGGGGGTCAATTTTTTTTGTATTCACATAGTCGTATGGGGTATCTATGGACTCTGTAGGCCTTATAAAAAACTTTTCCATTTAAGTCAACTGTTGGTGAGATATTAGCCGTCAAAGTCGTAAAAAGTGTCCCCCCCCTCTAGTTTCCAAACTATGAAGTTTAAAATTCTGAAAAAAATCAAGATGATGTACATTAATAAATCCTTTTAACGATTTTTGGTTTGAACAAGATAGGTTCAATGATTTTTGAGTTATTGCTGACAAACTGTATTGCCAAAACAAGGGGGGCGTAAGTGCCGTAAGTTTCCTATGAAGATACGACCTTTTTTGATGAAATGTATTGAATAGTGGTTTTAATGTAGATTAGGAGGTGTCGGTACGGAACCCTTCTTTGTGCGTGGTCCGACCCGCACTTGGGCGGTTTTTCCCCCTTCATTTTGAATATTTAGAATTTTCGTTAGCAGGCGTTACTGCTTTATACAAAATTAATAAATTGATATTTTACTGCTTAACAGGTGGACGCTCACGGTCGCCCTGTGCCCGGTGCTCACCAGCAGTTGCAACAATACCAGCACCAACAACTGATGGCACAGCAGCAGCAGCATCACCAACAGCAACAGCAATTCCAACAACCGGACTACCATCAGCAGCAATACCAGGGGCAACCTCTGTACCAAGTTCATCCTCAGGGGCAATTCCAACAACCTCAAGGACAGTATCAGGCGCATCAGCCACAAGGGCAATATCAGGCTCATCCGCAAGGGCAATTCCAACCACCACCTCAAGGACAGTTCCAAGCTCAACCACCTCAATATCAGGGCCAACAGCCTCAGGGACAATTCCAAGCTCAGCAGCCGCCTCAAGGACAACATCAGGCTCAACAGCCGCCTCAAGGCCAATATCAGGCTCAACAGCCGCCTCACGGGCAACCGCAGGCCCAACACCAGGAGTACCAAGCTAAACCGCAACAAGCGCAATACCAGCAGCCAGGTCAAGGTCAGGCTCAACAGAATGTTAACGTGAATCAGGCTTCTCAAGGTCAAGGACAGGCACCTCCGGCCCAAGGTCAGGTACCTCCGGCTCAAGGCCAGGCACCTCTGGCTCAAGGCCAGGCCCCTCCAGCCCAAGGTCAGGCACCTCTGCCCCAAGCACAGGCACCTGCGTCCCAGGGTCAGGCACCTCCAGCCCCTGCCCAGACACACGACACCAACCCTAAGTAATCATACCTTGTGAAATTGTGAATGTGTTAGCGCGGACGTTTTTGTCTCAAAATTTGTTTTTGTTTTCGTAATGTGCCGAGTTAGTATCTATCAGTTGTTTCAAAACATATAAGTGGAGTTTATGTAAAATGCTATGAAATATAACTTGTTATGGCATATTGTAGTTTTTTCTACACTATTGTAGTTCCTTTATCACAGATAAGTATGTCCCGTTTCAGCTTCGATAAAAATAAAAAATATTACGTGGTCTACAGCTCACGGAACCACTATATCTACAGTTGACGAAGCTTAAGCAAAATTGCTTTCGTATATCCAGTTTTCCAGCTGTTCTCTACAGAGGGCCTACTCCGAACTTCGAAAATCGAACTTCGTATCGTGCCGTCCCTTTCCGTCATATATAGTGTATAACACGAGAGTGAAAGGGACGGCACGACACGAAGTTCGAAGTTTGGAGTAGGCCCTCTGGTCGCATTCTTAACCGATTCTCATGAAATATTATGAGCAGTTTTGATAATTATATAGATTTTTTGTCGATTCAGTTTTTGAAGCCTTTCAGCTCGTAGTACTACGAGCTTTTCTAAGGAAATGTTAGTTTAACTTGTTTGTACCAGATAACACTACTGTTTTATCTGCCTGTCTATCGCACTTGCGTATTCGAGTGACAAGGGGCAGCGGTCGTACGGTTCTTACTAAATACCACAACGGCGCTACAATCTATGTAGAGTATTTCACTGATATCTCTCTCTCAGTCTATTTATTTTAATTTGTGGTCTAGAACACACAGAGCCACTAGGTATTAGGATTCCTTAGTCATTGGCTATTATTACTTCTAATCCATTATTATTAGAATACACTATGTATAGCAAAGTGGATCTCTTTCGGGCTTGCGTTTTCGGCGACAGTAGGATTTCTACTTAAGCGAAGAGTATCCAGGAACCTCTGAAGCTTTTGTGATTCATTATTTACCAAATATTACTATGAATGCTACGAATCCGAGGCTATGAAAAAAATATATATTTATAATTGGCCTATTATACTTACATTACTCTTTGCCTACCTCTTTCATTAGCAATTATATTCTTTGTTCATTACACAGACTCACTAATGCATAAATCAGTAAGTTTGAGAGGTCTTCACCTGTCAGTGTCTCCGCTTTCATAACTGTAAATTGCACTGAGAAGACGTTTGTGACGTCTTGGATTATATGGGATTTGACATTTTGGTGTACTTTTACATGGAGAAAATTCGTTAACAACCGAAAATGATCGTACTATCCGTCCCGTTCTAACTCGTCGGCCTGTTTAGCCTAGTTGGTAGTGACACTGCCTCCGACGCTAGAGGTCCCAGGTTCGAATCCCGGTAAGGGCATTTGTGCTGCAGTAACATTTGTTCCTGAGACTTGGATGTTTTCTATGTATTAAAGTATATATCTATTAAATATAACGTCGTCTAGTACCCATAACACAAGCCTTATTGAGCTTACTATGGGACTAGTTCGATTTGTGTATAAAATTGTCCCATAATGAAAAATCACCTTGCTTAACACGCGCTTAACACTACGAGTATATACGGATCTGTTGGTATGAAAGGTTGGTAATTGAGGTATGAATCTATGTAAAGCCTAACAACTTTCTATCTTCTGGCAATTTCCATTACTCCGAACATATAAACAACTAATGAATATTTGATGTAACTCAATGTGATTTAAATAAATCTTTATTTCCAATACTATTTTTAAACATGACGTTGTTAGGTAAAATATTAGTATTGTAAGTCAAATGTTGCTCCCAAATTTTGTTATTCAATAACGTTAAATGTTAAGTGTGTCATGAAAGATTTGTGAAAAATGCGTCATTATAAAGTTTGCATAACGCCGTGAGTCTGTTCCCACAGACTCACGGCGTTAAGTAAGCAGACTCGCAGTATTAAGCCAGACGATTTTTCATATAGTTCTCTCGTTAATCCTTATGGCACACCAAAATGAGTTAGAATGGGACAACTAGTACGATATTAACGAATTGTCCCGATTTAAAAAAACACACCATGTCACACCAGAGTGAATTTAGTAAACATCACAACGATACGTCAAAAACAAAACGGTACCGAAAGTGCAATAGATATTGTGAAAATTACGAAATTATATGTATCAGAACTCAACAATCTTTATTTACAAGTAAGCAGAAATGTGGTACGTAGTGCAATGGTGCCGGAGCAGTTTAAAATCAGTGAAAATGTCCAGAGAAAATATCAGTTTTCATTGGTAAGAAACTTTTGCTATTATTTCAAAAATTGCACGAACATTATGCAACATAATAGTCTGAGATAGACTACAGATGCTGGATACTACAAAATGTACCTTTTGCGTAGTTCCAAATTCATTTCAGAAAGGATTTTTGGTAAAAATTCATCTGTCGTGAACAGGGCTAGTGCTGTTACTTAATGAAAAAAAAATATGTCGACAATTTATCGATATGAATTATTGCGTTAAATTATTAATTACATGGTTATTTGTCAACTTTAGATTTCCGAATAATAATTTACTTCAAAAATGGATTGACGCAGTAGGACGCAATAATTGGACGCCGACCAAACATCACAGAATCTGCTCCAAACATTTTAAAAGTGACTTTTATGTTACTAAGAACAATAAAAGATTATTATTGCCAGATGCAATACCTACAATATTCCAGATGCCCCTTGAGGTAAGTTGGGAAAGATCAATATTTATTTACTGAATTTTCAGGGACCGCTTCAGATGAGTTGGTTTGGTTTAGGTTTAGGCATAATATGTTAAGACGTTGCATACATTAATATTTTTTTATCTGAGAGAAATATTTTGATCTAAATGAGCTAAGATAATTTGTTTTATGACAAAACTGGATTATAAACGCATATATAAATAAATAAGTATATATTAGGGGACAATTTCTTATAAAAATCAAACTAGTCCCATAGTAGGCTCAATAAGGCTGGTGTTATGGTCTAGACGACGATGGGGCGCTAGTCGGGTAACCTCCACGAGTGTCTGGGCTCTTCCAGTTCCTCTGGACCCTCGCGGGTCTGGGGGAAGGGGAAGGGTTCTGGCCGGTACGCCCTGGAGGCAACCATAACCTAAAGTTTCAAATAAACATTTGAGTATAAAATGCTTAAAATCATTAGTCATTACCTACTACATAACTACATAATTTTAATTTGTAGGATATATTAGAATCTTTTGACGTTTGACGACCACTTTGGCTTAGTTGGTAGTGACCCTGCATACGACAGGGTTCGAATCCCGGTCAGGACATTATTTGTGCATTTATCGCGATTTGTGCATTTATCAGGATACCCAGGGAGGACCCAGGGGTCTTGGATGTTTTCTATGCATTTATCTATATAAGTATGTATATCGTCGTCTAGTACCCATGGTTAGTACAAGCTTTGCTTAGTTTGGGACGAGGTCGATTTGTATAAGATTGTCCCCTAATATTTATTTATATTTATTATTGATATTGAATGCAGTTTGTGTTTTTAATTTCATAAATATTTCAACAAAGTAAAAGAGTAAGATATACGACTTAAGAATATCAATAGTAATTGAATATCGATGTCGATATTTCGTAGTAAATTATCTTTCACTGCACTAACTCTCGTCACGAAGCGATGAATAGTTGAGACAATGACAGATGAAGACCTGTCAGACTACATGATATCTATTTCTTTCTTACTTACTGATAAGTACGTTAGTGGAAATAGATCGGAAGTATAGAAAACGTTCAACTTATTAGCGCTTATCTGCTTTTCTCTGATATCTGTGGTAAACACAGTGTCGCTTCAAACAGTTTACGTATGGCAATAATGTGAATACGTCATGTATAGTCAGCATGGTGTGTATTGGCTTCGTGTTGATATTTGAATAATATGAAGTTTGATCTTCGTCAGATGTTGTGTCGCTTTCAGGACCACAAACCTCGATTATAAAACGTTCAGTCTGGGATTCGATTAAAGGACCTTTATTCCTATAATCGTCTTCATTTTTTTTTACATGGTCACAGCAGTTGGTCCAGTTTTCTTGAGTGACTTCCTAAATAGTAGTAATAAATTAAATAAAAACAGATAAAGCATAAATTACATAAACTCAATTCGATATAATTTATACTACTCAACTAAATTCTAAACATCAAAGTATTTTTTATACCTGAAAACTATCTTCAACAAGCTATAGGCATCATTATCTAGAGAAACATTTTTGGTGGCCACTTTTGATTTTAGAATGCCCCAAATCGTCTCAATAGGATTCATATGACAGTGATAATCTTATCACTTTGTGTCCATGTGTAGAGAGAATAGTGTCTATTTCATATATTGGTTCCGGTTTGTGAGGTCTCAAAATCTCAACCAATTTATCTTTGGTTGCCTTTTGTAAACATGAAATGTTATTCGAACGGAGCCACTCTGCAATTATATGTTTTCTATCACCAGATGTTGGTGGTTTATTAATGCGAAAAGAATGGTACCGGGCATTATCCATCACTATACATGTGGGTTCACTCAAATTAGGAATTAGTTTCTGAGTAACCCATTTGTTAAAATTGTCTTTATTCATCGAATCATGATAATCGGCTTTTTTTTCTTTATCATTGTACACTAGGAGAGCATTAGGAACAAATCCGGATGATCCCCCAGCATGTACAGTAATATATCGTTTCCCCGTTGAAACGGCTTTCGATACTCCGGGTTCATTGTCGCTCTGCCAACATTTTGCGTGGTTTAGAGAAGTATGAATATAGGTCTCGTCCAAATAAACAATTGGCAATTGGCGATTTTATCCCTAGCTTCTTTAATTTCATCCAAATAGCTTTCACGCCAAACCACAATATCGGAACGCTCCATTAATAGAGCGTTGGTTTCTGCATTTTTTATATCTGAATCCCATACTGTGCATCAGTTTTTGCATGTACGAGGGTAAAACTGAAAGTTTCGGGAATAGAAGAAAATATGCAGTATAAGTGAGTTTATTTATTTTTATTGTTTTTCAAAATATTCTCCTTTGTATTTCATGCACTTATGCATGCGTTCAAACCAGTCCATAAAGCACTTTTTGAACTCTGAAGTAGGGGTCGACAAAATGGCTATTTTATAGGCCTCCACTGCTTCTTCTGGCGTCTGAAACCGCTGACCACGCAGTTTGTCCTTGATTCTGGGGAATGTAAAAAAGTCGTTGGGACTTAAGTCAGGGCTATATGGAGGGTGGTCCAATATTTCGACTTTTTCACCGTCCAGGTTCTCAGTTGTTGTCCGAGCGGTGTGTGGGCTGGCGTTGTCGTGGTGAAGGATGATGCGACGACTAGGGTTTGTTTTTCGGAGTTCAGCAAAGACGTTCGGCAAACAAATAGTGGTGTACCAATCAGCATTGACTGTTCTACGATCCTCAAGAGCCACAGTAGCTACGTGACCAGATTTAGAGATAAACGTAGCCACCATCTTCTTAGCCGTACTGCGAGAACGAACAACTTTTGTGGGTTTGAGCTCGTCTTCGAAGACCCATACTCGGGATTGGTTTTTAGTTTCAGGCTCATAAGCGTATATCCACGACTCGTCACCTGATACTATGCTAAAAACAGCATTTGAGCGTCCCTTGTTAAATCTTTTCAAAGTTTTGCGGCACCAATTGACACGGACTATTTTCTGCTCGTCAGACAATAGGTGAGGTATCCAACGGGAAAATAACTTTTTCACGCCTAATTCTTCTTTTAAAATAATTTGTATTTGACTCATTCCAATACCCAGGTGCTCTTGAATTTCCCGATATGTCACATGTCGGTCTTCATTTATCAGACGACGCACAACATCGACGTTTTCTTGCGTGACTGCCGATTTTGGTCGACCTTCACGCACTTCGTCGGTGAGGGATACACGGCCACGTTGAAATTCTGAATACCACCTGTATATTGTAGTCTTTGAAGGAGCTTCAATATTAAAAGCAGCAACCATCCGCTCTTCACATTGTTTTTGTGTTAGTCCACTTTTAAAGTCATAATAAATCATAGCTCTGAAATTTTCACGGCACAATTCCATTTTAAGCAGTGACTCGACGACTTCAATAAACAATTGAAACCGAACCATACTTTTTTTTTTCTAAGTGGCCAGTGTGTTGAGATAAGGAAACTTCAGAGATTATAAAAAGGTATAATACATGTTAAAAATAAATTAATAAGTATTCGATTCCCGCCACTTTCAGTGCAAGCCTCGTATTCTCTGCTGTCTGTAAATCCAATGTCTTTTTTCAAAGCCAGAAGCAGAGTTTTGATACTTGGTACTTGTTTTCGCACGGCATAAAATTCATGAATTTTCAAATTCATGAATTCATTTGGCAAAGTCGAGACCGTTTCATTATTTATAGAAATATTTTTAATCGTAGATCTACAATACACCTAAAATGAGAAAATAATATCTATTAAGTTTAATTATAACTACTAACCAGTTCAATACAACCGCACTATAAAGTGTCAGTACCGGTCATGTCAGTAACCAATTGCAAAACATTTTTCAATGGAATGCTATTCAATCCTTAGTCCTTTCTTTGCTTTAAATATTGTTTTATATATCTTTTTCGGCATTTTTATGATAAAATCGTTTAAATCGCGATATATTTTCTTTTTGTTTACATCGGTGACATTCGATGACATTCAACGTCTGAGGGCGTACCGCGAACTTCGAAAATCGAACTTCGCATCTCACCGTCCCTTTCTTTCATATAGTGTATTACACGAGAGTGAAAGGGACGGCACGACACGAAGTTCGATTTTCGAAGCTCGCCGTACGCCCTCTGATGTCAAAGAGTAGTCATTGCCAGTAGAAGAAATTAATATCACTGAAAATCCGCAACGTGGCTAGGGTCAAATAGAAAGTTGTTAGGCTTTAATGATAGAAACCAAAGACTACTATGAATATAATAGAAACTTTTTCATTTTGATGTTGCACGTCAAAGTTATCCGAAAGTCAACGTTATACTGTTATATTATAAATAAATACTACTATGAAAATAAATGTTATAAGTATTATAAACACAAAATACAATATATATTTACTAAGAAAAACAAACATTCGTATAAGTATTATATTCTTTGAATTCATACTTCAATTGGTAGGTACTGTGTTTCATTATATTGCTGATATTAAAACCTTCCACATTTACGATGTCAAAGAAATTCAAAGATGGGAGAGAAGTGATTTGTAAGAACAGCACAAGTAAGTTTTTGATGAATGATGATATACTTAGCTAGTACAGTCAACAGCAAAAGTAGATGATCATTTTAGTACTTTATCACACTAACATAACATTACTGCGACAGTTGGGATGCGTCAGAGTAGGGAAAGTGACAAGGTACTATCATATACATTTGCTGTTGACTGTACATTGTAATAAAATTATTTGTTGTTGTCGGTAAATATAATTCGACCGGGTTGAATTGGATGGGTAAGTTCCGGTTTCAATAAGTATTTATTTAAGTATAATGTTTTCTACACTATGTACCGTGTAGATACTCCGTATGTACATATAGTCGACGAAGCTGAATGTTTAAATACTTTGAATAGATTCCAAAAGTGACGAATATTCAATTTCGTCTGTAGTCAATATCAGATGTAGCATACGTTTATTGGACGATTCACATCAACGGCTAGAGTCGGCGCGCACCCCACTAGAGTCAAAGGAATTCGAACCCTCCATACAGAAGTTAGATTGTGATTTGAATGGGTTGCAGCCGGTCGCTGCCGTTTGGATACGAAGTCTCGCTTCTGCATGATGGGTTCGAATTCTTTTGACTCTAGTGGGGTGCGCGCCGACTCCGGCCGTTTGGTGTCAATGGTCCATATGAATTCGTTCATAATTATGCGTTAGCTACTTGCTAATTGTGATGCGGACTGTACCTACAAGGTTCAAAAACATGACCTAAAATCTAAATCGGTACATGACATTTTGTGATACCATTTTTGTTATATTATAACATTCAGCATATATTAAACTTAGTTACGTTTTAACCAATGTCGACGCAACGAAAAAGAGGGGTGTTATTTTATCAATCACCAATTCTTGATGAGAAAGATAGGTAGTTCAACCGAGTTAAATTCCACACCAAGTGTATTACTGGAATCACTTGAAATAGTTTGATTAGTTTAATCCATGGTAATTTATTGCATTTTTGAGTAAATATAGAAAACAACCCGGGTATGTTCTAAGACTACGACCAGGACCACCGGGGGATGGGCAGCAGCATCCCTGGAGTGCGGTGGAGATACTGCGATCGCCAACCCGCATGCCAAGCGTGGCGATTATGGCATATACCCCCCGTAAATTTGGGGGAGGCCTATGTCCAGCAGTGGACGTCCTTTGGCTGATATGGTGGATAGAAAACGTCACGTAAGTAGGTATGTACGTGACGTTTTTAATTATCAATCAATGGTATAGTAGCGTTGTGTTGTCGATACAAACAATTAGCCACTTATCGATTTTATCTTTAGATAAAGAACATTAGGTAAGGTGGAAATACAGGAGGAACGTTAGTAGTTTGATATAGGTTAAGAATGTCGTTTGGTGTTGTGTGATGGAATCGAAACGGTCGAGTTACTACGAGAGGAAGTATGGGGAAAGGAAGCGGCCTAAACCTAAAGTTCTGGTAAGTACTGACTGATACAAGAATACGCGTAGAATTGCAGGTGTCCAATTAATTAATTAATTGTGGTGGCGTAGAATTGTAGGTTGCAGGTATCTCTTAAGACCATATTTCAAGACTTATTATAACGTAATTAGCAACAAGTTTGATGTTTAGTTTGACAGAAAGCGAAAGTGCTCATGATTATCGTATGCCGCTTATTAAGGTATGTACAGTGGAATCGATTAATCATGTATATTACTTATACGACTAAAATATCTATAGGTACGCTCAATCTTACGCGTAACGTACATAACGTTGAACCCGCTCAAATGTATGAGCGCCCGCTAACCGCCCACCGCCGGCGGCCTGACCGCGACCTGAAGGTTAACTTCCACCAAACTGCTCGCATCGCATCGGATCGGAACAGATTTTACAATATTTAAACTATATTACACTTTCGAAAAACATAGATTTCCTGTGGTCGAATAGTCAAGCGAATGCTCCCCTTCCAGCCAGCTATTCGGTTCTTTTTTGAGCTGTGAAGTAAATGCGGGCTGAAAGTCAGCGCTGTACACAGCCGACTAGGCTCGCAGCAAACGCTGAGCCTGAACCTATTGTCGCACCGATTAATTAATTGATCGAATGTTGTTTTAATTTTTAATTTAATTGTGTTCTTCCTCTGTTTGTTTGTATTGTTTTGGTTTTTGCAGTAAATCATTATTTATTTTATTTTGTTAAATCATGTATGTACACATATTTAAAGTATAGTATATTAGTAAGCCGCGCACAGCACAGCATACTTTCGACTACGAGCGCGTGTCGCGGAACGGAAGACGTCTGCGCCGCGGGTAAGCTGTTGTGCGCGGCTTGCTAATATAGACTTTAAATACTCGTACTGCGTATATGATTTAATATTGTTTAAAGATTGTGATATCCGCTCCGATTCGATGCGATGCGAACAGTTTGGTAGAAATAATCCTTAAGGGCGTGCAATGAAAAATATCGCGCGTACATTGAAACGCCATTCTGACCAGATTAGACAACAATGACTGATTTTACGATATTAAGATTCTTGACTCCTTCAGGTTTCTCTGATTAATGATTATAAACGAAACATAATGTCGTAAAATTTTCTTGTTAGAAAATAATCCAAAATTGAGTGTTAAGCAAGTACCTAATTACGAGCAGCAGACCTGTTCTTTTTTTTTAAATATTAAAATTTTCAAAATCTGTCTTGACAAAATTTCACAAGAACCGGTTGAGAAATGCGACCTGTGATTGAGGAGAACAGCCGGACATATGAAAGAGTTTATGCCGAAGCTGAAATGGAGACCTTCGTTTCACACAATCAAGACAAATGATGGTACTCTTCCTCATCTAAAACAACGTCACACACCTGTACCTAAATATTCTAGGTAGGTAACATTAGTCTGATTTTTGCGTTTTCGTGCCTAATCAAATGGACCTATGCACCGGGTTTCTGAGTTTTTGTACTTATTGTGCACAGAGAAAGTAGTTATTACTAGTAAGCCGACTTCGTGAGATTAGATTATGAGATTGCCTATGTAGGTAATTGAAATATTTACACGACAGAGGTTACGTACAAATCCATTTGACCTACCACAAACAAAGCTTGACATTATTTCTTTTCACAGTTGGTTAATTAGCTCCTTTGCTAATAATGACTTAATGACAATGAATGATCTATTCGCAGCGTAATCATTTTAAAGTCTTAAACTACTTATAATTTATTTTCAGTATTTTCTACAAGCCGCATTTCCAATTGACCTGGTTCCGTTGTAATAAAGTCAATGTTCCTTGCCTTTAATAAAATCACTAGGTGACGGAGTACTTCATTAGCCCCTCTAGGGAGCACCTAGGTAGTTTATAAAATGTATTTCCACTTGCACTCGCTTGTTAAAGTAGTTTTTTCTATAAATCAATTTAGACCAGTAATTGGGTCCGCTAAAAGAGCGAACAGGCTGTAACGTATTTTTTCCTTCACTAATGAATGAATTAAAGAGTGTATTTACCTACTTACTCGTAGCCCGAAACTTCGTCCGCGCAGAGATAATTAATTTATCTGAGGCGCATGCTTTATTATCGTAACTTCCACCCCCATTTCACCCCGTTAAGGAATGATTTCCGTGATAACTACTATCCGTGGTCGTTCCCAGGGTCTCAAACAATGTCCGTTTGTAGACAGACAAAGTTACCTACTTTCTCATGTATAATTGACCGAGCGAGCGAAGCGTCTCCGTTTCAGCTTTCGACAAAAAATCTTTCGTATTTCTGTCCGAATTTCTCCTCTACAGGTCGCATTTCTTAACCTATTCTTGTGAAATTTTATGAGCAGGTTCTATAATTATACATATAGGTAGATATTTTTTGTCGAGTCAGTTGTTGGAAATTTGAAATTTGAATGAAATGTTTTTTGCGGGGTCTACAGTTCACAGAGCTACTACTCGTAGTATTAGTATGGATAATAACTTCAACAATATGAATATAGTTCCAAAACATGAATGAACCAGAACCATTTTGCCTTTATCTGCAAAATAAAAGTCCAGAAAAATGAAATTTTTATAATAAATACAAGTCGTACCTATATTTATTTTTCATGGCGTTATTGATCTACATCTGTTATGTCAACCATTTTAAAGATAATTTATAACTTTTAATGAATTTATAACATTTTATTCTTTCTACTGATGTAAAGGTCTTTGTGTATTATGTTATTCCGTATTCTGTAATCTATTTACATTTCAATTCCAAGTCATAATAGTAGGCGTCTCCGTTATCATATCACTAGATAGTATGCTGCGTGAGTTCAGTCAAATATGTATATTGCCAATTGCTATCTCAGAATATTAAGGATGACCCGAGCTAAGTTTCGCGTGCGGCCTTCGGTTATACTGCGCGCGGGTTTAACTAAGTGTAGTTTATTACTTATTCTGTGGTATATTACTAATTCGTTTTGCATGCACATACTATTATCTATGTAATTCACAAAAAATCGCGTCACTTGCCAAGCGATTATTGTGCCGGTACCTAAGACACACTGTTAATTAGATTAGATTATCTACGAGTTACGTGCTTAGCAGAAGTAAGAGATTACGAGCGTGCGAGATGTATGGATGGTTAGATGATATTGTACTTATATGTAGGTATAACACTAGTACGAGTATATAAGGAAATGGAGTAGTGGAATAAATCGGTAGTCAGAAGTCAGTGTTCAGAGTAGTACTGTCTGTTACTGAGTGTGGACTTCGATAGTTCAACCTCCCTCTAGCTGCTCCCCCATCAACATTTCATATTGCTAGGCAAGTAGACGCCATCTTCAACCGCCAAGCACTGCCTGACAAAATTATTTTAGACTAAATTACTTTTGCCGCAAATATTTTCCCATGCCGCATCCGTAGGTACTTCCGTACCTTGCCCGAAAAACGGGAAATGCGATACGAGTATTTGAAATTTGCTTCTTGACTATTTTTTAATGGTGCCATTCGAATCAGTTTTTAGGGAGTATAAAAAGTCTCTATGGGACCAGCTACACTACAGTTAGTGCACAACAAAAGCCACAAATTTAAGACATATAGTTCGCCGCCAGCTGTCTTGTAAGCGGCTCTACAAATGAACATTATATTGTGACGTCACATTGTAATATTACAACTCAACGTTATATGGGAAAATAAATAAGTTGCTGTCATGGTTGTGAAATACTGCGTTTCGGTACACAGTGTCATACATGTTTTTTTTGTTTTCTCATAAGGATATTTTCCTTTTGGTATCCATTAATTTACGGCGGCGGATTAGATTATTATTTATTGGCGGATTTAAAAAAATCGTAGAGATTCGAATTTTTGAAGTCACATATTTTATGATATTGAGAAATTTTAATAATTTGAAAGGGTCTAGCAGGCTAAGCTAACAAAATGTTTTTATATGTACATGTAGTTGACAACTGTGGCTTATTAAGTCATTTTTTTAGTTGTGTCTTCGCGAGAAGTGGCAAAAAAATGAAGCGAAAATAAACCATTTCTTTTTCATCCAAGTTCTTGGATAATCGTCTGTAAAAATATGCATTATGAACCCCATTTTGTGCTCCTTACTTCGGAATTTATTTGGTTACTCTCGCTTGCTTGGTTTAAAAACTACCTTGATATTTTGACATTTTCGTGAATAAGTCTGAAACAAAAGAAGATCGAAGGCTGATATTACGCATACAGTGTTCTTAGGTCCTGCCACTACTGCACCTCAAATTACACCCAAATCCCTTGCGGGGCCACTCTTGTAGCTTACCCTATCATCATCCTCCTAGCGTTATTCCCAGTACAGTTGCATCCTGAAGGATGCCTGGGGTCCGCTACCTAAATCCCAAGAGTTGGCGTAGGCACTAATTTTTACGGAAGCGGCTGCCGTCTGACTTTCCAACCCGAAGGGGAAACTAGACCTTATTGGGATTAGGCTTGTCAAGTGAGTGGGCAACTTGACTGTTAGAAGTTCTCAAGCCACCCGGAGGCCTCTAACTTGGCTTAACGACTGCTATTATATATATATACAGCAACCGGGATCAACGGCTTAACGTACCTTCCAAAGCACGGGAGCGCTCAGTTAGTAACCACTCAAAGCGGTCACCCATCCAAGGACTGACCTCGCCCGACATTGCTTAACCTCGCATACCGCACGCGGTACGCGGGCGCCGCTGGGACACGAACGCTTATATGTATATATATATATATATTTATATACAGGGTGTGGCCTGTAATAGGAGCAATAAATTTAAAGGACGCTTCCTTAGATCATCTGCAGTAACCTCTTGTGTCCAAATCTTTTTTTGTCTTTTTTCAATTGGGAGAAATTTTGATCTAAAGTTACGACCTCCAAGTAATGGATCTTGGCACCCAGAGATTATAGCGCGGCAGTCAATGCTGATTTTGAGGTTGCTTCAAATTATGACTCATAATCGTTGTCGCATTTTTGGTTTGAAAGAATATTTTTGAGGTTTTTTAAAAAAAATATATAAATTTTTGTCTTTTTTGAATAAATTGTTATTACGAGGCTTGCACTGAAAGTGGCGGGAATCGAATACTTATTAATTTATTTTTAACATGTATTATACCTTTTTATAATCTCTGAAGTTTCCTTATCTCAACACACTGGCCACTTAGAAAAAAAAAAGTATGGTTCGGTTTCAATTGTTTATTGAAGTCGTCGAGTCACTGCTTAAAATGGAATTGTGCCGTGAAAATTTCAGAGCTATGATTTATTATGACTTTAAAAGTGGACTAACACAAAAACAATGTGAAGAGCGGATGGTTGCTGCTTTTAATATTGAAGCTCCTTCAAAGACTACAATATACAGGTGGTATTCAGAATTTCAACGTGGCCGTGTATCCCTCACCGACGAAGTGCGTGAAGGTCGACCAAAATCGGCAGTCACGCAAGAAAACGTCGATGTTGTGCGTCGTCTGATAAATGAAGACCGACATGTGACATATCGGGAAATTCAAGAGCACCTGGGTATTGGAATGAGTCAAATACAAATTATTTTAAAAGAAGAATTAGGCGTGAAAAAGTTATTTTCCCGTTGGATACCTCACCTATTGTCTGACGAGCAGAAAATAGTCCGTGTCAATTGGTGCCGCAAAACTTTGAAAAGATTTAACAAGGGACGCTCAAATGCTGTTTTTAGCATAGTATCAGGTGACGAGTCGTGGATATACGCTTATGAGCCTGAAACTAAAAACCAATCCCGAGTATGGGTCTTCGAAGACGAGCTCAAACCCACAAAAGTTGTTCGTTCTCGCAGTACGGCTAAGAAGATGGTGGCTACGTTTATCTCTAAATCTGGTCACGTAGCTACTGTGGCTCTTGAGGATCGTAGAACAGTCAATGCTGATTGGTACACCACTATTTGTTTGCCGAACGTCTTTGCTGAACTCCGAAAAACAAACCCTAGTCGTCGCATCATCCTTCACCACGACAACGCCAGCCCACACACCGCTCGGACAACAACTGAGAACCTGGACGGTGAAAAAGTCGAAATATTGGACCACCCTCCATATAGCCCTGACTTAAGTCCCAACGACTTTTTTACATTCCCCAGAATCAAGGACAAACTGCGTGGTCAGCGGTTTCAGACGCCAGAAGAAGCAGTGGAGGCCTATAAAATAGCCATTTTGTCGACCCCTACTTCAGAGTTCAAAAAGTGCTTTATGGACTGGTTTGAACGCATGCATAAGTGCATGAAATACAAAGGAGAATATTTTGAAAAACAATAAAAATAAATAAACTCACTTATACTGCATATTTTCTTCTATTCCCGAAACTTTCAGTTTTACCCTCGTAATATCACTCCAGTAGAGTAAAAAAGTACAGACAAGCTACATTTGCGAAAAAAAAAAATCCAAAAAAAACTTTTTTTTTCAATTATAATCATTTGGAAATAATTGCTGGAGAGCTCAATAGTGTACCGTTTAATTTTTTGCTCCTATTACAGGCCATGTATATATATATATAAATCTTATATATATAAATCTTTTCTCAAACATGCAATGAAATTTCGTCCTTACGTGCGTTATAACAAGCTTCAAAGTATCACGTTGCAGGCGGAACAACTGTAAAGGAATTTCATACAAAATTGAAGGCCTAGGCAGGGAAGTATTTTTTAAAATTAATGTCAAACATGGCGTCTGGTAATATTGTTTTTTGATGGTGTATTTTTTTATTTCATTGCATACGAGTATGTTTGAGAAAATCACTACCTACACAAATCTCGGCGAGAAACGTTGGGTTGCAGGCCGCATATCCCTATCCGGTATATCTACTTGGCCTGCAACCCTTCGTTTCCCGGCCTCTACAGTAATGTACTATGATTCCAATGGGAAACCGTTAATATGAAATGCGTTTAATAAGATGTTTTTCTATTAAGTAGGGTCGTTAGGCCGGTTACGCGACCAGCATCAGTTTGTAACCACCTGAAGGACGAGATTTTTTCATAATTCATATTTTTACAGACACTAGTGAGGTGTACACATTTTATTTGGAAGTTATTGAATAGGAATCTATAAAAAAAAACCGGCCAAGAGCGTGTCGGGCCACGCTCAGTGTAGGGTTCCGTAGTTTTCCGTCCGTCACATTTTTTTTTTTTTTTTTAAATTACAAAAACTATTCAACCTATCAAGTTCAAAATAATTTTCCTACAAAGTTTTTATAAAGTTCTACTTTTGAGATTTTTTTCATATTTTTAAAACTTATGGTTCAAAAGTTAGAGGGGGGGGGACATTTTTTTTTTACTTCTGGAGCGATTATTTCCGAAAATATTAACATTATCAAAAAATGATTTTAGTAAACCCCTATTTATTTTTAAATATCTATCTAACAATATATCACACAATAGGGTTAAAATGAAAAAAAAAAATCACTCCCCACTTTACGTATAGGGGAGGTACCCTAATAAAATATTTTTTTCCACTTTTTATTTTACCACTTTGTCGGCGTAATTGATATACATATTAGTACCAAATTTCAGCTTTCTAGTGCTAACGGTCACTGAGATTATCCGCGGACGGACGGACAGACGGACGGACAGACATGGCGAAACTATAAGGGTTCCTAGTTGACTACGGAACCCTAAAAACGAGACCAAATCCTTTCAATTCGTCAACTCATCCAAGTGGTCGCAAACCGGCACACCAAATTAGCTGGTCGCATACCGGCCTATCGACCTTACTTACCTTTTCACACTTAAGTAGTACCACTTAAGTACCAAATACACATTCTGTCTGTCAGTTCGAAGCCAAAACACGATGGGTTTATCTTGTGTAGTTAAAAAGTCGCTATCTTGTGTAGTTAAGGAGTTGCTCTATCATCAAATCAGCTCGGTGGTACCATCTATATTAATAATTTCGTGCAGGGGTACGGTAGACCCGAACGAGACCTGTCTCAAATTGAAGAACGTATATAAATAACGATTTTTGAGTTGAACATATGTATCCGCAAAATTCGGATTATCGCGTATTTTGCATTTAAAAGTGTTAATTTGATGACAAAACGTCGGCCATATTGCCCACAGACTATATTGCTATATTAAATTTGTTGGTTGACAGTGTCGGCTACGTTCGAAAATCGTGAACTATTTTTGCGTCCGGTATGTTGGCCAGGTTGCTGGGCTGCGTTCTGGGTGATGGGCCATCATCACCCATTGTGTGGATTCGGCTAGCCGCGTCTGCAGCGTTTTGTTTTTGTAGTTTTCAAGCGTTCTATACACCTATCAGCCTAGCTAGCACGATAACTTATACCGTCACGTTATATGGGCGAAATGTATTAAAACGTCACATAAAACGTAACGGTATAATCTATCGTGCTAGCTAGACTGATTTTCACCACAACCGCCTTCAAAGCGAATGTATGGGGCCTGTTACATGTATTCATATCACGATAAGTATCACGTGAATATTAAAGCAGAATCCATACAAATTTGAAAACTGCGATAATATTGACACCCCAGTATTATGATAATATTAATCGTGTAAAGGACACCACTTGAATGTTTGCTGAGTCTGTCCGCAATCTTAAAGCTGCGTCTCTATTTTGTTTGTGACAAACTACTAGGTGACTTATGGCTTTTAAACGTCTAGCAAAATTATATCCCTATCTCGCTCTATCTTATAACTTAGTGGTACTGGGGGACTACTCCGAAATTCGAAATCCGAACTTCGTATGGTGCCGTCCCTTTCACTCATATAGTCTATGACAGGAGAGTGAAAGGGACGGCACCATACGAAGTTAGGATTTTGAATTTCGGAGTAGACCCTCAGCTCATGCTGAAAACGAAGTATCTGCCTCTCTCGCACATGTATATTCGAACGACAGAGAGGAAGATAGTTCGTTTTTGGTTCGCGGTAGGCCCTCAGGCGTCAACTTTAAAACGAATAGGGTATTTTACTATAAGATAAATAAAATTCAAAATGTAATAAAAACCAGCCAAGTGCGTCGGAGTCGCACACTGAGGGTTCCGTACAACTAAAAAACAAATGTGATTTATCAATATATTAATATTTTTGGTAAAATATACTTCATAATAAACATTATCACTTAATTTCAAGTTCATATGTCGATGGGAAGCTAAAAAATTATATGTGTGACAGACAACACACGGAATGTTCTTTGACTTTCTTCGACCGTCCGCCACGCTCGGACTAAGGTGCTACCAACCGAAAACTAAATATATATGCCTCTCTGTCGCACTTGCATATTCGAGCGCGGAGAGGGAAATATGGTCTGACGGCTCCTATTCCTGGATGGTGCGCGTATCGGAATGTGAAATACCTTTGGCAAAACGGAACAAGTTGTTAAATAGCTTCCATTAATTGGAGAAAATATTACCAACTGTTATTATTATCACGTGAAACACTGAATATTGAAGCAACATCCATAGGGGCCTGTTACATGGTTATTATTATCACGCGATATACTCATATCACGATCCGTATCACGTGCAATGAATATTGAAGAAAAATCCATACGATTTTGAAAACTACGATAATATTGACACACCTGTATTGTGATAGTATTAAGCGTTTAACAGACCCCATACAATTTTAAAAATCGCGATAATATTGAGTGTAAAGGGCCCCACTGAATAGAATTTGGCGGAGAATAGAGAGCTGCTATCGCGAAACGAAAACGAACGAACATCGTGTATTTCCCTCTGTGTCGCTCGAATTTGCAAGTGCGACAGAGAGGGAGATACACGAACTTCATTTGTTTTTCGCGTTAGCAGCTCTGACTTCGCACCAAAAATACTGACTGGCACATCAATATTTAACATTGCACATCTGAATTGAATTTTAATGAACGATTAGTATTTTAGCTATACAAATCAGTACTGATTACGGTGTCAAATTTTTTATGTGCCTTTAAATACTACCCTTGTAAAAATGCTTAGGATTAACTTGCAAAGATACTAGCCTTTGCCCGTGACGTCGTTTGCGTAATCTTTTACTCCCAATTCCATATAATTCCATTCCATACTTTTATTCCCAATCTAGACTACAGACTATATTTCTATACGATTCGAAGTTTCATCATAATCCGTTGTTGTAATGTTTTTATTTTATACATTTTTGTACACTATTTCTTTCGTCGTTTGCATAACTGTCACGAATATATGTTTTGTTTATTTCTTTCTTATTTATTCACCCGAACGAAGCCGGGCTTTCATCTAGTAATATTTTATTGTCACCGAGCTTACATAAGTGTGCCAAATTTCAGCACAATCGGATACCGGCAAGGACCCGGGTAGGTATGTCCTTAAACTACGACCAAGAGCACCGGGGAATGGGCAGCAGCATTCCTAGAATGCGGTGGAGATACTGCGATCGCCAACCCGCATGCCAAGCGTGGCGATTATGGCATTTACCCCCCATGAAATTGGGGGAGGCCAATGTCCAGCAGTGGACGTCCTAGGGCTGATATGGTGGTGGTGGTGGGATACCGGCAAGGGGCTGAAAACAGGATTGCAATTTCGTGATGAGTTTTTATCAGACTATACGTAATTAAATGGTATAGTATATTAATATATACTAGCTTTTGCCCACGTTCGCGCGTAATTCATAAACGCGTTCAATTTTAATTTTCTGAGGGAATGGCTTATATAGTGGTTTTCTTGTCTTTATTTTCTTTTATACATCTCGTTTTTAAAAACCTGAAATCTTTTGTTTATCCCGCAACAAGTTATTGTTTTGCTTTCTAATTTATATTGAAATATTAATTTTCGGCGCGATTTACTCAAAATTTTCAAACTGTTACTGTGGACGGTACTTTTTTTTCAAGCCAGTCAGCTGGCTTGAATAAAAAGTACCGTGACCACGGATGTTGTCATATATTCGAACGTCGGGCACACCTCGGGTGAATAAATTTTGTACGCGATTAAGACCCGTTTACCAATAACAATACTTTTTTTCCAGTCTTTAAGAGGGTATCAACTTGTCCACTGGCGCCACTCCTAAAAATAGACATTATTAAAATTAATCGATTTAATGTATTTATCATGTATTTAAGTACATTTTGAATACGTCAAACCAGTTATTATCTTGCGAAATCTGTCGGTCTATGAGTTCGAAAATAAAAAGCGGCTTTTTTACTTTCGACACATACATAAGATTGACGAATCTAGCAATGTAATAAATAACTGGTTTATAATGTATTCAAAAGGTACTAAAATACAGTACATAGCAGTAACCTTTTTTTAATATCTATCGTTAAATTTAAATAATCACATTTTTTAAGAGAGTGGCGCTGGTGGACCTGTGGTACCCTCTTAATTCCTGTTAAGGTTCCAATGAGCTCACACATGACGGGTTTATCTTGTGTAGTTTAGGAGTTCTAATAACTACCTTCCAACTGCATCATCACACCAGCTCCATAGTGGCATATTACTGTATTGTCATTGAAGTTATGTAGCCAAATTTAAGCTCAATTTGTTAGCGGGAAGTGGTTCAAAGCTTTGTTGCAAAATTTGACCCAAACATACATTGCCAGTTAAGCAAAAGCTGGTAAAGTCATGTGCTTGTCTAAATGGTTAGATTATATACTTTAAAGAAAAGTTTATTTTACTCAAGAGTACAATATAAAAACAATTAATAAACTATGCTAAGGATTTAAAATAATATATAAATTATACTTACAAATAAAAACATGGTCTCAACTCTCTGCTCGGTGCTAGGGTGCCCAGATATATGCCAGACTTTTGGTCCAGCCTCATGTTGATGAGGCACTTTGGCAGCTGGTAGAAGAGAAGTAGATATGCATTACCCCCGGTAACACCATATCTCTAGATAAAATGTTACTCCACAATTTGTATCCTATTCATTTCATTCCTTCCATGTCCAGCTGTGGGAGAGCTCCCTATTAGGCCTTATGACCAGTTGCAATTTGTCATCTGCGGGGCAACACAACTTGCTACCCAAACAGAGTCCCACTCACACTGTGCTTATTAGAAAAAGGAGGGTAGATTTTCTCATCTCACATTGCATCACCGGCCTAGCTAAAATGATAACTTACCATATTTATGGCTGAAATGTAAAGATTAAAATGTGAAGGTATAAGCTATCATGTTGTAGTCATCATGTCTAGTAGCAGCCCTGCTGTGATGAGCAGGAAAAACATTATTTAGGTAGAGGTAGTTTGAGAAATGAAACAACTATTAGTGCACCAATTTTAACTATAATAATTACATCAATACTCAAAAATAACCAGATCTGTCCACATTAACTTTCTTATAATAACTACACAATAATTAACACTTGTCCATTAAAAAGTCACCATTCCTAAATGCTAATACATGTCATTTCAATAAATAATAAATATTAAACCAGATTTAACAAGACAAGAATAATGTTGACCATACTGTGGGTAGGTGAGACCGTACTACATGTATGTTCGATCAAATCTGGCTTAAAAACGCAAGTTCAAGTTTCAACATTAACATATTCAATAAAATTGGACTAGCTTATATAAAAATCTAACTTAAACATGAAGAAAACAAACAAGCTTTTATAAAAAAAAAAACCTAATATATAACCTAACCTAATATAATATAAAAAAAATATCACCCTATATTTTTTTCATCAACTTCAGTAGCATTTTGGCATCTTCTAGATAGATGATATGACACACATACCGGATGGCAGACTTAGACTTTGTGTCTTCTTCCTTTTCTTCTGTTTTTCCACCGGTTTCTGCTTCGGTTGAGGCGGCTGTCCATCGATTTCCGTAACTAGAAACTTCGCATACCTGAGCTGGTTACTTTCTTTAACATCCACAAGGTCGTTGTTTTTCGTGGCCAGTTCTTTAATCATAGATACCTTTTTCGTCGCAGCTGTGACGTTTATTACTGCAGCCTTCTTTTTCGTTATCTTACTCGCCAACTTCGGTTCAGCTTTCTCTCCTTTTGGTAACTTGTTTAGGATCTTCATATTGTGCTTCCCCATTGTTTGCTTGTGTCGTATAGCGTTGTGATATTATGGATGGAAGTTTTGAAACTGGTGACTAAATAAGTTTAAAAGAATCGGGATCACCCAGCATAAGCTTCGCACAGGAGGAGTGACAAGGCAGATTTGATTCATTTGATTTGAGGATTTTGAGGTTTGAGCCAGTTTGAGCCGTTTGAGGTTGCCCTTCGAATTCAAATTGAAGTTACAGTGCCTTTTATTACCGGTGTGCGATCATAAACATCCGAAGATACTTAAGAACATTCCGAAAACAGGCAAATAATTATGTAATGCCACTAATTTTAATACCACTCATGGTTAATAAATTGAAAGGGGTTATTTGATTATAAAAAAAATACTTATCATTTCTGTTTAGTTAATTTTAAAATTATATGTTTATTCAACATTATAGGGACTGTACAACATTAATGTGTATGGTTTAATGGTTTTAGTTTAGAACGTGCCCTTCATCTATGTTATTTGTGGGGTTGTCAATCTAAAAAAATCTTGACTGCATCGAATTCCAAGTTTAAGATGACTGTTTACAAGTAAAAAGACTTTTATGCATAGGTAAGGTCAGAAAAAAAAGCAAGAAAAATAGCAGCATGATCATCATCCAAGTGGATGAATTATTCAAAATAATGCAATACAATACATCTGCAATGCACTTTTTGGCTATGTGCGAAGTAGGTGGTGGGGGTAAGCTAGGCGATCGCAGCGCACACCTCGGCTGAAATGTGTACTTACCGGGGACATCTGTAAAATTTACTTTCACGTTCACGTTTCCTATTGGTTTCTTAACGGTTTCCTATGATTCGTTTCGTTTGTATTTATTTATTTATTTTCTTATTTATTTCAGTAAAATTTCCAGTAAGGGGTCTTCCTCGTTAACTAATATAAATAAAATATTCATGTTTCATTATTTGACTGACACCTCGAATTTGACATTGTCCCGGGACGCTTGACGTTTCTGACGTGCACATAGCCAATACAAATGTTTTTTTTTTTATGGACTTGGGGCTTTTGCCCATAGCCATTATCAAGTAGAAAATCTACACAAAAAGGGTAGGAAGGAAAAATAGGAAAAATGATAACGGACGGGGATTTAAAATTTGGAAAAAATTGTCAATGCAGGTAAAACTGAATAAAGGAATACATAAATAGTTAAACATAAATAAAATCTATAATTTGATATTAGTGTTGTTGATAAATTTAGCTAATATATTATTGTAAGTAACAGGGTTAACAAGTAGAGAAGGAACATCGGTGGGAAATGGAACATCTTCAGATGTTTCGTCGAATGACGAGGCGAATAGCGAACATGATTGTGTAAATCTAGTGATAAAGTTTAATATCTTGCAACGGAATCCAAAAAAAACGTTTGCCCACACCCACATTACTTTTAAAGAGCTATCCGTGGACACGGCGGGTTTGCCAAGAAAATAAAATGCATCACCACTTTACGTGTAAAGGACCTCAGGACCCAGAGTAGACGTCAAATAATAATACCGCTAAGAGTCAGTCAAAAATTGGTGTTTTTTAGGGTTCCGTAGTCAACTAGGAACCCTTATAGTTTCGCCATGTCTGTCCGTCCGTCTGTCCGTCCGTCTGTCCGTCCGTCTGTCCGTCCGTCCGCGGATAATCTCAGTGACCGTTAGCACTAGAAAGCTGAAATTTGGAACTAATATGTATATCAATTACGCCGACAAAGTGGTAAAATAAAAAGTGGAAAAAAATATTTTATTAAGGTACCTCCCCTATACGTAAAGTGGGGAGTGATTTTTTTTTCATTTTAACCCTAACGTGTGATATATTGTTCGATAGGTATTTAAAAATAAATAGGGGTTTACTACAATCATTTTTTGATAATGTTAATATTTTCGGAAATAATCGCTCCAGAAGTAAAAAAAAATGTGTCCCCCCCTCTAACTTTTGAACCATAAGTTTTAAAAATATGAAAAAAATCTCAAAAGTAGAACTTTATAAAAACTTTGTAGGAAAATTATTTTGAACTTGATAGGTTGAATAGTTTTTGAAAAAATTACAAAAATAATTTCTGAACTAAGTTTGTAATTTAACCGTATAAACAGGTGTTTATCAAATTGTACCTGTCATTTCTACAAAATCACAATGAAATGACGTGCTTTCAAATAAAGTAAAACCGGTGAAAATCGGTTCACGCAATAAAGAATTATTCCATAAAAATCATCTTCCATACTTTAAGCTCGCGCGCAATAGTTTACTTAATTTGCCGATAGATGTCGCTGTACGTGGAACGCTCATTTCTACATGGCGGTGTTAAGATTTTTCCTGATTTAATGGGGTCTGAGCAGGTGCGCCCATACATTAGGTAAGGTTTTGTGTTTCTGTACTTAATATGCCAACTTAATGTGACGGACGAAAAACTACGGAACCCTACACTGAGCGTGGCCCGACACGCTCTTGGCCGGTTTTTTTACTTTTTACGGAGAGGATTTATGCTTAAATTCTTTGGCGGTGTTAGAATTGTGGGAGAATAAAATGTAACAAAATCCAACCAATTTTTTATTTTATTTAACACTGTATCTTGTCACTTTTATACCCACGACGGAACGGAGAAGGTATATGCGTTTAGGGTGAGAGGTTGTTTGTTTGTTTGTGTGTGCACCTCAATATCTCCAAAACGGCTTGACCGATTTGAATACGGTTTTCTGCAATGGGTTTGTGGTTCATTCGGGACGAACTCCCAATAAATGTTACAACCATAACTCGCCAGTGGGCGCTCCAGTTATAATTATTTCTCTTGAAAATGCGTTTGTTCTCTTGAAAGTGCGTTTGAGCGCATTTTCTCCGGGACTCTGCTTGACTAGTATAGAAGATTTCTTTAGCGCTTGGTAAGGAGTACATGTACTTGAAATCTGAGGATCATGATGGAGCAGTAAAACATAGTAGGGAATTGTAAAGTGGTTAGATACTTTTGTGTCTGTTTTTGGGCGCTATTGTTTATGTTTGCTTAGCAGCCGTTGTAACCGAACTTCTGAGGGTCTAATGCTGGAGTAAAACAACATCACACAGAACCCTCCGAAGGCATATAGCTACTTGATAGTGTTTGGGCTCTTTTCATCGTGTTTGCTGAGTAGCTCCTGTACATGATCTGCTGAGGGTCTGATGATGGATCAGAACAATATTGCAGGGAATCTTGTTTAGGATATTATTTAGTGAACCGTGTTTTGACTCTTTTGATAGTATTTATATAGTAGAAACCCCTTCACCTGAACTGCTGAAGGCCTGATGATAGAACAGAACAGCACTCTAGGAAACTTTGCGAAGGCACATATGTGTTGCGATTATTTTCATAGTGTTTTCTAGGTATCTTCTGTGCATGAACTGCTGCAGAGGGCTTTAGGTATGATGAAACAGAATAACATATTAAGGCACTTTGTGAAGGCTCATTGATAGAATACTGTAATATGCTACTAGACCCTTTATTGCTATATTCACTGTATTGTATGGCTTAACAACCGGATTTGGTGTGTTAACAGCTAGAGTCATATGAAGATCTCTCACTCTGAACACAGCGCATGACCCAGCGTTAGGAGTTTAAATAATTATTGTAATTCTTTGATTTATTTATCTTTCAATGATATTTAATTAATAAAAATAAAAATAATTATTTTAATTAATAAAAATAATTATTTTAATTAATTATATATTTATAGTGAATCAATTATTGTATATCTCTTCCATGTAATAGCTTCCAAATTATAATGTAATGTGTTCTAAATTAAATCGAATGTACTCAAAATAATGATTGCAATGCACCCGCCATTAAATAATGCATGTTAGTTATTAATAAATGTAATGACGATTAGCACGTAAGGTTCGACTGTTAGTGTTAATTGTATGCAATAAAATAAATAAATAAATCCCAGGGAGCTCTAGCGACCTTACTTACCATCAAGAACACAACACATACACTAAGGAGTAAAAAGTGGTGTTGTTATGGCTGCGGTCTTGTGTAAGGCGGAAGTACTTCCCCAGTTGGGCTGCTCTAAATATGAACGAGATGACGTTCCGCTGAGCCCTAACGCTCTAAAAAACTGCTGTATCGCGACATTTGCGTCGCAAATTTGATGCATCATGACAGGGTTATTTAATTTACATACATAGACATCTATATTTAAATTTATACTAACGTGAGATGTATTAACACTCAAAGAAATAAATACGGTTGTAAAGTCACTATTTGCGACATGTTACAAAAACAAATAATGAGTAGCGTGTGCGCAAATAGTGACTTTCCAAGTCAGTTTCAACCGTATTTCTTTCTAGTGATATGTAAGTTATTGTTAAATTCGAAACGTATCCCAGACCTATGTATCATACTTTCATTTAACGCCTTTCTTTACACACATGTTTTAATCTGTACGTAAATCTGTCGTACAGCGACGCTATCGTCTTGCCTTCTGGCATATGTCTCATCTAAAGCTTCCCACTCTCTTCTATCCATAGCCTTTCTTATCCAAACATTTCGCCCTTCAACCTACCTAATACCCCTTCACCCCTACCCATCTAACTCTTTTCCTTTTTCCTTCTCTTAGCTTGAGTACCATTCTGACCCTTGCTTTGTCCATTGATATTGTTGTGTATCTATTATATCTTTAACTTTGTTCTTGTCTAATATCATTTACGCTTATTTTATCCAACCTTCCTGCGTTGACTGATCAAAATTTTTTCATGAAACGTCAAAAACGCTCCCTTGGCCCCATTACTCGTAGACAAGACACTTTTTAATTAGTTCACCATCACCACCACATCAGCCGAAGGACGTCCACTGCTGGACATAGGCCTCCCCCAATCTCATGTGGGGTAAATGCCATAATCACCACGCTTGGCAAGCAGATTGGCGATCGCAGTATCTCCACCGCGCTCCAGGGATGCCGCTGCCCATCCCCCGGTAGTCTTTAATATAATTTATCCATGTGTGTAAAAACACTATGACAAAGACACTGTTTCCATCATGTGCATGGTACAGACAAGTGCAAAAATATGTACCTATCAAATTAATTCTATCTAATTTTGTTTGTACCGAAACCTTTCTTGATTATGTTGTATCCAACCATATTCGTGTACATATATACGCATACCGTATCTCCTTCGTATTTGATTAAACACAGACATGCTCTCCAGCCTCGGGACATATTTGATCTTTCCTTTTGAGCAATGTAAAGCGATACATGCAGACGTTATTTCACGGGAACGTATTCGGGATGCAGTTCTTTGAAATGGTGTGTTTTGTTCATAATACCATTCAAACCAGTTGTTAAAGAGGATCAAATTAAATGAGGATCAAATTAATATGGGACTTTTTTTGATCGGTCGTTACGTGACTTTTCAAGTCGAGCCCCGAACGGGCCCTTGATTATTTTCCCTAGCTTATAGTAGAGTAGCAATTATAGCTACCAAATTACTTTGCTAATCAATATACAGCTAAAAACTACGAAAACACCTTGAACTTACAAAGTAAAAACTAAAATTAACTTAAAAACTAAAGAAAGTTTGCTTTGTATGGGACCAACTTCAATTAGAGTGAAAATGAGGGTCAAAACCAGACAACGCTAGGCGCCTTCAAGAACGGCTCATACTAATTAGTACATGTCATATGAATATGACGTCACAAGGCACATCTCAATACTAACGATGCATCGAAAATAAGTAAGCGATATGGTGATACTCGTACAGTACTTGCAGATGTTATTCTACGGAAACGTAATACCAAGTATGGTCGTCCTTCTTTAAAAAAAAATGTATTACTTCTCAGTTTATATTATCATTGACATAGATTAAGGCTTTTTGTTTACTAACAAACTATGGAATACCAATTTGTCTGAAAATAAACATACATACTCGTATTTTATTTTACACCAAGTGTGCACTAAGTGAGAAAACAAATGCTTTGTCATGAATTTGTATTCGCTCAAATCCACCTTAAATGCGAAAATGGTTGTTCGTTCGTTCGCTCAAAACCACTAGTATTATAGCAAAACTTATGTATAGGTGAAGACTTAAGAAAATGAGCTGTTGTATGTAGTTGTGACGTATTCGAATAGGCGTTTCAAGTTTTGTTTGTGTTGCACATCTATCTATACATATAATAAAGCTGAAGAGGGTCGAAAGTCTGTACATGGAAGATATTCGAAAAAAAGTTGGCTGGGGATACTTAGAATCGATAACAGAACACGTTCCAACAGTTTTTTTGAATTTATGTCTGTTTGTCTGTTTATCTGTTTGTCTGTTTATATGAACGCGCATCACGTGAAAACGGCTTAACGGATTTTGATGAAAACTTACCAATCTGTCGAGTAAATACCCGGTCAGGTTATAGGCTATAAAAATTGTGCAAATTTGGGTTAAAAGGGGGTAGTAAAAGGGGTTGAATTTTGTATGGGAACTCCTATAATCCATGAGTTACAGGTATGAAAATTGGTAAGCATATACTTGACGACAAAGGAAAAACATCCTCATTCAAAATTTGTGAACTCTTAAGATAGTAACTGAAAAAAAAGTAAACGCAAGCGCTGCGCCGCGGCACTGCCCAGTGTGCGCGCCAGCCACCACGGTCTGTCCAAATTTTGAACACTATTATGATTTATTCCATTAACTGTGACTCTAAACCCAAATTTCAGTCCCGTTTACTAGATTCAAAAACTACATATATAACTTTGAAATATGCAATTACAATGTTACCTTTGCCGTTTACTTCATGTGCACTCATTTTATACCATAATACCACTACTTAATATTATAAATGCGAAAGTTTAGTTTAGATGTTTGGATGTTTGTCAATGAATCACGCAAAAAGGGCTGAACAGATTAAGATGATTTGTATGCTCATAGTATATAATCTGGATTCACTTATATATATTTTAAGTGAACTTTTATCCCGATGATCTTCCATCAAAGGGATATTAAATCGGGGATGCAAGTAAGTAAGGTCTATGAAACGGGGTTATTTAATCCTCATACGCCATTCTACGATTTAAGTTTCAGCCAATTGGGAGTATAACAGCGTGTCAAGAAATTTAACTTAGAGCATAGCAGAATTGTAAACAAGTTGACGATTCATTATATCAAAACCGAAGTATCATAATTCCTTCTGATTGTTGACGCTATTTTTGAGCACAACCTTTTCGCAATTAGTTCTACTTTGCGTGTACATCAAAATGCATTTGCGATACTTTGGCATTGTTTTTATTCATATGCTTAAATACAAAAAAAGGCTGTTTCAATGAACACTTTGTGTCGTCGGTGTACCATTTAATTTTGTCGTGCGTTATTTTTTACGTAATTGTTGACCCTTCACACCATAACAACTGTTTGATATAAGAGATCACTTGAGCTGGGCAACCCAATCGTCAGCATAGACAGTTGGAGCATCTTAGATGTACACTTAGAAGAGGGTCGAAAGTCTGTACATGGAAGATATTCGAAAAAACGTTGGGTGGGGATACTTAGAATCGATAACAGAAATCGTTTCAACAGTTTTAAGAAGTTGTTTCTGTTTGTCTGTCTGTTTATATGTCAAGGCATCACGTGAAAACGAACGAATGAAGTATAATTTACCCTCATTAATATGGCAACTGGATCTTCGGCGACGACATAGCTCGGCCTTCGGCCTCGCAGTCGCATGCCTTGCCACTCTCCTTCGGCTTTTCAGTCATCAACCTTACATGAAGAATCTACTCTGTTGGGAGGCTCGGCCTTCAGCCTCGCGTGTCTCGCCTCTCTGCTTCAGACCTTCGGCCCTCAGCCTTACATGAGAAACCCGCTCTGTGTCATTATTCTCGCATGCCTTGCCACTCTGCTTCCGGCCTTCGGTCATCATACTTACATGAAGAACTCGCTCTGTTGGGATAACGTTTTACGGCAGAACTGCGTAGCGAGACCTTCTTTTATCATTGTACAATGTACACGTAATGTTTTTGACGAGATTCATTCGTCTACAATCGGTACATTTGATATCCGAAATAAGCACTTAATCATTCGTTTTGACAATAGGATTTCTAGGGAATGTCATATTGACTGTAATCATTTCGTAAGGGGGTGTAAAGAAGGGTGAAAGATTGTATCATCATCATCTGAGGCGTTATAGCCGCGGGTGGGCCCTAGGCTAGCCTGGTCAAGCAAATATCTCCAGTCCGATCTATTCGTGGCTTTCCTTTTCCAACATGTCACCCCTAAGTTCCTAGTGTCCACCTGAGCTTGAGAAAGATTGTATGGGAAAACAAATCATTCTAAGGCGAGAACGAAGCGAATAAAGCGAATAACGGGTCATTTTCTTAAGTTTTTTTTATCTATAAAGCTGTTTCATGTGCATAGTTATTCTAACAGGCAATTGTTTTGTTCGTGTTTCAATTTTAATGGTTGCACCACTCTTCCAGTATTGGAGCAAATATTCGAGTTGCATCTCTTTCTTTAATATTGCAAAAGAAAGGGTAGCGTGTCCCTTGCTTTTACTTCAACGCTACACGCAACCCGAAGTGAGGTCCCACCATTAAATATGTAATGTCCATTCGAACACGCACACGGCTACATACAAGTCAAGAGGGACTTAACTTGCTTGTTTTACCTATAACTTTACCCAATCACGTGTGTCGGCATATCTGTCTCCATTTTAGAATATGATTGATTCCTGTCTATTTCATTAGCGAATTCTACTTTAACACGATCACTATAAATGTTACAACTTTTAAGCGAAGTTTCGTTAACTGACTGTTCAGTGTTCTTAATAACCAAGGCACTTCCATAAGCACCTCTGGGGCGCAGTCCACACTCCCCCTCTATGCTCCTCCATCGACAACCAATATACTGCCAGGGAAGTGGCCACTACCCTCAACCACCAACCACTGCCTGGCAGAAAGGCTTAAAAGTTAGGAGTAATTATTGATTTCAAGTGGAAAGCGAGAATTGGTAGGCGGTCATTATTTTACACATAGCACAAAACTATTTGCAGTGTAAGTATATAGTAATTAGTGGTATTGTTCTATCAAAACTACACTAAATAACAGCTATGCTTAATACGTATCTGACTGCCTGAGATTGGTACAATCCTGTCTGTCTCCTAGGTTTATCGAGCTCATGCTTTCAGTGCATTTGTATCAAACAAAGGCATATCGAATGTCAAAGTTAGGGCTTCTTGTTTACGTCTGGCTAGTTATTAGGGGACCATTATGTTGGGATAATGTTATCGCGTCTTCACTATTGTATTCAATGTTTCGCTTCTAACTTTAGATGTAGGGTTTACAGCGTTATTTCTAATGGAAATGCTCGTTTTAAATGTAAGGTACAGTCGGCACATATATTGTAGTTGGTAACATCAGAAGTAGCCAAATATATAATAATAATAAATCTTACACAAATCGTCCTAGTCCCAAACTAAGCAAAGCTTGTATTATGGATACTAGACGACGATATACGTACTTATATAGATAAAAACATACTTTAATACATAGAGAACGTCCAAGACCCATGAACAGAATCCGTACTAAATGCACAAATAATGCCCTGGCCGGGATGCGAACCCGGGACCTCTAGCTTCGGAGGCAGTGTCACTACCAATTAGGCTAAATAGGCCGCCGAAATATCATAACACGTCCTTACTTTTATTGTTTATATGTTACGATATGATTGGCGCTGACGACGCTGACTGTAAACCAACACTTAACATTGGCGTTAACTTATTTTTGAGCGCATCAGTAGTGAAGGCATTTTTTCAGTTGATTGAATATCTAATTGTCACACAGAGATACAGGGAGATTAGTGACACCCTTCTTCATAAAAGTTCATCAAACGTAGTAAAGTTAAATTCGTTTGTCTTTCTGTTACTTTGATATGTGTATTAGAGAGAAAGGGACAAAGCACATTTTAGTTAACAGAGGTTTGTTCAGATTCATTAATAAGGTGGATATGTTCTAGTTCTACATATTTCGCGGGTTTGTAACCAGTATAAAAAATAATCCGACGAATTGATAACCTCCTCCTTTTTTTCAAGTCGGTTAATGAGTTGGCTCGTATTACACACGTGATTGGGTAGGGCCTAATCGTATAACAATGGATTTATCGCATCCTAATGCATCCATTCAGCGCGCGTAGAGTCCAAGTAAGTAGTTAATTTTGTTTTGTGTTTTTAGTTTTATATTTTAGTTTTATATTTCATTCCCACTTTATATATGGGTCTGGCTGAAAAAAATGTACTTTTCGAACAAAATTTTCGGTCTCATGATTACCCCCCAAAAAAAAATGTTCCGTGCATTTTTTTAAACCACATTCAATTGATTCTTCTAAAGTATAAACCAGTCCAATAGATGGTTGCGAATAAAATTCGTTTATATTTGTTTTACATGATATTTGAGTAACTTGAAATTCGTCAAGTTTTTTGCTCCATACAAGATTGAAATGTCCCCAGGACATTTTTTGATACATATATGTAATAAAAAAAATATTTTACGGCTTTTACTTTAGAATTTTTTTGTTTTCGTTGTTAGAAGAGTAGTCAATGTAAAGTATTTCGGTTGAAAACCTCAGAAACTATGTTATTTTCACATAAAATTTATCAATTTAAAAAGTGTCCTCAAAAATCTTCCAGTGTGTTATCCTGGTTGCGTGGTAGGCTAACTTTTTTGTTTTATAGTAATGGCCACATTGAAGCAATTTTTTAGAGTGGCCTCACTATTAGCTACAGCTGGTAAGTATTCCAATAAATGCCAGCTATCTTAGTTTGGCAACAAAACTGCGTAAACGTGCGCCACAATTTACTTTCACATTTCACATGTATTTTCAACAATAAATTGCCAAGGTATGTGTACATTTTTCACTATTTCCAGTCCTACTACGAAATAGATATTCATATGGGGTCTAGATTACGAATTTCTTGCTTAAATAACTTTAAATTGGGATTATTACAGATGTGCGACACCGAGTGTGCGACACATCGTTTGTGCGACGTATGAGTAAGCGATGCACGGTATTGCGACATGTCATTTGTACGACGTGTCGTTTGTGATAAGTATGACTCGGCGACACTCAGATTAGCGACAGGGCATTTGTGCGGCACGTCGTTTGTGCGAAGTATGAATAAGCGATACTCAGATTAGCGACAGGCCATTTCAGCGACAAATAATTTGTGCGAAGTATGATTAACCGTTACACAAATTTGCGACTACTGATTTGTGCGAATACTGCGAACATTGTTCGTGCGGAGAATGGTTAAGAGGGCGCAGTACGTTTGGTTCTCCATACAAACGTATTTATGCTCTCATTTTAAAACGCCATGCTAGAATAACATGAAACTTTGTATACACAATGGGATCCAGCTTGTCTAGGGCGGAATAGTAGATTATACACTAAGGGAATAAAGCACTGTTTTATGTCACGGGAGCGAATTGAATCCCGAACGTAACGAAGGACTCATAATTTAACTCCTGAGCGTAGCGAGGGAGTTATAAGTTAATTCCTGAGCGAAGCGAGGGAATTAAGACTGAGTCCTGAGTGCAGTGAGGGGTTCAACCGCCCAAGACTAAAACAGTCTTATCCCCGAGGTGTATACTCTACTTTTCACACCTTATGCGAGACAAAAAAACAGGCTCAGTAGATATACACCACAGGCTACTTGGCTTCTTTGTAGCTGACAAATATTCAAAATAGACCAGAAGCACTGATTCAGACACAGACTTTACGCCTTTTACAGCTTTCCATTTGTCAAAATCGTTGTAGGCTTTTAGGTATTTTTCCTTTGACTTCTCTGGCAGCAGATTGTTGACAATACCTATGGCATCTAATTTGATAAACTCAGGAGTCAAAACACTTTCATCACTCGACATTTTCAATATTATTTTTGAAATTAAATCTTCTATAGGCACCTACAAGAACTCGATTTGTTCGTCACGCGTGAACAAATGAAGGCGCGCGACGTTCCAAATTCGAAAGCACAAGCCGTGGTCCTAGATTCGAAATTCGAATTTCGAACACCGCGCTCCTCCGGACCGGGGTTCACACGGAGGCAAACTTCATTTATTTTGTCAAATCAAGTAGGCCATGGCCTAGGACAAATTGTGTTTAGCAAAATTAAACTTTATGCATATAGTAATAAGAATTATGAAAAGTGAAATCATATTATTAACCAGCGGGTTATAATGAAATTCAGTACAACATTATAACCCGGCTAATACCAAGGGATTTAATGTCTTGCTTTCGGTAGGGTTTACATGACCTATAATTCGGCATTGTCGAGCATGTGGTTTGAAAATTAGTTTCTGTTGCTTGAAATTATAATGGCGAAAAAATACAGCGATTATTAAGGTTTTCATACAAGCCGTAAAAACTCAAAAAACCGCTGTATTTTTTTTCTTTTTCAATTTCTAGCAAAAGAAACTAATTTCCGACCTAGGTATGCCGGATCCCATTGTGTATACAAAGTTTCATGTTATTCTAGCATGGCGTTTTAAAATGAGAGCCTAAATACGTTTGTATGGAGAACCGATCCACACCGATCGTACTGCGCCGTCTTAATCGGTGAATAAATATGCGACTTGTCGTATGTGCATTTACGATTTTTTTTGTAGAATTTCTCGTAAAAAATCATACTTCTAAAATATGTAGGAGTATGAACAATAACAGTGTAGTCATTATTTACAGCTTGCTGATTAAATGTCAGACAGACTGGTTGAAACTTGCTGTAGCCAACACGAAATTCACATCTTTTTCAAGGCTTAAAGGTTAAGTATTAAAACATTTTTATTTTTGGCATCATTTCATGAATATACGAGTATGAGTAAGATAAAAATTTATCGCATTCTAAGTCTTCGCTCATAAGACCCTAAAAAACTTAATGATAGGCCTATCACATTTAAGCTTTCTAAGCAAGGAAGACAAAGACTCAGTCTAGTGCGTAATAAGGGATAACAAGTTTTTTTTATATGAAGACATCTAGTTAGTCCGTAGAAAGTTTGCTTAAAAGGTTTAATGTAATAGTACGTACATTTGTATGGTAGAAGTAAATCGCATACTAGGACTTCGCTCATCCATATTGTCGTTTATTTGTTAGTCGAATAAAAGTAGATCGCATACTATTTAGCACTTCGCTTATCCATACTGTCGTACATTTGTGTAGTCGAATAGAAGTACATCGCATACTAGTACTTCGCTCACCCATACTGTCGTACATTTGTATAGTCGAATAGAAGTACATCGCATACCAGCACTTCGCTGATGCATACTGTCGGAAATTTGTATTGTCGGACACAAATACATCGCACAATTCAACATCGCAGAATTGCTTTGTCGATTAATAGAAATGTCGCACTAGCGTACATCGCACATTCGTTGTCGCAAATCTGTAATAATCCCCTTTAAATTTGCGGCTTCTATAATTAATATGAGGCATTTTTCCCGTTGTGTCTTTTATTCCAGCGTGTTATGTCGTGTTACATTACGTGTTGCGTAACACACTAGATAGTTAAAGGTTGGTGCACATAATGCATTTACCCGACTGCGTCACAATAAAGAGCGTGTTATGTTTTCGCTCTTTTCATGAAACAATTTATGTCCGAGTAAAAGCTACGGTGGCTTAGCGGTTCACGAATGTGGCTGTCAAGCGGCGTTTGGGGTTTGATTTCACAGCTCGTACCTATGAGTTTTTCGAAGTTATGTACGGAATATTTTTGTTAGCTTTTCTGTAAAGAAATAGAAATATTTTTCAGAATACGTTCACGTGTCCTAAAATTTAACTATTGGTATCCCAGTATTCAGTTGACATAAGAGTCAACATGCAAACTAATGTTATTTATACATTTCTATTTTCACTGTGAATAACATTTAACCTAAACAATTTTTGATAAGTCTCCACATTAAAATAGAGCGCTTGTGGGCCAGCGGCGCCCGCATATCGCGTGCGGTGTGCTAGGTTAAGCAACGTGGGCCCAGCCCAGGTCAGTTCTTAGTTCTTAGATGGGTAACCGCTTTGAGTGGTTACTAACTGAGCGCTCCCGTGCTTTGGAAAGCACGTTAAGACGTTGATACTGGCTGCTATCTACGACAGCAGTCGTTAAGCCAAGTTAGATGCCTTCGGGTGGCTTGAGAACTTCTAACAGTCAAGTTGCTCACTCACTTGACGAAGGGGGGTCGAAGTTGCACCACGTCCGTAGGAACTACCCACCGTTTCCCTACACGTGACCCCTGGGTGGTGCTAAAAATGCAACAAAGTGGCAACCGTATTAATGCCATACGATTATTATTATTATTAAAATAAATTTTAAAATGTCACTTTTATTGGAACAAAAGTTAAACATTACAGTAAAATTTAATAAAGTAAAATTAATTAAAATATAGATGTCATGAAAAATTAATAACAATAATATTGGTATTATTATTTATCTATTTTTTTTATAGTCCTTAACACTATAAAAGCAGTTGTCCTGTAGCCATTTAGCTAGCCTTGTCTTAAATAAATTACCATTTAACATTCTTAATTCATTAAGAAAAACATCGTGAGGAAACCTGCATACATCTGCGAAGAAATTCAAATTTTACTCATAATAAAAAGCTAAGCATACCTTGATCCCTTATCCTTTCTAAATACATTAAGAACTCGCAAATATAATTACTATTTTTGTTAATTTTCGAACGAATCTTGCTTCATGTAATCTCAGCTTTACAGAGTTCCAGCGTGTTATAGAATTTCCGTGTGTTGCGAATAAAATTGTGTGTTGCATTTTCCAGTACGTTAAGGTACATTTTTTTTGAGCTGCACCCATATAATCATGGTAGAAACTTAGCGGAAGTACTAAAACGAATAAAGATAATTTAAAAATATTAGAGCACACATGAATCGACCTAGTCCTTAAGCAAGCTTGTACTATGGGTGATTTTGGGGTCGTGATCCGGAATGATTGTACATGGCCATGAATTCAAAGTAGTCAATATCACAGTCTGTATGAAGGTTTATAACTCAAATAATCATTTTACTTCTTCAAATTTTAATAGGAAATAATACTTTTTCATACAACTTGGTCATCCTACCCCACTGTCAACTCTACATACTAGCCGTCGAAGAGAGTAGGCTAACCATGCTTTTTTGTGGTTTGTATTTTTTACATAAAAATAAATTAAAAATGAAATGCGTTTGTTTCGTGTCACTACATTTTTTTCGAAATGGCTAACAGATACCAAGTCGGATAACTGATTCTTGATCCACGATCCCAAAATCGCCCTGTATACT
Source organism: Notocelia uddmanniana (assembly GCA_905163555.1). Classification (NCBI taxonomy): domain Eukaryota; kingdom Metazoa; phylum Arthropoda; class Insecta; order Lepidoptera; family Tortricidae; genus Notocelia; species Notocelia uddmanniana. The sequence continues at coordinate 66,198,572 of LR991052.1, forward strand.
TAAAGATATTAGTATACCATGACTTAAGAAGAAATATCGCTGCTCATTACACAAATAAATGACCTTACCGGGACACCACCGCAATACTACGTAATTACCTATAGACTATATTGCCAAATGCAAGCCTAACGTCAATTTTCCAGGCAACACGTTTCGGATTTTCCTGAAATCAATTTTATCTGCAGCCGAACGTAACAAGATTCTAAGTCTAGGATAGCTTATAGGAGAACCTAATAATTCTTGTTACGGTACAGGAATAGACATCAGGCTTAGTAATTGAATTTGTCAACCTACCAGACTGGATGGTGCTCCAGTGAATCAATGAATTTGTGAAACCAGACAATGCGTAGGTGGTTTTCTCCTACGCAATTCTCTGATTTTTTCCTACGCATTTCTTTGGTTCAAAGAACCCCCCCATTATTAATATTTATGTCCAGATTTAATTATAGTAAAGAAGCAAACAAATTTAATGTAGGTATGGCTATTGAGAAAAAAATAAAATATGCTTGTGAAAATTTACCCAAAATTGAGCATCATATTTTTTGATCGTTGGATTATGGTTGCCTTATACTATGGATCAAGTTTTTGAGAATAATATAAGCTAATTTTTTAGTAAAAATTTAGTAGTGCGTGAAATTTTTACCGTTTTTTGGCATGAAGAATAGAAACTGTAATTTTTTTCAAAGGTAACCGTATGAGTATCATACGTTACAGATACATTATAGGGCTTAATGAATTACTTTAATCAAAATAAGGGCAAAAAAAATGTTAAGAAGTAATGATCCGTTTTACATCGCGATCAGGCGAAGATTATAAGATATTTAAAAATCAGAAATCATTTAGAATCCGAAATCATTGAGAAAATATTAACCACGGTTTTAAGGGTATGCGTTTTGTGGTTAAAGTTTACATGTAATATTAAAAAAATGTGTTACGAAAAACGACATCGATACGTTAAACGTAGCTATTTAGTAGGGGTAGTAAGTAGGTAACCTGAAATTTGTATGGCAAGTGACCTCATGTTACCCACCCACCCTCTTTTGTAACAAGATGAAACCGGAAATTGGAAATTCTTGGTATTAGTGTGAGTCAGGTAACAACTACTGTAATATATCTATGGGGTAACACCAAGTGCAGCTGTCAACTGTCAAAGCATAAGAAGTTTTTTCATAATGTAACGAATTGTAGGTAATGCAACTAAATGTATGAACTCATGTACAACATATTTTCATAAATAATTCCTGTTATTCGTTTAAAAAGATTGATAATCTCCCAAAGCTTCAGCTCTTTCAACTATAATGGTCATTCAATATTAGGTAACTGTCAAAATTATTCGTAAGTGACACATACCAGTCATCCCTTACAACCAACAAAAAATAAGCCTGCATTAAAATCATTCCACTGCATTGGATATTTTCCCCAAGGCATTTGTTTTTCAATTTATATAATTAAAAAAAATACCAACTGACTACCGATTAAAAAGAAGGGGCTGGCATTGTCACAAAATTTCTCACTGGAATTGTCATCAAAATGTATGTCTATGGAAGGGTGCGTGGGTAGCAGCGCGCAGGCGCGGCGCGCGGTCCTCGCGGCTAGCGGCTATCGCGACGCGGACGAGTTACCTACCGCACGCTTGCGTGCGCCGCCATCGATCGGGCAAAGGCAGGCACCATGCAGCCGCCGCCGAGAAAGGTAAGAAAAAAAAAACAACCTAATCACCAAAAATATCTCCGACAATTAATAAAAAACCCCACGTGGAAACAGTAATTTTAATTTTTTTTCAGTGTTTGTATGTCACTCATTATATAATGTAATAATGGCGCTATTTCGGAGGTACATTGCTGTGATTTTAAGTCACTGAGCAATTTCAATGTGATGAAATTTAAGATTTGTTTTTAAGCGCCTGAACGGTACATTATTCTTAGTGACAAAAATGTGCTCAAAGTTTATCCATTTCAATCAATAATAAAACATATAAATAACTTTAATATATTAGCAATAAATAAGTGTGTCGCCTAGTGAGAATCTAGTGGTCAATGAATGCTGCCGAAAATCGTTATTAGGAATCAAGTTTTACTGAGACCAAACATGTATAAAATCTTAAGAGAAAACAAACGAACAGTCGTCGAACAACAAGTCGACTGCTTACATTAAACATGAGTGTAAAGTTCATTCATAAAATTAGGCAGGCTGTATTCGCCGCAGAGCATTAGGCCGTGTAAGGAACTAAGAATCGATAGCTGCAGCAATTCGAAACATCCACCAAACAGTGTAGCTCACGCATGTTTTGGAACACGACAAACCGCTAAAAAACCTAAAACCAACACTTAAACTACTTAAAATTGCTGCAGGTACATATAAAAGTATTAAAAGTATCGACCATTTGGATTTGGAACAGTGAAGGGTTCGTTTAATCGTAATGAGTAAGGTAAAGGAGTTTTACACATTGGATTGCCGAAAACATACACCGCGTAATGTAACTGAGGCACAACGCGTAGTTTTTTTGGTTTCATTTTAAACTTTAATATAAGGGGATTGCAACGTAAATTTCATACATTAATAAATAATTTTCGGTTAGGACGGACCTTAATAAATGACAAACCGCGTCACGTTCCTGGAATTTCGTCGAAGACCAGACAGACATTTCTATAATGACAATGATGGTCATGAACTATTATGTTTTAGCTGGTGAAATTCGCGTCCGTTGATGTTTTGGACAATAAATCATTTTTTACTGAATTAACGTCTATCTAAACTTATTTATTGCTAAACAGATTATACTTATTATAATATCAATCTTTACGAGCCTTTATTTAACTTTTATAGCCAATAAAAACAGATTTTGAATGTAAAACTATAATAAAATACTTACATTATTGTTGAGGCGCGGAAAGGGAAAGAACAAATGACGAGTAAGGCAATCCCGGTTTCTGCCAAGGCAAATTTAATACTCATCTCTAGTGGGCTGGGTTTAGTAAGGACACCATCCGGATTTCCAAGTACGTAAAAAATGGTTTTATATGGTTAATTTACTTTTTACCCTTTACCTTTTTTAAATGAATACGAGTATTTAGTTTCAAATAACGTAGGTAAATCAGATTTCATACGTATAATACTATATGTATAGAGAAATGTTTGAGAGTTTCCTTACAATCTTGGGCCGCATTTACGCATTGGCGTAATTTCGCGCGTTTACACGTGTGTTGATACTGCTTTAGCGAAGGTACCATTTCTAATCTTGTGCAATGCGAACTCTTTTGTAAACAACCAGCATGTCGATAATTTCTCAGAAAAATGGAGAAACCACCAAAATTCACACTTTTGGTGATATTGTTAGATGTTGGGTACACTTTATTCATTAGGGTTCCGTAGTCAACTGGGAGCTTTTGTAGTTTCCCCCATGTCTGTCTGTTTGTCCGAGGCTTTGCTCTGTAACTGTTAGTGATCATCATCATCATCATCAGCCGTTCCCTCAATGCTGAGGATCGTGACATCATGTCCTTTTATTGCTGACCAGACTTCTCCATAGGCTCCTATCACCCGCCTTATGCATGGCCTCGTGCAGATGTAGTTGCAAGGGTGCAATGATTTGGGTGCTCCATCTAGCGGGTGGTCTGCCCCGTGACATCCGGCCCTCAACTTTTCCCGTCATGATAATGGACTCCAGGCTATCGGAAGAACGTCGTGAGAGGTGACCAAAATATGAGAGGATGCGGTCGTGGCATACTGACGACAGTCGACTGTTAGTGATAGAAAGCTGAAATTTGGCATGGATACATAAATCAATAAATCGGACAAAGTGGTAAAAAGAGAAAAAAAAATAGGTGTATCACCTACACTCTATCTTGTGGGGTGTTTTTAGATAGGAAAAGAAAAAAATGGTGTTCCCCAACCCTTCTAACTTTTGAACAGGGGTCCAAAAATATTTAAAAAATCATGAAAGTAAAGCTTAATAAAGACTTTCAATTAAAGCTATAGCGGACATGATCATTAAAGCTGTTTTTGAGTTCTCGTAAAAAGTCTTCCCTTCTTATTAATAAACGTATGAAACGCTGCGAAGGTAGTCTCTTTTGCTTGTTATTGATTTTTTTAAATTAATTTCATTGGCAACTACGGAACCCTACACTAAGCATGGCCCAACATGCTCTGGGCCGATTTTATTTTTCTTATGGAAACTACGCCGTAGGCACTGTGATCAGGGTGAAGCGAATTATTCCTCGCCACTTTCAGGCACCCCAACTAGGTACTTGGCTCTACCATCCGCTCTACCCTGTCCTGGTCTTCGGGTCTTCGGGTCTTCTGCCACTTATTCAGCGTCAAAGCTTTGCAAATCCAACATTCCACGTACATTAAGCCAAATAAAGTTAAACGCCAACGTCATAAAAAATAGCAAAACCATCAGCCATCATCATCATTAATGCGCTATATGTATGCCTTTTACATTTGAGGAGTTCCCTCGATTCCCCATGGATCCCATCATCAGAACTCGAGCTTGACAAATGATTGTCTTGAAAATCTAACTTGCTTAACAAACACAGCAAAGAGGACAATTCGCCAAACGTGAACTATGCGTCGTTGAAGAGTTCCGTTCTGATCATCAGCAGTTCCACTTCATCAAATGTCACTTTTTTGAATGAAAATAGTTGATTAGTTCATGAAAATACTATAATCACTATATGTGTGCCTTTCACATTTGAGGAGTTCCCTCGATTCCTCATGGATCCCATCATCAGAACTCGAGCATGACAAAAATTAATCGTGAAAATAGAACTTGCTTAACAAACACAGCTAGGAGGACAAATCGCCAAACGTATAAGTACATTATTAGTCGTTAAAGAGTTCTGTTCTGATCATCATCAGCAGTTCCACTTCATCTAATGTCACATTTTTGTATCAATATGCTCAATTTGTTGATAAAAACATAAAAATCACTATATGTTTGCCTTTATGATTTGAGGAGGTCCCTCGATTTTCATGGATCCCATTATCAAAACTACGTTTTGAGAAAAACGGGACCAACTTGGATATACATATGTATACTTACAATCAAAAAAATAATTTTCAAAATCGGTTCAGAAATGACGGAGTTCTGGAGTAACAAACATTAAAAAAAAACATACAACCGAATTGATAACCTCCTCTTTTGAAATCTTGAAGTCGGTTAAAAAGTTGCTCGTTGCCTTCATCAGACACTGGGTCCCAAAATGTATGGAAAAACTAAAATCCGATTCCAGCTTGACCAAAATTATTACTACTGTTATATTTAACGTTATTATTACTGTTAAAAATTTATCAAAATTATTATTATTGAAATAAAATTTAAAAAGTTTATAATAAAGTGTCTAATGTTGTATAGATAATAAGTACGGAACCCTTCGTGCGCGAGTCCGACTCTTGTCCGATTTGGCTGGTTTTTTTTTAATCGATAGCGTTTGGGATTATGAATCGAAAGAGCCAATAAAGTTCTGTACTCTGAGAAACTATTGAAACGCTCCAATTTTTTCGAAAGCCAAAATGCTCCAGAGTGTTGTATCATGCATGAAATTCATGAAGCCCCATGTGTGTGACGCTGCCGCTGCTAACCCACCCAAGACACAAGTATCTTGCCGAAAAATATGTATTTATTCTCATCAAAACTTTAAATTATTCTATTAAACATTTAAATTCTAAAATCTGAACTATGACAAGTTAACGCCCGAGAGGAAATAACGTGACGCCCGAGAGGAATGAAGAAATACGGGAGAAATGCTACAACTTTGATGATGAGGGTTCAAAAGTGTTAAATGAGTTTCTTGACTAACTGTACCTACTAGTTCTGGGGCCTTAACACGCCGCGCTTGAAAGTAAACGAAATTAAAGTACTGAATTACCGATCAGAATTGTAAAAAAATAGCGTCAATTGCTAAAAATGCTATAGGCTCCAATAACCCGAAAGATTTTAACCACGTATTTTTGACGACACGAGGAGTAAATAATGTTATATAAATATGGGTCCAATTATTTGCTTTAATTAAACTACTATTTCAGTACAAGATAAATCAAATGAATTGACCGCTTCTTTGTGAACAAATCTTTACGTGACTTGCAAATGTCTTCAAGACAAGAAGTGTCAAGTCATAAAATAGTAGCTTGCTTCGTCACGCCTTTAGAGTGTGTTAGAGTTTTGACTTGAGGTTTTCAACTAGTGATTTGTTTAAGAAAATATATCTTAAGTAATGTGTTTTTGGACTCTATGTTAAACCACATTATATTCTGTAATTAGGCCTTAGAATCGTTGGTTTATTAATTTATCAGGTTATAGGGGCCCACGGTGTATGATCTCAAAGTTATGTCACCAAAACGGTTAGACGGTAAATTTACAATAAAAAAACATACAAAAAATATATAAAACATATTTCATAAAATAATGCAGCGGGTTGTATCAACTGTAAATTATATTAAGTGGATCCTTCTTAAGTTGCCTACCAAGCACCTATTTATTAACCGACTTCAAAAAAAGGAGGAGGTTCTCAATTCTTCGGAATATATATAAAAAAAATGTTAATGTATGTTCACCGATTACTCGTAGACTAGTGGACCGATTTCAAAAATACTTTTTGTGTTTGAAAGGGTGTGTTTTCTAGTTGGTCCCATTGTCACCAAGTCTGGATCTGATGACGGGATCTTGAAAAAATCGAAGGAACTCCTCAAATTATAAACCAAGAGGATGGGGTAAGGCAAAAAATAAGGAACTCCTTAAATTATACAGGTATACCAAGAGCCTGGCAAACTTCAAGGTCTGGCAAAGTTTGGAGTCGGTGTTTTTTTTTGTTAAAAATTTACTTGTTTTCATAACCAAATAGAGATTAAAATCAATGTAAAATGAACCGAAACATAATAGTTCCTAGGAGTTTTATACTCCTAGGAACTATTATGGTTTATGTTTTATTTATATTATATTATACTTTATATTTGGTTAGTAATTAGATTAATCACCGATACCAATGCTTTTATTCTAGCGTTTTTTTAACTTTATATTTTTTTATTCATATATCGCGAACTAAAATAAAACACGTCGAGCGTAGTTACTCTTACAAGCTGCCAACAAAGAAGAATCCAATAACCAGAGAAAAAATAAAAAAATTGGCTAAGAGCATTTCGCGCCATACTCAGTGCAGGGTTCCGTAGTAGCACCATGAACTCAATTTGTAAAGCAAAAGGGAATTTCGCAGCGTTTCACTAACAAGAACAAGGGAAGACCTTTTACGATAACTCAAAAACGGCTTAACTGATAATATCTGCTATAGATTTCGTTGAAAGTTTTTATCAAGCTTTACTTTTACGGGTAGGGAAGGAGCCCTTAAAACATTTTTTTTTAGATTTTATTTTACGACATTGTCAGATTTATTGATTTATATGTCCATAGCAAATTGCAGCTTTCACACTGACAGTCACAGAGCAAAGCCTTGGACAGACAGACAGATAGATGAAAATGGTGAAACTGTAAGGGTTCCTAGTTGACTACGGAACCCTAAAAATAAAAGACATCAAAGTACAAGGGAAAGTACACGAAGGGAAGGCTATTTACTGTGGCCCGTTTCCCATCCGCTATTCTGTGACGTCTGCCCTTACGCCGTGCGCCGCGCAGGCACCATCTCAGTTAAACAGTATGGGCCTATAAGTAGTTTCGAGCTGCAAAATAATTCCGTTACTGACAGTTACTGTAAATTTACCCGCTTACCACGCGGCCTTAAACCGCGTACGAGATAAAATTGGACTCGATCGGTTTTCTACGTGAGAACCTACATAAACGTCCCATGTGTATGTCCCACGTCGTTAATAATTTACGCATTCCGACGGCGCTCCATCATTTACTTTTAACGAAATAAATCGAAAAGTGAACATTATACTAAAAAGTTGTTTCGTATCAAAACGTTTCTAAAAATGAAATTAATAAGTTGATACAATTTTGGGATTCCGAGAATCACGCAACACCATGACAAAATGCAACTGATACCGTTTGAGAAAGCCACACAAGAGAAACTAAATGAAGCAAGAATCGTCAAGGAACTACCTTTACAGTTCTGCGTGTAGAGGTTCGTAGCGCTCTTGTAGCACTCTAGCGTGCAATGCTACGACACGTGATATGGCAATGCGAAGTGTTGTATGCATTATGTTGCCTCATTCACCGCATTTGGCTACGAATGCTACAAGAAGTGCGTAGCAGAGCCGGTATTAACATCCACGATTTTTCACAGAACCGAATGTCCCCATTCTGTATTTCAACATCAAAGAAACTGGGACATCAAAGTAGGGACATGTCCAAGGAGACATGCCGACAGACGCTAGGCCGGGTGGCTGGGGACAGAACGCTGTCAATAATCATTAATAGAATATTGGCCCACATATTCCTGACGCAATAACATCGACGTAATATTATAACGCGGTTTGCGTCATACAACCTGAACTTGAAAGCTGTTATTATTATACCTATATTTAGCAAAAAATAGGTCCTCTGTCTATGAATCATATATTTCATATTGTAATAAAGTTGGACTGCGAAATGTGACTGTCTTACCATTAAACGAAGATAGATATTTTTGTGGCACGAATAATAACATCGACATTCTTGTAATCGATAAGCATTACTTTAAGGAACATCTAAGTAGAATACAAATGAGTAGCGACGTAGGTCACAGCGGAACTGTCAATTGGGAAACTGAACCACCTATATCTTTCAGAAGACTGGTGTCATGATAGCACCACTACTTACTTGCTCTGAAGTGAGTAGTGTGATGTGGTGTTATGTTCCTGGTGGTAAGGTCGCCGGAGCTCCGAGGATGCCCTATTTTGAGAGTAAGAAACTCATCCTATCATATCACTAACTGTCAAAGCAACGAATCCTCAAATCATTTCAGAAAATCCGATAAAATCGTTTGGAGGAGCTGGTATTTTCGGGACAAGCAAACAATACCTTTTATTGCCAATATAAAGTTTCAATCAAATAAAGAGACACGAGAGAGGACGGTATCGTGCTTTTGTGCTAGTTTTGGTCATTTATCTTTCTGTGGCTTTTTAATATTACGACGGTAGAAAACAAGAGCACAGCCTGTCTAATGCTAAGTGGACAACGTAGCTTTTTCTGTTCGCGGAGAAAATACGTCATGGATACTACCGCACCGAGGGGGCAGTGCGGGGATTATGTCGGACATGCACCGACTTAAATCCCCGCAATGATCCTTCTTGACTCATTTCCAATGACTCTGGGATTTCCTTCGGAACTCACTAGAGTCACGAGACACAACAGTGGGTCCCATCATCTGATGGATGAATGACAAGAGAACATAACAACGCGAACACGAGGAACAAGTCTGTCACTACTGCCGTGAAAAAACTCTGCGAATACTTGTTCGCAATTCATAATCATAACACTTATTCGCAATAAGTTTGCTTCACTTCAATGTAAACTGCAATCCAAGGACGTATGAAGGATCCTTGCATCGTATCATATTTTTCCGCATGCATGCATTCACTGGAATTCTTCCCTATATTACAATATTATAGTATCGGGGCCAACGTAAACAACGTAAACAACGGGGACAGACATTTTCTGTAAATACTATATGCAATAATATACCAGTTGTTGCAGAATTTATTAAATTCCAAATATACTGTAACTGTGCATAACGCATCAATGCATCGGTAATACGATGGTATGTTGAATGAATAAACAGTATACTCGATGTTGCATTTCCTGAGAAACAATTTATAGTAGTAGTTATATTAACTATGTCTGTGCATTTCGATACGTTGATAACCAAGTCTATTATTTTAGTCTGTTGAAGACCAAACGTAGGTGCCTCATCTTTCTCGTTGTTTCTTATGCCGATCAGGAAATCATCGAAGTAAGTGTAGCAGAGGTATATCAGCAATTCATCAGATCTGATGCCTTCTCATTCTGGTATTGTTATTGGGCGATGGGCCTCTATTCGGACTTTCAATTTCATATCCTAAATGTGAATACATTTTAATATGTTTTTCGCACCCACCGGCCAATGGTGTTCCAGGCTTTCGGAAACTGCACGAGGAGCCGAAGTACCAAAGAAATACCACATAGGCAACACATAGAGGCTATTTTGACAGCTAAATTAAATGCAACAATGAACGGATGCTGTCCCGACCTGTGTCATGTGACGCAAACAGTTCTCTGTTTAGCTCTCGCTAGGGTATAGAGGGATTATTACTTATTGATGGAATGTAAGTGAATTGGGCTTTTGGGTAAAGATGATGGACTGGGCGATGTGATGAGAGAACACCGAAAACTTGCCTAATTAATACACGTACAGTGTCACATTTTATCTCTGTTAGGCGGTGACACTCTTTCTGCTAAAAGTGCCCCTATTAATTATCGACATTAAAAAAAGGAGCTACGGCCAACACTAGTCAGAAATATAGGGGGATAGAGAGGTGCCACTGGACCTTCAACATAACGCCAACTCGCTACTTAGGTGACCACATCTACGCCCGAGTAACAACTCTTGCGATTCCACTCTGGACGGCCGGTTAAGGCAAGCTAGAGGCAGCGGGCCTGTATAATCCACCATCCAATCGGCATAGCCTGAGCACAGAAGCAATGAGGTACGCAGCTTCACTTCTCCTTAGCAGCCCAACAGAAGCTGCCCTACGTTGACTGATTGCACTGGTGAACCACTGGGTGATAGAGTCATTTATTTCCGAGTGAATGCATACATTCATGTCATGACATGACAGTAAACCCTAATGGATTGTGAACATACATTCATCTTGATAAATCCCAGCATAACACCTATGCCACCCTATGCCGTTCCGTACACACGAACGCCCTTAACAATCAATTTGTGCAGAAACATGACACGGCCGGTTACTTCAAAGTAAAGTTAGACGGTGGCAAGCTAGCAGCGTAGCTTATGGTCGATTGTGATCCAAGAAAAATCACAAGTAAGCTGTCGGCCATTTTTGTATAGACAGCTAGAGACAGTAGGTCCCTCACTCTCAACACAGCGAATTCTTAAGTGCCCTGCCACCACTTACCTGCACCACATGGCCGAGAAAGTAGTGATGTTACTATGTCTGTGGTCTTCTATTAAGCTTCTATACTTCCCCAGTCAGGCTGTTCCAAATATGAACAAGATGTCATTCCACTGTGCCCTACCTCTCTAACTTGTGTAAACAAATGTGAACCGATTACATGCATATAATTTCATCACAATAACCTTGTGTACTTATCAATCTCATCAGTTGGAACAAGAGGACATAATGTATACTGTACATATCAATTATAAACACTGTCCTTCATGTTAATAAAATGACACGTTACATGACACGGTTTAAACTGAATCAGAGTCGCGCTTAATGGACAACACTTTGAATTATGCAAAAATAACCGCGCGGCTGTTTTCCCTAAAGGGATGCACCACTGTAAGGTTACATGAAATTTAATTCTAGTGTAGAGGGAGAGAATGTGATATAGCTGATATTTATTCTAGATATTTGGTGTTTATGCCTGATATATCTTATATGCTTATGTTTCGTACAGGGGAGCAAACACAGGCTTTTCCACAAGTATTTTGTATCAAAACCAAATATTCTATTTTTGTCTCTTCTACAGTTCAAATAAGTAAGTTCAGAGCAACCTCATAACTTCGCAGCACAAAGACGAAAGTTTTCTTTATTCCGTTTAGATACTTTCTAGGGCAAATACTTAAAAGTATTTGTCCTCGGGTACATTGTATATCGAATTCTAAACTCTGCGGTGCTTCCCAGGAATCTTAACTTAATTTATGGGTTCGGTTCTCGCACCGCTAAAATTGAATGGCTATCGGGTATGGATTAAATTAGACCTAATCTCACACAAAGCAGATTTTCAACATATAAGTGACAGTACAGTTTATAATCGTTATAAAAAAAACATATTTTTAAACTATTTACGTGAAATGGAGGTGTGGGCTGTAATCCTGAGATGAATAAAAATATGATTTTACCTTTTGAAAGTAGTTTATTAATATAATAAAACCAATATTCTACATAATCGTTCACAAAAACTTTATTGACAACATAACAAGTAAAAGTAAAAAGTAAAACATTGTTTTTTTAATTTTCGACGCGTCTTACACTATTGTACACCTTGCAGGGAAAGGCAATTACGTAACGTTTTCGAGCTTGTGTAAGTTTGATCTAAATGTTATTTTCCATATTAAAAATGACAGTTTGACTTCGATTTACTTATCGTACGTTCGAAAAGTCACGTGATTATCCTGCGGCAATGGTCGCGGTTAATTAAAGTGGCAGCAAAATGTCAAGTGGAATTAAAGGTAACCTATTTAAAACTACCTACTGGAACCCGGTAGAAAACTACGGTTCCGATTGATCAAAATTCAATACGCCTAAATATGAATATTCGGTGACACACACGGTGGCTTTAAAATATCGTTGTTTCCGTCTATCGCTATGGTTCACAACATAACTATGGGATTATGTGTAAAACTCTACTTTTATTTATGACTATGAAGGATACAAAAATATTTACTTATTTATTTATGTATTCTTTATTTTTAACCGACTTCGAAATTTCAAAAGAGGAGGTTATCAATTCGGTTGTATGTTTTTTTTAAATGTTTGTTAGTCCATAACTCCGTCATTTCTTAACCGATTTGGAAAATTCTTTTTTTGATTGTAAGTATATATATCCAAGTTGGTCCCGTTTTTGTCAAAACGCAGTTCTGATGCTGGAATTCATGATGAATTGAGGGAACTCCTCAAATATTAAAGGCAAACATATAGTAATTTTTGTGTTTTTATCAACAAGTCAAGCATTTTCATCCAAAAATGTGACATTGCATGAAGTGGAACTGCTGATGATGATCAGAACAGAACTCTTCAACGACAAAAAGTTCACGTTTGGCGATTTGTCCTCCTAGCTGTGTTTGTTAAGCAAGTTCTATTTTCACGATTAATTTTTGTCATGCTTGATTTCTGATGATGGGATCCATGAGGAATTGAGGGAAATCCTCAAATCTTAAAGGCAAACATATAGTGATTTTTGTGTTTTTATCAACAAATCGAGCATTTTCATACAAAAATGTGACATTTGATGAAGTGGAACTGCTGATGATGATCAGAACAGAACTCTTCAACGACGAAAAGTTCACGTTTGGCGATTTGTCCTCCTAGCTGCGTTTGTTAAGCAAGTTCTATTTTCACGATTAATTTTTGTCATGCTCGATTTTTGATGATGGGATCCATGAAGAATTGAGGGAACTCCTCAAATCTTAAAGGCAAACATATAGTGATTTTTGTGTTTTATCAACAAATCGAGCATTATCATACAAAAATGTGACATTTGATGAAGTGGAACTGCTGATGATGATCAGAACAGAACTCTTCAACGACGAAAAGTTCACGTTTGGCGATTTGTCCTTCTAGCTGTGTTTGTTAAGCAAGTTCTATTTTCACGATTGATTATTGTCATGCTCGAGTTCTGATGATGGGATCCATTAGGAATCGAGGGAACTACTCAAATGTGAAAGGCACACAAATAGTGATTTTAGTATTTTCATGAACTAATCAAGCATTTTCATTCATAAAAGTGACATTTGATGAAGTGGAACTGCTGATGATGATCAGAACGGAACTCTTCAACGACGCGTAGTTCACGTTTGGCGATTTGTTCTCTTCGTTTGGTTTGTCAAGCAAGCAAGGTTTTTTTATGATTCCATGAGGAATTGAGGGTACTTAGTCTTCTACCATTATAAACATACATTATAGCCATTTTTATTTTATTGTATATCTATCTAAGAGTGCACCATCTAAGTATAATAGTCTTTTACCGGCCTACCCCATTGAAGTCGGTTTTTTTTTCTTAAAAATTATTCATTTATTAAAACACCGGAACATCTTGCCGTTCTATCATCTTTCCGATCATACAGTATTGCTCTACTAAGAAAACAATTCAAACTACGAGTACATCAGTACACCTACCATCAAACGGCCAGCTAAAAGCATAGTCGAGAAAAAGTTCATCAATTCAACCTTAACACCATTAAAATAGAGTCGAAAAGTGACGAACCTTTTCATTCCGCGACTGTACCCAAGTATCTTACATTAATTATAGCTGCCCGCTCATTATGAAACTGTTTTGATACGAAAATAATTACAATCAATAGGTATTCTGTATATACAATAATATACATACTTACATGCGCGTGTCTCTCAATATACATATTACAGATCTCGGCCTAAATGGCGCCGGTTCGCAATATTTGTATTCGGTTGTATTCAGGTCAGGCCTGTATTTGAATAAATACCCGTATTTATTTGTTTATGAATACAGAAAAGGGAAATTTATTGAACTTAGCGTAGTAATTCTACGTAGCATACCTTTTCAACAATAACGATAATGTATTACACATACGGTAATAGGCATTTGTAATAATAACGATGGTGCAAAACTCGAATGTAGGTAGAAATTTTAATCGTCTAATGCCTTAAACTAACGTAAAACTAACTTCTGTTCTTGTGACTTGTTTAATAAACTTAATAAAGTATTTAACATCGAAATGCGAATAGGATTTGAAGAGATGAAGACAATGCTTGAGGTTAGACTGATTAGAAATTCAATATGTTTTTTAATTATAATAAATAAATTAGTTCATTCCCAGTAGTCCCGTGGAAGTAGTTCCGTGGTGGAACTAGTGAGACTTTTTTTCCCAATAGTTCCGTCAACGGTACAGAGTGGTAGTTAGGTACGACGACGAGCGAAGCGAGGAGAAGTGTTAGTAGAACTGTGACCCTACAACGCGCGAGCCGAGCGAGCGAAGCGAGCGTGCCGCGGCAGCGGCCGGCGAAGCGCCACAACTGAACATTGGGAACGGAACTATTGGGAAAAAAAGTTTCACTAGTTCCGCCATGGAACTCCTTCCACGGGACTACTGGGAATAAACGAATAAATTGGTCATTTGGCAGGATACTTACTGAGACTGTTATTTAGACCGTACACTTAGTCCATAACAGATACAGGCAATTGACAACATTTCATTTTTTAAGCAGGCTTTTAACCGACGAAATGAATCAAATGGAAGAAAATAAAATCTTAATTTATTTGTGGTTTTACTTATAAAACCACATTTTTAAATTCTCGAAAATATCCCTATTTCATATAATAAAATTTATTTCAAAAGTTCCTCATTCTAAAAGAGACTAAGTGACAAGTAAGTTTTCACAGCGTAACAAATCATACTGAGGTACTGTTACTAAAACAGATTTACTAAAGAAAATGTACTGCTGTTCTTTTTGTGCGTTGTTACTATCACAATTCCGTCTTGTGACGTCATTACGACGACGGTAGGCTTTCTTCACATTTTCGTGAAATTTTGATAACTATTAGCTATAAAAATATATTTGGGGTTTCTTGTTAACTAATTTACGAAATTAGTTATTATTTCATACTACTTGAAAATTTAAAATGTTGTCAATAATCAGCAAAATGCGATTACGGTACAACTGATGAACCGTGCATAATTAATTAAGGTATAATTGTTACTAGCAACCGAAACGGATTTGGGCGGGTGCCATGCGGTAAGTTGCAACAGCACGTTGCTCTACACCGTAAAATGAATACTGTAATTGCATTTTGCTGATTAATGACAACATTTTAAATTTTAAACTTGCATGAAATAATAACTTATTTCGTTAATTAGGGTTGTACCTTGTTTCACAGACAAAATTTTTGATTTGCCGAATTATTCATAGAATTTTTCAAGAGGGACGCAGTTCTAACCTAATTTAACCTACTTTTCTGGTAGACCTAAATGAGTTCTACACAATGAGCTAAAAAGCCCACGTAGAAAGGTCACGGTTTCGGAAAAAAAGCTTCTATGTAATGAATAATTATGCTAATACATCTATGAAACTTTTGTCTGCGAAACAAGGCATCACGACGGTTCACCACTTGGGCGGTGCTATTATGGGTGAAATCATCCTGTGATGATGAAATGATGTTGAGGAGTCATGTTTGTTTTGGAAAAGGTCACTGGTCATAGTCATAGTTGTGTAAAATTGTCCCCCAATATTATTATAGTGATTTTTTTCTAAAAATATGTGCGATACATTGGTAGTTAAATAATGGGTTGTGTACCTACGACTGTTTTGCCTTTAGTTCGGCGTACAAAATCAGTAGCTTGATTGATACCAAACTTATTTAAAATGCGCTAAAATATTACAATATCGCAATAAACACAAAAAGAAAAAAAACATGATGTTCGATGATTTAGTATGAATTAAATTACAAACCAATTTATATGTCTAAATGAAATTAAGTCATGTCGTCTATTATAAAATCCGATACTGAATATAGGACTTACTAATAAATAATTTACAGAGTTACATTCTTAAAGCTAAGGGGATTTTATTAAATATTTTATCTGCCATGCAAAAACACTCTTTCGCATCAGATCAGTGCGGTACGTGAAAATACAGAACAAAGGCTATGACTGCGATAGGTGCTACGCTTAAATACATCCGGTACTTTACGAATAATGCGGAATTAGTATTTTTTCTTTTTATTAAAAATGGGATTGCTCTTGGCCAGCGTCTAGCCAGGGGGCAAAGATGAGGCCGACGATGAAGCGAGCTCACCCAGAAGATGCCTATTCACTCGTGCCTTAAAAAGGTCTAGGATATATGAACTCGGAAATACAAACGCCGGCAGAGAATTCCAAACCTTAGCAGTGCGCATTATAAAAGAAGATGCAAAGCGCTTGGTTCGAATTAGAGGAATTTCGACCAGGTAAGGATGGTCTAGCGTAAGGATTTATTTATAAGTTCACAATCAACATTTACAGTATTTAACCAAGCATGCTGATTGACTTAGTACTCGTATTAAATAGGTACACATAGGCAAAACAATGTGAGAAATTAAAAAACAAAACATCCTTATGTTAGAATAGAGCTCGGTCTAGATCTGGCCTCCAAATAGATAGATGGTGGTTGAGGACATGAGCTTAGATTCGGAGCTATGAAATATATCTAGGTCGCTGTCACTAAGTAAAATATCATTGAGTAACGTGACTACTATCGTGACTAAATATGACTTCTTCGAAAATATATAGACACGGCACTATCAGTTGGGGTCGGCTGGACGTGGGTGGCGCAGTACCTGTCATAGCGGCACTCTTTGGGGCAGGCCTAATGTCTAGGCGGTGTCCTTCGGCTAATACGGTGATGATAAGTACATTTTTGACCAAAACTTACTGACACAATATCTAACGGACTTTTATAAAACCAAGCCTGAGTGTTCCGTTGGACCGTTTTGGTACGGAATACTATTATTTAAGTTTACGTGTTATAACAGGTTTTTAAAAGTTGGTTTCTGCTATAGGTATGTTCTTATTTGTGCATACTTGCATAGTTATGCAAGTTTTTTTCTCATGACGAAACGTCAAAGATAAATAATGTAGGTACATCGTCAAAACTTTGTTTTTCTGTCGGGTCCTCTGTTCGTTGCTGCTATGAGCTACATACCTATACAGAGAAATGGCGACGGCCTAAGAGCGTAGCACTTGGCGGCAATGAAAGTAAAGTTTTTCGAATCTGCTACTTGTAGTCATAGTGTTTTTGAAATTTCGTGGGGTAGTTACAGACAAGAATTTTAATTTTGGAACTCTTAAAGCCCTTGCTCTGAGCCTTGGTGATGTAATTAATTATTTTGTATGAAAATTAAAAACAAGGTTTTTTCTTTAATTTTGAACAACTAAATATGCTAATTCGGTTCTATGAGTACACAGCTATATGCCTAAATTAACGAACAAATACTCTGTATAAAAAATTCAGGGGATATTTTGCGAAATGGATCGCAAATTAAAAAGCGTGAACTTGCTTAAGTGGACAATCTGTCATCTGAGAACAAGTAAAATTTAAAAAGCTCGCAGAAAATAACTGATGCTTGGGAGTCCCAAGCCAATTTTGAAATGTCATGTGATAATGTTATAATTGTTATCAAACAAGTCCGTACACTTCAGGTTGCTCAAAAATATATGAACACGTATTCTAATGCCTTGCCGATACAGTCCTGTGATGTGTGAGCACATTCTATGCTCCGATATGCCCAATTGCGACTGCAGCATTCCCGTTATATATCATTGTATATGTGGAGAACGATGGAGATTACATTTTATCAAGCATTATTTTGTTATTTGGGGAAACGGGTACGTCCTAAAACTACGACCAAGACCACCGGGGGATAGGCAGCAGCATCCTTGGAGTGCAGTGGAGCTACTGCGATCGCCAACCCGCATGCCAATCGTGGCGATTATAGCATATACCCCCGTGAAATTGGGAGAGGCCTAAGTATGTCCGGCAGGCTAAGTACGTCCTTCGGCTGATATGGTGGTGGTCGTTTCGTTATTTAGACTAGTTTTTAATATTTATGTATCTTTGTTTGTTTCAGAGTAACTACACCAAATTCCTGAAAAACCTTCACACAGAGCAGATCGCCAAGTTACACGCGAAGAACCAACATGAATGCGACCTCCTGGAGGACCTACGGACGTACACCATCAAGCGCTCGGCAATCGAGAAGAGCTATTCCGAGGTACGATATTAATACTATAATATCACTGATGGATATCATCATGTCAGTCGAAAGACGTCCACTGCTGGACATAGGCCTCCCCAAAGACTTCCACAATGACCGGTCCTGCGCCACCCGCATCCAGCGGACACCCGCGACCTTCACCAGGTCATCAGTCCACCTTGTGGGGGCCTGCCCACGCTACGCCTTCCGGTACGTGGTCGCCACTCGAGAACCTTTCCGCCCCAACGGCCATCGGTTCTACGTGCTATGTGCCCCGCCCACTGTCACTTAAGTTTAGCGATTCGGAGGGCTATATCGGTCACTTTGGTTCTGCTGCGGTTGGCCTCATTCCTGATGCGATCACGCAGAGAAACTCCCAACATAGCTCTCTCCATTGCCCTTTGGGTGACTGAGCCTTCTTATGAGGCCCATAGTAAGCGACCACGTTTCAGTGCCATATGTAATGACATCAGCTATGCTGTCACTCAAGGAATTGATTTAACTTGAACATTAGGCTACCCTTCATGGACGCATGTGACACTAAAACTCCGGTTAAACTCAGTAGATCTTACGAGTAAGTATGCCTGCTAGCCTACGTATACTTGTTTCAAAATACGTATATTATTATCGGGCGAGTCCCATGACAGTGTCACTGAGTAAAGTAACATACACATACAAATACAGATGCTTTTACAAATTTTGTCAGGACATTATGCCACAGGAAGGCAAATTTACCAATTTTTCCTCTAATTCGAACCATGCGCTTTGCATCTTCTTTTATAATGCGCACTTCTAAGGTTTGGAATTCTCTGCCGGCGTCTGTATTTCCGAGTTCATATAACCTGGACCTTTTCAAGGCACGAGTGAATAGGCATCCTCTGGGTGAGCTCGCTTCATCGTCGGCCTCATCTTTGCCCCCTGGCTAGATGCCGGCCAAGAGCAATCCCATTTTTAATTTAAAAAAAAGCGGGCGTCTTCGTAGACTCGAGCCTTTTTAGCTCAGACCAGTTGTGTATTCAGGGCTTTTATGTCGAAGCGTAGTTAAATTAAGCAATTTATTGTTCGGTCTGTTTTTAACCGTGTTAACTGCACTATATTGAACCTTGAGAGTATTCAGTTAGAGGTGCTTTTAATCTAAATGGGCCTTTGATGCGTGAATGTCCGGTAGAATGTACATTGTAATTGGATCAAATGCCCGTGGCGATGTTAACAAATTGCTGACTTAATGTAGCTTGCTGGAGCCTGGAATCTGATTCGATTATGCCTTCGTCCCGGCACCGGATTTCCTATGTGCCTGGCACACAGTAAATATTTGTTTTTGTATGTGTACACAATTTGTATTTGTACGTTCCCAAAGTTATTAAATAAGACTTGTACGTTCTTAGTTCTTACGCCCTTGTCGTAAGTCATGTTCGCTTATTTTGCTAACATTTTTGGTGTATACCTAATTTCTAGAATGTTCTGAGTACTTATGTAGATATATTAAAAAAAAATTGAGAATATTCTATAACTACAAAGCTAGATCAATCGTAATGGATAGAAACCGGTGAAATGAATAGCAACCCTGTGATTGCTGCCATGCATATTGGACAGATCTAAATGCACCAGCGCTCGACCGAGCTATTTGCAGCACTACCAAAAGCGGAATGCTCCGTTTGGCATACTCGGCGCTTTCCCTCTGGACTCCCTTAAATATGTTGAATTTTCCAATATGTACCTTACTATTGCGCACACAATGCATTTCTCGCTCAAAAGGGATCAACTCGGACGTATATGGAAATACATATGTGTCTTATTCCTAGTGTATCGGGTTTGGTAAACGCTGTAAATACCGTCTCCCCTATTATTGGAGATTCTCGGTAGTCGAGTTTGTAAGCCTCGAATGGTGAATCGTTCCTGGAACTAAGTTGAAAAGCGATGCGGGTAACTCCTCTGAGTGTGGTTGCACAGCGTTCGTTACTTATCTGAAGGATTTAAGTCACAGCATACCTACTTTTCGTGATTATTTACTTCTTTTATATGTATGAACTGAAATGAGGTAGTTTAACTATTTTATTACATTACTTACATAGTTATTGCTAAATATTATAACTTATTATATTAGGGATGCCACAGCTCTGGTACCTACTCAACATACTCGCCTTACCTTGGACGGATGCTCGCTATAAGTTAGACGGGATCTACTTACTAATAACTTTTTCATCACTAAAGGGTCTTATTCTACGCAGGCGTATAGAGCAGTTATAGCCGATTTACTTCCCGCGGGAGTTATGGATTTTCATAAATCCTAGGGAGTTAAGAGTTTCTGTGTGATCTGATTGGTTTAAAAAAATCTAGTTGGCCGCGCTCCACAAGAATACTGCTCTATGATTGGTTGAAATATTGAAGTTGACAAATCTAGTAAGCCGCGCGACACAAGAATACTGCTTTGTGACTGATTGCAATATTGAAGCTGCGCGCTCCTCTGGCAGGGCCGCCCTGCCGATCATGCACTGATACTGGAGGTGAAGTTGTCAATTTCTTCAATTCATTCATTCGAATTCCGTTTACGCCTCTCGTTAAACAATGTATTTACCTACTATGAAAATGTGCTCATGTGGTTGTTCTATATAGTAAAGTAGCGACACCACAGGAAATCGATGTGAAATCTAATAGTATTTGCTGTAACGGAGTTATGTGGCCTATGTCAGCAATAGGAAATACGATGCGCGAGTTATACGGACGTAGACGTGCCCTCACTTCCTGTAACATTGATGCAGGATGCAGGTACATCCGACAGTTTTGCATCTTACTCCGTACCATTAAAGAGCAAAATGTATTGTCAGTGTTTGATAAGTGCAGCATCAAAGCCTATGTCGTGCGTGATACTAATATAGTAAATGGACCCGTACACCATCCGCGATATTGTAAGGTGAGGAAGGTAGGAGGGCCCTATACAACGATCATGTTTTTTTGTTTTTTGGAATTGTAGCGTTCGCAGAAAGGCTAGTGGGTCCGCGTACCCCGAGAGTGGTAGGCGAAGTTAAGCGATATCGACCGAGGTCAACTCTTGGATGGGTGACCGCTATGAGTGATTACTAATTGAGAGTTCCCGTGCTTTGGAAGGCACGTTAAACCGTCGGCTGCTGTCTATGATAACAGACGCTAGACCAACATAAAACGTCTTTGGGCGGCTCGAGAACTTATAACAGTCAAGTTGCCCTCACTTGCTCACTTGACAAGCCTAATCCCA
Source organism: Notocelia uddmanniana (assembly GCA_905163555.1). Classification (NCBI taxonomy): domain Eukaryota; kingdom Metazoa; phylum Arthropoda; class Insecta; order Lepidoptera; family Tortricidae; genus Notocelia; species Notocelia uddmanniana. The sequence continues at coordinate 66,220,390 of LR991052.1, forward strand.
ATAAGGCCTATTTTCCCCCTTGGGTTGCAAAGTCAAATGGCAATCGGTTCTAGCTTCTGTAAAAACTAGTGCCTACGCCAATTATTGGGATTAAGTAGCGGACCCCGGGCATCCTTCAGGATGCAACTTGTACTGGGATAGCGCCAGGATGATGATGATGATAGAATGACCGTAACACCCTTGACTTTAGCATCACCTAACATCGGATGAAATAGTGAGCAAATGCTTACCCATTTTATATATTTAAAAAACTCATTACTCGATAAAAACAATAAACTGTATATACATAATAGGTACACTAAGCTAAGCAATAAGTCGATGCTTATATTAGAATAGTTATGTCATAGTGGATTATAGGTTATGTGTATCGCTCACTGGGGAGATCATGATCCGATCTTTATTAATATTATAACCACTCTCATGTCTGTGTTTTAAAACCAGAACGGCAGTGGCATTTTACTGTGAGGATATAGATACCCTCTTCTCTCAAATTACGCGGAATACCGGCTTTCCCTATGATTTTTGCTATCCATTTTTGCACTCCAGGATAGCGAGGTGAGGTGAGGTTGTATTTAACATTGTAAGCCGAAACGGACTGCTTTTTGGTCTCAAATTAGAGTGTCAAATTGTACGAACGAAATGTAATTGAAGCGTACAGGTACTGTGAAAAACCCTGTAATTTTGAAATCTCGTGCGTATGAATTTTCAAACGCAAACAGTCTTAATTATTTGTACCATTCCGCAAGGATCGGATCTTAGTGACCATTTTGAATGTATTTTTTAATATTATTTTCCATAAAAGATACTTTTTTTGACTTATGTTGTTATTGTTCCCTGTGTTTTAATGAATAGCGAGAATTGTTAAAAATAAATATTTTCAAACAAACATGATTATAAATTTCACTGTTGTTTAAGTTTGGTACGGTCGGCCTCACAAGTGGCTGAACACCTTTGTACCTTGTTGCTTTAACGTCATGTTTCAATGGTCATACTAAATGTCTAACGGGTGGGAGCGACATAGTCCCAAAGTATCCAGCTACTTACGAGGCTGACGAACACAATGCAGGACCAAATATAATATTACGAAAAGGTTTGCCGTATGTTTATGAGAACAAAGGGGTAACGTTTGTGAGCGAGCGTAAGGTACCTAGATCTAAATTTCATTATATTTTCTATGGATTGCAGTAAGATCTATGTAAAATAAGTTTAACACATTACGTAGGTAATCAACAAACAGGTCTTTTCCAATCTTTATTCTTAAATTCAAAATCCTTTATTTTAGTTTAGTCCCAGGTCAAATTATTCGAATCCGACTGATCATCATTGGCAGCCTATAAATGAGATTTCCAAAGTAGAGAGGCTCCACTCAATAGGTATTGAGTCATTGAAAAGGTATATAGCTTAATGTATACGTGACGGGAGTGAACGCCATCAATGCTCTTTGTCCTGTATACAGCCATTATGTAGCTGAGGACTTAAGTGATTCTAGCCACAGTGAATGCTAAGCCTAACTATTTAATCAACGATAGCATATGAATGACGTGAATATAATAAATAATAACAAAAGACACAGCTGGGAGCGTAACAATAAAGGACTTTGATCAATGGTAATCCTTCCTTTTGGTGACATCTCCTGGAATTACCAGTTGAATAGATAACTAGTAGTGTGCAATTTTAACTGTCACTCATTGCATGGCTTAGACTAAAATTCTAGCTAGGGCGGAGCTTATACTAATTACAGTATAATTGCATGTAGAACAGAAAGGACTAATCAGCCCACTCTCAGTTACAGAAACGGCGTTCGGAGAATTTCGAATAGTGATTGTAGGAGTTTCTCTTGAATTATGGGATTAACTTAGAGAGCTTTTATATTAAAATAACATTCACTTGTAATTCTGACAGAGCAAAGATAAATCACTTCAAAGGATTTTGGAGGACTAGATTATTATTGGTTTTTGGCCATAGATAAGATGTAAGTAGGAGTGTATAAAGGCTGTATCGCACTATTACCTTAATTCTTTTAAGATTATCTACATACTTATAAGACAATTTTATTTATTGGGGTATTATATAAAACAGTGTCCGGGCTCCGGTGATATTTTGGCAAAATACCATTACAGATAAGTACGTTGCGATCTGTGCCTAAAGAATTGCTTATTCTTTTTACGGTCACTCAGTTTTACGAGTAAGCCAAGGCATGCTTAGTATCAATTTAAATATATAAACTTATTAGATTTTGTATATCAATATACTCTATTTATTGATATACAAAATATATAGCCCAAAGATATGTGACATGTAACGAATAGAAAGAAATTAGTCTTGGAAGTTAATTAAAATATATTTCGCTTATTTGTTCTTACATTACAGTTAGCTCACCGCACGAAACTCATTGAAATGAACGAACGAACGATACGAAGTGACGACCAAAATAGTCCTCTAAGTAAAAGATGGCGGCTAAGGGCGAGGGTCCCGTTTATTTGATTAATTAGGCCCAGGTAAATGGCGTCTAGACGTAGACGGGAGGAACGAAGGGTCCACGTAATTGGCTATCAATAATTATGTTTATCCAAGCACATTAACTGCTACTGCTGCGAGATAATTTCATGGAGTTTACACGAAAACTGATTTGATACTACTTACTTCAAAAATTACAATGACTGGCGCGCTATAATCTCGTGGTGATCTATTACGTGGGGGTCATAACAATAATATAATTTCTTTGGTTTGAGAAAAGAAAATGGGGACACAGAGAGTTACAACGGATGTTCTAAGGATACGTCCTTTTAAATATTTGCTCCTGTTACAGGGCCCACCCTGTATATACAGGGACCTGATTCGAGATTCCCCATCGTTCCTTACATGTTATCAATTATAACTTTCAATATCAGGATGTGCCGGTGTTTAATTTACAAAACGTAACTGTTCCCATCATGCCCCCTGTTGTATAGGTAGTGTGTGTTCGTGGTGGGGTTATCCCTATAACATACTGGGGACAGGTAACATTTTGAAAGCGGAATTGCGCCCCAGTGATATGCTAGGGATATCTCCTTCTGTCACTTAGGGAGGTATTCCAGTCATCCAATATCTTTGTCCAATATACATTTGATCAAAGAAATTGGATGATTTCATCCAACTTGGATGGGACCCCGACATTTGATCAAAGATTCCTATGACATTTAAATCAATATGGCTACGCATGAAAAGCAATAAAAGTTGGACAAAGATATTAGATGAGTGGAATGGGCCTCCGTCAAAGAACTTTGATCAAAGATTTGACAAAGAAATTGGACAAAGATATTGGATGAGTAGAATACCACCCCGTATTAAACTCATCCAATATTTTTGTCCAATATCTTTGATCAAAGAAATTGGATGATTTCATCAAACTTGGAAGGGACCCCGACATTTGATCAAAGATTCCGATAACAGTTAAATCAATATGGCTACGCATGAAAAAAGAAAAACTTGGACAAAGATATTGGATGAGTGGAATGGGCCTCTGTCAAAGAAATTTGATCAAAGATTGGACAAAGTATTTCGACAAAGATATTGGACGAGTGGAATACCACCCTAAGACATTAGACAACTTTCTTGGATCACGTATTTGATTGGAGGCCCTCGATATCCCTAATTTCAAATGGCATAACACTGATTTTCTCTGAAAGATTTGCGATCTTTCAGTTCAGGATATTTTAACTTTTGTATAGAACACTAGGTTAGGTTAGGTTCCTTTTATAACAATCCTGAAAAATCAAAAAAGACGAGAAAAACGACTTAGAACAAATAATGATTATGGCAAACGTACTTATAGCATATACAATTATTGATTTCATTAGTAACCCATTTTATTGTTTTGAGAACATAATAGTAGTTATATTCAACAGTACCTACATACATAAATTCATACTAACGTGGGACATATTAACAAATAAAGAAAAACGCGCGGTGTACAACCGTGTCAACGCCTCAACTTGATGAAGGACTCCAATTGTAGTCCGAAACATATCACAAATAGTGGCTTTACAGGAGAGTCTCAACCGTATTTCCCTCTTTAAGTGCTTACATACTCGTAATTATAATTACAATAATGTATCAGCAAGAGGAAGTCCCATTTCGCATATGTACTTTCAATTTCAATGATGCAAGGGAATAATCCATTTCGTATCCACGTCCAATCCATATTTTTCAATTTAATAATGCAAAGATATCCTCTGCAAAAAGCACGTCAAAGCACAACCAGACTCGATACTAATAAATCTTCAAGGAAATGCGGAAAGGGTAAAATGTGTTCTCATTTTAATATCATTAAATGAATGTTGCGTTTATATTAACTACTAGCTATTATTGTATATAGCCTAAAGGCTTCCTTGATAAATGGACTATCCAACACAAAAAGGATTTTTAAATTCGAACTTTCCTGGGATTAGCGCGTTCAAACAAACTCTTTAGCTTTATAATATTAGTATAGATGTGTTATTACAGGTCGTGAACTTCGCCTAAGTAATCGTAATAAAATTTACAAATAGAATAAAAAATGGAAAATTATTCGCTACAAGTGTGTTTAAAAGCCCGCGAACTTTTGGGCGCTCTGAGCAAACTGAGCTATCGTGAGATCTACTAGTAAGTAGCAAGTGGAGTGGTGGTAGTTGCTAGTAAGTAGTCATGATTTTTTAAACTATTACAGACTTTGTTTAACAAAGGCAAAAATTATACGAAACTGTACGAGGAACGGCGGTTCAACACGAATGAAGCAGTTTTCTAAAAACAAGGGATTGTTACATGGACAAACGTATTTTTAGGTAGTAGGATGAATAATAGTTCTAATATTATAAATAATGACATGTAAAATAATTAATAAGAAAACAGGTCGCTTGATTGCGAAGGTAATTCGTACCGACTAAACATAAATGGTAACTTTATAAATTCCAATATAGTTGTTGCTACTGAATTTGAATCTTTTTTTACTAATGCAACAATGGAAACAACTAAGCATATCAAATCATCGACTTCATCTGCCATTGCGCTGCTAGAAAATAATATAAACTTTAAGTTTGAACACGTTACCAACTTAGACGTAACTTAAGGTAATTAAATCTATTAATGTAAAAAAACAATGACCTTTTGGGCGTTTCATCCTTTTAGGGGCGTTTCAGCGAGTGCCGAATGAATCCCAGTGTGAAACAATCAAAGCATTGTTCACATTTGTATAATATTATACTTTTGTCATATATATTCTACTGAAGTCTTTATTATTCTTTATTAAAGAAACATCTATACTTTGCGGGTAAATCTCCTTTGGCAGTGGCAACCTTTGTAAGCTTATATGTAACTACTTCTTTGATTCAAAGAAAATTCTTATCTTACAACACTTTTGCACAATAGTAGTTCTAAGATATTCTAGATAGGTACATATTTTTATGTAGTGTACCGACTTTCACTGTGGATTATCGTCAGTCTAAGTCCGTCCCACTGCTGGGCACAGTCCTACTATCATAGATTCTCATCTCGGGTTCCCTCTCGGTAATGGGCACTTGTCTCCACGCTGGGTTGGGGACTTAACACCTTTTAATGTCTTCGCAGACGTATACAGGGTTCCTCACGATGTTTTCCTTCGATAGAATGGAACCCACGGCCGCTGTTTGATTGGTTCTCCAAAGTGTGGAAACAAACGAAGCTCAAACACAAAAGAAAAATTTCTATCGTAAGGGCTGGAATGGAATGTAATAACGGTTTTATTTCTTTGAGATTCTCGAAATACTGCAACAATTTAATTTATTACTTACAACTTATTTCTCTACTCTCCGTAGAACTAATTGCGGTCGTGAACTTAATGTACTATTATAAGACAAGCCTTTGACCCGACATGATATGAACGAAGCTTTTACTCTCTATTACTTATAAGTCAAGGTAATTACGTAAAAGTCCGAGGCTACTAACAGCGTAGTAAGTATGTAGTTATATACAATACACAATGAATAGATGGGACATACACACAGGGAGTGACAAGTCCTTTGTTTGACGTAAATATAAAAGGCAGTACGAGTATTAACACCGTATCGAACCATCGCTTTGTTAGCTTTGAAGAGGCTGTGTTGTACAGGGGAAATATACCTTACTGTGTATATGTAAACACATCATCACCTGTACAGTAAAAGTATTTTATACAATCGTTATATGATTTAACGCTAATTATATAACTGTTTAATTAGCTTTTATTTCAATACTTTTTATAAGAGTCAATGGAAATTAATGAAATAAAACCGAAATAATTAAAGAAGCTAGTCCTGCATATATTTTCGTGTTTTGTGTGTGTATAGTCTTATGACTTCCATAGAAAAAAAGTATATGATTATAGTTTGGTCTATGAAAGTATAAATTCAAACATTAAATTCGACGTGTAGAAAATCAATTTTAAACTGACCAGTGTGTTTACACTCGGATGTGTGATGTAAACATACGCCCATATTGAAACAATATCTACTTGGAGTACGCGCTCATTTTTAAATGATTTGACATTATCTTCTATCTGATCTGACGATGGATCAATCATCATCATTCATCATCCTATATAAATCCCACATACTGATGAGAGGGATTGGGTAGAAGTCCCTTGAAATTCTTCGCAGATGTATGCAGGTTTCATCGCGATGTTTTCCTTCACCAAAAAGCTGTCGGTAAATATCAGATGATATTCCGCAACGTCCAGTCCAAAAATACGGGTGCATACAACTTGCTGAAAAATATGTCCCATGACGGCGAATTAAGAGGGCGCAGTACGCTTGGTCTGGCTCGGTTCTCCATACAAACGTATTTACCCTCTCATTTTAAAACGCCATGCTAGAATAACATGAAAATTAACAGAAACTATGGTCCGACCTAGATATGCCGGATCTCATTGTGTATACAAAGTTTCATGTTATTCTAGCCTGGCGTTTTAAAATGAGAGCATAAATACGTTTGTATGGAGAACCGAACGTACTGCGCAGTCTTAAGGTTGCGGTATGTATTTATGAGAGGATTAAATAGATATGTATTTTTGCACTGTGTGTGTACACTCAGTATATAAGTTACGAAAAACTCATTGGTACGAATCACAATTCGTGACACAGCCGCTTGACAGAGCCGCATGCTTGAACTACCAGGACACCGTAGTTTCTTTCCTCATTTACTTAACTCTTTAATAGCTAAAAGTAATGTTTAATAATACCTGGAATGCACATGGCTTGACACCAATGTCACATAATTTAATAAGCTTTTATTTCCGACTGTACTTTTTTCCACAATCATCAACTACTCGTTGAGACGGTTCTGTTCGGTTATCCTGTGTTGTTTAGGAGTTGCTATGGCCACCTTTTGTGTTCCATCATCAGGTCAGCCCGGTGGTACCATAATATTGTATTGTCACCGAACTTACGAGTACATAATGCATAAGTATGCCAAATGACTTTGGCAAGTGGCTTAAAACGAATTGCAAACTTTGATGACAACTTACATACTTAATCATATTACATCAGTGAACGAAAAAAGCATAGAACGCGAGCTTCCTACAAAAGTCTACTTTAAAACGGGGCATTTATTCGTAATACGCACGCGCGGTGTTGTACCTATAGGAATTGCCAAAAATGTCAGCCGATTTTCTATTACCCAAAACAAACATACGTGATTGGTAAATTTCAAAATGACTGGCTGTGTTTGGTATCCTAGCGCTGACGTTTTATGTATCAAAATGGCGGCGACAACGACAACGCTTAGCGGGTGGATGGTTGCATGCAACAAAAAGTCAACTTCATACGCAAAACCGCCGTATTATTTATGTTTGAATTTAAGCTTTATTTTATTTTTAAATATCATAGAATAACCTTACGAAAATCTAACTAGTCGCTAATTAAGCTGTACCAGACTTATACTATGCATATTGGATGACCATGTACATAATTTATAGCTTGCTAAACACTGTTAGACATAGAGAACAGCAACCACTCGTAATCAAAACTTTTACAGTATATTCAGACAGCGCAAACATTTAACATAAGTACGTTAACTAATTTTTTGCAAGTTTTTATTTAACTTGCCGTGTCAGTAACTTATGTCTTTTTTGTTTGTGCGGGTCAAATCTTAGAAGCTAAATTAGACGCACTTCTCGATTTCCGATTGAGCTAATATTTGACGTTAGTAGGCTCGGCTGAACTCGATTCTCCATACAAACGTAGTTTCATTCACATTTTAAGCCCCTTGCTGAAATAACATGAAACGTTCTATACACAATGGGAGCCGTCATATCTAAGTCGGAAATTAGTTTCTGTTGCAACAAATTGTAAAAGAAAAAATACAGCGAATTTTTGAGTTTTTTAGGTCTTTTATGAAAACCTTATTAATCGCTGTATTTTTTCTCCATTATAATTTCAAGCAACAGAAACCAATTTCCGACATTGATATTCCGGATTCCATTGTGTATACAAAGTTTCATGTTATTCTAGAATGGAATTTTAAAATGATTTGATTTTGATGAAATTTGTATGGAGGACCGAGCTTACTGCATATATGTAAATTCAGTGACAATGCAATATTATGATAATATTATTATCGTGCTGATCTGATGATGGAACCGCAAAGTGATCATAGGAACTATGTAATAAGTTAACACAATCATACCGAGTTTGGGCTCTTTAAATATACTCTTTGAGTAGTTGATAATAATTTTATATATTGTATGTATAGCGTAGTTACACACTTATTCTTTTATTTTTATTTCGGTTTTAGGTCTTGTTAAAAATATATTTCTTTCTCGCTTCCCTCATATAATTATATAGTCTAATTAGAATCAATAGTCTAGTTGTAATTGTACTAAATGTCCCCTAATATTTATTTATTATGGAATTAGTTTACCTTTTTCGAACATTTAATTTGTTGAGATACATGCTTTCAAACACAAATTAGTTATGTGCATGAAAGCATGTATCTCAACAAATTAAAATGTTTAATAGCTATTTTAGGTACCTTTTCATTCACCTATTAACATTTTGATGATGTAAGGTGGCATAACACCATCCCTATACAAAATCGGTTCCGACTAAAAAAATTAAAAAAATATGTTTACCGTTTTACTTACATATGAAAAGTGATTCCATCTTTTTTTTTATGTTTTCGAGAGTGATTAACGCACCACTTCACTGCACGAAAAGGCATATTTTTTATTTTTGAGATTTCAGTTAATACAACTGTTACGTTGCGCCGCCATATTCAAACTAGACAGCCGTTGGACACAACTTTGACGCCCCGCCTTAGTGGACACAAGTTTGATGGTGTCATTTTGCGACGCTAGTTGTGCTTCTATGTTTTTTTCATTCGCTGTATTACATACACATACGAACAGTGCAAGTTAAATAATAGCTTGTAAAAAAGGTTCGTGCTACAAAAATATGTAACTTATGTACTCTATTAGTGACAATTATACTCCTAATTTAAATAATTCCTCGAGAAAAGCCGCCATGATGACGTCTATAAAAGTGAAGTCTTTGTTTTACCGAGAGTGTTTTATTTCATAATAATAAGCCGTCGGTCTTTAAAAGCGGCTTTGTTTTTTTAACTCTCGACAGCCTAGACTGTTTTGTACGACGATGAGGCGTTCATCGCGCGGAAGTTATAGAAAACAATGCATAAAAACTTTATTCACTTTGGTTCAAATTAACTTTTTAACCGACTTCAAGATTTCAAAAGAGGAGGTTATCAATTCGTTTGTATGTTTTTTTTTAAATGTTTGTTACTCCATAACTCCGTAATTTCTTAACCGATTTAGAAAATTCTTTTTTTGATTGTAAGTATATATATCCAAGTTGGTCCCGTTTTTGTCAAAACGCAGTTCTGATGATGGGATCCATGAGGATTTGAGGGAACTCCTCAAATCTTTAAGGCAAACATATAGTGATTTTTGTGTTTTTATCAACAAGTCAAGCATTTTCATCTAAAAATGTGACATTGGATGAAGTGGAACTACTGATGATGATCAGAACAGAACTCAACGACGAAAAGATCACGTTTGGCGATTTGTCCTCCTAGCTGTGTTTGTTAAGAAATTTCTATTTTCACGATTAATTTTTGTTATGCTTTATTTCTGATGATGGGATCCATGAGGAATTGAGGGAACTCCTCAAATGTTAAAGGCAAACATATAGTGATTTTTGTGTTTTTATCAACAAATCGAGCATTATCATGCAAAAATGTGACATTTTATGAAGTGGAACTGCTGATGATGATCAGAACAGAACTCTTCAACGACGAAAAGTTCACGTTTGGCGATTTGTCCTCCTAGCTGTGTTTGTTAAGCAAGTTCTATTTTCACGATTGATGTTTGTCCTGCTCGAGTTCTGATGAGGGGGTCCATTAGGAATCGAGGGAACTACTCAAATGTGAAAGGCACACAAATAGTGATTTTAGTATTTTCATGAACCAATCAAGCATTTTCATTCATAAAAGTGACATTTGATGAAGTGGAACTGCTGATGATGATCAGAACGGAACTCTTCAACGACGCGTAGTTCACGTTTGGCGATTTGTTCTCTTCGTTTTGTTTGTCAAGCAAACAAGGTTTTTCCATGATTCCATGAGGAATTGAGGGTACTTAGTCTTCTACCATTATAAACATACTTATAGCCATTTTTATATTATTGTATGGAATCTAAGAGTGCACCATCTAAGTATAATAATCTTTCACCGGCCTCCCCCATTGAAGTCGGATTTTTTTTCTTAAAAATTATAATATTAAAAATGAGAAATATGAGCTCCTACACCACTCAGCTGGCAGATCAGGCTAAACGGCTAAAGAATTATAAGTCTTTCGGTTCTACCTACTAATAAAATATATGTTTAGGTATTATTAAATAAACCAAATCGTGATACAGAATACAAAAAGCGTGATAAAATATAAAAATGTGAATCTATCCACGATATACAGAAAAACTTTTACTACGTTGCGGTAAAACTACATCAGTTTGGTAAATTTTCTATCTAGTTAGAAATTGGAGATATATATAGAATACAAATATGTCATGAAAGACGTCCACTGCCGGACAAAGGGCTCCCCCAGAGACTTCCACAATGACCGGTCCTGCGCCACCCACATCCAGTGGACTCCTGCGACCTTTACCAGATCATCAGTCCACCTTGTGGGGGGCCTACCCATGTTACGCCTTCCGGTACGCGGTCGCCACTCGAGAACATTTCCGCCCCAACGGCCATCGGTTCTACGTGCTATGATGCGTGGCGTGATTGATATTCTAACTAATTGTTCACCAATATAAAATATGACCTAATGCTGGCCATACACGATCAAATATACCGTCAAGTTTGCAGCGCACTTCAAGCGGTGTCCTGTAGACGAAGTAAATCTATCATCAGGACTTGTTATGTACACTCGTAGACGAGCTGTGCGCTGCAACCTTAATGGCAAACTTGATTTATAAGATTTAAAGTGTCAACTGTTAGGACAGTGTCCAGCACTGGGACCTTAACAAATCATTTCTAATATTTCCTTTACTCAATTCACGTGCGTGTAATATATAAGACAGATAGAATAGAATAGAATTTATTTACCAAGTTACAACAAATCTCTTATAATACGTTAATTTCCACACTAGGCACAGCCTGTATCATGCGGCTTTTGATAATCTTTAAAGAAAAGTAAACAAGACTTTAGGCTTTGTATATGTAGAACACTGAAAATTCCACAATTTCAAGGGTATTAGTGTTTATGTAAATAAATGTAGTAGATTGTGGGTGCTTACTTCATAGCTTCTTCAGCCTGATCGTATGTCCATGAGAGTAGGACACGAAAATCTTCAAGAAAGTAGAAAGATAATTTATCATTTATATTACATTTTGACCTTGATATAGACTGCTTGGGTCTCTGCCAGTTTTATGCGTATCTTGGTATCTAGAGCGAGGAACAGCTACCAAATGTGGCATTAAGTATTATTCTATGGCCACTGCATTCTTGTCGCATCATGGGAGCAAATTTCCATTGTCATGCTGGATTATGACGGCTGATGCAGCTTCGATTACGGTTCTATACTGTATAAAATAAAATATCCTATGTCATTAGCCCGACGACCCGATGCTTTAAGGACGCGCCAATTTGTAGAAATGTTTGCAAACTAAATACGATTTGTCGAGAAAATCGTCTAAGAACGACAACGTCGACATTCTTGAAGTAGGCCGTTTTACCCGCGCACCGCATATGCTGTATCCACATGCGATCTGCTCGCCGGCTGCTAGCTAAAAACGCGGCGTTCATCCGCTGACGCTGAGCTGCCCACCTATACCTTTAGATTGTCCCGGGGCGGTGCCGTTTCGGAGTTGATAAGTGTGAGTTGCTTTTTGGAGTTATATGCAAAGAATACTAACCGGCGCTGCCGTCGGACGACAAGTAAGGGTTAAAATCCACAGTCTCTAGAAATAAAGCTTTCGAAAGGAAAACATAGCACGCTCGATCGGCCTAACACGACGGGCGCGTTATAAACCATTTATCGGCATTCCCCGAGGGTAAATGAATACAAAATTGCATTTTTATACGGGAAATAAAGCGCCGTCTGCGTTATTAATTAAAAACTAATCTCATTTTTTACCGGGTAATGCTTTTTGCCGCGCCTGGCCTGTCACGGCTTTCCATAATTCCTTTCAGTTTAGAGATTCTTTTAAACACTAAAGCTTAGAAATACTTTATGTTTAGTAATGTTTATAAATCTACCTACAAACCTACGCTGGTTTGACAGATGCGATCAAGTTGGACACACATTTTATCCCAATGTGAAAAATTAGCTCGGCGCGTGTGAAAGCGAGATCATGAAACATACTGAAATTGAATTTGAATACTTCTTAAAGTTCATTAACACATGAGCATTTGATTAAAGTTTAAATACCTATGTTGACAAATGACTTTATAAGCGTAGCCTGTAGATTTGAATAACAAATACAGCTTTAGGTTTGGGGGACTAGAATGACTGTTACACAACAACTCCTGTCCTTCACTTTGTAAGTTAGAAAGACGAGGACAGAGTTAATCATCTCGAGTCGCTAGTTGCGATGGCTCCATTCGTTAAAAAAAGACAAACGCGATGTCTCATGTAAAAAGAACTCGCGCTGAATTGAAAAGGTCCGTAGTTTTCCATTACGTTTATAATTTTAACTGCCCGGAACAGACTCCTGAGTTAAATTGAAATATCGTATCCAGAATAACATGATAAAAGCAAACATAAAACATCCTTTTCTATGAACTTTTTAATTGTTTTGCACAGAGATTTTTAGGAATTTTACTAACAATAACTGAACTACAGAATAAGTAATAGAGCAAGACTCAACTCTGCAGTTTTATAGTTATTGCAATTTATTTATACTTAAGTTAGTGCTGTGTTTTTTTAATACCACGTCGGTGGCAAACAAGCGTACGGCCCGCCTGATGGTAAGCGGTCACCGCAGCCTATGGACGCCTGCAACTCCTAGGGGTGTCACATGCGCCGACCCTTTAAGAATTTATACACTCCTTTCTTGAAGAACCCCATACTGCAGTCCGTCGGGAAAACCTCGGCAGGGAGCTCATTCCACAATCGGAGCGTCTGAGGGAGGAAATTCCTCTGAAACTGTACCGTACGCGACCATTTAGGTTCTAAGGTGTGAGGATGAATGCCCTGCCGACGGCGAGCGGTGCGATGGTAGAAAGCGGCCGTAGGCATCATGTCGAACAGTTCTTTGGAGCACAACCCATTATATAAGCGATAGAACACGCACAAGAGGGCAAAATTTTTCCTTAAACTCAACGTTTCAATATCGCTCGTGAGCTTGGGATCGTCCACGATTCGCACAGCACGTCTCTACGTCTCTCGTTTTCTACGTAAAAGCTATGTTTGTGGTGATATCCGTGTTTCCAACCGCACCTTCTTTATGCTGGGGTATACAATTTATACACCTCGGGCCCTTATAACTAGAATTTTTGACGACACTGAGAGTAAATAATGTTATATCAACATGGGTCCAATTATTTGTCGTAATTAAAATACTACTTCAGTACAAAATAAATCTATTTAATTGACCGCTACTTTGTGAATAAATCCTTATGTGACTTGCAAATATCTTCAAGACAGGAAGTTAGTGTCAAGTCAAAAAAGCAATATGTGGCTACCTCTCGCCTTTAGGATGACTTAGACTTGAGATTTTTCAACATGTGATTTGTTTTAAATAATTAATATTTCTTAAATTATGGACTACATGTTATAATACACTATCTAACTAGGCTCTTTAGAATCTTTCGGGTTATTAGGGCCCACGGTGTAATCGGTGTATACATATGTATGATACTGCTTTATACACTGCAAAGTATTGTACGTAAATACAATACGATGTCTCTTTGACTTTTAAAACTTTCCGATTTGATTTCACCGAGCACACGCGAATGTTGCCTCGTGAATTTCTTTACCGCACCAGTCATCTAGTCGTGACAGCCAATGGAATGCCTCACACGCCACGATCATCAATATATGACCATAATGTGCTAGATTGTCAGCTGTACGTACGTGGCGTACAGAGCACTTTTCTTCACTTCATTCGTAGTGTGGCGGTTATGAGGTTAAGGGTGCTTTTCCACCAGAGATGTGCTATGCAGCTATGCTGCGAAGATGTGCAAGCTATGCTACTAAAACCTATTTCCACCAGTGCTATGCTATGTGGACCAGTGAATATGATTGGTGGATTCAAACGTATGATAGCAAAGTAGCATAGCACATATCTGGTGGAAAGGCACCCTAAGGCGAGCAATGCCCAGGTCCAGGCATTGCTGGCTGAAGTTTGGGGCCTGTGCATTGGTCACCTTAAGGCCCAGTTTTTATAATGATCCGTTAGACGGCCTGTTGGCAAGTGCAGTCTAAAAATGAACTCACTAATATTTGTAATTATGACCCTAAAGTCTATCGAATCTTTACAAACCATGCCTTAGTATAATTTACAACACTGCCTAACATTTTAATAATTTAACATGTATTCATTTGAACCATTCTATGACAAATTAAATGTGACAACTACTCGTAGTTTCAACCGCTTCATTACCGAAACACAGACTAAGGTATTAATTAATCTATGTTCTTTCTTGGCGCCTTCAAGAAATGCTGATTGCATGTGGGTGAACTGTTAAACACTTAGGTTGTCTTTTTAACCGACTTCAAGTTTTCAAAAGAGGAGGTTATCAATTCGGTTGTATGTTTTTTTTTTTTAATGTTTGTTACTCCATAACTCCGTCATTTCTTAACCGATTTGAAAAATTCTTTTTTTGATTGTTGGTATATATATCCAAGTTGGTCCCGTTTTTGTCAAAAGGCAGTTCTGATGATGGGATCCATGAGGAATTGAGGGAACTCCTCAAATCTTTAAGGCAAACATATAGTGATTTTTGTGTTTTTATCAACAAGTCAAGCATTTGCATCCAAAAATGTGACATTGGATGAAGTGGAACTGCTGATGATGATCAGAACAGAACTCTTCAACGACGAAAAGTTCACGTTTGGCGATTTGTCCTCCTAGCTGTGTTTGTTAAGCAAGTTCTATTTTCACGATTAATTTTTGTCATGCTCGAGTTCTGATGATGGGATCCATGAGGAATTGAGGGAACTCCTCAAATCTTAAAGGCAAACATATAGTGATTTTAGTATTTTCATGAACTAATCAAGCATTTTCATTCATAAAAGTGACATTTGATGAAGTGGAACTGCTGATGATGATCAGAACGGAACTCTTCAACGACGCGTAGTTCACGTTTGGCGATTTGTTCTCTTCGTTTTGTTTGTCAAGCAAGCAAGGTTTTTCCATGATTTCATGAGGAATTGAGGGTACTTAGTCTTCTACCATTATAAACATACTTATAGCCATTTTTGTATTTTATTGTATGGACTCTAAGAGTGCACCATCTAAGATTAATAATCTTTCACCGGACTCCCCCATTGAAGTCAGTTTTTTTTTCTTAAAAATTATTACATACATAATTATACTACTCGCACGTATTCCATTAGGGTATTAGGCAGAGACCAGAGAATGCCAGTTACTACGGTCCTTACATACTTCTTTAGCTTCAATGACATCCATAGATCTCCTCGTACATGCTTGATGCTCGTTGGTTGCGGGCACTTCCAACCTGCACTTTTTTAAACATCGTAGAAATTTTATCAACATATCCTCGATTGGTCGCCCCTTTCCCAACCTTCCATCCCTCTCTCGAACGTAAATCCTTTTAGTCAATCTACATGCCTAAACCGCCGATTTCACCGAGACATACCTTTTTCAATATAAGTCACTACATAGGAATATATTCCGCATCTGTTTCTTAATATTTTGTGGCTTTTTATTCTTAGTAATAGAAAAGCGAAAGTCTGTGCCGGACAAATTATGATGATGATGTAGGCTCATGACGATGAGATGAATAAAAGCTAAGAGTGACACACTTGATCGTGTAGTAGTGCAGACATTCATTTTTTTTCATTCCTCTGCTGGACATAGGCCTCCCCCAAAGACTTCCACAATGACCGGTCCTGCGCCACCCGCATCCAGCGGACACCCGCGACCCTTACCAGGTCATCAGTCCACCGTGTGGGGGGCCTGCCCACGCTGCGCCTTCCGGTACGTGGTCGCCACTCGAGAACCTTTCCGCCCCAACGGCCATCGTTTCTGCGTGCTATGTGCCCCGCCCACTGCCATTAAGTTTAGCGATTCGAATGGCTATATCGGTCGCTTTGGTTCTGCTGCGGATGGCCTCATTTCTGATGCGATTACGCAGAGAAACTCCCAGCATAGCTCTCTCCATTGCTCTTTGGGTGACTTTGAGCCTTCTTATGAGGTCCATAGTAAGCGACCACGTTTCAGTACCATATGTCATCACTGGCAACACACACTGGCAAAAGACTTTCGTCTTGAGACACTGCGGAATATTGGACGAAAAGATGTCCCGTAGCTTCCCGAACGCTGCCCAGCCGAGTCGGATTCGACAATTAACCTCTTTCTCGAAGTTGGACTTACCTAACTGGACAGTCTGTCCTAGGTATATGTAATCGTCTACAACTTCGAGCGTAAAGTGTCCGATTGTGCAGACATTCGCCTTTATCAATATTTTTTCGAAATCCAATCAAATCAAATCAAATCAAATATTTATTCTGCAAATAGACCACAAGGGCACTTTTACATGTCAAAGCATGAATTTATACAATTTAAAAAACTGACAATCTTACTTAATAATAATGATTTAAAAAAATATACTGATTAACAATATATTTTTTTTAATCAATGTTATGATATGACTGTTATGTCTCTCAGTCTTTATGACATTGACATAACATTGATTTTCACGTATATTCACTTTAGGTACCTGCTACCTATGCTTTTAGCGAACGTTTTCAACACATTTCATCGATTTCGTTCATGCATTTTAGCTTTCGGTTTTGCTAAGATACAATAATTTAGCTTTTATCCATGCTTGCGTACGTACTAAAATATTTAAATTCTTATGCGAAATCAGCAAAGCGAATGATTAGTTTTATTACAAGATTTTTTATAATTTGGCCTGTTAGATAGTATGTATTAAGTATGTATATTATTGAATGCCTACTCTCGCTAAGTTACACTATTAAGTAGCCAAGTTACCTAGTCTCTTTCGTGTTTTTCCGAAGAACACGAGTTTTCCCGAAGAGGAGGCCCAGCAGTTAGATCTCATGCCTTCTATTAGCGAAACCTCTTACGAATACGAACTATAATTTTTTTAAACATGTTATTCATCAAGCACACATCGCTGTAAATGTAACTGACGGAGAATAACTTCCGTTAAAATCTGAGCTAGTGCTACGAATTATACCACGTATACAAACCATGAAATAACTTACTCTATTTTTAACCGACTTCAAGATTTCAAAAGAGGAGGTTATCAATTCGGTTGTATGTTTTTTTTTTTGTTTTTTTTTTAATGTTTGTTACTCCATAACTCCGTCATTTATTAACCGATTTGAAAAATTCTTTTTTTGATTGTATGTATATATATCCAAGTTGGTCCCGTTTTTGTCAAAAGGCAGTTCTGATGATGGGATCCATGAGGAATTGAAGGAACTCCTCAAATCTTTAAGGCAAACATATAGTGATTTTTGTGTTTTTATCAACAAGTCAAGCATTTGCATCCAAAAATGTGACATTGGATGAAGTGGAACTGCTGATGATGATCAGAACAGAACTCTTCAACGACGAAAAGTTCACGTTTGGCGATTTGTCTTCCTAGCTGTGTTTGTTAAGCAAGTTCTATTTTCACGATTAATTTTTGTCATGCTCGAGTTCTGATGATGGGATCCATGAGGAATTGAGGGAACTCCTCAAATCTTAAAGGCAAACATATAGTGATTTTTGTGTTTTTATCAACAAATCGAGCATTATCATACAAAAATGTGACATTTGATGAAGTGGAACTGCTGATGATGATCAGAACAGAACTCTTCAACGACGAAAAGTTCACGTTTGGCGATTTGTCCTTCTAGCTGTGTTTGTTGAGCAAGTTCTATTTTCACGATTGATTTTTGTCATGCTCGAGTTCTGATGATGGGATCCATTAGGAATCGAGGAAACTCCTCAAATGTGAAAGGCACACAAATAGTGATTTTAGTATTTTCATGAACTAATCAAGCATTTTCATTCATAAAAGTGACATTTGATGAAGTGGAACTACTGATGATGATCAGAACGGAACTCTTCAACGACGCGTAGTTCACGTTTGGCGATTTGTTCTCTTCGTTTTGTTTGTCAAGCAAGCAAGGTTTTTCCATGATTTCATGAGGAGTTGAGGGTACTTAGTCTTCTACCATTATAAACATACTTATAGCCATTTTTGTATTTTATTGTATGGAATCTAAGAGAGCACCATCTAAGATTAATAATCTTTCACCGGACTCCCCCATAGAAGTCGGTTTTTTTTTCTTAAAAATTATTGTATTACTTAATTTTATCTTCTATATATATAAAAGAAAGAGTCCTGACTGACTCATCAACGGACAGCCGAAACTACTAACGCTAGAGAACTAATTTTTATACAGTCGGTTACAGTTATAGCGTAGGCTAGGGGTAAGAAAGAATTTTTCCAAATACATCCCCTAAGGGGGTAAAAAAAGGGATGAAAGTTTGTATGGGAAAAGTAAAATTATTGTACTTAGAAACTTGAAATTGCGTGTATAGGCTCTCTGTTTAAATATATCAATAGCTTATATCAGCGTTTTTCGAAATTCTTTCTCAAAAGGGGTGAAAAAGGAGTTTCAAATTTTGTATGAGGAATGACGAGTAAATATTTTTTGATTTGATAGATTGGAAACTTCGTATATAGACTTCTGTTTAAATACAACAGATACGTATTTAAGCGTGTTCCTAATTCTCCC
Source organism: Notocelia uddmanniana (assembly GCA_905163555.1). Classification (NCBI taxonomy): domain Eukaryota; kingdom Metazoa; phylum Arthropoda; class Insecta; order Lepidoptera; family Tortricidae; genus Notocelia; species Notocelia uddmanniana. The sequence goes on from LR991052.1 coordinate 66,239,823, forward strand.
CTATTAAGGGGTGATATGGGGGTTCGGGATTTTAAACTTCGTAGTACGGTACGTCTGATGAGATAAATAACTAAATTATAAATTGTTTATGGTAATGATACCATGTCAGTCATTAATTAACATAAGAATAAGGTTTCTATATTTTAATAATATTATAATTAAGTAATAGGTCTACAGGTGGCGTTGGTAGTACTAATTTAATTATATTTCAAGTAATTTTCTTATTTACTTCACTTTTTAAAATAATTTGGTGTACATACAAGAAATTACCTTTAGCATTTGATGATGATGATTTATATCATCTTGTGATTGACATGTGCTAAATAAAATAACAGAACCGAATAAAACAAACTTTTTTATTTACGTGAAGTTGTAAGGCGACAATAGGTGGCGTTAGTAGGTAATCTTATAATAATGAATAATAATAAAAAATATTCACCATAGATAATATCTTATAAATATAAGTAAATAAATAATAAATAAATATTAGGGGACAATCTTACACAAATCGACCTAGTCCCAAACTAAGCAAAGCTTGTACTATGGGTACTAGACGACGATATACATACTTATATAGATAACTACATACTTAAATATATAGAAGACATCCAAGTCCCAAGAACAAATATCAGTGATAAATGCACGAATAAATGCCCTGGCCGGGATTCGAACCCGGGACCTCTAGCTTCGGAGGCAGAGTCACTACCAACTAGGCTAAACAGGCCGTTAATGTTATGTTATCTTTAACATTATATCTGCGTAATAACAAAATATAACATAAATTCTCTTCGATTAAAGTATAGTTCTCAGGCTATTCATCAAGGCGGCGTTAGTAGTGCTAAGTTATTAACATTTTTAATTTATTTTCTTTTTTTTACTTACATGTTTTAAACTAATTTGGTTTACATTTGATAAATGACAAAACATACTATTTTTATGTTATCATTTGATGTACACGTGCTAAATAGTTTTAAGGAGAGTAGTAACACTATTCGCCAAAAGGTGGCGTTAGCAATGCGAATTAAATTATTTATTTTTATATTTCTTAGAAATAGCATATTTTTCTAGAATACCGATAATTCCATCAGACTCCCCGTTCGAGTTCAAAAGAACACAATTCCCTCTTAAGTTATGCTTCGCAATGACTATTAATAAGTCCCATGGACAGTCACTGAAAATGGCAGGGATTGATTTAAGAGAAGACTGTTTCTATTACGGTCAATTTTACGTGGCATGTTCTAGGGTGAGTTCTGCCAGCAGTCTGGTCATCTTAGCCCCCAAAGGAAATTCCGCTAATGTTGTTTATAAAGAGGTGTTACGCTTAGGTGACCAACTTCAGTTTTATTTCTTTTCCGGTTTTCTGCGCCGTGACTACATCCACGTGAATTTTTCCCTTTTGTCAAACAAATTTGCATTTCCTGTTTCGCCTTATGGTTGACTGGCAACAATATTTTCTTAGTGGTTTTTATGTCACATGATAATTATGTGTGCCAAACTTTGTATCTATATTAATAATTTCGTGCAGGGGTACGGTAGACCCGAACGAGACCTGTCTCAAATTGAAGAACGTATAAAAATAACGATTTTTGAGTTGAACATATGTATCCGCAAAATTCGGATTGTCGCGTATTTTGCATTTAAAAGTGTTAATTTGATGACAAAACGTCGGCCATATTGCCCACAGACTCTATTGCTATATTAAATTTGTTTGTTGACAGTGTCGGCTACGTTCGAAAATCGTGAACTATTTTTGCGTCCGGTATGTTGGCCAGGTTGCTGGGCTGCGTTCTGGGTGATGGGCCATCATCGCCCATTTTGTGGATTCGGCTAGCCGCGTCTGCAGCGTTTTGTTTTTGTAGTTTTCAAGCGTTCTATACACCTATCAGCCTAGCTAGCACGATAACTTATACCGTCACGTTATATGGGCGAAATGTATGAAAACGTCACATAAAACGTAACGGTATAATCTATCGTGCTAGCTAGACTGATTTTCACAACAACCGCCTTCAAAGCGAATGTATGGGGCCTGTTACATGGATTCATATCACGATAAGTATCACGTGAATATTAAAGCAGAATCCATACAAATTTGAAAACTGCTATAAGGGGAATGTCTGAAATTTTTAAAAGTCCTTGATTATTTTTCTAATGGGAGGAATAACCGTCGCCATTAACAGAAAAAAGTTTCAGATTTTTCGGTTGCGCCATATATTTTATAAAAATACAAACATTTTATATCACCTCGCGTCTGCCCCGTATCGGACTACTAAGACATTTCTAAGTCCGTCGAATATTTAAAAAAAAACCACCTGCTTGGATCTGTGGTACGCAATGACATTGACAGTTCATCATAGGGGGGTCGTATGACTTGAACTGTCAATGTCATTGCGTACCACAGATCCAAGCAGGCTTTTTTTTTAATATTCGACGGACTTAGAAATGTCGTAGTAGTCTGATACGGGGCAGACGCGAGGTGATATAAAATGTTTTCATATTAGCCTGTAGACTAAAATAAGAATCGCATGAACTCGCTTATGTGCCTTCAGTTTTGGCTGGTCCGCAATTCAGCACATTTTAGGTTGTGTTTTTTTTGCTAAGCCTTACAACACTATCCTTTTGAAATGCTGAGGTACCGTCTATAAAATTTCATTTTTGCCGGTGTCGGGAACTCCACCTGTCTCTTCTTCTAATAGTCTAGCATCAGGCCTTAAAAATGTTGCCTTCCAACAGCATCGGGCAACTGACAGAGAAAAGTTGACCTATGTAATTTATAAAATTTGTTATTACCTAAAATCTACGCGGACGAAGTCGCGGGCGGCAGCTAGTTTTGACATAAATTTAATTGGTTCTTGAATTTAATTATTATTATTTTATTTAATAATTACATACGTAAATCACCACACCAACACCATGCTGAGATGGAACCATGTGTCTCTGTCCATGTTTTTATGTTTATAGTCATGAATAAATGCTTATTCTATTATATTCTAAATAAATGTATTAATGAGATTGGTCTCCATAAATATCCCAAATTTGAAATTAGCACAGGCTAAGGTGATTAGTTAGGCGCGAAAGGGCACTCTGTTCTAGGGTTCCCAGTTCCGGGACCGGATTGTATATGATTTCCCAAAAATCCTAGGATTTTCACAGTGAGATTGTCTCTGTCCACTTTGTAACATGTTAACACAGGATTTTTGTTCGCAGGCCTTGCTGAAAATATCTTCAGGGTATCTCAGTAAGAAGATTCCGAATATACCGGACATCAAAGTCGACGGAGCAGAGGAAAAATGGTATTTCAATTCTTTAGTTGTTCTATTAATTTGTTGTCTAAGGCATCTAAGGGGGAAAGATCTACCTATACTGTTATTGTTAATCATCAATGATATAATTAGCAGTCAGTTATATGTATTTATATACGATAAATATTTCTCTGTATAATTATTGTAATCATAATCAAATGTAAAAGAGCGAATTGTCGCATTCGTTTAAACGCAATACATGAATTTATTACTCTGCAACTGCATGCGCTCATACGTAAGCAATGCTGTTCATGTTAATATCAAGTACTTTTATTCGACCCTTGATTTGTATATTAAGGTTTAAAAGTGGTAGAGCCCTTTCTAGGCAGGCTTTACATCGTCGCCTAGAACGAGTAGGCATATGTATAATCAAAGCCTTGTTTAGTTTAGGACTAAAGTAACTTAGCTGATCATCCCCAAAAAAATCCATATCCTTATTAATATTATAAAGGCGAAATGTCTTGTCGCTTAAACTGCTGAACCAATTTAGATGAAGATTGGTATAGAGGTAGTATGACTACCGGGAAAGGACAAAGGATAGTTTTTACCAACTTTTTTAACAACGACGGTAGCACACAAGCTTGAAACCCGACTGATGGTAAGCAGACATCGTAGCCTATTGATGCTTGCGGCCCCGGACTACCTGAAAGCGGGTTTCCGACCCTTTATGGACTTGAGGCACAGAATCGTATAACATTATTACCCTGAGGATTATCGGAATAATTTAGCGATAAGACCGCCTGCTGTCTACCATTGTACCGTCGACTTCAAAGAGATGTATACATTTTTGGACCTTATTACAAAATACAAATTCCTTATTTCAGTTTTTTACAATGCAATAAAGTGATTAGGTGTATAATTTTTTTTATCGGATATACATGCATCATTTAATTTTGTTTTTCTTTTGTTTAGATACTATTTTTGGTGAATGAAATATATTAGTATAGTATTATTGTGTGTCAGGAACATGTGGAACGTATGGCGCACGGTGCTGGAAGAGAACGAGAAACTTGCGCGTGCGCGGCTCGCGGCGGTCGAGGTGTTTCAACAGCAGATCGCGGACGAGGCCAAGATGCTGCGCCAGCACAAGATCAACGTCGCCAAAAAGGTCAGCAATATCATTGTTTCATCATAGATCAAATGAAAATATACTTGGTTCAATGCCGATCTGCTCCGCTAGTATAAGTATGTTTTAGAGTTCCGTAAGAAACAAGGAACCCAATTCCCGCCTCCGCGTCTGCGACTTAGTTTACCATACCAAATTACAGGTTACTGAGCTAAGTCGCGGACAGACAGCCGGACGGACATGGCGAAACTATACGGGTCCCTTTTTTTGATAGACTGACCAGCGATTGGCCTTAGTCTCACCTGATGGAAAGCGATGACAAGGCCTAAGATGTTGCTCGCTGGTTCAGTAATAGCCTATTCACTCTTGTCTTGAAGAGACCCAGATTGTATGTATCAGGAAATACAGACGGCGGCAGCAAATTCCAGTCCTTAGCTGTTCGCATTAGGAAAGAAGAAGCAAATCACTTCGTGCGAATAAATGGTAGACTGACAACGTAAGGATGCAACCGTTCACCGCGTCTGGACGTCCGGTGATGGAACAGGGAAGGCGGAACTAAGTCATGTAATTCCTGCGCACACTCTCCAAAATGTATCCGATAGAACACAGACAAACAAGCGACTCGACGGCGGTGTTCCAAGCTCTGTAACTTAGATTCAACCGCCGGATCGTCCTCGAAAAGCCTACGAGCACGGCGCTCTACCGAATCCAAGGCCGCTAACTGATACTTAGCGGAACCGCCCCAGGTGGGAGCAGTACTCCATGCACGATCGAACTTGAGCTTGGTACAAGGAAAGAAGCTGTTTCCGTGTGAAATACCGCCTCACCTTATACAGAACACCAAGTTTACACGGAAACGTAAAAACTAATGAGGTCAAATAAAATGGTATAAAAGTGCAATAGAAAGAATAATTAATTATACCCGCTGCGGCCAGACATGAGTCTTATGACACTGACAGTAACATTTCTGATAATGTTGTGAGAGTTTCGATACTTCTATTTTTTTAGGTTTCATTTCTTATGCGCATGTCATTTGACATGTTTGTTTAATCATTTTGTGGTATCTAATACACATATAAATAAGATAGAGTACAGGTATTATGATAATATCTCGACTAATAGTAAGTATTTTTATAGAGATTCCTATGCGGGTCCGAATCTGTGTTAAACGACTGATGATGACGACCATGGAATTCAACGTTGTCTTCTTTTTACAAATTATTACGTAAATGTTACATTTCTACATAAAGTAATTAGCTACATTCCCAAAAGATGCTTATTAACATTTTAATGTGACAGCGACGCCGTTCCTAGGTTATATAAATGAACTGTCTTTGTCAGTGTCATAGGTTTCATGTCTGGCCGCGGTGGGTATAAACTGAACTTAATCTATTATTACATTTATTACATACCAGAAATCAGAACAGACTAGACCATCCGATACGAGGATAACCTACTTTAATGTAATTTATTATTCACTTTATAGTCTTCCAATATTATTACATTATTTCTTACTATGTATCTACAGCGCAGCTCGCCTTATAGGTAAACTTGGCCAAAAGGTAATAAGGGAAGTGTACGGAATTGCGGAGTATTAAGGCATTTTTGACTTTGTAAGCTATTTCCAGTAAAACCTGAAATCTTAGCTAATTGAAATCTGTTCACTAGTAAAGACTGGCTTTCAGAGTAGAGAATGTTATATAACAACAATATATTAAACTGTGTTTTATATTACTAACACTCATTTATATTAAGCTCTTAAATGTACGTTATTACGGATTAAAAATAGTCTCTGCCGGTTATTCTGTAAATGCGTGCACATAAATTCAGTAAATGCCGCTTTCCTGCAGAATTAATGGAATAGGAAATATAAAATAAACATTAATAATTAAAAAACATATAATTAATAATTATTTATAATATTAGAGGAGAGGGGGATGAGGTAATTTCACTTTTTCTTCTTTACCACGGGAAACATATTAGCCGAAATAGCCGTTGTCCACAAAACTGTTTTTGTTTATTTTATTTTATTGAATTTATTTAATCAGTTCGTTATGAAATCCTACACAATGATTGAAATAATTTATAATAAAAATACTGTCTCATTACTTGCAAAATCTTTAAGAAAATTTGTTTAAGCTCTTACGCCCACGCGAAGCATTTCCTACAGTTTCGGTGGTTTGACGTGGACTGACTAAAGCAAATTACGTAAAAATATACCATATGTCCAGAGTTTGTTGACTCCTTGTCCATTCGACGCAATATTGTCTACAGTTTATATGAATATTTATATATTTTGAAAATAGTTTATAGTTTTCTTGTTTTTGGACCTTAACTGATAATTTCCGTAATTCCGTACGTTTACGGAATTCCGTACATTTACCTTAAAAACCATACCTTTTAGCTACGATTATCTCGAAAATGACACATATTTTGTTTTTCCGCCAAATTGGAGAGAAAATCTATTCGTTATTTCTCATCCCATCCTCATTGCAATGTGTATCGCGCGCTCGGCCTTAATACTATTACGCTTTAATACTATTCAGCTTAGGGCGAGTTGCACCGACTCACGATTACAGTTAAATATGGCGCCGACAGCTGTCATCCCATAGAAAACTTGTCAAACTTTCCATACATTCAGATTTTAACAAGCACCGCTTACGGTCTGTCGGTTTGGTGAAACCCAGCCTTAGTGTGCATGAAGCTTGTCAGAATATATCGTAATCCAACCGTTTGAAAAGCGCTTACCTCTGAGTAAGGATTTCTATAGACTTTCTATACGCGTTCCACCAAGAGAGACGGAAAAGCTCTTATGCAACTAAATTGAGAACTTGTCTGAAACGGATGGCGGCTTCTCATATACAACCTCTTTAATTTGGCGGGTGTATTTGCCTCAATGACAAATTAAATACTTTAAGACAAATAAAAAAGTGGAATTACGAGTAAGACAAGGACAACAAATGATTTTTATTTAACTACAAATAAATGTACACAGCTTTACAAATTGAAATCTAATACGCTGCGTAAATTAAAATTAGAGTACAAAAAATATAGAAAACCAGGCCTATCATCCTTCATCTCATAAAATTTCAAACACTCTCTACATACTCGATATATCTCTCTCTGTCGCTTTTATTCTATTTAATATATGAACATTTCCACAACATTTCGCTCGGTAGCGCACTGTATGCCGCGTGTAATCTCTGATAAGTGATGAGTTGATGACCCACATAGTTCATACAAATTGTCGGAAGCGTATTTTTATTTTTTCCATCCACAACTTTGAAATCAAAGCGATCGATCGTGTTAAAACACTTTTAAAAACTAATGAGATGAAATACATTTAATTTCAATAACTTCTTTGAGAGTCGACTTAGCTTAACATTTTCTGTTGCTTAATTTTTTTGGGTAGGTTAATTATGTTCGAGTTACATGAAATTCACAGCGACGTTTGCCTGGTTAATGCAATTATGTATCAATATGACCAAACAGAAATGGTAATACCCTTTGTATTCCCATTTTATATTAAACTAAACATTTGCTGCACTGTTTTGATAAAATGACACCTCGCCGAGTTTCTTCTCGTGGCAGAGGTTTAATTTCCCGAACCGGTGGTAGTTATTGACATTCATAGGTGCATATAATATGTCTTAATTGAATAATAAATAACTTGTAGTTTTTACTTTTATTTAACCACAAAAAATTGACGATTTTTATCGTAAGATTAACTACTCTGTATTCGAATGAGGTAGAATCAGGTCTTTTAAATATTTTGTTTTGTATTTTTTTTTATTCACGTAATAAAAAATATACATAAAGAGAACTATAAAACTAACTTCTCTAAATTAGGTACCTGCTTAAACTTATCTTTCGGTTCAGCGATATTATCACTCCCACTTACCTATTCCTTGCGTAAAAATGCTAAAGTTGAAAGCAAAAATATTAACTAAAGCGAGTTTCAAATTAGTAATGAAAATTGTATAACGGAGTTTTAGACGAGTATTCGAATTACATTGAAAAGCTTTTGCAGTTTGCAGCTCGCTGAGCACTTTACAGGAGTATTAGCAGTGCACATAATTGCAGTGGGAATGCACCGCTCGTTGGCATAAAAAATCAAAATAGAATTGTTGCAGAGATTATGTCTGCTTTTTATTACAAGCTTTTATTAAACTTGCACTGTTCGTATGTAAGCATGCAAGCTGTCATCAAAATACGCAATCCTTTATTCAGCCAATTGCCGGTACCCGATTGACAAAGCAATATTATGGTACCACCGAGCTGATCTGATGATAGAGACAACAGGTGGCCATAGAAAATCCTAAACTACCTATACACAAGATAAACCCGTCGTGTTTGGGCTCACTGAAAGCGAACTAGCAAGTAGTTGTTAACAGTGGAAAAAAGGTACAGTCGGCAATGAAAAGCTTGTACCCAAAATGAAATTTATGGCTGATATTTACTTTGTCAAACCTTGCTCATTTATTCCCTAATAGTAGATGAATGAAAAGGTTCGCTACTTCTATATTTCAATACCGTTAGGCGTTAAGGATTCAATATCAATGGAGGGACCTATGCGTCATGCCTCTACGTGTGATTTTCGGTACAAAGCGAACAATCCTGCTAAGCGCGTAGCGCCGGTGGGCTTGGAAAGGGTTAAGGACCCTCATAAGTTATAAACTCTCATCTATTTAGTTTGTTTTCTGGGTGAATTGACAAGAGTCTTGACATTTTCACTTTGTGGCTATCTTGCGCTACAGGCATTATTGGAACGTACTCGTATTGGAATTATCAATACTTTTGTAATAATATAATTCGAGAAAATAAACAAGCGTTTTAAGGCCCCTAAAGCCGTAATTAAGTGTTACAATACCTTGGCAGAAAATTGTATGCGAACGTCTCGCCTTTACACCAATTACTTCGTCACAATCGTCACCTGTTAGTTCCCACACAGCAATGAAACAGAAATGAAGAGGGTAGTTTCCTCATGTTAAAATAACATATTATTAATTGTGGCTATACGGATAGTGGGCGGGGCCATATAGAACCGATGGCCGTTGGCGCGGAAACGTTCTCGAGTGGTGACCACGTACTGGAAGGCGTAGTGTGGGTAGACCCCCCCACACGGTGAGCTGGTTAAAGGTCGCGGGTGTCCGCTGGATGCGGGTGGCCAGGATTTGGGGGAGGTCTGTGACCAGCAGTGGACGTCCTCCGGCTGATAAAATGATGATGATGTTGATACGGATTGTAAACTATAAAATTATCACATCAAAGATTATTATGTGATTTGGAACTTTCGTAAGATTATGTAAAAAAAATGGCTAAGTAATTAAAAAACTAAAAAAACCGACTAAGTAATTAAAAAACTAAAAAAAACCGACTACGTTTCTGTGTAATTTGGAATTTGGCACCAAAAATCCGCCATTTTGTTTTTATTTTATTTTAATATACCCAGTGTCCTAGAATGTATTCCTAGAATGCGGTGGAGATACTTCGATCGCCAACCCGCATGCCAAGCGTGGCGATTATGGCATTTACCCCCCATGAAATTGGGGGAGGCCTATGTCCAGCAGTGTACGTCCTAGGGCTGATATGGTGGTGGTGGTGGTGGTACCCAGTGTCACTCTCACAGTAAATACGAATCTAACGACACCTCTCAAACTAAAATCCATCGAGTCGTTCAGGCTGCGGAGCGTGCCAAACAAATATACAACCATACATACCTACAATCATACATTTCACTCGAAAAACATAACCCTCCTTCTGGCGCAACCGGGTGAAAGGTAAATTAAAACTACCATCAACATTCTTATTTAACGCAATATTCGACGACCATAACGACAAATTACTCGTTTTTCCGTACAACGATAGTAAGGGGCTACTCAACTGTGATGTCAGTTTTAAGTGTCAATTATTATGGAGCGTTTCCAGTGCTCAGCAGCTTCGTTGTGCTTGGACTCTCATTTAGTCTTTTATGTTGCTCTGATTGTAGCTATTCCCGTACAAACATTTGATCCTCTCTAAATACTGGTTCGATATTTGTGAACGTCTATGTTTACTATGCGTAGGAAAGGTGGGACACATTGGTCAAAAATCTTAGTTTTTAAGGCACTATGAAAGTATTGCCTTAAGTAACAATTAGTTTTCTCTTTAAAACCTACATTGACTGCCAACAATTTAGGGCTACGCTCGTTGCTGATAACATGAGAAAAACCGTAAAACCGTATGTAGCGAAATAACCTAACCATGCGAGATGATATATAGCGGGCTACTGGCACTGAAAGGGTTAACAAACATCATTTTTCTACTTTGGAGTCGAGTAGCTGCAGACGCTCGTGGCCGATAACATGCGAAAACCCGTATTTAGAGGAAAAAGACTAACACTTTAAGGCTTAATTGCACCAAATTGGTGTTCGTTAAAATCTGAATGTATGGAAAGTTTGACAAGCTTCTATGGGATGACAGCTGTCGGTGCCATATTTAACGGTGATCGGTCTGTGATCGTAAGCTGGTGAACTCAGCCTAAATGACAGGATTTCGTAGCGCTACGCTCGTAGCTGATAACATGCGAAAAACGGTATGTAGCGGAAAGCGGCTATGTGACGAGCGCCCACCTAGCGGGCTCCTGGCACTTAAAGTGCTAAGAGACAAGTGGGTGCCGATCAGGAAGTTTCAGATGATGATTATATGCAGACTAATTACGTAGTCTCGTTACTGGGTGAAAATATACGATGACGGAATTAAAATTAAACTTTTACTAATGACCAATGTTAACATTTTTAACTTCGATATTAACAACAAACCGATTATAAATATTTCTCGTGCATAAATCACAGTGATACGTAAAGTTTTGTAATTTACCGTATTTGTGAACCACTATTTTTGTTCTGGTAATATCTTGTAGAGAGGAACTGTTTTATTCCACATAGTGGAGCTTGCTACCGTCATCGTACTCATTTTATGTTTATTTTTTTATGAAATAGAAGGCAAACGAGCGGACGAATCCCCTGATGGTATATAAGGTGCTAACAAATAATATACCAATTGGTGTAGGGATTAGGGATAGGGATGTACAGTAACGCAATTAACTTGTGTTGTGGCTACTATGTTGGTTTATGATCCAAGTAACTGTTACTCTACAACCTCCGCAAAAATCTAGCGCATACGATAAATCTTTTGCAGTACGCTCGGTAAAGTTATGCAATGAGTTGCCTCCTTCCTTGAGACAGTCTCAGTCGGTTGCGTCGCTCAAGAGGAAATTGAAAGGGCTGTGGCTATCGGATTAGGAAGTAATACTTTGTCCTTTATAATTTATGTATTTTTAATTTTCTTTCCTTTTCCTGTAGTTACAATTTCTCTTCTCCTTTCACGTATAAAAGTTATATTCTCCTGTAATATATGTATGTTTGTATGTTTATTATTTCTCCTGTGCCTTTTGTACATGTTGCTGCATTTGTCTACCTTTATTAATTTTTACTCTCATTTCCTCAAGGGCTAACTGGAAGAGATCCCTTAAAGGGATAAGTTCGACTTTGTACTTTATTTTTCCTTTTGTATCTTTGTATCAGTTGTGTTTTTGTACAATAAAGAGTTTTACTACTGCTACTACTACTACTACTACTACTACTTGTTTGTGCCAAAATAAACATTACTAAGAAAACTTTTTATATGATAACAGAAACAAAGAAAACTTTTTATATTTTTTGCAATATATTCAAGACCATAATAATTAGACTGAAATTTGTGCCCAAACAGTAACATATGCATTTGAATTGACAAGGTGTTATAATTATAACGCTTTCTGTCAACTAAACGTCCTTGTTCGAATACTATTTTACCATTTCATTTATCTAAGTAAAGTGGCCAACAACCAACAGGTTCCATAAAAGACTATGAATTAATCAGGCTGTTTTTAAGTGGCACTTTTATTCCCTAATTTTAAATTTGTTATATCAACTCTAAAAGTATTGGTACATATTTTTTACCACATTATCATCATCACGATATCAGCCGAGGACGTCCGCTGCTGGACATAGGCCTCCCGCAAAGAGTGGCACAATGACCGCGTCACCTGCATAAAGCGGACTCCCTTAGCGCTTAATATTATAAAGCTATCCCGTTTTGTATCATCCTCAATCTGTGTCGTTGTCAATAAATACGATTTCTAAGTCAACAGCAAAAGTAGATGATCATTTTAGTACTTTGTCGCACTAACTTTACGATACTGCGACACTTGGCATACGTCAAAGTTGTGAAAGTGACAAGTTACTAAAATGATCATCAACTTTTGCTGTTGACTGTACTACCATTTTTCCTGGGAATGCCGCATGTTCGATAGAACTATTCGATATGATGCCCACGGCCGCTTTCTATCATCGCACTGCTCGCCGTCGGCAGGGCATTCATCCTCACACCTTAGAACCTAAATGGTCGCGTACGGTACGGTTTCAGAGGAACTTCCTCCCTCGAACGCTCCGGTTGTGGAATGAGCTCCCTGCCGAGGTTTTCCCGAGGAACTACAGTATGGGATACTTCAAGAAAAGAGTGTATAAATTTTTAAAGGGTCGGCAACGCGCATGTGACACCCCTGGAGTTGCAGGCGTCCATAGGCTGCGGTGACCGCTTACCATCAGGCGGGCCGTACGCTTGTTTGCCACCGACGTGGTATAAAAATAAATAAAAAAAGTTACTGAACTGGTAAACTCCCCACAGTGCACGGATTCCCTGGCGCAAGCGCACAAGGAGCTGCAACTGACCGTGATCGATGTGGACAAGACCAAGAAACTGTACTTCGATGAAGAGCACACCGCGCATGACGTCAGGGACAAGGCCAAGGATATCGAGGAGAAGTGAGTATAACGCCATTCATATTTTTAACCGGAGTGAATAATTTCAACCCACGACCCCTGGAATCAGCTACCGCAGGGATCCCGTGTGGTGACGAATCTTTCAATCACTTCACACACAGTGGTATTATTATTTGACGACTACTCTAGTTACTCTCAGGTCTGACGTGATAGTATGATACCTATGTCATACATTTTAAACCGACTTCAAAAAAGAAAGAGGTTAAGGGCCGGGCCACACTGCGTTTATGAATAGAATCAGAAATACGACACCGTGGGAAGCTATTCATAAACACAACGCAACATTTCGTTTGTGGGCAGGTTCGATAAGTATAGATTTTTTGTGTGAGACCAAGAAATTTCATCTTATTGCCGACTCACGAGGTTTACAGCTCATAGAGCCACAAGTTTAAATACGATTATGTCCACATTCATGTGATAGGCTATTAGTCTATGACGTAACGAGACCGTCTATGCGTAAACGCGGACTAATAGTATTGCTTTGCATTTTTTTTCACGAATCTTTACGTCATTGAACACGTGCTTACAACTTTTATTTTCCATAGATTGAAGAAGAAGAAAGGCTCCTTCTTCCAGTCGATAACATCGCTGCAAAAGAACAGCGCAAAGGTATCGTCGCGTCGCGATCAGCTAGAAGAAAAGTCCACAGGCGCCAGGAACGACTATCTTCTTAGCATTGCCGCTGCCAATGCTCATCAGGTAAGCCTTCCAACCACCAATCCATAGGAATCCTGTTGATTAGAAAAGTCACGGTGGTACTTTGAGGCAGGTCAACAAAAAGCTCTCTAAGACACACATATCGGCATCGGAACAGCGTCGCCTCGGCACAAGCTAGTAATCCATCGTTCCCCCCGCGGCCATCGACGATCATCAATACCATCTCTAGCTACTGCCTTGCTTTAGCTGAGCCGTTTCCGTTACGTACCTGCGTATGGTTGACGCCTGGTTGATGGAGAGCCGATCAGGAGAGGCGGCGCCGATCCGGTGCCGAGCGGTTACGTGTGCGATAATCTTTATAGTCACCTGGTTGTGAGCACAGCCGTTAAAGTAGCGAGAATATTGCATTAGACTTAGAAACGGTTACAGCAACTTCCGATCATAGACCGATCAACGTTAAATATGGTACTGTCATCCCGTAGCAGATTGTATAACTTCCGATACAATCAGATTTTAAAAACAACACTTACGATTATAGACTTGGTGCAACTAATGCTACCGTCATGGTATACAAAAAAAATATATTCGAAGTCTCTGTTTGTCCACAGAACCGCTACTTCCTGGTAGAACTACAGACTTGCATGCAAAACATGGAATCAGCCGTATATGAGAAGGTGTCAGAGTTCCTGACCCTCATGGGCCGCACGGAGCTCCTCACTTGCTCCGCAACGCAGCACTCGTTCGGGAAGATCCGCGACCAGGCCCAACAGCTCACAAGGGATTACAACCTGCAGTGCGTGTATCTGTACTATCCGGTGCTGAAACAACACATTCAGGTACCTCTTTTGATCTCTGATGCCCTAGTACTTTTCCTGAATTTCTTATTCATGTTTGTAGTCACAAATGCCTCTTGCAGATGTGATGTGGTGGTGTGGGGAAAGCCATTTTGGGGGTTATATGGTTCTCTCCCCCGCCGAGTGATGGGGACAGGAGGAGCATACCCAGTAAAAAACACCGGCGTCACCCACTCTGCCGATAATGGGGGCGCAATGGGACCGCGAGCATTTCACCACGACGTCCACCGGTCGCTCTAGCCTAGTTACTAGGGCCTCTGATTGCGAGTCCTGGTCCTGGGTTCGAATCACAATGAGGGCTGATATTTCTTCCGCGATATTTAGCAAAAGGGGACACATCTATCTTTTAGAATCAGAATGACAAGGTCAGAATTTATTAGTAAACGGGACTTAAACGCGTACAAATACATTTATTCACCTTTTTGAGGTTTGCCCTACGTTTCGGATGTGTCACACCATCCTTTGGTCGCGAGCTGCGTGAGGGTATCAACATATTTTTTTCGAACTACTTGCTCTTTGTCTTTATCACTTGTACACTAGGGTTATCAATTGTACACCGGTGGCGTATGATGATTGCCATTTTATTACTTATCGACGTGAATAAGCTATCTGTCACGTTCTGACAAGTATGCGAGTGCGAGAGTGACGGGTGTACTTATCCATGACCATAAGTGATATAATAACAACCATCATACGCCCGCAGGGTTGTCACTCGCCTGACACACAACACTCATAATGTCCCGTGATAATAGATAACGTTTAACTGTGAACTGTTTTTAATAACAGGATAAATGTAGTTGTACGCAATCAAGTCCCGTTTAGTTACTAATCATAATACAGGGCATAGAATACCTGGAAATGGCAAATATTTGTAAGATGAACACGAATTTCTTCCTGGGTCTTGGTTGATTTTGTATAAGTATTCGTCATCATCCTCCTAGCGTTATTCCCAGTACAGTTGCATCCTGAAGGATGTCCGGGGTCCGCTACCTAATCCCAAGAATTGTCGTAGCTACTAGTTTTTACGGAAGCGACTGCCATCTGACCTTCCAACCCGAGGGGGAAACCAGACCTTATTGGGATTAGGCTTGTCAAGTGAGTGGGCAACTTGACTGTTAGAAGTTCTCAAGCCGCGCGGAGGCCTCTAACTTGGCTTAACGGTTGCTATCATAGACAGCAACCGGGATCAACGGCTTAACGTGCCTTCCAAAGCACGGGAGCACTCAGTTAGTAACCACTCAAAGCTGTCACCCATCCAAAAACTTGACCTCGCCCGACATTGCTTAACCTCGCATACTGCACGCGGTACGCGGGCGCCGCTGGGCCACGAGCGCTCCTTGATTTTGTATATTACTATCTCTTATTTACTATCTCTTGACTGACTTCATCCACGTAGTACGATCAGCATCAAACGTAGCATTTGAAAAGTTCAAAAGTCTTTATTATAAGGGTAATAAGAGCTTTTGACTCCTTCATATGCGTATCTACTGCTTCAAAATTTCAAATGAAAGGGAAAAATTGAAAAATGTAATGCTCCGGGCAGGATTCGAACCTGCGACATCTAAAGCTTGGAGATGCTCGTGTATCGGAGGTTAGCAGTGTTACTGCTTAATACAAAAATTAATGTAATTACTGTTGATGCTGACTGTACCCGTGAATCACCTTTGAGGATGATTGCTATCGAATTCTTTCAGGCATAGGCTTATTTAGTACTCCGATACTGTGGTTTCATCCCCTGAAGGGATGATCTCCAACGTAAAAACTATCGTATGTCTTTTCCATGTTTTTAAATTTTATTCATTCCGGAAATTTCAAATGTATCGGTTCAGTGGTTTCAGCTTAAGCGGACAGAATTAACTTCGCATTTATAATTATTGGCATGCATACATACATATGTACTGTATGTATTTACTGGGTATATCCCCGTCCTGAAAACACAAAACTTATTGTGCTTGCTTATAAAAAAATACTTGCACCATTTATGCCTCAATCACAACAAGGCAAGGCGGTCTACGTTACGATTTACCTTGACCAGATATCACTCATGTAAACAACACGCGGAGATGTATTAGTATTTTATTATTTAAATCAAGGTAGTGTTTTGATGTCCTTGGCCACGTCATTGCAGTGCTAATAACGCCTGCCGATCGTTCAAATATTCATTGTCAGTGTCGATTGCATATCGAAGAACCCACGCAACATGGGTGTACTATGTATCGTACCGATCAACAGTTGCTGGGAACACGATCTACCTACATAATCAAATATGTACCTTAATCTAGGTTATAATTCCATTTAATTTGCCTTCAAATTCTAAGTATGTGTTAGTACTTACACTGACAGAGCCTGTTTAGTTAGCGTTGTTACTTAAATGCATTCTGGCCTCTAGTTGATTTGTGAGCTTAATCATTACATCTTTACTCTATGTATATTCAAGGTATTTTATTGAATTCCGTTAATTGCGAGGGCATACTCCTTAGATGACATAATGTAATCTTCTCGAAGACACTAGTATCCCAATTCATACCATTTCAAAGATATTAAAGAATTCATTTTCGTTAATTACGAGTAACATATAAGTAGTATAAAAGATCCTTAACAATTTAACAATGTGGACGTGCGTGTCATTCGAATTCCGAATATTGTCATACTTGACATTAACCTTTCCTTAACTACACGTTAACTCTTAGGCCGTTTTGCATTCACCCCTTGGTGATATAATTAATGAGCTAGTATGAAAAAGAAAAAAATGGTACGTCGTTTCTATGGCTGTACACGGCTATATGCTTGAAGGAACTGAAATCAATAAAAACATGTATATCACTAGGCCTTTAGTCTCTAGGCCTTTAGTCACTAGGCCAGTATATCACTAGACTTTTAGTCTTCCGCCCAAAAACCGACACAGCAGAGAGCGGCGGGCATGACAAGGAGCACGACGTGTGGCATGACGAGTAATAAATACTACATTACGTCTCTTCCTCCTTTCCTCGCTACTTCCCATGTCACTCGACTAGTGTGTGGCAGGGTTAATACTTTTTGCATTTTTGTGGAGGATTTTTGTATTACGCTTCATTAACTTGACTTGTTTTGGACATTTGAACAGTACGACTACGAGCCATGCGACAACGACCCCGTCGACGTCGTGACGATGGAGCATGAGTCCGTGGCCCAGACCCTAGCCCAGGAAGCCCGCCGGTGGGCCACGCGTGTTGTCCGCGAGACAGCACTCGTCCGTGACGCAACTCGCAAGCTGCATTTGTATCAGGCGATGCGCGAAGCGGGACAGAAGGTGAGTTTATGGAACGTGAAGTCTTTGGCCCAACATTATTGTCGTGCCTGGGATTTATTGATAAGTTGTGTGTGCACTTGAATCATTTTGCGCAATACAAACTTGTTTCCAAAGAATCCCACGACCATAGAACCAACTTTTACTTTAAACAACAATTGAACTGATTGTAAATGGTCAGTTAACTGTGTTGGTGATGGTACACTCACAGACTTTAATTGTTGAGCCATTTAGAGCTCCCTTCATACTGGGCATCATAGTTACCTAGCTATAAAGTGTCCAGTATAAAGTGAGCTCTAAATGGCTCAACAATTAAAGTCCGTGACCATACAATCAGCATCAGAATTATCTACGCGTATGAAGAAGTCAAAAGCTCATATTTATTTATTTTACTTTTTATTTAACGATACAATAAATTCCCTTGCAATAAACCGGTACAGCGATAAGCGCTTCGTATGTGTTGCTAGTTCTAATGCTGACTATACGTTTGTGGTCTCTAAGTAGTTAAATCCGGATTCACTGTGCCTGACACAGTCAAGCGCCAGTCACGTCAGAGCGCATAGATGAATGTGAATCTGACCGTACTAATATATGACATACTAGCTTTTGCCCGCGACTTCGTCTGCGTAGAATTCAGAGTATATCTCTCGCTTTAGAGTTATATGTTTTCCCATACATCATTCACCCTTCTTTACACCTTCTTTAGAAATTATTACATTCAATATGAAATGCTCTTTACCTCGCACGGCAAATTTTAATAGGAATCCTTTTTTCGAAACGAATCATCATCATCATCATATCAGCTGAAAGACGTCCACTGCTGGACATAAGCCTCCCCCAAAGAGGACACAATGACCGTTCCTTTGCCATCCGCATCCAGCGGACACCTGCGACCTTAACCAGGTCGTAGTCGCCACTCGAAAACCTTTCCTCCCCAACGGCCAACGGTTCTACGTGCAATATGCCCCCCCACTGCCACTTAAGTTGAGCGGTTCGAAGGGCTATGTCGGTAACTTTGGTTCTACTGCGGATGGCCTAACTTCTGATGCGATCACGCAGAGATACTCCCAGCATAGCCCTCTCCATTGCTCTTTGGGTGACTTTGAGCCTTCTTATGAGGCCCATAGTAAGCGACCACGTTTCAGTGCCATATGCCATCACTGGCAACACACACTGGTCAAAGAGCCTCGTCTTGAGACACTGCGGAATATTGGACAAAAAGATGTGCCGTTGCTTCTCGAACGCTGCCCAGCCGAGTCGGATTCGACGATTAACCCCTTTCTCGAAGTTGGACCTACCTAACTGGACAGTCTGTCCTAGGTATATATAATCGTTTACAACTTCAAGTAAAAGTGTCCGAGTGTAACGGGAGTTGGTGCTACGTGCTCGTGCTTTCAAAACAAATGATTAAGCTTATTTCAGAATATCAAATGTACCGATATCAGACGAATGAAGCCCGTAAAATATTACATGTACAATGATAAAAGTCTCACTACGCAGTTCTTCCGTAAAACGTCCCAACAGAGCGGGTTCTTCATGTAAGTATGATGGCCGAAGGCCGGAAGCAGAGTGGCAAAATATGCAAGGTGAAAGGCCGAGTATTCACACAGAGCGGGCTTCTTATGTAAGCTTGAGGGCCGAAGGCCTGAAGCTGCGAGGCCAAAGGCCGAGCTTTCCAACAGAGAGAATTCTTCATGTAAAGTTGATGACTAACGGGCCGAAACGGAGTGGCAAAGCATGCGAGGCCGAAGGCCGAGTATTCAAATAGAGCGGGATCCTTATATAAGGATGAGAGCTGAAGGCCCAGAGCCGTGTGACACGCACGCAAGGCCGATGGTCGAGCGTCCCAACAGAGCGGGCTCCTTGTGTAGGGCCGAAGGCCTGAAGCAGAGTGGCAGTTCACGCGAGGCCGAAGGCTGAGAGTCCCAACAGAGCAGGCTCCTTATACAGGGCCGAAGGCCTGATGCAGAGGGGCAAGGCATGCGAGTCCAAAGGCAGAACATTCACACAGAGCGGGCTCCTCATGCCAATCATTCACACAGAGTGAAGTGTAAGGCTGAGGGCCGAAAGCCCGAAGCAGAGCGGCAATGCACGTGAGGCTGAAGGCCGAGAGTCACAATGCCTAGACATATAAACCGATAGACAAACAGACACAAACTCTTAAAACTGTTGAAATGTGTTCTGTTTCGATGTCAAGGGCCCTCCAATCGCTCCATTGATTTATCCAATATCTTCAATGTACAGATTTTCGACCATCTACAGCTGTATTGTATGTATACGGATAAGCATAGATCCAGAGGCCTTTCAGCTCGAAGTACGATTGTTTCTATGGAAATGTTAGTTTAACTTGTTTGTACCAGATGTCACTGAGTGCTATCTCTATCACACTTGCATATTGAAGTGACAGGGATGCAGCGGTCGTGCGGTTAGTTCTTACTAAATACACAACGGCGCTACGATCTATGTGGAGTATTTCACTGGTATCTCTATCTCAGTATATATGTTGTACTTTGTGCATAGATCTAAGATGCTTCAACCGTCAATGTTGACGATTGGGTTGGCCAGTCCAAGTGATCTCTTATATCAAACAGTTATTATAGTCTGAAGGGTCACCAATTACATAAACAATAATACACGACAAAATTAAATTGTACACCGACGATACAAAGACTGCATTGAAGCAGCTGTTTTTGTATTTAAGCATATGAAAACAAACAATTCCAAAGTATCGCAAATTTATTTACACGCTATAATAGACCTAATTGCTAAAAGCTTATGCTCAAAAATAGCGTCATCAATTAGAAGGAATTATGATATTTCGGTTTTGACATATCGAAACGTCAGCTTGTTTACAATACGTCAAATTCTGCTATGGCTTACGTTAAATATATTGACACGCCGTTATACTCCCAATAGGCTGAAACTTAAAGCTTAGAATGGCGTATGAGGATTTAAATCACCCCGTTTCAAAGACCATATTTGCAACCCCGATTTCATCCCTTTGAGGGTGATTATCGGGACAAAAATTATGCTATAAGTGAATCCAGATTACATACTATTAGTATACAAAAAATCACCTTGATCTGTTTAGCTGTTTTTGCGTGATTGAGTAACAAACATCCAAACATCTAAACTTTCGCATTTATAATATTAGTGGGATGTTATCGTCATGACAGACAAAAATGAATTCTGAAATAATTATGAATTAAATATGACTTGTTCTTAGTAAGTTTGGACTCGACCAGTGGTATCAATGAGATGCCTAATCCATCTGCGCGAGAAGACAGTAAGTTTTCTCCCGGCGATAAAATAGATAGTCATTTCTTTAGCTTCGATTGTTGAAATTTCAATTAAATCCTCGTTTCGCTAGTCGAAAAGTATTTCAACCGTTTTTAAGAGGGCAGTGGAAAAAAAGATTATACCGAACGTCATAACAAGGCTAGTGCTACGTTCTTAGTCGGTAGCCACGACGTATTTCTCGTATGTAACCCGTAGCAACTATGAACAGAGTACCCGACAAGCGGGCTCTCGGTGCTGATACATGTTTGACACAGGCAGTATAAGGTTGATATAACGTTCCCGTCTGGTAATAATTTGAAATCCTTACATATATATGTAAGGACACAAAGTAGAGGCCTTGTTAAAGTTCGTTACTTCTCTAGTTGGGTCATACACAATTGATAAAACAAAAGTCGTCTCTGTGCTGTGGCCAAAGGTTAACGACTTATGGGCATGTAAGTTATGTTTTCATTACAGTATACGGTTATAGAAACGCGGACGCTGTTTATCTTGATTATAAGTCGGAGCAAAAATAAGGCTTCATAATAGCACTTAACTTTTGGTACGTCCGCAGGAAAGACGCGAACCTAAAGCTGTATATGTGCCAGTTACCATAAAACAGTAGGGGTTTCTGTCGGTGCCCTTAAGGCCATGTTAAGATGACCTTACCCACCTCGGCAACCTGCCATTGGGATCGTACATTAATCACGTGAGGCTCGAAAGAGGGGGAAGGGGTCCAGAAATAATCACCAAATATCGCGGTCGCTCAGCGTGTGGCGCAGCATGCAGAACGTGAAAGAAGCCTCATGAGACAAGAACTAGTTAACTGGTCGTCACTAAGCAATAAGATTGAGTTACGTATGTGCATAGCGGTTAAATATGTATCAATGTTAAATCAGAACCCAGGCCATTTAAAAGGGAAGGAAAGTTGCTCCCTGGGCACGTTAGCACAGAGTATTGCACGAGTTCTAAATGCAATTAAGGCAATTGATATTTAGTCACTAATGTGAAAACATTAGTGACTAAATATCAATTTTTACGAGAATCGAGTCGACCTCAATCAAAAATGTGATGTTTCGTCTTATTATAAAAGGAATTAAGACGCAAAGATGGAGACATAATATTTACGGCGACTGTGGACGTCCAATAACAAACTTAGTTATAACACATAAGTAGGTTTCAATACATTCTGACAGAAAGCGCGCTACTTCGGGTGCGGAGCCGCGAGTGTTTACGCTTGTGCGCGTACGCGGCCTTAGTCAAAAGTACCCATGAATACCCATGGAGGATTTTGCATTAGTTATGTTGCACATTGGGACCAAATTTAAAATTATTATTAAAATTCCATATCAGCCAAAAGACGTCGACTGCTGGACATGGGCCTCCCCCAAATTCACGGAGGGTATATGCCATAATCGCCATGCTTGGCATGCGGGTTGGCGATCGCAGTATCTCCACCGCACTCCAGGGATGCTGCTGCCCATCCCCCGGTGGCCTTGGTCGTAGTATTAGGACATACCCAGGTCCCTATTAAAATTGCCGTGTTCAAATTCCGTTGTATTTATTTTGTATGAAGGTAAAAGCAATTTTTTATATCCAATTGACTGTCTCTAAAAATATGCTCGCAAATTTTGAATCCTATTCCCTAGACGTAAGTTTTAAAACTCATACCTACATATTAATGTAATGAACACAGTGAAATGATATTACCAAACATGCATGAGAATAGTGTCGTGACTGCAATCAAACTTCCACACGTGCATGCATAGCATCGAACTGAATAAGTTTGTATAAAGTATAAGACGGTAGAGTCTGGCTACTGAAATATTACCCATATTTTTGACGGGAAAATAAAAAAATCTTGGGCTTATCACACTGTGTAGTAGAAATTATAGTTTTAATAAAAAAATATTATCTGTGCACACGTAAGATACCTAAGGAAATAAGTTACGTAAATATAAGTTGACGTGCACTCGTAGTCATATACATATCGGTACGAGAGTTTTAAGGTTGGTTTAAAAAACGAATCATTCAAGGAAATTTTAGATTCATAGACTAAATTATAAACTATAATATTATAAACCCCGAGTAAGGTGACAACGATTTATAATTAATTGCTACTTATTCCTCTCTTCTCCTTAATTAAATTTTCTTTAAGAAAAATAATAATTTTTGTTTAGGGTAGTAACGATTTAGATGTGTTTGCCGTCAGCGACTAAATTACATAGTTAAATTGGTTCTTGGTCACGAATTATAAATCACTGTGTGTATTTGATCTATTTCAATGTATGAACGTCCGCTCGGCGCCTTACAAATCTAAAACGTGGCTTCATAATGGGAACCGACGTATGGTCAATTTATTGCAATTAGCTAACGGCATAGATTAGTAGCAAGCAAAACTCGGACACAAAGACGGTCCTTACCTATTTACAATGCAGCAATGGAATTTTGTTTTATAACATGGTCGGGACTTTCATTATTTTGTTATTTTGTCATTTGTTAAAATGTACGTGGAAATGTATACCTTTATAAAAATGTAAGACGATCCAGGTGCTTTTTTTTTCATACTGGTTGAATGACTTATGTATTGGTAAGTGGTAAATAACGGCATGAATGGCGCTATTTAATCACTAATTAGTATTTACAAATCATCAATCGCGTTTCGTAATTTTCAACATACGTAAGTAGATATACTACATTAACTAAATACACCTAGGAGCGCATTAAACATATATAATATGTATATACCTATTATAGAGCCTACTGTAACGTATCTCGTTTTGGTCGACGAGATTTTCATTACCTCAATCATATGTACGTGTATTTCAAACAATAAAGAGCAACGGCGAAATTATTTTTAAAAGCGGTTGAACTAAAACAGAAGTCTTTCTGACCATTGCATTGCCTTCTGAAAGATTACCCAAGTAGTACTTAACTATAGTGGAAATGGTCATAATAGTACATTACACAACTAGGGTGGTAAAGCAAAGAAAAGCTGAGATCGCAGTATGCGGTCGAGGGCTTTATTTATATACCTCCCGTGTTGTGTACATCATTTAATTACTACACTAGGCCAGAAAGCGGCTATTTCCGTACGCGTAGCGTGCGGTAAAAGCCACTTTTTGACCAGGTGTGGCATAAAAGGCTTTATCTTGCGTACAGCAATCTAAACTAAGGTCTCTTTCAGACGGACCCTAACGACCCGAACGGGCCAGACTTGGAGACGCGTATGGACGAGTTGCGTTCCAACATCCGTCGATCGGAAACCTCGAAGGCGAAGTATGAGGCCAGGCTGGAGTGCCTCCGCACGAGCGGGGCTCCTGTCGACGAGTGGCTAAAGGAGATCGATCTATTGGCAGTGCAAGAGACGCTACCACGCAGTAGCAGCCTGCTTAGCGTGAGGACGGACGCGTCTGGCGCTGCAGTAAGTATAAGTATGCTTTATGATATTAGTAATAGGTACGATAAAGGAAACCCGTACCTTTTTGTCGCTTATCGTCATTGTGTTAACAGCGAAAAAATACTAACATACCTACTTGTTCCAATTTCCTTGACTGACAAAGTAATATCGTACAGAAAACTTAATTTCAGGCCCTTACTTATCGTGAATCAATTATCTATCACACATTCTAGCTTTAAACATAATATGCTTCCAAATTAGACGCCGATACTTTCAGAGCTGATAGTACTCGTTCTTAGAAGTAGACTTAAGTATATAACTAATTTAAAGTATATGTGAGTTTTTGGAGAGAATTAGGAAAACAATTGTGTGAATGTAATAATAACACCCCGTTAATGAGATAATCAGTATCCAATGATTAAGTTTTCTTTGATTATCGTATCTCTTGACTGTCACTTAACTGGCCACTTCAACTACCATCCAATGTGAAGCTCACTTGACAAAAGAAAAGAAATTTGTAGAATAAAATTCGCGAGGTGTACAGCTCACAGAGCCACTAGTATTTATATATTTGTAATATTCACTTAAGATATTTAACTTACTACGATCCTGACACTGTTCACTCCAGTTTTACTCTTGTGCACAAATTGCATAAGTACTGGGAACTCTTCCTAGATAATTTATTTTTAATAGAGATAAAAAAATTGGTCAACAATACCATTATAAACAACCTGCTGTGTCGCTAGGACTTTTTTCCGAAGTTGGACAAGCCGCCTTTCTTCAGTGCCTTATACATGAAAGTTTTACCAAGTAACATCGCTTAGTAAAACTTGCAGTACTGCTTGACCCCACAAGTACTTAACGTCTCGTTCTCTAAAGCCGTGCCAGTCAAATTCTTAGAAATTTAATCCTCAAAAATAAACGATTCACTATTTCTGATTTGGTTGTCTTTGGCGTAGACAGAGTAACTCTTTTTTTTCTATTAAACCACCAAAGCACTTGGCTCTAAAACACGTCTCAATAGTTTACGAGTGGCAACTTTATGTTCCCGTAGCGGCAAAATAGTATAGGCAATTTTAAGAAATAGAAAGCATGATAGCATAATATATTATTAACAATGAAAATAGGTGATAGCTCGGTCCTTTAATAAACTGGCTAGATATTGAATATGTAGTGGGCGGTGCGCTGTCTACTCACTCATTACAGTTTTAGCACGCCTTATATTGAAGAGCGACGAGAATACTTGATTCCAGGAAGTTTAGGCAACCTACACGTTTTATTAAAACTCTCTGAACCTCCTCCTTATTAAACGTCATCCGCAAGGAGCTCGGAAATCGCTTGCTCCTTCTCAAATATTGGCGTAGGTAATAGTAGCTTAACATCAGTAACTTGGTGATTTTGAAATAATTTACCTTATGTATGCATACTAGATTTCACTCTAAGGTAGCCTTATCTCAGTATGTTACGGAACATCAGTTCAATATGCCGTTTTTACTTGCAACTTGATTTACCTTTATAGTGCAGACAGAAACGTCCTCAGTCTGTGGTGATTGTAGCTGATTTCCTTTTGTGACTAGAGAGTATTTTGAGGGAGATCCCTTTAGCGGTGAGTACTCAGTGTACTTATGCAATTTCTAATGAAAATGTATGTTCTATAGGACCAGCCCAGCTCCGATTCATTCTACGACAGTGACAACACTGAAGGCGAACAGGCCCCGGCCGCCTCCGTCTCCGGACACCAACGTACCACCTCCGGGTCGCAACATGAGGACGATCATGAGGAGGATGTCGACAGTAAGTTTTACTGCTTGAGTGTAATAATTCATTTTGGGAGGCCGTGAACTCGATCGCTGCCTTAAGCACAACTTGATTTTATTGGGCTTGTTTTTAACTTCACATCTGCATCTCCTCTAGCCTAGATGTTTTAAAATATTGACAACACCGAAACTAGAATGTGGACAGTGATGCAATATACTAAATAGTTTAATTCGGGAGGGTGGTCCACCAGACATTCGCATATACTAACAATTTTGTTTCAACCTTCAAACTACTAAGTACATCATCTATGTATTTCATCTGTAGCTTTACTCTATATACTGTACTTGAAAAGACGAACGTGTATACTTTTCACACTTTCAAGCCTTTACTTCTTCTATCTGTCCGGTATCGATCCCTTTTTTCACTTCTCACAATCACGCACACAGCCTAAGTTCGAAGCCGCGCGCATCGTGATAAGGCCTCTTTAATTCTTTGGTCAGGCCAGAGGGTGATTGGGTGGAACACTCCAATGGGAGAGAGGGAGATCGGATGGGATACAAACGTAGTGTCTTCCGCAGCGGCGCTGGAAGAGGAGCGCATGAAAATCGAGCAGCTGGCGGTGGGCTGGGATGACCCGACGCAGGTCAACTGGGGGGAGGAGCCTGAGGCCGAGCCGGTTGCTACTGGCGCGGAGCCGCCCACCGCTCCGCTGTACAAGTGCACCGCGCTATACTCCTACACGGTGAGTTGCTCAAGCTGATCTCATGAGCTCTTAGAACTGTCTACGGGTTCGGATGTAGTGTCTATGAGCAAGCGAGAGTACATACTGCCTGAAGATTGATTTAAGTGCTCATGGACTATACCTAGGAGTACATAAATAAAGAAAAGCCCGATGTAGGTACCCATAGTATCTATGTTCGTGACATTTCTCGGTAGATCTACACATGCTTATTACAAAGTTTGAAGTCACACCAATTCCTGGAATTGGGTCAAATTTGATATGAATGAGATCGATGCATCCAAATTTGCAAAAATATGTATCCGTGTCTTTATTGACTTAAGGGCGCTTAAGGTCGTGGATACATACAGGGTGTGGCCTGTAATAGGAGCAATAAATTAAACGGTACACTATTGAGCTCTCCAGCAATTATTTCCAATTGGTTTTAATTGAAAAATAAAGGTTTTTTTTGCAAATGAAGCTTATTTGTACTTTTTTTACACTACTGGAGTTCCAAAAAACACAAAAAAAATATTTAAAAAAATCCCAAAAATATTCTTTTGAACAAAAAATGCGACAACGATTGAGAGTCATAACTTGAAGCAACCTCAAAATCAGCATTGACTGCCGCGCTATAATCTCTGGGTGCCAAGATCCATTACTTGGAGGTCATAATTTTAGATCAAAATTTCTCCCAATTGATAAAAGATATTTTTTTTGGACACAAGAGGTTACTGCAGTAGCTCTAAGGAAGCGTCCTTTAAATGTATTGCTCCTATTACAGGCAACACCCTGTATATTTGTAGCTTTGGATCGATCTCCTTGTAGTCGACTGTACCTTGGTAAACTCTGACACATCTAGTCCGTATTTTCAGAATTATTTATTTTTTTATACCAAGCCGGTGGCAAATAAGCCTACGGCCCGCCTGATGGTAAGCGGTCACCGCAGCCTATGGACGCCTTCAACTCCACGAATGTTACACGCGCGTTGTCGTGCCTTTAAAAAAAATTCAGTCCCTTCTTGAGAACCTTCATACTGTAGTGTATATGATGTGATGTGTGTGAATAATGATTGGAAAGGTAAAAACATGATAGGAGACCGAAAAGATATAAAGATAGAGATAGAACTTGTAATATATGCACATAAATCATCATTTTCACTTTTCTTTTTGGGATAAACTATCAGTGAAATATGTTTTGCTTGGCCTAACACACTACATAAATAATTCTATAGCATTTTGTCCAATTGGTATACAAGGTTCATTCTCCACCATTGTACATCCGATGCAATAAGACTAAGACTGAGTATAAGTATTTATACTCACCTATTTCTTGGTCCCATCAGCCCGGCTAGTATGATAGCTTATACCGTCACGTTATATGGCGAAAATGTACTGAAACGTCACATATAACGTGACGGTATAAGCTATCATACTAGCCGGGCAGATATACACATATTGAGTCAAACAGGGTTTTTGACGGTTGACAGTGATCTAAACATGACACTATTATCAAGGCGTTAGAGAATATCTTCAAATATATATGAGCACCTCGAAGAGTACAGATCTAGACACGCGGCAGCGTGTCCAGCCAAGTTCATCCCAGGAACTGGCGGACAGCAGCCGTGTGTTATATTACACGAACCGTTTGGAGCCACTTTTGACCCCCCAATAACTCCAAATCTAACTAACATAAAACATATATTAAGATCCTTTAGAACAACTAGAACCCCAAAATTCATAAATATAGGTTTAATAGTTATTGACATATTAAATTCCAAAAAAAGGCATTTTTACCACTGACTGACTGTCTGACTGACTGACTGACTGGCTGACTGGCTGACTAGTAATCAAAAATCTAACCCACTTCCAGATGACCTAGAAAGCTGAAATTTGACATGCAGTTGGTAATTAGGTGTATATACCAGAAAAAATCAGAAAACAGTGATTTTATATTAGTTTTATTATTAATATTATTTATGCTAGTTACCTCAGAACTCCGTCATTTATTAACCGATTTGGAAAATTCTTTTTTTGTTTGAAACGGTATTTTTCCGGGGTAGTCCCATTGTCATCGGGTCAGAATCTGATTATAGGGTCCTGGGGAAATCGAGGGAACATTTCAAATATTTTAGGTGCACCTATAGCGGTTTGGGTATTTTGTATAGTAACTCGTGCAATTGTTCTGGGAAAGCACCATTGTGAATTTAGACAAAAAGTAAAGTAAACTTGGCAACTTTTCAGATAATCTACGGAACTTGGCGCCCTTTTAGATCTCAATTCTTTTGTCGGTGAACTTGGCTGCCATTTTCACATTTATGTTTTTGATGGAATATACTTATCTCAATGCGACTGTACATTCGTAGTATTACGATATCAAAAAACTATATATACATACATGCACACAACGCGAGCGACGCGGTCATTCAACATACCTATAGTTCCTGTCGAGCAATCTATTTGATTGATATTGAAAATTCAATATCTACTGTGATGCATTGCCTAATCCTTTTAGGCTATACCGTAATTGTAAGTGTTTATTTTTTGCCTTTTTACGTTTCACAAAAAAACCTCTGTAGCCGAATTGCCAGTTCGCTTTCAAAAGAATAGATATATAGGCCTAAGTGTGGGAACTCAGCCCATGTTCTGAGCAGGGTCTTCATTCTACGCCCAACATATCATAAATATGTAATTTAACGCGAAGTTAAATGATCAAGAAAGTGGCACAGTCGAGCTGTTCAATTTGGGACCCATTTCGCAAAAAAAAAACTATACAGTTTGACAGGGATGTCAACCTTAAAGCGGTCCCAAAAAGTTTGTGACTGTACAACTCATTGCAAACTCTTAAATACAGCAACCCTTAAATACATTTTATGTGTAGGTAGATCAATTCGCTTTTCAAATGGTTTGAAACCTTATGTTGAATACCAAATCTCAGACGTACAAGCCGTAGGAAATATCTATGGAACAATTTGTTTCCAGCCGATATTTCCTATACGTGCTGTATAAGAACGTTGTGAGATAGTATATACCCACCTACTGTAAAAAGTGTAAAGAATGTTGTGATGTCAAAGTTCTCAGTACTTAAGGTACTTCACAAGTAAGTACTTACCTGTCACTCTTGACTGTGCAGCCGATTTATTATGAAGTTGTTCAGAATTACAGACGAGGACAAGCCGTAAGCTTGTTTGCCAGCGTCGTAGTATAAAAAAAAAAACAATTATTGTGTAACTTTCAAAACTCTCTTTGTTAAATACTTAGTACAAGTTGGTCTGTTAAGTTTTGTTTGATGTTCTTGTACGGATTTATTTCTTTTCATTTGTTAAGAAACTTATTTAACGTATCAGAGGCTTTAGTCCATTCAAAGCGTTTTTTGCACTACCAATCTACCTGCCTAAAACAATAAATCTTTTCTCAAACATGCAATGAAATTTCGTCTTTACGTGCGTTATAACAAGCTTCAAAGTATTATTTTAAAGGCGGAACAACTGTACTTAGCTGGGAAGTTTTTTTTTTTTTTAATGTCAAACATGGCGTCTGTAATATTGTTTTCTCAAACATGCAATGAAATATTGATGTTATGTTCCTTATAATAGGCTGCGAAGTATGACGTTTCAGGCGCGGCTAGGACAAGAGGTCGTTAATGGAATTTCATACAAATCTTGTAGGCCTAGGCCGGCAAAGTCCGCTTTTTTAATTCCATTCCACATAAATTTGTGGCACAGGAAGCGAACAAATCGCCAAACGTGAACTACGCGTCGTTGAAGAGTTCCGTTCTGATCATCATCAGCAGTTCCACTTCATCAAATGTCACTTTTATGAATGAAAATGCTTGATTAGTTCATGAAAATACTAAAATCACTATTTGTGTGCCTTTCACATTTGAGGAGTTTCCTCGATTCCTAATGGATCCCATCATCAGAACTCGAGCATCACAAAAATCAATCGTGAAAATAGAACTTGCTTAACAAACACAGCTAGAAGGACAAATCGCCAAACGTGAACTTTTCGTCGTTGAAGAGTTCTGTTCTGATCATCATCAGCAGTTCCACTTCATCAAATGTCACATTTTTGTATGATAATGCTCGATTTGTTGATAAAAACACAAAAATCACTATATGTTTGCCTTTAATATTTGAGGAGTTCCCTCAATTCCTCATGGATCCCATCATCAGAACTCGAGCATGACAAAAATTAATCGTGAAAATAGAACTTGCTTAACAAACACAGCTAGGAGGACAAATCGCCAAACGTGAACTTTTCGTCGTTGAAGAGTTCTGTTCTGATCATCATCAGCAGTTCCACTTCATCCAATGTCACATTTTTGGATGCAAATGCTTGACTTGTTGATAAAAACACAAAAATCACTATATGTTTGCCTTAAAGATTTGAGGAGTTCCCTCAATTCCTTGTGGATCCCATCATCAGAACTGCCTTTTGACAAAAACGGGACCAACTTGGATATATATACATACAATCAAAAAAAGAATTTTTCAAATCGGTTAAGAAATGACGGAGTTATGGAGTAACAAACATTAAAAAAAAAAAAAGAAAAAAGAAAAAAAAAACATACAACCGAATTGATAACCTCCTCTTTTGAAATCTTGAAGTCGGTTAAAAAGTTGTAAAATTTAAATTAATTGAGAAATCTTATTATAAAGTGTCGGATTACTTAATAGAAAAAGATGTGCGGAATAATTGTAATTATGTATTATGATAGGTTATTTATAAAGTAATTAGCAATTATTAGTAGTTTTAAGCAAAATGTGTAACATTTGACGGACGTAAGTGTATCAATGTATACCTTACATGGGAAATAAATTGAAATTGGAGGACATACAGCTTACACGTAACCTTCCGTTGCGGGTATAAAGACCAATAATTCTACTTTTAGCAGTCCTTGTAGAGAAGCTACTCGCTAAACACCTTTATAAGAGCCGTATTACGGTATTCTTTCTATGAGCCTTCACAGACTTCCTTACTACATTATTCTGTTTCATCATACCTGAAGCCCTCAGCAGTTCGTGCACAGAAACTACCGAGAAAACACTATCAAAATAATCACAACACGGTAATACACATATGTGTATTCGCAAAGTTCCGTAGGGTGCTGTTCTGCTCCATCATCAGGCCTTCAGGAAAAGAGGCTTCTCAATAAACACTATCAAAAAAGTCAAAACATGGTTCACTAAATAATTACCTTAACAAGATTCCCTGCAATATTGTTCTGATCCATCATCAGACGCTCAGCAGATCATGTACAGAAGCTACTCAGCAAACACGATGAAATGAGCCCAAACACGGTCAAGTAGCTATATGCCTTCGAAAGGTTCTGTATGATGTTGTTCTACTCCATCATCAGACCCTCAGAAGTTCGTTTACAACGGCTGCTGAGCAAACATAAACAAAAGCGCCCAAAAACAGACAAAGTTATCTAACCCCTTAACAGTTCCCTACCATGTTTTTCTGCTCCATAATGATTCTCAGAGTTCAATTACATGTACTCCCCACCAAGCGCTATCGCAATCTTCTATGCTGGTCAAGCAGTTCCGGAGAAAATTGGTTCAAACGTACTTTCAAGAGGAAAATGTTAACTGCAGCGCCCCCTGGCGAGTTATGGTCGTAAAATTTTTTAAAAGGTTCGTCCCGAATAAACCGCAAACCCATTGCAGAAAACCGTATTCAAATCGGTAAAGCGGTTTTGGAGATATTGAGGTGCACACACAAACAAACAAACAAACAAACAACCTCTCACCCTAAACGCATATACCTTCTCCGTTCCGTCGTGGGTAATAAACCGCAAACCCATTGCAGAAAACCGTATTCAAATCGGTAAAGCGGTTTTGGAGATATTGAGGTGCACACACAAACAAACAAACAAACAAACAAACAACCTCTCACCCTAAACGCATATACCTTCTCCGTTCCGTCGTGGGTAAAAAGCGGCCGTTTTTACTTTCGACACATACATAGACATAGATTGACGAATCTCGCAATGTAATAACTAATAACTGGTTTTAGAATGTATTCAAAAGGTACTAAAATACAGTACATAGCAGTAACCTTTTTTTAAATATCTATCGTTAAATTTAAATACTCATATTTATTTAAGAGAGTGGCGCTGGTGGACCTGTGATACCCTCTTAAGTCTTAATTCACGTTAAGGTTCCAATGAGCTCATACATGACGCGTTTATCTTGTGTACATTAAATCAAAATCACTTTATTGCACACATAATGTGACAATGATATTACATGGGAGTAATAAAATGGACCCCGTAAGGGCACAGCAATACAAGCTTAAATCTAGATTATACATTATTATTAAACTGATAAAGTCATAGAGTACCTTAATATAACATTTATTGGTTTAGGAGTTCTAATAACTACCTTCCAACTGCATCATCACACCAGCTCCACAGTGGCATATTACTGTATTGTCATTGAAGTTATGTAGCCAAATTCAAGCTCAATTTGTTAGCGGGAAGTGGTTCATATCTTTGCAAAATTTGACCCATACATACATTGCCAGATAAACAAAAGCTTGTAAAGTCATGTGCTTGTCTAAATGGTTAGATACTTTAAAGAAAAGTACAATATAAAAACAATAAACTATGCTAAGGATTTAAAATATATATAAATTATACTTACAAATAAAAACATGGTCTCAACTCTCAGCTCGGTGCTAGGGTGCCCAGATATGTGCCAGACTTTTGGTCCAGCCTCATGTCAATGAGGCACTTTGGCAGCTGGTAGAAGAGAAGTAGATATGCCTTATCCCCGGTAACACCATATCTCTAGATAAAATGTTACTCCACAATGTGTATCCTATTCATTTCCATCCTTCCATGTCCAGCTGTGGGAGAGCTCCCTATTAGGCCTTATGACCAGTTGCAATTTGTCATCTGCGGGGCAACACAACTTGCTACCAAACAGAGTCCCCACTCACACTGTGCTTATTAGAAAAAGGAGGGTAAATTTTCTCATCTCACATTGCATCACCAGCCTAGATAAAATGGTAACTTACCATATTAATGGCTGAAATGTAAAGATTAAAAATGTGAAGGTATAAGCTATCATGTTGTAGTCATCATGTCTAGTAGCAACCCTGCTGTGGACTCAACTTTAGAATATGCAACACCGAGTTTAGTTTTCATATTTTTTTTTATAAACAGTTCTCATGATTAGAAAGCTTTCCACAAAATTTCAAGTTGCGGAAACATAAAAAAAAATTGGACAGTTTCTATTCAACATTACTTTTTTTTTCTCTTAAACCGTACGTCTCCGCAACTTGAAATTTTGTGGAAAGCTTTCTAACAGTGAGTACTATTTATAAAAAAAATATGAACGCTAAACTCGGTATTGCATATTCTAAAGTCCTTCCCTGTTGTGATGAGCAGGAAAAACATTATTTATGTAGGGGTAGTTTGAGAAATGAAACAACTATTAGTGCACCAATTTTAACTATAATAATTACATCAATACTCATAAATAACCAGATCTGTCCACATTAACTTTCTTATAATAACTACACAATAATTAACACTTGTCCATTGAAGAAGTCACCATTCCTAAATTCTAATACATGTCATTTCAATAAATAATCAATATTAACCCAGATTTAACAAAACAAGAATAATGTTGACCATACTGTGGGTAGGTGAGACCGTACTACATGTATGTTTGATCAAATCTGGCTTAAAAACGCAAATATATTTAAGTTTCAACATTAACATATTCAATAAAATTGGACTAGCTTATATAAAAATCTAACTGAAACATGAAGAAAACAAACTAAAATTTTATAAAAAAAACCTAACCTGAACATGCAACGTACTTTGAATATCAGCCTATATTTTTTTCATCAACTTCAGTAGCATTTTGGCATCTTCTAGATAGATGATATGACACACATACCGGATGGCAGACTTAAACTTTGTGTCTTCTTCCTTTTCTTCTGTTTTTCCACCGGTTTCTGCTTCGGTTGAGGCGGCTGTCCATCAATTTCCGTAACTAGAAACTTCGCATACCTGAGCTGGTTACTTTCTTTTAAATCCACAAGGTCGTTGTTTTTCGTGGCCAGTTCTTTAATCATAGATACCTTTTTCGTCGCAGCTGTGACGTTTATTACTGCAGCCTTCTTTTTCGTTATCTTACTCGCCAACTTCGGTTCAGCTTTCTCTCCTTTTGGTAACTTGTTTAGGATCTTCATATTGTGCTTCCCCATTGTTTGCTTGTGTCGTATAGCGTTGTGATATTATGTATGGAAGTTTTGAAACTGGTGACTAAATAAGTTAAAAAGAATCAGGATCACCCAGCATAAGCTTCGCACAGGAGTGACAAGGCAGATTTGATTTGAGGATTTTGAGGTTTGAGCCGTTTGAGGTTGCCCTTCGAATTCAAATTGAAGTTACAGTGCCTGTAGTTTTATACCGGTGTGCGTTCATAAACATCCGAAGACACTTAGGAACATTCCGAAAGCAGGCAAATAATTATGTAATGCCACTAATTTTAATACCACTCATAGTTAATAAATTGAAAGGGAATATTTGATTATAAAAAAAACATATCATTTCTGTTTAGTCAATTTTAAAATTATATTTTTATTCAACATTATAGGGACGGTACAACATTAATGTTATAGGTTTTAGTTTAGAACGTGCTCTTCATCTGTTACTTGTGGGGTTGTCAATCTAAAAAAATCTTGACTGCATCGAATTCCAAGTTCAAGATGACTTTTTACAAGGTAAAAAGACTTTTATGTATAAGGTCAGAAAAAAAGCAAGAAAAATAGCAGCATGATCATCATCCAAGTGGATGAATTATTCAAAATAATGCAATCCAATACATCTGCAATGCACTTATTTGCTATGTGCAAAGTAGGTGGTGGGGGTAAGCTAGGCGATCGCAGCGCACACCACGGCAGAAATGTGTACTTACCGGGGACATCTGTCAAATTTACTTTCACGTTTCCTATTGGTTTCTTAACGGTTTCCTACGATTCGTTTCGTTTGTATTTATTTTCTTATTTATTTTAGTAAAATTTCCAGTAAGGGGTCTTCCTCGTTTACTAAAATAAATAAAATATTCAAGTGTCTTTATTTGACACCTCGAGTTTGACATTGTCCCGGGACGCTTGACGTTTCTGACGTGCACATAGCCAATACATACAAATGTTTCGTCGAATGACGAGGCGAATAGCGAACATGATTGTGTAAATCCAGTGATAAAGTTTAATATCTTGCAACGGAATCCAAAAACAAAGTTTGCCCACATACGTGTACACGGCGGGTTTGCCAAGAAAATAAAATGCATCACCACTTTACGTGTAACCACTCACGTGCTCTCCGCAACTAAAATAGGGTTGCGACTTGGGAAGACGTACAGTGCTCTCGCAATACCAGCCCGGCTAGTATGATAGCTTATACCGTCAAGTTATATGGCCAAAATGTACTGAAACGTCACATAAAACGTGACGGTATAAGCTATCATACTAGCCGGGCAGTTGCGAGTTGGAGTTCCAATGGTTTTTAAATTGTTGCTATGCGGAACATGCAAAGAACGCTTTTTAATTGAGTTATATAGGTAGAGTATGAATGTGGCAACATTAAAAAAAATTAAAACCACAGTCTACGGAACAACGAACAATTTTTATAAAATATAAAAGTTGTTTTGATGACCATCGAAGTTCGGTACGTCAGCGAGAGAGCTCGCGATTAAAAAATGCTGTAAGCAATCAATTTCGCATTTTTTAATTGGTATTATATACCAAATTAATCCTGGTTTACTGCTTCATAAGACGAAGCATATATTTCGATACTAATTAAAATGGAATGTGATAAATTCTTCCAACAAAGTACGTTGGGTGATGAAAATTTTGCGAGGTTAATTTTAAATCGTACATTATTATGTGATTATGCCATATTTCTGTACTAGGCTATTAAAATCAATAAATGCGTCTATTAAAATCAACATAAATCCACTTTTAATGGACAATTAGGTATGTTCTATGCAGGATTAGGTGAATGAACTTGTGAGTCTATAAAAGAGAATATAATCACTACGTTTTTGTTGACGTCTATAAATACTATTGTACGCAACTGTGGCTGCACAAGGCACTTCCGCCGATTCGCGGCGGATCCTCCACGTATTATGTCATAAGGTGTGGTGCACACTGGGCTATTGTCGCAGAATGGTTTAATTTAGTTTATTCATTTTTGGTAGGTTCTTTTACGCATACTAAGTGGCGGCCCATTACCAATGTAACTGCTTACCTTTTATTTATGAATCTATGAAGTAGAGGTAGGGCTCATTTTTACTTATTCAACTGATCATATAAATTTATAAAATTCACATATTCCATGTAATGGTTCAAATTAGAATATATGGCATTTTTCAAAAAAACCAGTTCTAAATATGACCCGTATTGACCGTTATCTCAGTTATTTGTAGCTCGCATATAAACTATTGTCTAACTAACTAACACCCCAAAATTTCTTCATTGCGGCAGTGAAAACCACGTACCAATAAAAAAATACTTACCTCACAAAATAAGTGTATGAATTTTGTTGTTATTTGTGATGTTTTTTTTTCAAATATTAATTTAATTTTATTTCTTCCATTTTCATTACAATTTTACTCGTTAGTGGTTATGTGATGTGTCAGGCAAGGATTCAATAATTATTTGTGCAATAAGAGAGCTGTAGTTTTTTTTGCGATGAGTGATAATTTCGAATCCCGAGGTAGCGAAGGATGCCTTAATCGAATCACTAGCGATCGTGGCAAGTGCTACTATGATAGATTTTATAGCGTATCAAGGGATTCAAATACACGATATGCATATAGGTAACTTTGCTCTCATGTGGACGAATTCAACGACGGGTTTGTGGAAGCTGTCCATAGCATTGGGTCTAAGTTCTTTAAGGCCCAACGAACTCAAAGAGCCAAAAGGCTCTCTATCACCACTCAGAGGCTCATCGAGGAAAGGAATGAGATGATTCTGCAGTCTTCAGCCGATGTGAAATTATACAGGCAGCTCAATAAACAGATCTCTAAGTCCCTTACCCGCGATCTGCGCCAATTCAATACAAATCGGATTGAAGAGGCCATCGAGCAGAATAAGGGCTCTAAAGTTTTCTCAAGAGATCTGTCTATTGGGCAGAGCCAGCTCGCCAGATTAAAAACTGAGGATGGTAGAATCGTTTCGTCCAAACCTGAGCTTCTGAGTGAGATAGAGTGCTTTTATGGACAGCTATACACGTCAACTAGCAGACCTGAAGTTGGTCTGGCGGAAGACCCTAGAGCTAGATTAACCCGGCACTATACCGAAGATATCCCGGACATCAGCCTGTACGAGATTAGAATGGCTCTTAAGCAGCTGAAGAACAACAGGGCACCCGGTGAAGACGGAATTACAGCTGAACTCCTGAAGGCGGGTGGAAAACCGGTCCTTAGGGCCCTTCAGAAGTTGTTCGACTCCGTCTTACTGGAAGGGAAAACTCCAAAGGCATGGAACAGAGGTGTGGTGGTGCTGTTCTTCAAAAAGGGTGACAACTCTTTACTGAAGAACTACCGACCCATCTCACTTCTGAGCCATGTCTATAAGCGGTTTTCAAGAGTCATTACGAACCGTCTCGCACGCAGGCTAGATGACTTCCAGCCTCCCGAACAAGCCGGTTTCCGAAGAGGCTTTAGCACCGTAGACCACATCCATACGCTCCGTCAGGTTATACAGAAGACTGAGGAGTATAACCTGCCCCTCTGTTTAGCGTTCGTGGACTACGAGAAAGCGTTCGATTCGATCGAAACCTGGGCTGTACTACAATCTCTCCAGCGGTGCCAAGTGGACTACCGGTATATCGAAGTGCTGAAAAGTTTGTACAAGAACGCCACTATGTCAGTCCGACTCCAGGACCGGAACTCAAAGCCTATTCCGTTGCAGCGGGGAGTCAGGCAAGGAGATGTTATTTCTCCTAAACTGTTCTCCGCTGCACTGGAGGATGTTTTCAAGACTCTGGACTGTAGAAGGCTAGGCATCAACATAAACGGCGACTACCTCACTCACCTTCGGTTTGCTGACGATATAGTAGTCTTGGCTGAGACCATGGAGGATTTAAGTACAATGCTCAATGACCTCAGTAAAGCCTCCGAGCGAGTTGGTCTAAGGATGAACATGGACAAGACGAAGATCATGTCAAATGTCCATGTCGCACCAACTCCCTTAACAATCGGACACTTTACGCTCGAAGTTGTGGACGATTACGTATACCTAGGACAGACTGTCCAGTTAGGTAGGTCCAACTTCGAGAAAGAGGTTAATCGTCGAATCCGACTCGGTTGGGCAGCGTTCGGGAAGCTACGGCACATCTTTTCGTCCAATATTCCGCAGTGTCTCAAGACAAAAGTCTTTGACCAGTGTGTGTTGCCAGTGATGACATATGGCACTGAAACGTGGTCGCTTACTATGGGCCTCATAAGAAGGCTCAAAGTCGCCCAAAGGGCAATGGAGAGAGCTATGTTGGGAGTTTCTCTGCGTGATCGCATCAGGAATGAGGCCATCCGCAGCAGAACCAAAGTGACCGATATAGCCCTCCGAATCGCTAAACTTAAGTGGCAGTGGGCGGGGCACATAGCACGTAGAACCGATGGCCGTTGGGGCGGAAAGGTTCTCGAGTGGCGACCACGTACCGGAAGGCGTAGCGTGGGCAGGCCCCCCACTCGGTGGACTGATGACCTGGTGAAGGTCGCGGGTGTCCGCTGGATGCGGGTGGCGCAGGACCGGTCATTGTGGAAGTCTTTGGGGGAGGCCTATGTCCAGCTGTGGACGTCTTTCGGCTGACATGATGATGATGATGATGATGAACTTTGCTCTCGTGTACCACACACATACCACATCACATAAAACTTATCACCTCAGCAATGAGAACCTGTTAGAGTTAAAAAAAACTTGTTAGGGTGCCAAATAAACATATGTCCTATGTCCAGCAGTGGACGTCCTTCGGCTGACATGATGAAATTACAATATATTCAGTTCTGGTACCGTACCTACTACTACTATACTACGCAACGCAAAAGAGGGGGGTTATAAGTTTAATGTGTATCTGTCTGTGGCATCGTAGCTTTTATTTAAACTTGAACCGATTTGGTTGTCTTTTTTCAGAGCAGGATTTCCAAGAGAAATTTAGTAGTATCTTATAGCCGTGGATCAATATGACTGAAGCAACTATAAATGCCTAGACACGTAAACACGAGGTCATTGAGATCTGATATGTCGAGCCAAAAAGTTGTAACTATTATGGTGAAAAAACACTGCATTTTTAACTCCTCGAATTTATAATAAGATAATAACATAACTTTTCTCTCTGGAAACGATAATATTAGTAAAACATGTTTTATCAAAATCGGTTCAGCCATTGTTGAGATATATAACTTTTAAATGAAAATATCGGCGGTTTTCCCACTTTTCTACTTTGTCAGTTATTCTATATCACGACAGCCACTGATATTTAAAATAAAATGCCAAACGTTATTATTACTTCAAGAATATATAATTAAAGTCACCATGAGTGTACCGCTGTTAGTTTCGTATTAGCATTGTATAAGTAATAAGTTAAGGATCTGTAACTATTCGTCATTGATTTAATAAGAACTGTAAATTTCGTAATTTCAATATTGACGATCACTGCACGAACTGTGGTTTCGTTGCGCACCAGTGTATCCAGTCCTTATATCGCCGCCATGACAGCGCAGGCCCGCCATAGTATGTCCGTTAGTTTGAGTCGGGACCTTTACGTGGGTTTTTGTATACCTTTGAAATGAGAACAAAAATATAAATCGAATTGTAATCGGTCGAATATCTATTAAGTTGTAAAGTGTAACATGTGTAGTATATGTGGTTTGAAGTGTATGGAATCATTTTTAATCGGGCGTCAAAAGCGGCACTCATTACGTTAGGTATGTAAGGCTATTTTTTGTTATTGATAATTTGTGCCATAAATTGCTGCGATTTTGACAAAACTGGCACTTGTTATTTAAAGATTAATAGTGTCTCTATCTACGTCTGACAATATTTTTGTACTCGTTTGCCTAAATTATTCATAAAAAAATCATAAACAAACTACACTGTTTTGCGGCGAATTGCAAAACTGACAATGTAAACATTGCAAATGAAAAAGGTTTTATGCAAAATATTTCCCCGGGTTCATATACTTTATTTGGTATCAATCGAAGCGTAAACTATTACAGTTTTAAATAAACGTAAAATTTACATATGTTATCGATTTAGATTATAAAATAAAAATATATTTATTGCAAAAGATCTCATTCGAAACGGTATGTTGAGTTTGTGACTTTTTAAAAAAATATTTTACTATGGTGACCTATGTAATTAATTATATAAACAAATTGCCTGTTTCTTTGGCTTTATGCCATAAAAAGAATCATAGCAAAAAGTTTAGAAGAAGCCAGGCAATCGATTTATTAACAACACAAGACAATGCGCTGCTAATGCCCGGTGAATCTGGAGCACTTTAGACCACCTTTTTTTTAACGCTAGCACTTGAGTGGGTAAGGGACCTCAGTACCCAGAGTAGACGTCAAATAATAATACCGCTAAGAGTCAGTCAAAAATTGTTGTTTTTACACTTTTTACGGAGAGGATTTATGCTTAAGTTCTTTGGCGGTGTTAGAATGGTGGAAGAATAAAATGTAACAAAATCCAACCAATTTTTTATTTTATTTAACACTATCTTTTCGCTTACCCACGACGGAACGGAGAAGGTATATGCGTTTAGGGTGAGAGGTTGTTTGTTTGTTTGTGTGTGCACCTCAATATCTCCAAAACGGCTTGACCGATTTGAATATGGTTTTCTGCAATGGGTTTGTGGTTCATTCGGGACGAACTCCCAATAAATGTCACAACCATAACTCGCCAGTGGGCGCTCCAGTTAGCATTTTTTCTCTTGAATATGTGTTTGTTCTCTTGAAAGTGTGTTTGAGCGCATTTTCTCCGGGACTCTGCTTGACTAGTATAGAAGATTTCTTTAGCGCTTGGTAAGGAGTACATGTAAAGCAGTAAAACATAGGGAATTGTAAAGGGGTTAGATTTTTTTGTGTCTGTTTTTGGGCGCTATTGTTTATGTTTGCTTAGCAGCCGTTGTAAACGAACTTCTGAGGGTCTAATGCTGGAGTAAAACAACATCACACAGAACCCTCCGAAGGCATATAGCTATTTGATAGTGTTTGGGCTCTTCTCATCGTGTTTGCTGAGTAGCTTCTGTACATGATCTGCTGAGGGTCTGATGATGGATCAGAACAATATTGCAGGGAATTTTGTTTAAGATATTATTTAGTGAACTGTGTTTTGACTCTTTTGATAGTATTTATATAGTAGAAGCCTCTTCACCTGAACTACTGAAGGCCTGATAAATAAATAAATTAGTGTTGCGATTATTTTCATAGTGTTTTCTCGATATCTTCTGTGCATGAACTGCTGATGGATTTAGATATGATGAAACAGAATAACATATTAAGGAACTTTGTGAAGGCTAATTGATAGAATACTGTAATATGGCTCTTCTAAAGATGTTTAGTGAGTAGC
Source organism: Notocelia uddmanniana (assembly GCA_905163555.1). NCBI lineage: Eukaryota > Metazoa > Arthropoda > Insecta > Lepidoptera > Tortricidae > Notocelia > Notocelia uddmanniana. The sequence goes on from LR991052.1 coordinate 66,282,600, forward strand.
TCCTCTACAAAGACTGCTAAAAACAGAATTTTTGCTTTTTATACCCACAACGGAAGAGCAGCTGTAAGCGATGTGTCCCCCAAACAGGTCTGCCAATTTAAAAATATGATTTAAGCATTATTATATGACGTAAATATGCCACGGGGCACTATAAAAACCATCGTGTTATGTTGAATAATATCAGGATCGTAACGGCTTCGCCAATTTAGACGTACGGCCGTGTTATGTTGTATAATATCAGGATCGTAACGGCTTCGCCAATTTAGACCAGGGGTTCCCAAAGTGGTCCAGGTGGACCCCCAGGGGTCCACGAACGATGTGACAGGGGTCTACGCTGGAGTGGCAAAAAAATAGGGGTTCACAGTTTGTACGTGGGGGTCCACGAAAATTTATCTGGTTTCGATGGTAAATAACGAAACAGATAATGATTTTTGTATTATTTTTATAGCCTGGACGACTGATAAATATATAATAAAAATATTGCGTTCCTCCGTGATAAATATTTCGGTGAATCAAACTACCTATACTATAATACTATATTATTAAAATTACAACTTTCGGCTCCAAAACTTGTCGACTGCAAGTCTGCAACATATCGCGAACGAGCTGTTGGACAAACGAACAAGTCTAGGCTTGCGAAGCACCGTCGCGTCGCTATCGCCGGCGCCGACCAAAACGCTTGTTCGGACGTGCAAAGGGACGAAATACCTATGACTTACGGTAATGTGCTGTGCTTGTATGCACTTGTTTGATTCTTCACCAATAAATACGAATGCTAAGAACAAACGTTACTCATTTGTTTCCGGATTTCGACTACAAAAGTAAAGTGAATTGCTGTTCCTGGTTGCCAGAATCGTGTCGGAAAAGTAAGTACATTATTTGTTTATTTGCTATACAACTTATAGGTATCTCTTTTTGTAGTTAATATATTTGTCTTCTTTGTGTATGATAGACATGTATGAAATATGAAATAATGAACATTACGATTATTACCTACCTACTTCCATAAAACAACAGACAGCCGAAAAAAGTTTATTAGTATTCTTTTTTTGAATCATAGCGAAAAATTATAAATTCTGTTCTATAAAATAGCCATATCCTGTTAAGTAAGACTAAGAAGAAGTTAAGTAAGAATGTTAAGATCACAAAAACTTTTTTATACTTACAGGTAGCTAATTTGAAACATGGCGGAGCCAAAGAAGAAAATTAAGTGTCGACAGTACAGTGTGGAATATTTAAAATTTGGCTTTCTTCCATCAAACGCGGACAAGCGATTGCCCATGTGCCTTTTATGCAATAAAGTTTTGAGCAATGACTCTATGAAACCATCGAAGCTCGAAGATCATCTAAAAAGGTGCCACCCTGATAAAACAGGTAAAGATTTGAAATATTTTCAATCATTGAAAGAAAAATATGAAAAGAGACCCACCCTGCAAGGTATGTTCGCTTCAACATCTGAAAGTAACGATGATGGCTTGCGGGCATCTTACAACATCTCATTACTCATAGCGAAATCTGGAAAACCCCACACCATTGGTGAACAGTTAATTTTACCCGCTGTTGAAGAAGTTTTAAAAACTGTTCTGCACAAACCTCCATTTGACATACTCAAAAAAATTCCTTTGAGTATCAACACTGTACAAAGACGTATTGACGAAATGAGCTCTGATATTGAAAGTTTCTTGTGTAATTATCTGCAAACAACTCATTTTTCTATTCAACTGGACGAGTCAACTTTACCTGATAATGAGGCATTATTATTAGCATTTGTGCGATTTGTTATGGACGAAGAAATTCATGAAGAGCTATTATTCGCCAAAACTTTGAAGACTGACACTAAAGGTGAATCGATATTTAACATCCTGAGCGATTTTTTAAAAGAAAAATCAATTCCGTTCACAAACGTTACATCGGCGGCAACAGATGGAGCTCCTGCAATGGTCGGGAAATATCGTGGGTTCATAAGCCATCTAAAAAAAATGATACCAGATTTAACTGCAATTCACTGTGTCATCCACCGACAACACTTAGTAGCAAAAAATTTGAGTGCTAGACTGCACCAATCGCTCCAATTTGTGATTAACGCGGTTAATAAAATAAAAAGCAATGCTTTGAATACGCGTTTATTTGCCCAATTGTGCGATGAAAATGATGAAGACTTCCGACGATTGCTCTTACACACTGAAGTACGCTGGTTGTCGAAAGGTGCATGTTTAACAAGATTTTACTCACTTTTTGAGTCTGTCTTGGAGTTTCTGGATAGTAAAGCTCCAGATTTAAAAGAAAACCTGATCAAGTTCAAAGCAGATATCGCGTATTTGACAGATTTGTTCAAAAAGTTTAATGATATTAACTTACAACTGCAAGGGGACAACCTCAATTTAATTAAAACAAAGAGTGTGATTTCCGCTTTTCTTGGAAAATTGAAGTTAATGAAGCAAAACATTAGTCGACGCGAATTTTCCCAATTCTCAAGCTTGTCACAGGTAGAATGCGAGGATGATGATATTCAGACATATGTTCAACATTTGATTGCCCTGCATGATGATTTCAAAACCAGATTTGAAGACATTCTCACGATGGAAATACCACCATGGATTATAAATCCATTTGATGAAATGGAAGTGGAGAACGTGATATTGCAAGAGGAGCTACTTGAGCTTAGCACTAATGAGGAGCTGAAGGTGAAATATAAAAAAGGGTATCAAACTTTATGGCTGCAAGCAGAAATACCCGAAAAATATCCTGGACTGTGGAAAATTGCGAGAAAGCTTTTGATATCATTTCCCTCGAAAAATAGGAACAGACTGAATATCACAGAACGAGGAGATTTGCGATTATTCCTGACAAAACTGAACCCAAATATTGACAATTTGTTGTCAATTCATCAAGCTCATCCCTCCCATTAATTTTGAGTGTCATTGTACTTAGAAGTTACGTAACAATGTTTAATTTTAATTATTTTACGACTGTTATTATCATCATAAATATTATAAAGTACTCGAATAAACACAACACAAGCAAAATATACTATATTTAATTTTATTTCACCACTCCGAGATTTAGATTTGATTGATTTTATTTTATTTGATGCTGGAATAGATAGGTTGTGAGTAGATGTCAAAAAAGTAAAGTATTTATTATTGACAGCATATTAACCAATCATTTTTCACTTTTTTTTCTAAACCTGTAAAGAACATTTATGTCACACCTGGCTAAAAGTGGATTTTTTCGCCCGATACATGTGCGGAAATAGCCGCTTTTTCGCCAAATGTTGACATAAAATGATGTATACAACACGGGAGATAATAAAGAAAGCCTTGATCGCACATTTGCGTCCTTCGCTTGCAGCTCGGGCCGTAAATATCTGCGATCTCGGCCTTTCTTTATATTATCTCCCTAGGTGTACATATAATATACTATACTATTTCATAGTTATATCGTCACCAGAGTTAGGTAATAGTCACATTTTTGTAATTTTTTTGGGAATATGGTGTAGGCTGTAGAGTAGGGGGTCCACCAGAACCAGCAAATTTTTTAAAGTGGTCTATGAGAAAAAAAAGTTTGGGAACCCCTGATTTAGACGTACGGCCGTGTTATGTTGTATAATATCAGGATCGTAGCCAATGGGGAATGTCTGAAAATTTTAAAAGTCCTTGATTATTTTTCTAATGGTAGGAATAACCCTCGCCATGAACAGAAAAAAGTTTCAGATTTTTCGGTTGCGCCATATATTTTTTTTAAATATAAACATTTTATATTACCTCGCGTCTGCCCCGTATCAGACTACTACGACATTTCTAAGTCCATCGAATATTTTAAAAAAAACGCCTGCTTGGATCTGTGGTACGCAATGACATTGACAGTTCAAGTCATACGACCAACCTATGATGAACTGTCAATGTCATTGCGTACCACAGATCCAAGCAGGTGTTTTTTTTTTAAATATTCGACGGACTTAGAAATGTCTTAGTAGTCCGATACGGGGCAGACGCGAGGTGATATAAAATGTTTGTATTTTTATAAAATATATGGTGCAACCGAAAAATCTGAAATTTTCTGTTAATGGCGACGGTTATTCCTCCCATTAGAAAAATAATCAAGGACTTTTAAAAATTTCAGACATTCCCCATTTAGACGTACGGCAGAGCGCAATTAATATGGTAGCTACCCACAACGGAACGAAGAGGGTATATGCGTTAAGAACAGAAAGGGTATAGGTGCAGATTCTCCAAATCTGCTAAACCGCTTGAGATACGGTTATCTGCAATAGACATGGGGTTTATTCTTTTATCGAAAAAAAACGGTGTTCCCTGGCTGACGTTAGTTAGTGGTGTGGTGATGGTTTTTGGTTTGTTTTCTTGGGAAGGTTTTTGTGGCTGGTACTAGTTCTACTTATGGATGACTAAATGTGTACCTATCTATTAAATTAAGTCCTACAGCTACTCTCGCAGGCCTCGCAGCTATGCATTTAATATAATAATTAATAGCCCACTAATTAAATTATTATGTACATATTTATTGGGCATTTCATTATATCTCGAATGAACATTAAGATATTTATTTTTTAATTGGATCGAGTGTTATTATTTTTTTCTATTATTCTTATTATTTTATTAGAAATGGGATTTCTCTTAGCCAGAATCTAGCCAGGGGGCAAAGATGAGGCCGACGATGAAGCGAGCTCATTATGTGAGTACGGGCGTAAGGGAGAGCTTCCGGATTTTTTTCGTTTACCCACTTCGTTTACTTTAAGCTTTCTAAAAAAATCTAAGGATAAAACAATGATTAAAAAAGGATTTTGACCTACAAATTTAAGTTTTTTTTTGGAAAATGTACTCAGTCTACGTCTATTGGCTTACTAGCTACTAGCAAGAAGAAAAAAAAATTTGATTGAAATTGGTTGGGAGTTTAATTGAAACTGTTTGACTATTTAATTGAACGAAATCGGGTCCGACTTCCTCCAATGATTAATTCCATTCCTAAGGTCAAAGTCCTGATGCGTAGAAAAAAGGATATAATCAATTCAAAAGTCGTTCATAAGCTTCGATCAATAATAAACCTAGATACACTACTTGCCTGTCAACGGCGTCCACGCTCAAGAGTGCTTAAATTCCGTATAAGCACTCTTGCGTTCGCAGTCGCGCGCTAGCCATCGGCGAGTCAACATGCCTAAGTGCTCCGTGAAAAAGTGCAAAAACAACACGTTAACGACGTTAAAAAAGAATGGAATTTCGTATTTTCGATGAGTATTTATTTAAAGTTTCATAATTTATTGAATTTGTAGTTATATCAGGCTATAACACGCTTATAAAAAACATTTTATGTAAATATTTGAAATACTCAAACAGCCAACCAGCTACGCTGCTGTCTCTTTCCCTCACGTTGAGTTAGTCGTATATTGAAACGGAACGGAGAACGGACGAATTGGACTATAGTAAAATTTCGAATGAAAAGAGTCGCAGACTGAAAACATTTTTACGAAAGCTTACATGTATTGTTTTTATTGTACACCGTTTGATTTTGTTATTATGTATGGAGTGTATTGGTATTTTACTTTATTCATACATCAAAATCGGGTGGAAACAGTTTGTTTGTCTGACATGTCGCTCTGCTCAGTATACGTTGTACGTATCAAAAACTTTTTTACTCATTTTGATACAGTTTTCACTTACATGTAGCTTACTAACCTAACTTACTATTAACCTTATTACAGTTTTCCAAAAAAATAAATTGAGAGAGATAAATGGTGGCAAATTATAGCTAAAGAAAGAGGTGAAGATTATTTTAAAACAAATGGTTCTAGCGTGGTTTGTTCCTGTCACTTTTCAGAATTTTGTTTTATGACAACGCATATAACTGATAAAAATAAACTATGTATTCAGTTTTCATTTAAATTTATTTCTTAATTATTGTCACTAAACTGATATTGATAAACTTTTTTTAACAACTCACGCTAATTGGGTACACTTATTTCTGAAAATGCCCTTGTAACATTTAGTTTAAGCAAATTGTTCGTGATGATTTATATGGTATGAAAAAAAATGAGGGTACAATCTTACACAAATCGACATAGTCCCAAACTTAACAAAGCTTGTACTATGGCTACTACATAATATATTCTACTTATATTTAAATATAAATAAATATATACTTAAATACATAAAAAACATCCAAGACTCAGGAACAAATATTCATGCTCAATTGCTTACCACACAAACATCACACAAATAAATGCCCTGACCGGGAATCGAATCCGAGACCTCCTGCTTAATAGACAGACAGGGTCGCTATCAACTAAGCCAAAGAGGTCGTGGTGGTATAACAGATGATTTACAGTAGGTCTCCTGTGAATCATCCCCAAATCGACGTTACCACCTGACAAGTCGTATGCTTGTATTATACCGACGCCTATTTAAAAAAATAAAATTCGACTCCACGGCACACGATACGGCCTCTGTTCCAATGTTGACATCTAATCAGTGGAAAATCAATACAAACGAAACTGAACCTAATTACTCTTGATTTACGGTATACAATCTGTTAACATAATGCGGACTTTTGTGGAATTTTTCCACAATCGATACGTGCATTTTGAAATGTTATAACCGCCCAACACTATCATTCAAAATAAAACGTTATGTTTGTGATGTAAGGCTTAATATCGAATAAAAGGAAATGGTACAAATCGCATTACTTTTTTTGTGTGTCTCCTATACACGCACACACTCGCAATGAAATTCGGACACTTTTTCGACTTGAATTTGCAGGTGATAGTGTATCTAGGTTTATTATTGATCGAAGTTCATAAGTCATTATTGTTCATGAGCGAGTTCGTACCCCGACTCGACTTATACTTGGCCGATTTTCGGGTGGCTATGACCACAACCTTATTTGAGGGCTGGATCCGCGCCTGGAAGTATGCGCGCAATGTATTTTGTTGGCGGCAAAATCCTATGAAATCTACTGGCATCATATCAGTTAATTGGTTTATAGCTGTCTACGCTAGGGTGAACCTGCCGGTTTATGCAAGACGAGGTGATGGTTGCGCCTGGGTCACTCGAAACGCGAATATGCTTAGTATGATACCCCACAAACTCAGTAAAACTGCAAAGTCAGTCCATGTTGCGGGTCCAGCAGTCTACAATAAGTTACCATACCACTATTTACTCGTATAACTACAGCTGTGAGCCTTAAAATAAATAAAAAAGTGGGTTATTGGTTGCTTTTATACATTTAAAGAATTTATAGAGTGTAAAGCATAAACAATGTCAGTATTATATACCTAATGCAAATTTAATATTATGTATAATGTGTTAATATTTGATATATCATAACTTTTGACCTGTAATGTAATGTGTTATTAATTACCAATAAAGAATGTCTATGGCTATGTCTATAACCATGGGCAAGTAGGTGTTAATATTTTTATCTGTCACATTTGTGTTCGTGAGAGAGGCACCAACTAAACGCATTAAATTTAACTGAGGTTGATAAATTATAATTAATAATGTTGTTAATTTTGGCTCGCAGGCTCAGAATCCGGACGAGCTGTCGATCATAGAGAACGAACAGCTGGAAGTGGTGGGCGAGGGCGACGGAGACGGCTGGCTGCGCGCTCGGAACTACCGCGGCGAGGAGGGCTACGTGCCCCACAACTATCTGGACGTGGAGCGCGAGCAGGTGAGTGACCTCACGGGTGGGCCGGGCTTCGAGCTTCGGTGCCTGGGCGGCACTGTCTGCCCGTTGTATAAGCAATGCAGGCTTATTAAAAGAAAGACCCGGTACCGCCGCATACCTGAAAGAGTCAGTCCGACGCAGGTCGGACCTAGTTGAATTTCCTGCTGGAGGGAGGGAAAGGGAGGACCTAGTCATCGGGCTCACTGGAAACTAGCGAGATCTCACAAACCAGACACCTGTTGGACAATACCAACCTTGGATCATCCGGATCACCCTAAATAGTGAGAAAGCCGAATGCCTTGCGAGTAGCTTAGAGTCTCAATTTTTGCCTAGTCTCCTGCCATCGTAACCCTTATTAGATGGGTCGATTCCGAGGGAGACAGGAGATCGCGTTTCCCCGTAACTTAACCCGTTTTACCGATGTCGTTTAAGGAAGACGACCAGCAGTGACCTTGTCAGGCGTCTTCGTGTTAAGAAGGCTCCCGATGCGGATGGTGTATCTAATCGTATCCTGAGATTTCTCCCCGAAACCCTCCTCCTCATTTTGTTTGGCATCTTCAATGCCACGTTGACCAATGCTGTCTTCCCAGCCGCGTGGAGAGGTGCATCGGTTATTAGGGATAGCGAAGCCCGGAAAACACAGAAGTTCGCCTGCCTCTCAGCTTGCTTCGCTCCCTTGGAAAGTTATATGAGCGGATCCTACTTACTATAGAATTCTCAGTTTTTCTGCTGGGAATAATGTCATCATCGACGAGCAGTTCGGCTTTAGATCCAAGCACTCGTGCGTCCAACAGGTGTACCGCGTTACGGAGCACGTGCTGGATGGTTTCTCTCGTTTACAGGTGCTCAAAACCGGTGCGATCTTTCTCGACATGGCAAAAGCCATACGATTATTATTATTAGTCCATCATATTTACCCAATAATTCGGTTCATTTTGATTCCATCAACAAGCAAAAGTCCCTGTACAGCCCTGGCGGGTGCTGTCTCTGTGTGCGTCCCATGACACGGGCAGGGACAGCATCCGCTTGGTGTACCCCTTGCATTTCATTAAATTGTCAAAAGGGCCTCTACGTTTTGGCTATGTGGTATTTGGTTGGTACTTCGGTACCTCGGTACGCCAGCTCCGAGCACGCCTTCCAAAGGTCCGGGACACTATTGTCCCGTGAGCGGAAAATACGTACAATAATAATATTTATACGTCATAACATAATCTAAAGTTAAACAATTTAGGTGTATATAGAATAGATGTAGAATAATTTATGTGTGTAGCTTATAATTTTTTGTTAAAATTAGTCATTCATTCAGTCATAAATTGTCTATAGTAACTAGTAACACTTCCATTATACATTGACAAAAATGAAACTTAAGTGAAAAGGTTTTGACGCCGTCACCCGTACCACGACACGACAATAAAAGTAAAAATACGTAATGCGAGGAACAAAAAAAGGCGTCGTTATTAGAAATCAAGTTACGTAGTAGGAGGCGTCAATGTTCGGTATTGACTTGTTATTTGGAAATTAGTATACACTAATATTTATGACCCCCACATGTATTTACCTTAAGAGAATATTTTACGATTCCTTGTTGCATTGCTAAGTATTCGTGGGCAAGGACATTCAATGTCAGTCTACTACGTTCTTGAGTACATGTTCGGTTTTCTTAAAAGATTCGAACCGATCCAGAAATTCCGTTTGTAACTGAGGTTTTATTTCGAATATTAAGTTTGTTACATTTCTAAGGAATTATTATATCACGTTAATGTTTTATTCATTTTAAACAACTTATTTATAATTCTTATTATTCTTTCGAATACACAAATAAGCGTAGGATAAACCGATAACCCACTAATTCAAGTGCACATTAAACAATACAGTGTGGAAAAATAAGTCGGGCCCTGGAGGGAAACTACTTTAAATCCGTAAGATAGCTATTTTTACGTAAAGGTAACATTTATTTTTAAAAATAAGTATATGCATTCAAAGATTTTCAAAAAACCTTCATACACAACCGGGAACTGAACCTGTTCAAATCTGTTAAAAAATCGGAAGGCGTTTTAGTAAGTAAATTGATAGTGTAAGTTGTAAAGAATTGATGTTGTTATAAAACCCTGTATCTGTTATGTTATTATCAGAAAATAGTGTATTAGGTTTTTTTTTATAATAGTTTTACCATACATAAAAAGGCAAAAACTGAAAAAATGTTTGAATGCATTTATACCCATTTTTAAAAATAAAATAATGTTTTCCTTTAAGTAAAATAAGATATCTTAAGGATTTAAGGCAGTTTCCCTCCAACGCTGACTTATTTTTCCACACTGTATATATATTAATAATATTATAAAGCTGAAGAGTTTGTTTGTTTGTTTGAACGCACTAATCTCAAGAACTACTGGTTCGAATTGAAAAAATATTTTTGTGCTGGATAGTCCATTTATCGAGGAAGGCTTTAGGCTATGTAACATCACGGTGCAACCAATAGGAGCTAAGACGCGGACGAAGTCGCGGGCAACAGCTAGTTGATTATACAGGGTGATTTCGGGGTCGTGGATCAAGAACCAGTTTTTAGGCTTGGTATCTGTTAGCCATTTCAAAAAAATTGTAGTGACACGAAACAAACGCATTTCATTTTTAATTTATTTTAATGAAAAAATACAAAATCACAAAAAAACATGGTTACCCTACTCTCTTTGACGGATGTTATGGAGAGTTGACAGTGCGGTAGGGTGACCAAGCTGTATGAAAAAGTATTATTTCCCATTAAAATTTGTAAAAAAAAGAAAACTATTTGAGTTATAAACCTTCATACCGACTGTGATGTTGTCTACTTTGAATTTTTGACCATGTACAATTACTTCGGATCACGACCCCAAAATCATCCTGTATTTCCAAAAGGTGCACTTAAATAACATTTACTTATTTATAATGTTATGTGCCAATAACCAACAAACTTTAATCTGTAACTTCCCGTCCCTGATACCGGGATGTGCATCGGCCGTAATTTCCTACCCACATCCGCGACAGTTTTCATTTCCTTAAATCGTCTTGAAGCGTTCCGGTTTCAGGTTTCATGCAGCTGCGTTTTATGTGCGATTTCTACATTCGAACAAAGCAGCGCTACCATGAAAATCGCTTGTGGTATTTCTGTCGGTCGAGTATTACCTTTGAGAGAGAAACAACGATTAGCCAGACTTCGAATTTCGTAGGTCATGGTTAGGTATAGCTATCGATGCTACACTATTTAGAGTGGGTTTGTAAGGTGTTTATGTAGCTTTTACATCGTTTTCGCGGTAAAATATTCGATTAATATATATTTTTAGTGGCAATACTTTATGATACAATCTTTATAGCATATTTTATGTATTATATAATGTCTAACCGCGCTGTTAAATATATCTTCAGTTAGTTGGTACTATCAGCACCACTGTTAACTGACCATTGGTAGACCTTATCTTCGTTGTAATAAGGTTCATGAATGGTCAGTTAACCTTGATGCTGATAGTATATCAGATCGCTTATGTAATGTCATAAAATTTACTCAGTTACTAAAATTTTATAACTTACTAATTATAAAACGACGGCTTCGTTGCTGTGGTTTAATTTCTCTCACAAGTCCATTTTAATCATGTTTTGTCCGTCTCAAAGTCACGTGGACCCACGTTCATTCTGTTTCCACGAAATTCATTTGTTTTCCAAACACAAAGCGAAACCTTTGTAAAAACGGCTTCAAAAATAGTCACGATACGGGGATGAAATATCTCCGGGCAATGATTGAGAGAGGTAGGTATTCACAGGCGGGGCTATTGTGATACCGGGGAAGTTCTCCCCTGCATTCCATCGATGCACTTCATTAGTGCAGCGCTCAATTTGTAAGTAATACTACATACCTAGTTTGTTTGCTGCGGGATTTATAAAACGAGATAAATGTATTATATACTCTTATTAATTTACACTTTAGAGGTATGATGGATGGTAGAATGCTGTTTCCACAAGCCAGGTCCAATTCAATCTAATGTCAATTTCAGAATGATTGCACTGTCAAGGGACAGGGCCCTGAAGGAAGAATTAGATAGAGTAAACGTATAGCGACTAAGCGGGCTAAGAGGGACGGAAAAGCTCTACATCTAAATTGAGAACTTGTAATGTCTTAAACGGCTGACGGCTTACCATAAACAATCTCAAAAAAGTGGCTCTATTTTGACAAGCCCAACAAATTATTTGTCTCTCTCAGTCGCTATTATTCAAATTAGTATATGACCATTTCGCTATGTAGTGGCACAGAATAGTATAATAGTATTGTAGTGGTATTATTGTTTTGATGTCTATTCTTGTTACTCTGAGCACAGAATAAGGAATAGTACAAGCTCTGAGGCCTGGGCAATATGGATGTGCGTACGGTCAAACGGTCAAACCTAAGTAGTAAGTAAAAGGTTTTATGAAAATAAAACTGTGTAACTCATGTTGATAAGTTCTTATTTCAAAAAGCAATAATTTCGATTTATCGCTTTCCATGCAATTATGGTTTTTTCTCTTTATCCGTAACCACCCGTAAATTAAATAAAGCTTTATCCGTAATTCACCATAAATTAAATAAAACTGCCATTGTGACTTTAAAGCTTTTAGATAGGTAAACATTTTCTTGAATTGACAACATTTCATTTTTTAAGCAGGCTTTTTTCCGATGAAATCATATAGAGGAGAAAGAGTTAAGTAAAACCACATTTGATAATAAGATTGTCCCCCAATATTTAAATTTATTTTTAAATTCTCGATAATATCCCAATTTCATATAAATAAATCCATTTCAAAAGTTCCTCATTCTAAAAGAGAGTAAGTGACAAGTAAGGCGTCACAGCGTAACAAATCATACAGAAGCACTATTACCTACTAAGACAAATTTACTAAAGAAAGTGAACTGCTGTTCTTTTTGTGCGCTGTGACTGTCACAATTTCGTAGTAATGACGTCATTACTACGATATGGGCTTTCTTCACATTTTCGTGAATATTTATAAAACTAATAGCTATAAAAATATTTAAAAAAAAATTTGGGGTTTCTTGTTACCAAATTAACGAAATGAGTTAAGATGTCATACTACTTATAAATTTGAAATGTTGTCAATTGAAATAGTGTTTTTCATTTATGAGGGTTCAGGTAGAAGATCAAAATTTTTAAGTGCATTATAAATGGGGTTTGCAGCTTGATCAATAATGTAGGTACATACAAGTAGGCTTTAATAAAATGTACAGGGTTTAGGGTCTCTTATTTGACGTAATGATTACCAAAATGGAGAAATAATCATTATCGTTATATTCGGCGTTAATTTACTGTAATTTACTTCTGCTCGGGAAATGGGACATCACCGGAGCAAGTGCCGAAAACTAGTGTTGAAAGTTGGAAGACTTGGAAGTGACTCATGTGCGTATCTGTCTGTGGCAACATAGCTCTTAAGCGGGTGAACCGTTTTGAATGCAGTTTTTATTATATTTGAAAGCTGGTTTTTCAGCGATAGTTCTGAGACATATGTTTTATCAACACCATTTCAGCCAAAAATGGATCTTGGAAATGAAAATGTCAGGGGTTTTTCAACTTATCTCAGTTGTATTTGTGGCCACTTTTAAGTAATAGAATCTTCGGTGGGCTAACGAAATCGCGGGTTTACTGGATGCCACAGACCCGGACGAGTGGCGTACTAGACTCTTATAGGCTTCTTATAGTAGTCTCTAAGCCTGATATGCTCTTCAATGGACGATTACGAGCTGAAAATGATGATGTGTATGATACGATAATTACACACAGGTGTAGCGGGTCCACGTATGACATTGTGAAATAAAAATTTTAGCATTCAAGATAGCTAAGGGTTTAGTTTAAAGTTATATTACCTACCGTACTACTGTACCACATTATAATAACAATACATAATATGGCTAGCAAAAAGAGCGAAAACAAGCAAACTCCCTTTATCATGATGAAAAGAAAGAGACAGCCCATTGTGCGGTAAAAAGTAGCCTCGTAATCCTTTCTACTAACAGAAAATTACCGGTTGAATTTTAATATAAAGTAATCTGCGTTTCCGTATAAAAGTCGCCGTGGAAGAATTACCGTGCTTCGGCGGAAATTTGATATGCACTTTCGCAATTTTTCATCAAAGGCTTTCATTAAACTGAAAAGTTTTGCATCGCGGCGGAGATTGGACAGGGCTGCCACAATATGGGATAATTGTCTTGCAAGCCTTAAAGTAGGGGCAACCCTAACGCGAAATGGGTAGTAATCTAGCTGAAACTTAGAAAGCAATATCTAAGTACGTGTCTTGGGGTAAAATGAAAACGTTCTTCATCGTGAATAAGACCCATTAAATACTGTTAAATGAATTAAAGCTTATGTAATTTTAAAACAAAAACCATGTACATAGGTGTTCGAAGTGACAGTCTCAATTAGACCAACTCGGAATACTTAAATACTTTAACTAAGATAAAACGTCAAAGTTTTATTGATTTATTATTTAACAAACTCTGTTTGTTAGTCAAATTGACTCTTAGGGCCAGGGCGGGTTACACAATCCGTTTTTAATCGTAAGTGGTATTTGTTACTAATCTGTATGTTGCGTGGCAAATTTCACAAGTTTCTATAGTGCACCGGCAGCTGTCATCCTATAGAAAATTTACTAACTTAGGCTAAGTTACTTAGCATACAATCAACACAGCTTACGATTACCAATCGGCGATTTGAAACAACCGATCCAATGTTTATGTTTGTATGTTTACGAGTAGGTACTAGCATAACAGTCTACATATGATCTTTAGGGCCCCGCCACGCCAATGCTCATAATACGGTGACGGTACGGAATCACAGTGAACGAGAGGGAGAAACTTATGAGTTAAAAACGTCACGCATGAGGCAAGTCACTGCGCTTACTGTGGATCAGTGCGTTTTAAGCAGCAGCGGTGTGGGCGGACCTTTATTCCACACACAAAGACACAGAAACAGTTCAGCAGGGCGCAGCCCTAACGCTTCGTAGCGCTTCATATCCATTTTCTTTTCATAGGCTTCAACCAATCCTGGTCTGGTCACTCAGATATCCTTCTCGTCGGTGGACTACACCGTCGAAGGCGAAGACGCCGATGTCGTGCAATCACCGGATCAGATCTCGGTGATCTCCGCTCCGGTCGCTAAACCGGACGAACCGAAGCCGGAGGCCCTAAACACGGAGCTGGCGAGGGCTGTTGAAGAATCGCAATCGGAGTGGCCGACTCTTGGGTATTGCTTCGCGTTGTACGACTACGACGCTGACGCCACTGATGAACTTAATCTTGAAGAAGGACAGGTGAGAATTATTATAGCATATTTTTCTTATCTGATCAACTATTTCTTAACAGAGATAAGTTGATTTTCGAGGTTGTAGCGTCACACTGATACCGATCAGAGTCGCTGACACGTGGCGCTTACGGTGCCTACCCCGTCAGCGCCGAGTTATAGGCTATACTCTAAACTGCTTCAGGAGCAATCATACATGTCGGCCGTTGATCAGCGAGACTCTCTAACTACCCATAGGGAAACTCGGTAAGTAAGCGGTAAGTGTCTTTACGGAATTACGTTTAGTGTGAAAATAAACAGCGCTTACAAAAATATAAAGAGAATTGGAAGCTTAAACACCATCGGCCGGTGAAGTACGCGATGTTTGTTGGCCGAATTCTATTATAATCCTTTAAATCTGTTTTAAATTTTTTGTTCTTATACGTAAAATATTACACTTCAACGGCACTGGGATGAAATCCCAAAATTGTGATTAATTTTAAAATCCTCTCAGAGTTCTAATTATAAATTGCACTTCAATCTCACTTTATTAACAATCTAAATCTCGCAGTTTTACTTGGTACCTACCTATTAAAATATTCACAGCTACCTATACTATGGACGACCCAAATGACAAACTACCTAAGTGATTGTGAATGAACTTTTACTGAAAAGTGCTCGAAAGTAACTATAGTGTGTATTAAGTAGTAAGTAAGTAGTGTATAAAATGGTTGCGTTTGCCGTTAAACTTTTGGTACAGTCACCATCAGAAGTAGATATACGTACAGATGAAGGTATCAGAAGTCGTAGTCTCTTATATTATAATAAAGGCTTTTGTCATCTTTACATGATGCTGACTGTACGATGTTGATTCATTTCTGTTTTAAGTTTTTATTTTTGTTTTGTTTGATTAAAACAAGATAAAGTATACGTGTTTGATGCCCTTTAATAGAAAGGTGTCGTTTTCATTTCGATGAACATTCATTAGGTATTGCTTTTTATACAGCCATGAATAGTACATCTATACTCCAACCATGAATAGGTACCTACAATAAGCCAAGAAAGTAGTCTTGTGCCAATTTTGAACCCAGTACAGCCACGCACTGTTACTTGACGGGTTAATTAATATGTCCAATCGATATGATTGCCACGTCAGGAAATCACTCTTAGACCTCCTTAATATACCAGACCAACGACCAACATCATTCATCAGGTAACAGGTTCATAAAATTGTGTTGGTCATAAAACGAGTCTGACCTGGGTGTCGTGTACAGATTATCCGCGTGGTGTCACGTGATGCCCACGGCGTGGACGATGGCTGGTGGCGCGGCGAAGCCAATGGCGTGATGGGCAACTTCCCGTCGCTCATCGTCGAGGAGTGTGATGAGGTAGGTATATGTCACTATGTCCATACATAGATATAACAGGTTGTCCTCACCGTCATCACTAATTTGTCACCATTGGTAATCAAAATTTGTGGTTTGAAGTGTTGTTTCCAGGAGGGCTAAGCACAGATCAGGGATTTCCTCTTGCTATGATCCTGACAGACCCCTCTCGCCTCATTTTTTTTTTTTAATTTTCTAAATTATCTGTAGCGGGTGTTGTTGCTATAAAAAACATATGTATGTCTCGTTATAAAATGACGTTTATTTGCAATTAATATAATTAATCATACCTAGTATTTTACTTTAAGAAATGCAATAATGAACACCAGTCATTTTCAGAAAGATGTCTGTGGCAACTATTCTCACTTTATTCACCAGCTTCTGTATATCAGTGAACCTGTCCTGATACAACGATTGTGTGCTTAGAACGGAGAGCCTCTAAGCGGCGGTGAGGAAGAGTGGTCCCCACCGGAATCCGCCCCGCCGGTGTTCGCTTCTCCCCCCGGCTCCCCATCCGCCGGGGGCTTCGAGGAAGAAAGTAAGACAGCCCCCACTTTCTTACCCTTCATGCACCACCCTTACGAGCTTGGACAACTTCGAAGAACTTTTCAAACTATATTGATAATTCATGTTGATTGCTGATTTATCGAAATACGTGCTTTGCACACGATACATTTACAATATTGAACTTTCAGTTTTTGCTAAAGGAAGACTGATATTAGAGTATGATTTATTAGTCGACTAGTTGCGCTTATTGAGGATGTTCAGTAAAACATTAGAGATCTTATTTTAAAACACGTACATTGGAACAAATTTGTGAGCCTGTTAAAAAACAAAACAACGGGTTGTTTCGGGAATACAACCCTAAATTATATTACTTGAGTAAGTGGATACTTCCTACGATGGTCGCCTATTTATTTTCGTGACTAAATAAAAAGGTAGCAATTCTCCGTGAATTAACGGATTCTTTTTTGAGTTTTGACACATCATAACAAACATATAATGAAAATGCACGTTACCGATAGACAATAAATAAAATAAAAACAAGTAATGAGTTGATGATATATAGCAGGTCTTAAATATGTATCTGTGACTCCACTGACACGACGATGACACCCTGTAAGGGTATTGCAAAATTAACTTATATCCTAAAGGTACATTATACGTATCGCGGCCAGACATGAACCCTATGACACTGATAGTTATTCCCACGATACAACCTTGTAGTGGCGTCACCGTTACGTTATAATCGAATTGGAGGCGTCTAAAAATGACATTTATTAATTTTAGGTAGATATATGCCATTACAATGATATTCCGTTGGAATTATAACAATTCTTAACATTTACAAGAAATTATCTCGATCAGACTTTAGTTTTACGTCCTGCAAAACTTACTTCGTTTGGAAGGTGTCGACTAGTGCGGGAAGTATCGATATAAAAATGTCAACAATGGAAAAGAGTGTACAAAATACATTAACATAGTATGCTTTCAGTGTCTGATTTATAATCATTTAAGCCTGCGATAATAAAATAAAGAAGATGGAATTTTTATTCTTATATTCGTCGAGCGTAACGTAAAATGTTTGCTAAATGTTAAAAAAGTTACATTAAATTGTTTTTATTTCACTCAAATTATGGATATTTCTGGGGACACCAGTTTTCGTTTTATTTAAGATCAGGTTTTACATATACGTATCAGCCCTTACAGCCATTTTCAGTCGCAGAGTTATTTCGTAACTGTTGATTTAGTTTCTTAACTGTTACGATGCACTGCGACTGTGTTGGGATTGGTATCTATATGTAGTAACAGTTTACACACTTACTTATAGTAATTAAATGTTATTATTTTATTATTATTGTGTCCACATGTTACTCAAACATTTGCGTCGAAATATTTTATAAGTGTCGTAATGTTACGTAACTGTTCGTACATTTTACTAAAGTAAAGAAAAAAGTACCTGCCACTATTTTGGAAATTTAGTAGATTTGTTACTACTTTAAGTTACATGTCGACATGGAGTCGACATAATCTACTAATTTTGTAACAGAATAAGATGGGCGAAAAATGGAAGTATCGAAACTTGCACAACACTATCAGAAATAAATAACACTGTCAGTGTCATAGGGTTCATGTCTGGCCGCGATACGTATACAAATTTATACAAACTACTAATATCTACACACTACAAATTTCAATAGACGACTATGAAAGGGAATTCTTACATTTGGCAGGGAATAACTCATATAAGATGCCAAGAAAGAAGAATCCACTTCGAAAATTTTAAAAATTGCCTCATCAAAAGCATTAAAATTAAACGCCTCCTTCCCTTGGGACCGGGCAAGGAATTTATTGTTTTTTTTTTTATAAACAAGTCTCTGAAAATGTTGATAACGTTAATATTATATCGCGCAACATAGGTTTATGCGTGTGGGTGTGGATGGCATGCCTACAAACCTTTCTAGCTACAAAACTATTGGTGTGAATAGGTCTTAAAAGAGTAAATAGCTGAAAAGTAAATTCCATTTGGAATATATCTCGATCGCAAATTCCACATCTGAAGTCGCTAACTGTTGGCGCGATTCCATTTTCAGATCGACGACCAAGTGAGATAAAGATAACCCAGACGTTGGTAACTGGATTCAAAGAAGGATTAACCTTCATGTAGTGTTTGGGGGTAACTCACTTATCGTTGGCACTGTACATCGAGTCTTACAAACAACTTGGAATTATTTTTCGTGAAATCGCAGCAACTAAGAAATATTGCAAGAATTTTAACCGTGAATGCCTCAAAGATGGCCTTAATACCATCAAAATATATTTCGTATTTCTAAATAATTCGGAACAATCTAATACGATTTGTTACATATATTCCAACACACTTAGCCAAAACATTAAAATCCAAAGTTGTTTAGTATGCATTCGTTGTGTCGAACCACTAAATGTGGATTTTGAAATGATAAGAAGTAACTGAAAGCTGCAGCTGCAGTTAAGTTTCAAGTACGAGTAGATTGATCATTGTCAAGAAGAAAATCAGAAAATTATTCATGCCTCAATTTCCGGCGTACGATCAGAGCGATCAGAATGCACTGAAGTTAACCGTATTATATCTTGTGATCATCAATAAGTACTTGTATTGCCTACATCGTCCACCTTTGAATGCAACTCGGTCAGAAACACTATTACACCAGAAAAATTTTTATCATCGCTTATTATTCGCAACAAATAGCTGACAAATAAGTTCTTCACAACATGATCGAAGTTGTCCTTGTTCGAAAGAATGTCAGTGTTTTGCAACTTTGTATTTACCGAGTATTTGTATTGTATTCACATAGTGGCCAACGTTGTGCGGTTGTCACCTAGCGTATAGCTTGATGGCTGGTTGGGTATTTTGTGGTTTCTCCCCAATTGGCATGGTATTGCTGACAGGTGATTATATCGCTGGGTATGTACAATGACAGCTACAACATTACAATCTGTGTTTAGTCCCAAATGTGGCAGATGCTCTACCCTGTAGAAGCCACTTTGAATGGAAACGAAACGTCCTATGGTCCGTAAGCTCATAGCAGTCTCCGGGTCTGTACGCCTGTCTCGCTTACTCTCGCACATGCCAAAAACACACGAACCCGAAGACTGAAAAGTAAATTCTTGAGAAAATTAACAGATATATTAATCGCAAAGACTAACCCCCTTATTCATAAAACTTAACAAACCTCTGTTAACTTAAAGTTGTTTTTTCCCTTTCTCACAAACAATAATGTCTAAGTGACATGTAACGATCCCCCCCTCCTAGCCTACCTAAACCCCCCTATACTCCCTAGCTACCCTAGGCAACCAATTAAGACTAAACAGATCTAGACTAACTAGACCTTAACTAAACCTAACTAATTTTCTAATAAGAATTTCTATAAATGTCTACTTTAATTCTCTATTGTTCTCTACACATAAAAATAAGTCAATATGTTAATAAAATAATATTATATTTATTGGATCAGTAAATTGGCCAAATGATCGCTAGTGTGAATGTGGAACCCAAAGTCGTGTCCAAAATAGTAAACCAAAGTCCTTTTCACATAGAGAGAGTGACCTACTTAGTCTTACTAGAATAAATACAGCTACTAATACCTAAACAATTATAAAAGTATATTAAAAATCAAATATAATTTTCCTATTGATGTTGAACTGTTGTTAAGTATAAGATCAATGTAAGTCAATAGATATATTTGAAATTACTAGTCAACTGAAGTCAATGTTAATTATATAATTAAAAATTATTATTTTTGTTTAGTCTCAATTGGTTGCCTAGGGTAGCTCTGGAGTATAGGGGGGTTTAGGTAGGCTAGGAGGGGGGGATCGTTACAGACAGATAAGGACAAACCAACTTTAGCGGCTTGTTACCTAATAGAGGCTTGATGGACGTTTATGAATAAGGGGGTTAATCCGTTAACCGCCCACTGCTAGCGCTATTCTAGCATTATTTTTCTGGAAAAATAATGCTGGAAAATCGTTAACGCATTGCGAAATAATTTAATCTAACATAATATATAGATTCCAACACACTCGTTTAAGAGCTGATGGACATGAGCTTTATTTAAAGTTAATGTTCAATTATGCATATGATAGCTGTCACTGCGCATCTTTCGACTAATTTTTCTTACCAACTGTACGCACGTTTTTTCTGGCTAGTCTGTGACGTCACATTTAGAGATGAAGCGAGCGAACCGGTTTCATCTCTGTGAGCAAGAGGGAAATCGTCGCGTCAACTCTTACTGCGACGCTAAGATGTGTGATCTTCACGAATGCATGATTGCACGATTTATCTATCTACCAGCTACCTGTGAAATATTTAATGTTTACTTTCGAATCTCTATGTATTGTGTCCTACATGTATCCTACATATGTATTTAACATTTTTGGTCCTAAGCAGAGTATATAACAAAAGTCTATTTAATATATGTAACAATAACAAATATATGTATTTAATAGAAATTCCATCAATCCAGGATTTTTAAGAAATCAACATTAAACCTGAACGAGTAGGGGAATTACCACCAATAATACGTTATCTTAAATCCCTCAAATAAAAATAATACGTACTCATAATTGGCATCTCGCGTAGGAAGGTTTGCTGATCATCAATTTGAGAATCAATACTATTGATAATTATTAGTAGATACCTATTATTTCCAATTGTGTAAGTTTACCTACTGTATAGGTGTCACGCACTTACCCTAATCTTCAACTCATATTATTGCATACTATCTAGTCCTTCGAATGTTGTTCGTCATATATGTTACACGTTACATATGGGTGTGTTTGTACTGAATGCTATAAATGTCCTAACGTCCTACGTAACTTTGTATGTTGTATAAAATAAATTTCTAATTAGTCTCAAATGTGGGTTAAATCAATAAGTAGGCGGTTAATTGGAGAAAGACAATCCATGACAGGTTTTCAATCGAGTTAATGATGATATCAATCGATTTCCATGTAGCTGTGATGTGAGGGATTTATTTATTGGATACTATACGACGTATTCGCGGTAAAATTACAATGCTTGCACGATACCATCAGAACTGAGCTGGGTAATACAAGCAAACATGTTTCAACTACTTATAGTATACAGTTTTTGACATAACCTACCAACGAATAAGGTCTAACGAATGTTTATAAAAACCAGGTTAACTGGTTCATTAACCAGTGGATGTGATGTGACAGCCAGGTTATGACGAAACTATAACAATGTCAAATCGATGAACCGAGTTCTAAAATGTTCTCCGTCCAATAAATTGGAACTAAGGGCAGATACGGCGACTGCGAAAACTTCATTATTTACTTACAATTCAATTTCTCTCGTGTGTACTAACTTTCAAAAAGTTATACTAAAATCTGTAACAAGGTAAAACCTTGCAGTAGAAAGCTTTTAAAAGCATAGCTTCGTGCACTCACCATCATATAATTGCATTTAGGCACCTTTAAGAGAGGTCTTAGAGGGGTATTGGTTTATAGAATACAAGCCTGACCTATTTCTTAGCACATTGTGGTCGCCTTTAAACACTCACAGAACTTATACGTTGCATTTAGGCGGATTTATGGACTGTGTGCTAAAGTGAGGTTATGAAACAGAAAACATAAGAAGGTAGGTAATTTCTACGTCAACAAGCATATAGGGGTTCGTAAACCTACTCGTAACAATGTCACTCTGTCATCTTTTCTTTTGATTGACTACGCATACGTCAACATCAAGAATTGTTGCAAAAATATTGTCATATACATGTAGTATAGTGATATGTACCTAATAGGAATATCGACTCGGCCACATGAAATCGACTGATACGAACTGCAGCTTTTGAAACATGGTATTGGTAATCAGAACCCGTTGTTATTTCGGATACAAATATTACGAAAACCGTCTTTAAACATAACGGACTGGACAGTTAATGATGTTACCGCCATCTACCGTTGCGCGGCCGCTCTCATTGTATGACTGCCCTGGACGCTGCCAGTGATTGTTGGAGACAACAACAATGTGAAAGATGCCCCGCCCCCCGCGGCGCCACCGCCGCCTCCGCCTGCCGGTGCCGGCGACGACCTCGACCTTGGCGACTCCATGGACAGTCAACCAGACTTCAGCTTTAACCTGGAGCTGACAAGGAACCAAGTTGAGCAATACGGCAGTCAGTTCGGAGAGCAAGACCCGACCACCATCGTGCCCGCAGTTTCTATTGTTGGTAAGTTTGGGCCAAACATCTGCAGAAACGGTCGTAACTTAAACCGTTACTTATTATTACAATTTCAAAATTAACTTCAGTGCATGAAGATGTTGAGATATTAAGCCAGTCAAATCGAACATTAAAATCGCAATTTAACGGCTAGTTTTGGTTTCTTAACATGTTGTTAGGACTACTACCGGTAGTGTATATTCAAGTTTAAAGCTCCGAAAGACTTGTGCTAACCTTGTTCAGTTCTTTATTTGCTCATAGTTAAGAAATATAGTTTACATACAGATTATACAAACACATTTTTTTAGAATATTCGACAACAGCTAAAAAGTATTAATTTCACTTTTAGCTGTTATTCATAACATAGCAAAGCAATCAGGAACTACGCGGTATTGATTGATTGTAAAATTGTTAAAAGGGCTTAAATAATTGTATGGAGACCAAATCATTTTAAAATGAGATCTGAAATTTGCTGGTATAAAATCTCTGTTTAAATTTGGAAAAACTAATTTCAGTTATTTTCCGAATTCGTCCCCTAAAATATAGTATTTCATATCACTTGGAAAGGCATGAATTATAATGTCTCTGAAACATCAAAGATTCGACCAAGCGAGAAAACTCGATTCCATTGGGAGCCACCACTCATCTGAACGTATGAAGACTTATTATACTGGTTGATTTGATAATATTTCGATTTCCTAGCCACATGTATTACAATGCTTACCACATTTAATGAAAATAAAGAAATTACTTAAAACTAATGTGGAAAGATGTCAAATTCCTTTTGTGCAGATTCTTGCGGTCTGGTATACGGAATTACGCGGCATATCTAAATTATTTTCTAGAACTAATTTAGACCTCACGGGTTGCGGAATTAAATTGGTAAATTATACCTGTCCGTTACGAGTATATAGCTTGATACATAGGTCAAAATTTAAGGACCTCTTCAAAAGTTACTACCTATCCTAAAGCACCTTTGAAAAGTTACGCCTTTACTCTGCAGATCAAAATCTCGCATAAACCTGTATTAGACTCTAGGCTTTAAATTAATCTGAACTTAAGGCTAGCTAGCTATTTGATTTTCGTAGGATTATTGATCAAATGATCAAGTTTTACTGCAACTTGCAGTACCTCCTACAATAATAATTACCTACCCAACTTACTGTGAGTTACATTACTAGCGGGAATGGTATGGAATTAAAGTTTAAATGACTCCCCACAGTGAAACAATGACTGAGTGTTCGTTTTTGTCATAAAACAAATGCAAGGGTAGTGTAATGATAATGAAACTTTACTTAATACTTAGAACTTTAACGCATGCGGACATTTATATTAAAATTACAATTCATACTTAATGGCATTTTGGGCAGAGTTATTGCATAAACCGTATTATATTTTCACTATTCTCATTCATGTATAGACACCATTTTATTATGTGTAAAGTTTAATCGTTTTGACTTCTTTTTCATGCATCAGTTGATGAGGTTGTCGCTGAAAATTGGAGCGAGGTTTGACCCCACACAGACAATTCTACATTCACTTTGTGTTGTGAATAGGTGTGCTTTGTGAACACTTCCATGTACAGGATGGGGCATACATGTGTAAAGATTGTGTATCGTGTATTGAGAGGTAAAACCTAGTCATAAGTTACAAAGAAACGTTCGCAAACACAATGACGCGACTGTATATAGAGCCCTCGATGGAAGAAAATATTGAAGCCTTTTGAAGGAATAATTATAACGTAAATAGCCTTGAATACAGTATTATTAAATTAAAAAAAAATACATTTTGCCTGTAATATTCCACATACACCACGTGATGTTTGATTCTTTACCCTGTACAAGTACGGTAGTTTATACCGTTGCGTTATACGGCTGAAATGTATTAAATCGTGACGGTATAAGCTATCGTGCTCGTTATTATAGGCTCTTTGGTTCCGAGCTTGCAGGCCATATAATATTCATATCAAAAAATATAAAATGTGTATCCTGTACCTTTATGGTGTAAGTAACTTTTAGTTAATACAGTCAGTCCCCGTGGGGTGAGCAGCTTTGTTTTCAGATATGCATTGTATTTTCATGTACTCGTATCAGTTGTCAAGCTAGCGAGGTGCCAAATTTGACACAGGTCAAATGAATTGAAATACAGTCGCACATACACACTAGTGTATACTGTCCCTAATGGATATTGTCATTTATATCGTAACCAACCTATTCCGACTGATGCGTGGTAAATCCACATATTCAGTAGAAATGACATTTGTATTTAATTATTTAATAGAGTAGTTATTAAATACTACCAACCACATAGAAACTATGTAATTGAACACTTTAAAAAATGGTCCCAAAGCAATTATCTAGTAAAATTTTCTAGTTTTAATGACCGCTCCATATCTCATATGGCTTAATGGTTAGAAGCTATTTGTAAAAACGGTTTAAAGCGTAGGTGTTACCTCTTAATATTCGAGTAAGGTGTCCCAGAGATGGCCCTCTAAGACGCGACGTATAACCTCATTATAAATACAAACTATCCATTAAACACATTTCATTTTTCATTTTGTAGTAAGACGAGCTGGATCAAAACGCTTACTTAAATATATGCTTAGAAGTAGTCGCTCGGAAGCGGATATATTGATTCAGCTTATCTTAGATTAACTTAGAATTATAATTGTACAGTAAAGGAAACGTAAACGCGTATCTTTCAGTACGTATTTCGATTTCCTTGACAGTACATAGATAGATGGAAGTTCTAGCTAAGCCCCATCCTGTATTATGTATTATACTGTTAAATACCACAGTAAGACTTGACGATGCTTGGCTCACCTCTGCGGAGCGAGTTACGGAGTATATTATACATCTCTGACCGCGGGGCTAAACGGTGTCACTGCCTTTCAGGTCAACAGACCTGTGGTATACGGAGACTAGATTTGATTCCCGTATTGTACCAAAATGAGTCGTATCTAAAGATCACTAGGCGCATATTCCTATGTAAAACCATGCCCGGATATAGCGGGCTCAAGCAGACTTATGTACTTAGCAACTGTCGAGTCTCACTGTGACCGCAACGCCAAACATGCTTGGAGCTATGATTTTACTCCGCTTTACTTGAGCTTTGCATTGCAGGTGCTACTTTAGCTATTATATTATGGACTATAATTTTAAGACGGTTACAGAAGAACACAGTTACGAAACACGACACAAGTAGGTAAAAGGTTCCCCAGAAATCCAGGAACTCACCGCATGAGTCAATGCATGGTTATATTTTGCATGTATTTCAATAGCATACTACAGTGCAGAACTAAAACTGAACCCCTGATTAAATTAATTTATTATAGTCTCTTTAACTCTGTGATGTCCCTTAACACCTAACGTATCGCATACATACACCATTAGGTACATCCTACTCCAACCCAATTGAGAATAGGAACGAAAGTAGCTTTTCTTGGAAAATGTCTTCGTTGCTATAGTAGATCCAAAGTCAACGTGCCGAATGGAGTCCTAAATCATTACATATATTCTTTCGCTCGCACTCACGTATCACTCTAGAAGTCTAGAGTGCAAGCGAGAGGTCCGGCGTTGATGAGTTTTTAGGCATTCCATCGGCACTTTGACTCTAACAGTGAAGCGCTTTTCGTTTTAAATTCCGGCTAAGAGTTTCTGAGTTATTTAGGGGTATCGCTCATAAACGCAGCAGAAGGTGGAATATACCTAGTAGGTATAGGTATATATAAGTAGTATATACATCCATGGTTCGTTATAAATTATTACCTACCGCCCCTACTGGCATTCGCGATAATATGAACTATGCTCAGTTGTCATTTCTGTTTATCTATGTATGTACTTTATACTAATATCATAAAATAAAATTCATAAATATCATAATATGTAAATCAAATTATAAACTGTCTACTATGTATTAAACACTCTCATGAATTAGTATGGAAATTTTAGCTTGAAGTATTTATTATCTTACCGATGATTTCCGCTAAAAAAACTTGTTCATTGGCTTGATGTAAAAACCTACCATTATAGGTATATACCAATTTTACCAATCGGAATCTTTCTTTTTCAGTACCTGAATTTGATATGTGCTAGTTAAACGAGTTCAATTTCCGTATTCCCTCTGTGTTCTTTAGGTAACCTAACTATGGCCACTCACTGCACTTTCACTGCACGTACCTTAGACGCGCTTACGCTCTCGGCAATGTCCTAACTACATATGTGTCATGAATAGGACGAGGACGAGCCGGCGCCGCCGCCGAAGCCTGCGCCGCCCAAAGTTGAACAGCCTGACGACAGCGGGCTCGGCGTGGCGCAGATCGTCATTACAGCGGCCACGCCCATGGTGGAGGAGCCAGAACAGCCCTTCCCTCCGCCGGAACCGGAGCCCGAGCCAGAGGAGGACGAGTCCTCCATCTCCGAGCAGACCGCCGTCTGCGTGCCCGACCAGGCGGAGGCCCCGCCCGCCTCCAGCTCCACGGCCTCCGAAGGCGAGTCCACCGGCGCCTCCGGACCCCCCACCGCTCCCCAATCACCCCCCGCGGCCCCTCGCGCTGGTCGCGCCTCTATACCCGACGAGCTCGAGCCCGCCCAACTCGCTAGGCTCACTGACTTAAAGGAATCCAACGCTTAAACTTGCGACTGTATCTATTTCTTTCTCTACAGAAGAACCGTTTTTCACTCTCTCGCTGAAGCGAAGACACACTCGCTCACTGAAGTGGCATTTTGTAACACACCTCTTAAACTCTCTCTCTCTCTGATTCTGCAATCGTGAATATATTTATATGGGTAAATGTGATAGAGCTTTTTAATTTCGTCTCAATTGCTGCTTACTCTGAACACTTGGAAGAAGAGGCAGACCGTAGTGGCTTTAAATTAGGACCAACACGACATTTACTTCGGTAAATCCTTTAACAAACTTGAAATAGCCTCCTATGTTTATATTGTGAGTTAGTGCTTATTTACATAGGGTTATCAAACGGATTCTCCGATCGACAGCGCTATTTATATTTTTTTTAATACCACGTCGGTGGCAAACAAGCGTACGACCCGCCTGATGGTAAGCGGTCACCGCTACCTATGGACGCCTGCAACTCCAGGGTGACACATGCGCGTTACCGACCCTTTAAAAATGTATACACTCCTTTCTTGAAGAATCCCATACGTCAAATTTAATGGACGACCCTTGTGAATCAGTCATCAAACAACTGATGAATGACTGGTTGCTATCTCTGACATCTAAAAGATGGCTTGTTTTTGTTATTATAGTTTAAAATATGCGTGCAAGTGGAAAACGGTTCGGATAGGCCGGGAACTTAAGAGCGCCGAGCCCCGACCGGTAGAGCTGTAAATACGTACTTATTATATACTGGTTACTACTAGGTGTAATAGCACGATCTAGTACCTGCTGACTAGAGGGTATGAGAATAGTCGCGAGCTGGCCAACGATCTTTATTATTATAAATATCACCATTGTTATGTACTTACAAAATAAGTTTCTTTTAAACGCGCATTCTTAGGTGCCTCAACACTGTATAGGAAGTGGTATACTTTAATTGTAATCATATTATATCGGATGCGTCCATAAGACGCCTTGTTACATCGAAATAGTCGGGTGGTTATTGTTCTATATTTATCGCTTGCATGCACGCTCTTCTCTGTTTAAACGATTGAAATTGTTACTCTTTATGTGCAGTTAAGTAAATTCAAACACGGACCGTTTTGTATCTCATCACAATGACAATAAGGTGCTAAATCGGCCATATTTCAATTTATTTGACTGTACTTGGTTCTAATGATAACTGATTCCAATGTAGATACTTTAACCTCTTGATTAACTTATACAAGATTTTATATGAGAGATTATGCATATTTTTATGAAATTATATTATCATTTATCTAAAGCTCAATTCCTAATGGCTCTTAATAGATTATTTAGCAAAAATGTTAATAATTATATGGAACTAAATAAAATATATATTCTCAGAACATTTTCCACAAAAGTGATTCTGTTATATCTGTCTTTTAAATATTAACTATCTAATAACCAGTGATCGTAACTTTTGTAGCATTTTCGGTGCAGCATAGTAGTGCTAACGGAGTTGATATGTACAAATACAATTTAAACGGTTAATTAAGGTTAATATTAACGTTATTAACGCTAATGAATCAATGAATCATAAGAATTTAAATAATTTATCCCAATTCCGTTAACACCACTATGCACCGAAAATGCTACAAAAGTTACGATCACTGCTAATAACTTATCCTTTATAATGTAGATAGACTAATGAAGTGTTACACTTCGGAAATATAATAATTCCAAGGTGTTATTTTATTATGCTTCTAAGATACGCTATAGATATCTGTTAGTTAGAGTTCAGTTGCTTGCGTGATATATAAAATGCACTCTTCGATAAAGTAGCAGTTTTGTTCACTAGTATACTTAACCAATAATCTACTTAAAATTATTTTTTTACAAAGTAAAACCAAGTTTTTGCGCAATATATTTCATCGGCGAAGCCTAAACCAGTTTAGGATTAGTTTCCTCCCTGGGTTAGAAGGTCAGATGGCAAGCGCTTTCGTCAAACTAGTGCCCGCGTGAATTCATGGGATTTAAGTGGCCGAGTGGACCCAGGGCTCCTTCATTATAACCTGATGAGGAGTTAATTATTCAAAAGTTGGAAATGTTGCAAACTGTTGAAATAGGTCAAATTACAAGCAATATTAAACGATTGTAGCGGCATTCAATGAAACAGCCCTGATTTGTCTCCAGCCTCAATGACACTAATAAACAATTATTTCTATTTCCTTCATTTTTGCGGTCTGCATCTATTTGAATAATGAATAGGTTGTAACCATATAATCATTATACTCACTAATATTTTAATTAATTATAGTAATGTTTATAGAGATTTATATATTTGTTGGCCAGTTCGCGATCGTGAGATAAAATCGTTGGACTAGCTCAGTCAACCTATGCCTCTATTCGACAGGCTTGACATATCGTACGATATCACAGGCGATGATGTATTTGGAAAGTTTAGATAGGGATTTTATAGTTTGCGATTCGCGCTCTAGCGCTTGTCGAACAGAGGCACTAGTTTTACTGATTGCCCGGCGGTTAAGCGTAGGATTAGGAACAACATACAGGGTGTTACTACCTTCTCTTTTGTGAGATAGTCATTTTCATTGGAGTGATGGATTCGCATACTCAGTCTAGGATTTTCCAGAGATTTTCATCACAGAATGGGCTAAATCTTTCTTCTACGATCAATGGGATTCACTGAGGAATCGATAATACTGACGCTCATTTTGAAATCCTAGTTGACCAAGAGATGCCCAATGGCATGATAGAACATTGAATGATTGGGTACAAAAATACCCTATTATAGATGCCTCTGTGAAATATCCCTGTGATTACCTACGAGCCGCCTCTCTTAATACATACAAATCCTATACAAGTTAAAACGTTAAGTTTTTTCATTATTTGTTAAATTTAAAACCGAGAAAATACAAAAAAAATATATACTCGTATCCAGCAGATGTTTCCCAATCCTGAGCTTTTGGGTTTGTGATCCGTCTTCAATGTAAGAGAAGACCTACATTATTGAATCTCCTCTATCTGCGGCATGTAAGTAGAACCTACGCTTTAGTCGATTTTCTTGTGTAATCTGAAGTGAAAGAAATGGAGCCGCGCGCGTATCCAAAGTAACGGGGCCGCGCATACTGAGCACTATTATGAGCTCCTTATTGGCTCTACTTTCGTGCCGACGCCAAAATGTAGCGTTTTAGTGAAGCCGGTTCACAAACCGAATAGTAAATTGTAGTTATGGCCCCAGTAACATAAATGTATGATCAGATCACCACACGCTTGAGACCGTGTCTGTTAGAGGTTACGATTGGTGTTATTTATTACATAATTAGGTTTATATAGCATTTGGAAACTGTCTGATTCCGTGGATAGAATGAGCTGTATTAATTCGAGACTTTTATGTCTGGTGTTAGAGTCACGCTGGCCACAGGCGCCGACAGGCATGCGCCCTAGAAACATTTTACAGTAATATCGATAGATCAGCACTGACGTGCGTACGACCCGCGCCGCGCATCAGCGAATGAAAAGTCCATAAATTCCGGGATTTCCGGGACTTTTCGTACAGGAGTGCCGGGATTGCAAACGGTAATCTCCTAGCTAATCAACGTGACACTAAAACTAGTTTTATAAGCAAAGATCGCACCATAATGCGATGGACCCTGTTTTCGAAACGGTACAGTATATGGGTAATTATTATATGTAAGTACACAAAGTACGAGTACCTCGAACAGTTCGCGAGGTTATCAATTCAAGAGCCTACGAGAAATCGTAGACTTTTGAAGCGTTATGGTGAGATTTCCCGTCCTTTGGACGAAAACCAGTCCATTATTATACTATACTAAACTAAAGAGGTATAAAAGATCGCACTAACTTTTTGAGAAATTTGTCGAGATAATATTAGGTTTGCTCACAAATTTACTTCGTTTGCGATGCATATAAATTGTACTAAATAGCGCTGAAGCGCAGTTCGTTCGAATCGGTCGAACCGTAACTGACTGGTTAAATGTTAAAAATGTTGTGAGGCATTCGGAGTGTTGACTACACTCAACCTTTTTGCCGTATATTGTGCTGCTAATTATAAGTTTTGATAAAATGCAATAAAATTTATTTGCGAAAAATATGTGAATTCACCAAGTACGGGATGAAAAGTGAAGGATGGATTTTCTTGAAATCGATACTGTTTGTGATTTCAATTTGATTGTATTTTAATTCTAAAATGACCTATGTTAATTTATTTTTGGTGCTAAAAGGTCCAAGTGTATGTCAACTTAACGACCTGGAGTAAAATGGGCCCCGATTGAGCTATGCCGCGGATACAGATATTTAGTATTAACTGTGTTTTAAAATAACAAGATATTAATTGTTCGTGTCTAGATTACCTTTTATTGTATATCAGTGTTCAGTGTACTTATAAACTTCATGGTGGTTAAAAGCGAAATGACATAAACGCCATGTGGTCATTGCACCGGTTACGAGACCGAAGGCATCTTCAGTTAGTGAGAGGACGAGGTATTTAACTAAAGTTAATCATATTTCGTCAGACGAGAGTGAGTCATATTACTAAAGAACTTAAAATACATGAATGTGCTGAAAAAACGAGAAGATGCCATTTTAGTTAACTGTTTTCTAAGTGGTCGCTAACCGGCGCAATGACCATATCTGATTCGATAATGACAGATGTGTTGTATCAGTTAAGTCATTCTGCTTTTAGCCAGGTATTATTTTGCCGAGAGGTCTGTAGCACTCTGTAGTTACTCTACACTGTATCAAAATGCACAGAAACGTTGACTGTTGTACTATTACTACAAACTAGCTATTGTTTGTGATATATAACATACAATACTACATTATATTATAATTATGTAAGTGTCGCTTTCTTTAGAAGAAACTGAGGTTCTGATAGGGCGCCCTAGCGTTGGTGCCGACACGGGACGGGTCGTGCCAAATATTCATGTTTTGCCTAGTCTGTGACATGACATTAAAAAATCTTCTAGCTATAAACCTACCGGTTGACACAGACGGTTCATGCAGGGCGCGCGGCGTAAAGGGGGAGACGTCAAAGGGCCGCTATTTTTTTTTTATAAAAACGATTACGATGTAATTTGAGCGTACGTTACACCTGTATAATAAGTACTTCCTTTTAGTAAAGAGACTTTACATTCGACTGTGTGCTTTGCTTTGTGCAAAATACTTGGTACTCGTAATAAAAAAATCGTGGGCGCAACCCTTAGTCGCGTTCAAACAAAAACAAGCTAAAAAGTTCTAGGTTTGAAAAACTGGAGTGGGAATTTCCTTATTCTATAGCGCCTTTTTGGAACACTTCGTCACGCCCCTAGTGCGTAAAATACACTAACAATTTTCCATACCGAGAAAGAAACGAGCGCTGGCTCTCCTAATTTCCCATATTCACTCGTGCCGGGTCTGTGCGTTGATTGATACCCAAAAAATGCATAGAAAACGAAATGTCAACTGATAATTAGCAACACTGTAACTGTTACGGTTTATTGCGTCGTATGATATCTAAATCTACCAACAGATATTATAATTAATTATATCTTTTCAACAAATTGTTTTAGTTTGCTGAGTGGATGTAAGATGTCGTTAGTTGTGTAATATTTGTAGATTTCGGTTGGTATTTATTATGAAAAACGCACTCTTCCCTTTGACCCCAAGTGATAGATCCCTGTATCTTGATCACATAGTGTCAGTCGGGACAACGTGAGTTGCAATGGTACAGTCAGCGTCATATAGTACGTAGCAGCCAAAGTGGCCAAATAGTTCGGTACACCATATATTTTGTATGGTGTACCGAACTATTTGGCCACTTTGGCTGCTACATACTATATGACGCTGACTGTACAAGTGAGTTCTCCTTTACGCCGCGCCGTGTCAAAAGCGAAGAAGTTACTTGTTACTAATGAAGTAATTAATCACAACTCATAACACCTTCATTGTATCAATTTTGATAAGTGAAATATTTCGAATTTAATTAATAATAAATTGCCAAGCAGATGTTAAACCAAAGCTCTTCGATCACATACTGGTGTTTTAGGATATTAGGTTTGTATTTACCTAAACGTAAAATGATAGGTATAACTTATAATTTGTATTGTGTCACTTTTAACTGTTGCATCGTTTCCCGCGGTTTGTGGCATGGGGATGGTTTCACAGAAATACTTACACAGATTTTTCTTTATTCACATCCAAATACTTGGAAACTCAAATAAAAGATATATATATATGGGACAATTGCATCCGCGTGATATTAGCGAACGTGTGCTTTTGCATCCGTTCAATGAACATTATGAACAATAATTCATCAGCTTTAATTAAGTGTGTTAAAAAAGTACACTGTTTTAGGTAATAGCAACCGCGCGGACGGTAATATCCCGCAAACGGAAATGTTCTTCGATACCAAACACGTTCATTTTATGATTTAAAATAATTCTCGTAACCTACTTTTTAAATAATCAATATGAATATTTGGCATTATCCCGCAACATGAGAGTTTTAGAGTATTATAATAGAGTCGATTAGTACTCATATGTTTATACACTTTAAGGAATATTGTATCACTTTGAATAGTAGTGTATGACGCCGTTTACCGTACTATGGGCATCTTTGGACAATATCTACATTTAAATTTTCAAATACAAAAATGCACCTAAAAGAGTCTAATTAAAATCTGTATTTTTTAAAGCTTTTCTATGTATTATTATTAGGTAGGTACACGGCCTTTTCGAATAATCAAGATTATACCTGCACAATTCTATAATAGCTTAAGGCCTCATCTTTGCCCCCTGGCTAGATGCGGGCCAAGAGAAATCCCATTTTTAATAAAAAAAAAAGTAAAAAGGCAGTAATCCCTCCCTAGATGTCAAGCAGAGTTTTAACCAATTTTAAAATGAACAGTGAACTCTCCTAGTAGATACCGTTTCAGTTTCTGTGCATTGCGCCTATATACAGCCTTGGCCAGAAGTATTAAGCACCCCTTATATTTCTTTGTAACTTATAATTAAACTATGTTTTTTTATTACAAAACCACACATTGACGCAAAATAGAATAATGTATATAAACATCTAGAAAACTTTAGCAGATATAATTTCGAAGTAGCTATTTGTCCTAGAAAACAGAACCCTAAAAATAATCGGGTTCGCAATAAAAGGACCAAATGCCTTTTTTAAGTGCAATTATTTTTAAAGTCAATGAATAGCTAGAGTGTTATTGAAAAATATTAGAATTTTCTATAATAAAAGATATAAAATGCTTTATTCAAAGTTTTACTTTTATATGAAAAACGCGGGAGTGTTTAATACTTCTGGCCAAGGCTGTACTTACGTGAGATGTGAGCGGTAACATTCTAGACGGGCGTTCCATTTCAGATTGATTTGACTTTCTAACAATCATTCTAAACCACGGTAATTCATGGAAATTGAAGCCTAGTATAGTTTTGGTGTGGTAGGCTAGTGGACTGAAAATAGGTACTATTTGTGTCTAAGATAGCCGCATGGAGCACTATTTAGACGCATCAGCACGGCTAGCACAAGACGGCGCGTAAGCTATATCGCGCACGAGATAAACTATCCGTCTCTTTCCGTGTGTACCCATTAGATAGAGACGGATAGTCTATCTGGCGCGTGATATAGCTCGCGCGCCGTCTTGTGCTAGTTCATGATTTGCGATAAGATTATATGAATGAATCGTCGAAAATCCATTCAATGGTATGAAACGACACGCTTGGTCTTCATAGCTCAGCATTAATTCTCCACTCAGCTCATCAGAATTTTTAAAAATCGCATAAAAAATCGCTACTATGCTATGTTACCTACCTCATTTTAATCAAGCGTTGTAAAACTTATTTTATTGTTTTCTAAAAAGGCGTTTCAACCCGTTACAGATTTATATTTGGTAGAGCCTCATTTTTCGTCTCGGGGTTATAAATACTCGTCTCATATTATCGAGGTTGAAATTTCAGTCAGCTGCAGAGAAAAATGACCTTCTGCATACGAACATCTATATTTAGAGGCGCACACCGAACAACTTTGCAGACTGTTACTTTGGTTTAGTTGAATGAAAAAAAGGTAACAACAATATTGTCCACGCGACGATGTGTTTTCTTGTCTCTTCTCTTTTGATCTTAACTTAGTGTGAAATAAACTGTCGAGGCTTAGCTATTTTATAATTTTTTAAGTACGCGACGCGACATACCTAACGCTTGCTTGCCATCTATGAATATCCAATGCGTTTGCTTGTGTGCGTAAAACCGGCCTTAATATTACAACTAAATAGAAAATATTGTTGCGAGACAGCCCTTGCACAATATAGCAGAGCATTTTTATTTAATGATGTACTTGTCCAACGGATCTTTATGAGACTTGAAAGGGCGTCACAATGTCTGGCAGCCAACTGACAGGTTAGACGTGATCATCTTCACTTTAAATAAAAATGCTCAGCAAGCAGATCACCGAGACCGCGTGACTGTTTGAGCTTAGAATCTTACTTTAGTATTCTTTGACCCGGTGATCTCATTTTTTTTTTTACGACATAGGTGGCAAACGAGCAGACGAATCGCCTGATGGTAAGCGATTAGCGCCGCCCATGGACACTCGCAACACCAGAGGGGTTGTAAGTGCGTTGCCGGCCTTTAAGATGGGAGTACGCTCTTTTCTTGAAGGTTTAAAGGTCGAATCGGTCCGGAAATACCGCAGGCGACAGTATACTTGGCCTGCGAAAATATAAACTCTACCTTTATGGAAGTTGGCTGAAAAGACCAAGACTTAACTTTGATCCAATCCTCAAAGCTGGCGATAGAACTTTCGGCGGCATTCATGTCAGAACACACGCCCTCAGGCTGCGGGTCTTAGGCCTTTATGCTAAAGTGAGTCGTATCTCGAACAGCCAAAGGTCGAATGTACAAAGTACATAGACTGTGTTCAACAGCTTTCGTTAACAGTCTAAGCAACGACGATTTATTTTATCATTAGTATTGCAGTTGATGTTCTTCAGGAGTTGTTACCTTTTTTTCCACTGCAGTAACCGTTATAAATTAAATTAATTCCAATATGGTAAATACGATTTCACTAGCAAAATAAGTAATACAATCTATTTTTAATCGGAACTGTAGAATCAAATGCACCTAAATACCTAAGTATTACGTAACCCTATCCAGAACTCCCAAATTTTACTGCACATTTGTAAAGATTACTTCAATTTCGATGAATCATAAATGTACCTAATATTCTTCGAGATTAAACCTGTTTAAGCGATATTTTTACCTTCCGCATATGTAGTGTTTTATTTAGATGTCAATCCAATTAGGACAGAGATATGTTGACGGTCCAAATAAGAAATAAAAAAATATTCGTAATAAGGCAATAAGTTAGCCAAATAGTTACATTATGTATGAAGAAAATATGTACCTAACCCATACTCCAACTGTATGATCAGATCACATGGTACATATGTGATCTGTTTGATTTGATCATCAATATTACCATATCACACCATTAGTGTGTGTGTGCCCTATATTTCCCATGCCATTTCTGTGAAATTCGGGTCACCCTGCCATGAACAATCAGCGAACGTAGCAGCCAAAGTGGCCAAATAGTTTTGTACATCATATAATTTGTACGCACATTGTACATGGTTTACCGCGTTCATGTACAAATAAAACGCTAGTTACTCGTGCCTGAGTCCCTCATTGCGCTCAAGACTAACTTTGAAAATACTCAGCAGCAAATTGGCCCAGCCTTGGTTCGGTTTTCGTACATTTTGCTACTATTTGGGGGCAATTTTTTGCCGTTGTTTATGAAAACACAGTTTCGCACATCTCTGGGTGGATATGCACCCTAATTGCACATAAACTCGGTAATTCATTAAAGCTTGAAATGTACAGAGCGCGGCGCAGCGTCGTTGCGTGGCGGTTTTGCGGTGAAGCAAAGGCGGTCCGGGGCACGTCACACCAAATAAAACGCGCGGTATTCGGTAGCACGATAGAGCAGAGGCGACGTGTGTGACATATGAAGCATAATCGACAGTCGACAGTTTCGGAAAGGTCAAAAATGCAAAACCTCCTGCGCGCTCTGTGCGCTTCGAGCTTAAGAAAGGGTTCAATTAAATAATCTGTTATCTGTAGTCCCATTGTACGGTGTACGGAGTTAATTATAATACGAGTATAACTAAAGGTTCGTAGTACGTTCGTTCGCCCCGGCGAACTTGTACTGTTGCTTTGATGTCCCCATGCCTTTCAACCTGCAGTAAACTTTATCAATAGAATTTGTGTTTTATTTTCCCTTCGACGGTAACTGAATCAGAAACGGACTTTAACGACAGCAAAGGTAAAGTCTGAAAAAAGTGACAGATTTTCCAAGATGGCGGAGAAAGATATAGAGCTGGAGAGACGAAAACTTCCTTTATAGGGATAAGTTCGCCTTTGTACTTTTACATTTTGTTATTTTGTTTCGATTGTTATTGTTTTTTTTTTGTGCAATTAAGGCTGGGTTGCACCGAACCGTCTGTAATCGTAAGCTGTGTTCGTTAAAATTTGAATGTATGGAAAGTTTGACAAGTTTCTATGGGATGACAGCTGCCGGCGCCATATTTAACTTTGATCAGTCTGTGATCGTAAGTCGGTGCAACCCAGCCTAAGTGTTATACATACATACAAAACTTTGGATTAACATGACTATATTGTCCTTTACAACATATAAAAAAAACCATAACAACCGGACCTTTTTTTAAGGTACCGGAACAACGATTTACTAAATGTACGACGAAAATGTTTGTATGGGCTGCACCTTTTCCGGTTTACCGTACATCCGATTCAAATTTCAAAATGGCGACAGGCAGATCCGTATTCTGCAGGGTCAAAACCAAATAATATAATACTCACGTCAAAACCCTCTGATAACGTTGTCGAGAGCAGATTTAATACAGTGGCATTTTGCCGACTTGTAAAATATGTATTCATTTTATCATACTGAAAATGTGGCCCAAAACTATTATTTTTTAACCGCATTTAACCCTTTGTACGTCAAGCCTATAAAGTAGTCGTGCATCGTCGTGCCCACCACGCCAACAACCACTAAAAAGGTCGGAGTGAAGTTGTACTTTTATCATGAAAAAAATCAATTATGAATTGTTTTTATTGGTTTAACACGTTCCCTGTCCCCATACAAAATTATCCTTCAATATCACAAGTCCAAGTGACAGTTGTAGTTCGTAGCCGTGAACAACCCGTGGACCCACAGTGGGGACACGGACTCCTGAAAAAAAGCTTCATGTCCCCACATTGGGGGCCTTCGGACAGGGAACGTGTTAAACGTTACATCAATTTTTGATACCTTGGCGTCTGAGTGATCACTTCATTCAAATATGATAGCGTTCAAAGGTTCTATTGACAGTCGAATTCATCTGACGATCCAGTGTAAGTAACCCATAATATTGGTTCTCAATCAACGGGCGTAAAGCCAAATAATAACGACTGTACCGGCTAACTTGTTGAAGGAATTGACATTTCAAATTTTGAAGTAGTATGAAAAATTAACTTAATTTGTTAACAAGAAACCCCAAAATACATTTAATTTTTATAACATGTTAGTTTCTAAATATTCACGAAAATGTGAAAAAGCCTACCATCGTCGTAAATGTCGTAATGACGTCACAAGGATGAATTGTCAGTCACAGCAAGTCACAGCGACAAGAATATCTGTACACTTTCTTTAGTAATAATCTGCCTTAGTAACAGTGCTTCTGTATGATTTGTTACGCTGTGCCGCCTTACTTGTCACTAAAGTCTCTTTTAGAATGAGTATCATGAATGAAAAACTACACATAAGTTAATTAGCCAACTTTAATTGTTATTTACACAACATTATTAAGAATTAAATAAATCAACGTTACTTAACACTTAGAAAATCATTCACCAGAAAATGCATCAAATTAAATTATAAGTAGTTTCGGGTAATAAATATTTTAGGATTGCTTCCACGATTCATTGTAAGAGGTAGTTAATATTTTGTGCTTACTTAATCCATTGGTATTAAGTTTTTAATAAAAAATATACAGCCCTGTCATAGACGGACCGACAGCGTAGCTTTATTATTATAGGTTGGCCCCTGGACAGGACCCTAAGAAGCTGAGGATGAAACGGTGATTTTTAAACGATGACTAAGGGCTAGATGTACAAAGAGCACAACAGTTTTAAAAAACAATCATGTCACAAACACAATCAATAATTCTACAATCAAACTAAGCGACCCAAAGCGAATCGAAGTAACAACCATACAAAATTATATGAAATCGTTGATCTCCTTTCAAAGACTTGTTAAAAAACTACCCTTGTCGTCGTCCTATACTGAAGGATCGTTGACAAAATATGGTACAGGACACCGTTAATAATTTTTGACGTCGGCGATTGGAAAGAGATATGTTCAACAAATTAAATAATCTAGTCCGATTAACTTCTTTTTTTATACCAGAATCCACTCGTAAACACTATTGAAATGATATTACCACATTAACGAACTGATAGACGAGGCTACCTTTAAGGCTGGGTTGCACCAACTTACGTTCACAGACCGATCAGCGTTAAATATGGCGCCGGCAGCTGTCATCCCATAGAAACTTATCAAACTTTCCATACGGACAGATTTTAACGAACACCGCTTACAATTACAGACGGTCTGGTGAAACCCAGCCTAAGTCACACATTGCTTATAACAAAGACGTATATAACTTCGACATATAAATGTATTTCAACACACTTCCCTCTCTAATCATCCATTAAAATTCACCGTGCATTCTGCTTACAAAAACATTATCTATACCCCTTATACTGTTCGTATATCTCCTGAAACATATCTCTACAGTTCATTTTTATCTTCATCTTGGAGCACAGTAGGAACACACCGGACAGTTTCCTGTGGAGCGAGTATATTTCTTCAGGGGGTGGGCAGAGACGGTGGGTTAAGATGGTCGGGACTAGGGCTTGGATGCGACGGGTAGTACGCTGGGTGCCGAAGTCGAATTCTCCGGTTGTGCTGGTGAATACTTCACCCATTATCATGACGGTGTCAACGTGCGTTTCTTCCATTATCTGTTGGAAAATATAAATATTCAATTGTAAGATGATATAACGTGAAAA
The DNA here is from genome assembly GCA_905163555.1 of Notocelia uddmanniana. Classification (NCBI taxonomy): domain Eukaryota; kingdom Metazoa; phylum Arthropoda; class Insecta; order Lepidoptera; family Tortricidae; genus Notocelia; species Notocelia uddmanniana. The sequence continues at coordinate 66,323,414 of LR991052.1, forward strand.
AAACAAATATCACATGTAATATAAAAAGTCTGGTCTGGCTGGTCTGCGTTTAATCCCGTCAATTAATAAATTGCTGAAGTGTAACTCAGATTTTATTTAGTAGAAAGTGAGTAGAAAGAAATTTGGCAGAACGTTTATTGAATAGAAAAGTTTCGTACTCTGAATCACTCAATTAACCAAACCTAATCTAGTCTCCTACACACTTTTACGGTTTCGAAGAGCATTAAATTCTTGGACATTAGGAGCATTCAGTTAGCTGTAGTTCTATCAATTCTGACTTATGAAACATTTCATAGAAGGTTTGTCTATAACATGGAACGATGACTGAGGGGTCTGATAATTCTTATCCTAGATAGGAGTTGTATGGTGTTATGTTTCTAGTGGTAGGTAAGGTCCAAAGCTCCTGAGGTTGCGTTTTGTGAGGCACCTAAATATTTTTTACCAAACCTCAAATAAAAGAAATACAACAGCGCGCTACTAATTGTTCTGGAATCGCAAACCTTCATAGACTACGGTGTTTGTTATAAAAAAACTCACCTTAGACTCGTATCCAGTAAGGAACTTCATCTCCTTCGACATCCTTAAGATGGCGGCCCGGTCACCGTCAGAAGCAGCCTTGATGATCTCTATGTACTGGTCCATGAACTCTTTGGAATACTCGCGGGTCGCGCCAAAGTCCAACAGGATTACCTGTACAGAAATATATAATCTATAGGGACCAATCTACTTTTACATAGACGATTATTTCCTCTCCTGCGTTATATTCTATGATTATGCACTTCTAAATTCATTGAAATTCACCACACCAATTAAACTGGTCAAAACAATTGTTAATATAAACAATTGAATACAGTATGGTTAAAGCACGTTTCTCTACAAAACATGAAAAGATGTAAAAGTAGTTCTGTAGAAGAAATTATACTTGGGAACCCCGTGCCACATGCACAGGACGACCAGTCCTTGTCGACAATGGGAGTAAGCTTATATCAACCACGGACGTATTACGACATTTATGGTCACAAAAGCTTTACGGAGCTAAAAACTTCCAACAACCAACCTGTTTAGTGTTAGGGTTGTAGAAGAAATTGGCCCAGTTGGGATCCGTCTGCATGCATCGCAACACGAACATCTCCCGCAGACAGAGCTGCATGATCTTGTAGGCGATGTCGTGTCGCGTGTCGTAGGGCGCGTCGAACAACTTGTCTAGTGGCACGCCGTCTATCAGCTCTGTGGTTATCACTTCTTGGGCGCAAAGCTGGTCTGAAACAAGAATGTTTATGTCAGAATACAACTGTGTGTGGCAGAATAAATTGGCGGATTATACGGTTACAAAAACTGCGTAAAAAGGCGCATTTTAAAGGTTTTAAGTGACTTAAATTGACTTCTTCATTTCAACTAGAAACGACGTACAAAGACAACAGTAATATCACGGGTATAATCGCTCGCAATAGTAAACGATAATTATTCAAATAAAACACTAATGTGCTGCAATTTAAACATTTATGACCACATCAACCAAAATACATTTGTTTTCTAGCAAAAGGCTTGAGCTAAAAGATGGGATAACCAATTTATGTTTATATGACAACATGTGTTTTCGACATTAGGTTGTATTGTGTAATTGGATAATTTGAGATAAGGTTCGGCTCCTAAGCGTTATTACGTACTCGTAATGCCCCGGAAGGTTTCGAACAAGGTAGGTAAGACTCACTCACCTACGACATCGGGCACGAAATACTCGGGGTACGGGGCCAGTAATGTCTTGAAGCGTTTGGTACACTCAGCCTCACGCAGGTAATCAACTTCCCACGAAAGCTCCTTCTTGGCTACCTCCACGATGTTGTCAACGAACATTCCTTTAGGGAACACGTTCCACACCTGGTATTGCACGTGTATGTATTTTATTAGGTTAATTATATATTCATATGTCTGGCTGCTATTAGACTCAACGCGGCAAAAATGTTGGTCAAAATTATTTATTATTATTTATTAATAGTCACATCGGTAGGAAACTTAAACATATTCCAACACCACACAAAACTGTATCAACAGTTTGACATTATTAATTATATATAAGTACTTACAGTAGGTAGGTATATAATGATAAGATGTAGGTATTGCAAATTCAAGAGACTGCTAATGTATCATTACCCAGACTTTGTTAATGATTCCTTAACAGTCTCCTGAACTTATTCTTGTTTCTTTCACACCTGATATCTTCTGGTAAACTATTAAGGAGGTATGGGATACGTGATGTTTAGTGTTGCAGCGTAATTAATTATAGTGCGTGCGGGTAAACAATAAGGGTACTACGTAAGTGAATTACCTTGAGAACACCAACGAGGTTGTCTATGTCGCTGTTGATGCCCTTGGCCACACCAGGATACTGCACTTTCATCGCCACTTCCATGCCGTTGTGTAGCACTGCTAGATGCACTTGGCCTGCACACGGTAACCAACGTTAATATTGTGATGTCTGAAAAGTCGTCCTAACTTGTGCCAAGAAAAATTATAGTCCACCACCACCATATCAGCCGAAAGCCGTCCACAGCTGGGCATAGGCCAAAAAATGTCGAAATTATAGTCATTGCCGGTGAATAGTCAGTGAGAGTGTGGAGGGCCACATCTCACATGAATAATATTTTCGCCTTATTAACCCTTTCGGAGACCACGTATCGGATGATGCAGCGTGGGTGGAACGATGATCTGGTAAAGATCGCCGAAGACCGCTGGATGCGAGGGGCGCAATACCGGTCATCGTGGCAGTCTTTGGGGGAGGCCTATGTCTAGTATATTAATAATGATGAACCGTTTCGGTACAGCAAGGTCGTACTAAAAATCGACAAGGTATATCTGGTTCAGTAAAACGATATCTGCTCCTCAGTTCTGTAGCAGAGGTGACTCCTTAACAGAAATGATGCCGTAACGCCCGAAACACTTAAGGTTGAAGATCAAAAACACAGAGCGTAATGCTTTGGAAATGAATTCCGTTTGCCCTAATCCTGGATGTAGTCGAAAAACGTTGAAAACGAGTACATCGTACGGAACAAATTGTGTAAATAAAGTCAATAAAAGTGAAGTTTTAACAGTGACTAACAGTAATGATGGTGATTTTGTAAAATTATTCTCATTTCGTGCATGGCTTTTGCCAATTTAGCTACCGGGAGTGCAGAGTACTCATAAAAACGACGAATTTTTCAATCACTTTACTCTTTTCTTACAATGTTGGATAAAACATTACAGTGAAATCATATTATTAGACGTTTAGACGTTACGTACCGATGGAGGCGGCGGCGAACGGTTTCTCCTCGAAGTGCTGAACGCGACCGCGCCATTCTGGCCCCAGTTGCGCTGTCATCACCTGTCACCAATATAATAACAATAACAGTTTCTGTGACGTTAATTATATTAATATAAATATACGATATTATGGGAGATCATCCATCTGAGACGTATATACTCCTAAATTGAATTGTAGTTTATCATTTACATACATACGTCACAATTCTATACTAGTAAAATAAAAATGTTTGTAAGATGTATTACACTTAGCTGTCATGCGTGCTAGGTTGTCAAATATATGAAAACACAGGTTCACACTTCTCCATAATTTTTCGATGGTTATTTAGTTTTAGGTGTTAAAGTGAAACTTTAACTTTTTTAGACGAAATATTAAGTGTCATTGCCATTGTATCGTGGTTTTTTTTATACGACGACGGTGGCAAACAAGCTTGAGGCCTGCCTGATGGTAAGCACAGCACCCTACGGACACCTGCGACGCCAGAAGACTCACTAGAACGTTGCCGACCCTATTGACTTTATAGTATACTATTGATTTTAGTATTTGTTCTGTTGACAGCTAGAGACACAGGCAGGTACCTCACTCATAACTAGTCATAACATAACACAGCGCATTCCTGGGAGCTCTGGCGACCTTACTCACTACTAAAAACACAACACCACATACCTAAAGAGCAAAAGAAGGGTACATGGAAAGAACATGCCTAGTCCTTTAAATTTTCGAAGCAAATTTGCACCTTATGTCATTATAGGTTAGGTTGCTTTTTGTTTTAAAATTTAAATGGGCTAGACATGTCTTTCTAGGGTGTTGTTGTGGACCCGGGTATGTCCTTAAACTACGACCAAGACCACCGGGGAATGGGCAGCAGCATTCCTAGAATGCGGTGGAGATACTGCGATCGCCAACCCGCATGCCAAGCGTGGCGATTATGGCATATACCCCACATGAAATTGGGGGAGGCCTATGTCCAGCAGTGGACGTCCTAGGGCTGATATGGTGGTGGTGGTGTCATCTTCTGTAAGTTGTACGGAGGTTCTGTAAGAAGAAGGTCGTGATACTGACCTGCTCCACTTGCCACGAGGGCATGAAGTCAGCAGACTGGCGCACGCGCTCAAATATCCGCTGCAGCTCCGGCGAGATCACCGATTCGTCCTGGATGCTCAAAAGTTGACCGAGTTTCAACGCCGCACCTGTGATATAAAATAAAGTAGGTATATGGGTGAGTTGCATTAACATACTATTACAATACCCACGTGTCTCACGATTTAGAGAAATCAAATGTCTGCGAAAAACATAGCCCTCTTTCTGCCCCAGTTGGTCAAAAATCACATACCTACGCCATACTCGCCCATAGATCATCGAAATTTATCGAAGGCGTAAAGAGAGGCAGAATCAATCGTTCTTGTTTGTGATGAACTGGACAACGCGTAAGGTAAATATCACCAAGGATGAGTAAAATTAATCTGTGTTTCCATACAAGAATCACCAAGCCGTCAAGCACGCGAGGTGTCAAATGTGTGAAAACGGAAAACAATTAATTTAGACTTCTCATGGATACCCTTTAGAGCCCCCAGTACGCTCGGCCGAACATGATTCTCCATACAAACGTAGTTTCGTTGTCATTTTAAAACGCCATGCTGAACTAACATGAAACTTTGTACACACGAGGGGATCCGCCATATCTAGGTCGGAAATTAGTTTCTCCGAGCGAAACTACGTTTGTATGGAGAACCGAGCTTACTGCGCAACATTGGTGCTGAAAATTTAGAATACATCTCACCTCTGACTTTGCACAGCGTATCCACGATCCTCTCAGCATTTGCGGGCGAGAGGAACGCGTTGGCCGAGTCGTCGGTCTTGCCCGTAACGGACTGGATGGTGTTGCGCGCGTACTGAGCCACGGTGCCGACGCCCAGCCCGGCGGCCAGCGAGCCGAACGAGAACATACGGCCGAGACGAGAGGACGGAACTACGCGAGCTTTGGAGTTCTCGCTTAGCTGCGGAACGGGTTAATTGATTACAGTCCTTGTTTATTTTTAAGTTAGTTCAAATAAATGCAATAATAAAGATAATTCAGTAAAAATAAACCGATGGAGTCTTTCGGGTGGGATGTTTTAAGGTTGTAATAGAAAACAACATTTTATACATGAATGAACTGAAAACTCCGTCGCCCTATTTTTTTATAGAGCAAATAAACTCCGTGTTTATTTAATTAAATTCACAAAGAATAAAAGTAAACTTACCGCCACTCTAATCTTTTTCTTAGCAACCGGCTTTGGCTTTTCCGCGGAAGTGCCCGCAGTGCTCGGTTTAATATTCTCCGAGACGGGTATCCGAGGCTCAACTTTCGGCCTAGTTAAATTCTCTAGCGGTACTTGAATTCTCTCCAACTGTTCAGTTCTCAATTGGGCCTTCTCCAAGCTTTCAAACGTCCGGTTGAATTCGCGGTTAAGCTCTTCTATTTCCTCCTGCATCTTAGGGTCCATGGCGGCTTTAGTCTCTGTATTAGTGGTGAAATTAGGGACGTTCATTGCGGCATACTGTCTGAAACCTTGGGCGACGACTGAAGCCCGGTCGAACAGCTCTTTCCCAAAGTCGGGGTTGACTTTGATGTTAGATATGTTAGTTGGACAGGTTTGAGTGAAAGCTTTAATGCTGGAGTTATTCCATATCATCCTAGCGTTCTCTTGTTGAAGTTTGGCTCCCGCCTCCACCACCATTCTGAGGCCGCGGACTATGCCGATTAGGTCGTTAATGTGTGACATTGCCTGCAATTGACGACCTGTTTAGCCTAGTTGGTAGTGACACTGCCTCTGGAGCTAGAGGTCCCGGGTTCGAATCCCGGCCAGGGCATTATTTGTGCATTTAGTACGGATTTTGTTCTTGGATCTTGGATGTTCTCTATGTATTTAAGTATGTATTTATCTATATAAGTATGTATATCGTCGCCTAGTACCCATAGTACAAGCTTTGCTTAGTTTGGGACTAGGTCGATTTGTGTAAGACTGTCCCCCAATATTTATTATTATTATTATTATTATTAAAATTAGTTGATTATTATGTTATTGACATATATAAGTTTACATACTTACCTAATATAAATTAAATTGTTTTGTTAGTTAGGCATTACGTATTCACATGCTGGAATAATTTGGTTAGTGATTACGTTAAGGTCGGTTTACTTTACGCGCGGTGGCGCGCACGGCACCTTTGATCGCGGCAAACCGGTGAATTTAGCGCGAGCCAAGTTTAGCCACGATTCTGACTACAATAAGGTAGACGATATCCATCTCGAACACAGTTTTTACGAGACAGACATGGATTGCACTGCTAATGTCATTCCATGCACGTATTTGTAAAAATTTATTAGGACAGTGTTTGCTTTTATACAATTGCTGTACAATTTAATTAAAAGACGACACTTGTCGTTGTCCATCATTGCCACGCGAGATAAGTTGCACACGTCCACATTACGCGTGAGCCAACTGGCCTTTATAAAGATCGTTTCGCCCGCGGCACGTTCAAGCGCGCTAATATTCGTGTTGCCGCGCGCGCAAATCATGTCTACATTGAGCGCGCCTGCCACGGTCGAACGTGCCGAGCGAGCTGCCGCGCGTTATGTAAACTCAGCTTTACATTAGAAATCAAAGATTGAATTTCATGACTACTTGCAATCCTGACAACTTCTTTTGCTTTATTCATCTTCATAGCTTTCTTTATAATATAAAACTGGTTTAACAGGTTTACACAGAAAGTTTGCTATATTAATTTATTAATAAATATAAAATATTATAGGGACGTTCTTTCTACACAAAATCGAACTAGGAAGCTCAATAAGGCTTATGTCATGTAGATCAATTTATTATTTATAGTCACTCATAAATAACGTAAATAACAGATAAATTTCTCAAATACTATAAATATATTAGCTTGTACTACATTTATTTTGTTAATCCATTGCCTGTATGTTTGAAATATTTTCATTGTGTATATAAATACAATTATTGGTAAAGCATAACCATAGCGGGTCAGTATATAAATTGCATTTCATAGGGATGGAATAAATATGTATAGCCACAATATATAAATTATTAATATAAGTATATTAAATTGTTAATAACCCTGTGCGTTACTGGTGAATTTCATAAAAAAATTAACAAAGTTAATGGCATAGTGTACATGAATGTGAACTAGTTACAAATCCTATAATAGTGAACTAGTCAGCGAGTTGCTGATGCTTGCTGTTTTTTTTCTTGATACAGACTGAAAATAACTAGATTGTTTTACACCAGGTGTTACCAAACTTTCTTTTCTCATAGACCACTTTCAAAAGATTACTGGTTCTGGTAGACCCCCTACACCACATTTCTACCAAAACCCCAATTTTATTGTCATGCCAACATAGACCCCTGTCAAGTCTCCTGTGTCCTAGGGGTTCACCTTGACCACTTTGGGAACCCCTGCTTACACAATCCAAATTAGACTTCAGTCCTTTAGTTCAGATAAGAGAGAGCAAGAGTGTAAGCATGAGAGAAATGTAGCAGAGCAAGAATGTGAGCATGAGAGAAATGCACCACTGAACAAAAGGAACCAAACAACCTAAACAAATAAACTAGATTTTAGTGAATCAATTTAACTGATTTAGAACACCATCGAATTGTCCGCTTAGTGGAATTATAATTTCCAGCCAGAGTGAAAAATTTAAAAATAAATGTTGATGACGACAGACGGACGGATGGACAGATTTCAGAAGTTGTGGGTTGAAATCCCGCCGGGTGTGATCAATTTTTCACTCCAGTTGGAAGACCATGACCAAGACCATGCAGGCATAAATCTATTGTATATTACTTGTAAATCACCAGCCATAAAAACAGATTTACCAATAGGCCTAGAGCGAGAGATAGCCAGGCATAATTTCTTTTGTGTGTAACATATTATATTAGTATTGTATTGTAGACCATTAACAATGTTGTCATGTCAAGATAATTATTGTAGTAATTGCTGTATGGCTTTTAGTGCCCTGAAGGTCTACTTACAGAATAAACATTTGATTTTGCTTTGTTAGGTTGCAAATGTGTAAATCCGCCACAGCATACAACACTGATTCTACTAACAGCAAGTTAACCGTGGATTGTGTTGAAACATTCTAACCTTGCCATCCGCATCTGCGGACCATGCCTACACCACTACACATACTACTACATGCCTGAACTACACTAGCCTAATAATAACATGTTGTATTTATCTAAGTAACATGATGCGTAGACAATATCATGATTTTCATTTGATTACGAGTAGGTGGTAACAGAATGTGAGAATGAATGAAAGATTCAAGGCCTCATGAGATCATGAACATAGGTTATTGCATAATGTGAGATAATAGTTCCATAACAATATAATGGAAACATTGATCACTGTATAGACACACTTTTAGAACTACTTGCGCATATAGATATCGCCGCTTTTTGTAAAAAAATGTTGGTTATTATAGCAGGTGCGGCCTTGTTGTGGTGTACGTAAATACAACTTACCGATCAATTACTTCACAAAACATACATAGGGAGCACTTTTTTACGTTACTAAGTCACGTCAACACTATTGATATGATAACATAGCCGTAACTTAGTTCACTTAGTAAATTTTAAAGTAAACTCTAAATTTATTCCCCATTTATTCAGTCATATCTTCTGCGAAAAATTTGAATGTGACAAATGACAGCTGTCAGAACCTCTTTATTTTTTACCTGGAGAACATGGCTTCTTGTTTATTGAGCCGCAAAGTTTCCGTCCAAAATTACATTTCTGCCCGGCTAGTATGATAGCTTATACCGTCACGTTATATGGCCAAAATGTACTGAAACGTCACATAAAACGTGACGGTATAAGCTATCATACTAGCCGGGCTGGTACTAGCTTTTATTGCCGACTGTACCTTTTCCGTAACCAAGCATCAACTACTCATCTCATTGTAGTAGGGGAGCCGAAGAGGGGATTTTGGGACTCCAGCGAGCCAGATTAAGAGGGCGCAGTACGCTCGGTTCTCCATGCTCTTATTTTAAAACGCCATGCTAGAATAACATGAAACTTTGTATACACAATGGAATCCGGCATACCTAGGTTGGAAATTGGTTTCTGTTGTTAGAAATTGTAAAAGAAAAAAAAACAGCGGTTTTTTGAGTTTTTTACGGCTTGTATGAAAACCTTAATAATCGTTGTATTTTTTCTCCATTATAATTTCAAGCAACAGAAACTAATTTCCGACCTAGATATGCCGGATCTCATTGTGTATACAAAGTTTCATGTTATTCTAGCATGGCGTTTTAAAATGAGAGCATAAATACTTTTGTATGGAGAACCGAACGTACCGCACAGTCTTAAGTTATGGTACCTTGCACTTTGTTGAATGCCTTCACTGATTATGAGCCCTCTCTACTATTACTAACTAAGAAAATATCGCCACAAGCGCGTGTCAGGCCCAAATTGTTAGATTATTGAACGACAGCTTCTTTCGGGTCTACTTAAAGTCCCCTGTGAAAATCTGGCGCGTTCGATGTTGTTCTTCCTCCAACACCATTAATTGCCCTTCCGTTCGGCCACCCCACCATCTAATCCGGCAGATTCAGAATCAGAGACACGTATGGCGTACTCGTATACGCTATAACGCGCTTGAATAACTGTTTTTATAACTGTAGACACTTCCCCCACCGGTAGAGGTGTACCAATCATATAACCTTTATTCTTTCTTTCTACCACCCAATGTTTAAAACCTAATAAGTCCCAACGACCCTCGAGTAAATCCTCATTTAGCGTTTGGTGTCCACTCTCTAATTGAGACGGTTTGAAGCACAAACACGATGAGTTCATCTTGTGTCGTATAGGAGTTGCTATGGCCACCTTCCTTCTGTCTCTACCATCAGGTCAGATCTACGGTAACATTAGTACATTGTTTAACGAGGGGCGTAAGTGGAAAATTGCGAACGAGAATCTATCAGAATCAATCTTTTGATGACTCGAGTTTGCTATTCTCTTACGTCCGAGGTAGTCACAATGATTTCATCACATTTGCAAGGAAATACTAAAATTCCAGCACTAATCAAAATCGGAGAAATCGAAAACTTCACCTCCAGTATCAGTGCATTGTCGCTGAGTGGGGCGCAGCTTCATAATTTCAACTAATCACAGAGCATTTTTTTGTGGAGCGCGTCCATCTAGATTTTTTTTAAGCCACCTCTCTAGGGAGTTATGGAAATCCATAACTCCCGAGGGATGTAAATCGGCTATAACTGGCGTGCGTACAATAAGACCCTTTACGAGCAAGTGTGATGAAATAGTACATTGTTTAACGAGGGTCGTAAGTGGGAAATTGCGAACGAGAACGAAGGCGGAAGGCTTTTGATGACTCGAGTTTGCAATTTTCTTACGTCCCGAGGTAATCACAATGTTTTTATCACATTTGCGAGGAAATAGATAACTCCAAAACTAATCAAAATTGAAGAAATCAACCACCTGCAGTATCAATGCATGGATGCAGAGAGGAGCAAAATCAAATCAAATCAAAATCAAAATATTTTATTTGTGAATCATAGGTATACAGGATGTTGAAAATACATTGATAATGTTCAGCTATGTTCTACCTTACGGCGTACAAAGGGTTTCTTTTTTATACATTAAATTTAGCCGTCAAATATAGTAGTCATGTTAAATTCGAAATTAAATTGCGCGTATTACAAACTCATAATTATTTTTAAAATCTATTCATATTTTTATGTCAATAAGTCATGCATATATATAATACAATTACTTACAACCTAATATAAAGTGTCACCAAGAAACTCTGGCAACGAATAATAACATTTTGAAATTAATAATTTATTCAAATCATTTTTAAACAAGGGCAATGGCTTCTTCCTTAGAGCTATTGGAATTTTGTTAAAAATCTTGCTAGCCAGACAGAATACACTTTTCCGCATTAGTGCAGTACGAGAAAATACTGTACAAAGGTTGTCGGCACGGTACGTATTTCTGTTAAATATTTGTGACACTTGTTTAAATAAATTCAAGTTTGTTTTTACAAATACAGCAGTTTCTAATATGAAGAGACAAGGTAGAGTCAACAGATTAAATTTTTTAAAATATGGAATACAGCTATCCAATTGATGCAGACCGCACATTGATCTTATGCACCGTTTTTGTGCTTTGAAAACGATCTCCCTGTTGGTAGAATTCCCCCAATATATAAGACCATAGCGGAGGGTTGACCCAACATAACCATGGTATGCGGCAATTACTGCTTCAATGCTTACCAGCTTCGATAATCTGTAAAGCGCGTATGCATATTTACTTAGCTTTGTACAAATTTCTTCCGTGTGTGGTTTCCAAGACAACTTGCTATCAATAGTTAGTCCCAAAAATTTTGTTTTTTCAACTGGATCAATAGCGAGTCCTTGATAATTACAATTTACAGGCAGCATGGGTGTGTTTTGTCGAAAGTGCATTATTTTAGTTTTATAAATATTTATTATCAGATTGTTATCATTAAGCCATTTTATTATATCATTTATAGTATCATTAATTTCCATTTCATAATTATTAATATCCTTACATTCAATTATAACTGTACTGTCATCTGCAAATAAAACTATAGGGTGCTTGACATGTCTAGGGAGATCGTTGATGTATAGTAAAAATAACAGTGGCCCCAATACGCTACCTTGAGGCACACCATACCTCAACATACGCACATCCGATTTGTATGACCGTTCCTCTTTTGTATTCAAGCATATTTGAGTTAGTTCCGTAGTCTGTTCTCTGTTACTTAAATATGATTGTAGAAGTTGCAGAACATTTCCGCGAATACCGTACGCGTTTAGTTTTTTCAGAAGTATCGAATGGTTCACATAATCGAAAGCTTTACTTAAGTCCATAAAAATGGCGCATATATGTTGTCGTTTGTCTATTTTCGAGATTACAGGGTAGACCAAATCGTATATGGCCATATTAATAGTTTTCTTTTTGCGGAAACCCTTTTGTTCAGTAGCTAACAGATTATACTTTTCTAGATAGTTATATAAAGCTTCATATATAACTTTCTCAAATATTTTTGAAAACACTGAGGATAATGCAATTGGTCTGTAATTACATATATTGTATTTGTCTCCTTTCTTAAGCAGAGGTTTAACAATCACAGGTTTTAGTTGATCAGGATAGATACCACTTGAAATTGACAGGTTCATTACATGACTAATTGGGGTTGCTATGATATGGGATACCTGTTTAATAGCCTTAGTACAAATATCATCATGCCCGACACTGTGCTTGTTTTTAAGATTTTTTATGATCGCCACGATGTCACAAGGAACAGTCGGCCTCATATATAACGATCCCGGGACGTTCGTCGTAACATTGTGCGCTCCAGCCATTGCCATATTACCTTTAATTTCATCAATGAAAAAATTATTGAATGCATTCGCCATGTCTGATGGATTAGTTATAGTTATTCCATCCCTAGTAATTTTTAAAATAGGTTCTTTAGGCATATTTTCAGTAGTATTTTTAATGACTTGCCACGTCGCTTTGGACTTGTTAGTAGCATTTTTTATAAAATGAGTATTTTGAGAGCGTTGCGTAAGGTTAATAATTTTTTTAAATTTAGCACTGTATGTTTTAAAATTATTTTTATTTAGTATGCTAGGTTGGGTTCTGTATTTCCAGAGCAGTGACCTTCTTTTTTTACTGCACAATTTGATTCCTTTGGAAATCCATTTAGGTTTTTTGATTATTCTGATTTTAATAGTTTTATGTGGGAAACACAAAGAATAGAAAAGTTGAAAAGTATCTAAAAAGTTATTGTATGCTAAATTCGGGTCGGTACAACTGAATACATCCATAAAAGACAAGCAATTCAGACATTCTTCAAATCGTTTTAAATTCTCTGGACTCAGGTCACGCCTCTTGATTCGCCAGTATTTCAGAATACAGCTCTTTTTTACCGGACATTTTAAAATTTGAGCAGTGTGATCGGACAGACCCAGTTCTGCGACTTCGCCCTTACATCCCTTTATATTATGAGCAAAGTTGTCAAGACAGGTATTAGTACTCTTTCGGGTTGATTCTTTAATCTCTAAGTGTAAGTCGTGATTAAGAAGTAGGCATTCAAATTGAAGGGTCTTATTGTTTCTATTTAGGATATTAATATTGAAATCACCGCACAAAATAATTCGTTTTCTAGTATTATCACATACACTAGAAAGTAAAGCCTCAATTTTATCAAAAAACAGATTAATATTAGAGTTGGGTGTTCTATACAAACATATAATAATTATCCCTTGACTAACTAATTCAACGGCACAGCACTCAATGGCACATTTGACAGAAAAACTTTTAACATTACTTAGCTCTACATACTCTAAATTCAATTTAATCAATATACAGGCTCCTCCTCTCCGACTATCCCTTGAAAAACAGGCAGCGAGTTTGAAATTGGGAATAGTCAACGAATTTTCAAGGCCATTTAACATAAAATGCTCAGTTATGCATATTACATCGATGGACTTCCCGTTCGTTGCTAGGTCTTCCAGGTAGACGGCTAGGGCATCGGCTTTGTTCAGTAACCCTGCTATGTTTTGATGTAGCACATAGATGTATCTGTGCGAAAAAAAACGCCATTGGCATCGTTCTGTGTGTTTAAAGTGGGGTTTTCATTGTTACTTAAATCGTGGTCGGGGTCGTTTTCAGCATCCGTACTCGTAGCCTTAGCAATGCAAGAGTCCTCGGGTCTTTGTAGACTGTAAATTAGAAGAGCGCGCGCACCTTCCATATTGCGACCAATCAGAGAGCAGTATTCTTGTGGAGCGCGGCCAACTAGATTTTGTTAAACCAATCAGAACACAGAGAAACTCATAACTCCCCCGGGAGCCAAATCGGCTTTAACTACACTCCTGCGTACAATAAGACCCTTTACCAGCAAGTGTGATGAAAAATATTGTATTGTCACCAAACTTACATAAGTATGTCAAATTACAGTTCAACCCGATACTTGCAAGTAGTGGCTGAAAAATGATTGCAAGTTATGATGACATCTTACATATTTACATACAAACATTGCAAGTTAAACAAAAGCTTGTATTTACTCATTTCTTGTACTTAATAAATAAATAAACCATAAATGAGGACCCGCAGTGGTAAATGGTAATATGTATTCGTATTTGTTCAATTACATTTATTGAATAAAACATTCAACATTAATTAAATTATCTTTATTTTTAATAAACCACCAATAAATAAATCTCCAATACCATCAGACATTAATATCCGGATGTCTTAAACGATTATTATGTTAATTTTCAATTACATCGAACATTCATAATATTAGTGAATAAATATTACATCAATAAATTGGAATCTATAGGTAACAAGTTCATAAACAAAAAAGTTACGTGTTCTGCACGGCTAGCACAAGACAGCGCGCGAGCTATATCGCGCGCGAGATAGACTATCCGTCCCTATCTAATGGGTACACACGGAAAGAGACAGGTAGTCTATCTCGCGCGCGATATAGCTCGCGCGCCGTCTTGTGCTAGCCGTGCTGCACGGCAACCGGCCGTACAGTCAGCGTCAAAACAATATACACGATCAGTCCATCCCAATATACCTTTTATCAACTCTATTGAATTTTAATAGTCCAACGAACATAATTTTGAATGGAGTAATAGTGTATATATATTTGCACTTACTGTAAGAAATATAAATCGACATGTATCAATATTACACATTAATATTCATTAAAAAGTAGCAATGTCAGCAGTGAAAAAGTTAATTTACATAGAAAAAGTGTCATAAATATAGTAATTATTATATACTAACTACACCAAAAATATTATTTTCATCGTGTTCTGAGAGTAGAAACCTCAAATAGCTAATGTAAAATGGAATATGCAGACACAATAATACAGTTGGAACCAATTACAGCAACAGTTTCACAAAATTGTTAAGCATGATTTTCTAAACGACCGTGATCTAAACTCTTTGCCACAACACCATATTGGAAAAGAGAATTACACCTGGATTGCTAGTTTCTGTTTATTGTTTGACAGTACGCTAAGGCCAGGTTGCATTGACAGATCTTTACCGACGTTAAATAGCAGCCAGCAGCAGTATTCCTGTAGTGAACGACATAACTTTACATACAAAACGATTCCAAGGAACCTACGCAATTTCGAAGAGTAAAACAACCGGGACCTACGGGTTGTGTTACATCAACTTTATGGTTAATTAAACAACAGTCATAGTAAATATCGAGCCGGTGGCTGTCACCCCAGCTTCAGGCTAGTTTGACATGTTTCTATAGATTCTATACAATCCGATTTTAATATACCTTACAATTACCGACGGTTTGGAACAACCAGACCCGTCCCTTTTGGTATTTGTGATAGACCAAAATCCAAGTTGTTACAATGGGTTTCTATCATACAAAACATCAAGATATTAGAAATAGTTGACAAACATTGATAAAAACAAAAACATTGATGGAATGCTTCATAAAAGCACAAAATGTAACTGTAAACCTGAATAAATGCTTAAAAACACAGAAACTTACCCTCCTCAGACCTCGCGTACAACATTTTGTACAATTTCAAAATGACTGCTTTTCCTGAACAATAAACAGTTCTAAATTCAATAACACCAATTTATACTCTGGGTCTCTGGGGTTATATATAATATTGTGAGCCAATAAATTCATTTGCTTATATAATAACACATACATTACAAATACCTATCGTTTTCCTAAGGTATACTAACTTCCATTTTCAGTCTCTCTATGACCACAATCATATCGTTGCAAGTGTATCTGCTAGCACATAATCGTTAAAAAATCATAAATGGATATAAATGCATTTTCTCTTTTTATTCCAATTAGAAATAGTTTTATCATAGATATATCTAATAAAACCACTGACTTAAAACATAGTATTAGTGAGGTATTCCACTCATCCAATATCTTTGTCCAATATACATTTGATCAAAGAAATTGGATGATTTCATCCAACTTGGATGGGACCCCGACATCTGATCAAAGATTCTGAAGACGTTTAAATCAATATGGCTACTCATGAAAAAAAAACTGGGACAAAGATATTAGATAAGTGGAATAGGCCTCCCGCCTCCGTCAAAGAAATTTGATCAAAGTTTGACAAAGATATAGGATGAGTAGAATACCACCACGTATTAAACACATCCAATATCTTTGATCAAAGAAATTGGATGATTTCATCAAACTTGGATGGGATCCCGACATTTGATCAAAGATTCCGATGACAGTTAAATCAATATGGCTACGCATGAAAAAAAAACTTGGACCATGATATTAGATGAGTGGAATGGGCCTGTGTCAAAGAAATTTGATCAAAGATTGGACAAAGATATTGGAAGAGTGGAATACCACCCTTATAAAAATAAATGTAATTAAAACAAATGTAAATTACATAATTATTGACGCATTTTTTCATAATTTAAGATACTCAGTTTAGCAAAACACCATGTACTCTCTGTAGTGTATACAGAGTAGTTTAAAAGCAATGCACTTTCATTCCACCATGCAATAAATATCCGACCCAAATAAATGCACGAGCGCGCTCTAACGTTACTCGCAACGAAGGAATAACGTAGCGTCACTTGTGACCTTACAGCATACATAACTAGCGCATCTTATCAAACAAAATATTATGCCATATTTGCGGGGGGCGAGGTAACACACATATAAAAAAACTACGCACACTTAAAATATATTGTTCCATAACTACGCACCCACACATCAGATAAAGGTATTTTCACGGAGCTCTTCACACACCGAAAACGATTCTTATCCCTTTATTTGACAAAAAATATAAATGCCCCCAATTCAAGCCTCGGTGGCACTAGATGTGTAAAAAAATTGAGTCGGAAGAAAAAAACAAAAAGATGGTTAAATAGTTTGTATGTCCTGCCATACATTGCCAAATAAAGGGTTATAATCGAATGAAGTACGTTGTTAATAATTTTGTGTACATTGTGCCTATTTTTTGGCAGAGGGGTAAGTATAATAATGGCGTCTCCTGTTATGTATGCTCTAAGCTTGTGACACGTCCAAAGATGTCACGTAGTGACATCAGTGAACGAATAAGCTACTATATATGAACAGTGAATTTTGGACAAAAGCGGCTGTTTTAGAGCTACCACATGTAACAAGATAGTCACTTGTTAATAAGTATTCACTTGCAGATGAGATAAGGCGTACAGAAGCGTCACTTGTAGAATGTTTCCTAGTTGAAGAAAGTAACTAGTTACATCAGGTCTTCATTTGTAGACAAGCTAAGACGTAATAGAGCGTCACTTGAATACACTTCCAAGTTGTAAGAATCACTCGTGAACAGGTCCCAAGAATTAGCTATTCACTTGTTTTGTTAATAGATCCCGTGGCAAACTAAGACAGGAGCGTCGCTTGGTTACACAGCATCACTTGTACAAGCCGTTGCTTGTCGCGGTCACTAGCGGGCGAGGACAGTGCCCTTGATGACCACGAGAACGCATCGCTACTGACGCGCAGCGAGCGCTTCCATTATCGTCTCGAAGTGCTCTTCTGGAAGAGGCGTGCAGTGGCTTGAGCGGTAGTCGCGCATGTATGTTGTGATCTGAGAAAAAAAAAACAATATTATAATTAAACTACCAATTCTAGAGGATTTCCCGACCGCGTACCGGTATGCGAAGTTAAGAAATGTCGGCCGAGGTCAACTCTTGGATGGTTTTCCGCTTGAGTGGTTACTTACTGAGCGCCCCCGTGCTTTAGAAGGCACGGGCACGCTAAGCCGTTGATCCCGGATACTGTCTAATGATAGCAGTCGTTAAGCCACGTAACGGGCGGCATGAGAACTTGCTGATAGTCAAGTTGCCCACTCATCATCATCATCCAACTAGCGTTATTCCCAGTACAGTTGCATCCTGAAGGATGCCTGGGGTCCGCTACCTAATCCCAAGAATTGGCGTAGGCACTAGTTTTTACGGATGCGACTGCCATCTGACCTTTCAACCCAAGGGGGGAACCAGACCTTATTGGGATTAGGCTTGTCAAGTGAGTGGGCAACTTGACTGTTAGAAGTTCTCAAGCCGCCCGGAGGCCTCTAACTTGGCTTAACGACTGCAACCGGAATCAACGGCTTAAAGGGGCTTCCAAAGCACGGGAGCGCCCAGTTAGTAACCACTCAAAGCGGTCACCCATCCAAGGACTGACCTCGCCCGACATTGCTTAACCTCGCATACCGCACGCGGTACGCGGGCGCCGCTGGGCCACGAGCGCTCAAGTTGCCCACTCCTTGATAACTATATATTACATACATAGAAAACACCCAAGGCTCAGGAAAAAATATGCGTGCTGTACAGATATAAACAAACGCCCCTGACCTTCGGGGCAATTACGCAACGTTTTCGACATCTGTGCTATAAGTCGTTGCTTTGTACCAAATTCAAGAGTCTGGGTTCACGGGAAGTACCCTGTAGGTTTTGATTCCCTTGCGAGTGTCGAAAATTTGCGGCATAAACTGTATCTTTTGACTGCGTTGGCTTAGAAGTTTGATTTTTTTACAGCTCCAAGGGCCAGTAGACCTGAGTATTTGATATAAATTCCAGCTTGATACCTCCACGCGTTCCTGAGAAAAAGGGTCTGGACAGACAGACGGACGGACGGACAACAAAAGTGATCCTATAGGGGTTCCATTTTTTTCCTTTCGAGGTACGGAACCGTAAAAATGACAGACTTACGTATCGTACCTTCGAAAAGTTACGTGTTTAACCTGCGGGATTCGAACCCGAAACCACCAGTAGGACACTGCCAACCGGCTAAAGTGGCCGTCAAACTACTATATGGTCAAGAGCAAATGGTACACTCTGTGTCAAATTTCCTTACAAATAGACCCGTTTTATTTGCACCTGAATGTATTGTGGGATGGGCAGCAGCATCCCTGGAGTATCCATCTCCGGTGGAGATACTGCGGTCGCCAACCCGCATGCCACGCGTGGCGATTATGGCACTTACCCCCCATGAAATTGGACGAGGCCTATGTCCAGCAGTGGACGTCCTTGGCCTGATATGGTATTTGTGCTTACCAGCCTGAGCAATCGCTTAGAGTCCTCGTCTAGCCGCTCCAGTGAGGACCGCTGACTTTCGAGCAGTGCAGTGTAATTGCGAATCTTATCGAGCGCTTCAATCGACAGCTCCGGGTGCCGGGATTCGATGATTTTCATTAGAAGATAATTGCCACGGTTCGAGGATAACTGGCCAGGTCTGTGGGCAGGTTAAATTTAATTGATTTAATTTAGGAGGTAATGCTCTACGGGTACGATTCTTTATTGAGTTCAGGATTCAACATCGTGGAGGCTTATGCCTGTAGCTGTAGATTTGTTAGTAAGGGAGCTACAAATATGCTGTATACCGCAGTACGAACGGGACATCATTATAGACATGCATAGCGCTGTTTCGCTTGCGCATCTGTGGGCCGTGCTGAAACATGGGCTTTCAGCCCGGTGTGAAAGTGAACTGCCAGAGGGACTTCATTTATGAATGACTAGCTGTTGCCCGCGACTTCGTCCGCGTCTTCGCTCCTATTGGTCGCAGCGTGATGTTATATAGCCTAAGCCTTCCTCGATAAATGGACTATCCAACACAAAAATAATTTTTCAATTCGAAGCAGTAGTTCCTGAGATTAGCGCGTTCAAACAAACAAACAAACAAACAAACAAACTCTTCAGCTTTATAATATTAGTATAGATACTATACCAGTACCAGTACAGTTGTCCCTCTAAAGTACTCAAATGTGATTTGTTTAAATGGATTGTATTGGTATAATGTAAAGTTACCGTAATTTAAGTTTATTAATGTGTATTGTCTTCTGTCTATCTTCTGTAGGTAATCCTAATATCCTAATATGTTCAGATTCATATTAGTCTAATGCAGCGGTCGGCAACAGCCGGTTCGCAAGCCCCCTGGCTGTTTCGTATATAACGAAAATGTGGTACCTTTTGTCTGATACAAGTGATAAAGTGACAAATTATAAACAAGTGCGGCGCGCGTCTATTTCTTCCTAAATAAAATCTTAATATTGGTCTAAGTAAGGGTGGTATTCCACTCGTCCAATATCTTTGTCCAATTTCTTTGTCAAATCTTTGATCAAAGTTCTTTGACGGCGGCCCATTCCACTATCTTTGTCCAAGTTTTATTCTTTTTCATGCGTAGCCATATGTATTTAACTGTCATCAGAATCTTTGATCAAATATCGGGGTCCCATCCAAGTTGGATGAAATCATCCAATTTCTTTGATCAAATGTATATTGGCCAAAGATTGGATGAGCGGAATACCTCCCTAAAAGGTTGCCGACCCCTGGTCCAACGTGACGTATTGTGACGCGACAGGACGATATCGTTGTCATACACTTAGTACGGTTAGACCTCTCTGAAACGTACTCACCTCAAGCATATGATTTCATCCTCAGTGCGCCGCACGAGTTGTACCGGGCCCCGGTATTGCACCATCAGGTTTCCTATGTTCAGGTCCACGTGCGATCGAACCACCTCCTTGACCAACAGCGACCAGGAGGAAGGCATCTGGTTTTCGGCCAGGGGCAGTAGGTCGTCGAAGGTTGCGTCCAGTATCTGGAAGCAAGATATCAAAATCCAATATTCTTCAAGAAGGCTTTTAAATGTCTGAGCTTACAATTATAATAGTAGAGAAAGTCTCGTGTTACAATTTATAAGTATTATAACATTTATAACAGTGTGGCTATATGGATAGAAAACCGTCAAATTATCACAGTGAATTAGAAATGTTAGAAATATTCGCATTCACAGCATTTTAAATATTCTCATACCAACCCGTATCACGTGCTTAATTTAAACGAACGTAAACTCTTTATGATGACGAGGTTTGTTTAATTGTCGATAACACAGAACACAAAAACAGTAGAAGTGTAATGTGGGCGTGTCGCGTGTGCCATTATTATTTATTACGCGGAGTCCCGCGCAACCTAGCTCAGTTAGGCGCAGAAACTAAAAATGCGAGAAAGTTGTGCCTACTAAAATGCAAAAAATAAAATAAAACCTAGAAAACACGCTTTATTCCTCTATTTTGAAGAGCAAAACCTGTAGCCGCACCAAAAACATCGCCCATGGTAGAGTCCACCGGGAGATGTGCAGCAGCATCCCCGGAGTGCGGTGGAGATACTGTGATTGCCAACCCACATGCGAAAACACAAAAAAGCCACGACCCCCGGATTTCGGAAACCCGCGGTGCCCTGGTAGCGGCCTTGGTTATGTAGCTTCTATATTAACATGCACAATACAATAAATCGACCTTTCTTTGGGGCAGACTCGCCTAGCCTTCAACTATTATTCCACTAGACACTTAGACACAGACAGTTGACATTCTAAATTCAATTCGATCTAACTGCCAGTCCCCGTCTCTGAAGGAGAACTGTAAAGGTAGTTATACAACCTTACTACGTACTAGCGTTGTCAGGGGTGCTAAGTCGACATACGTTATGGGGGGTATACTCACCAGCGCTTTGACATCAGGGTAACTGACAGCTGCCCATGTGGCCGCGTAGCCTCCGATCGACCAGCCGTAGAGCACGATCTGCCTCGGCTCGAAGCCTAGCTCGTTTATAGCGTAACGCATAACAGTGTCCACTGCGTTGTGCTCTTGAGACGGATATGGGAGGCCCTGGAAATAAAGGGTTGTTACGGTAACGTATTGTTAGACTTTCTATGCACATTATTTTACTTAATTGCGTATCTACAAACTGTTTTGTTATTAACACTAATAACTTATAAAAAACTAGCTGTTGCCCGCGACTTCGTCCGCGTCTTCACTCCTATTGGTCGCAGCGTGATGTTATATAGCCTAAAGCCTTCCTCGATAAATGGACTATCCAACACAAAAAGAATTTTTCAATTCGAACCAGTAGTTCTTGAGATGACAAACAAACAAACTATTCAGCTTTATAATATTAGTATAGATTACTTTTGGACAGCTTAGATTTTTCTCAAAATGAGTGTCAGCTGAATCTGAACTTAACGGGACATTGCACTAAACTGCTGTTATCAATACAATTTTTTGGATTTCCTGTCATCTGATCCGCTATCACTAACCAAGCTTCAGAGCGTTCTATCTGGGTTTCGACTGGCCGCCATTGTAGATATTTCACTTTTGGTCAGGATATCACGTGGATGATCGATAAATTCGAGCTCATTTGGAGAAGGGGAAATAGCGGATATTGGGACAAAGGGGACCATTTTCAAATATTTTATAATTGTTATACTTACTGTACTTCCCCCGAAACCAGGATGATTCCAACCAATTGCTGAAAACCCGGCCTTCACCGGAGTCGTCATAATTCCAATCTCGTAGAACCCGGAATTTCCTTCGCAGCAGACCACCAAGAACTTCCCCTTAGGCCCTTCGTTACGGTTGTCCACGAACATGGTATCTAGGTCATTTCCGTCTGCAGACCGGAGCTTGGCTCTCTGCCCGTTGAATGCTTCGACGAGTTGGGTGCGGCCTTGGAAGAGTGCTGTGCCTATTAAAAATATATATCAAGCTTAAAAAATAGTCATGGTAATGTGACCTTAAGGACTGGCCGGAAATACTAGCTCAGAGCCGGGACCAGTGGAGGTGAAGGGCAAGGCCTTTACCTAGCAGAGGAACACCTTATGTCCTTAGAAAACAAGTGACAATAAACAGACGTGAAAATCTCTGTATTGTATCGTTCTGGGTAGCCTAAGTCCACCTAAACTCAGTTCATTGTAGGATTTTTTATGTAATACTATTTTAAACCAAACACAAATATCATAAATATCATTCCAAAAAAAAAAAATGACAATGATCGTCGGCTTAGAAAGTATGCTTTATTGGTAAATCACGCCACGCCAGCTAGAGGCAAAACGGATGCAGGTTTAATCAACGTAGTGGAGTACTCCACTTAAACATATATGAACAGTCCAGTCGACTACAAAGAGATGTATGTATACATTTATGGAACTTACTACCGTAGTGTTGTGTTGTACATATCTCTGAAGTCGACAGTACGTAAAATATATATTGGTTCTATGACAAGTTCACACTCCGATTTTAGTTAAAGTGCAATTCGCGGGCGCCAGCTCTGCAATTAATATTGCGAAAACCGTAATGACGTCATGAAGCCAGATTATTAATAAACTGATTTCGCAAAGCAAGCACTGCAAAAACAGCTTTATTATTACTTTTTTTCTAAAATATTTTATGGGACATTTACAATATCATCGCCAAACATCTCATTTAATCAATAATCATAAACAAACACACTAGTGTAATGATTGTAAAGAACCTCCTTGTTTCGTTGTTCATTTCATGACAAAGTATAGTTATGGAAAGGTTTAAAAAAACTACGTGTTTTCTAGCAAATCCTATACAAAAACGAGTAGGAACGTCAACTCTACGCTTCTTCTGTTTTTTTTTAGTATTAGAATCTCAGAATAGTATTCTGATTTCCCTAAACTGATTTTTGCTTAGAATATTCTAGTTTGAAATTTACTTGTCTGATTGTGATCGTGACATTATGATCACTGTGTGCAGTTCATAAAATCATGAGATCATGACCATAATATTTATTTGTTTCAGGGATCTCGGAAACGGTTCTAACGATTCCGATGTAATTTGGTATTCAGGGGATTAGGGCGAAATCGAGTTAGCTAGGTCTCATCTTCGGGAAATCACGTATTCTCCTGGAAAACGCTAAAGACGCCGAGCTTATCTCGGTCGCCCAGGTAGGTACTGTTTATAATGAGATTAATTATTTTAATGAGGCATAAAGGTATTTGACATTTCGCATAGCAAATAAATTTAAATTAATATAGTAAATTATTGTGGTGGGAGTAGAACACAAACGAATGTAGATGTTCGCAAATAGCAGAAACTCGCTTAAAGATTTTTAATAGGAGGAAGATATAGACTGATGGTGAATTTTAGAATTACTGAAACTAGTCTAATATATACTAATCTAATTACTGGCTAGTCACAAGCATCACATATGCAGTCATCTATTTGCCATTATTATTATATTTGTAATATGGTTCAGTTTTGGTTAGTAGAAAATGTTGATAAGTGTCAGCATAGATATTCTAAATACTTTTAATTTTTGTGCGAGTTTAAAAAGTGTTTACGCGTACGGTAGAGCTAGGTCTGGCCTTATTATAGTATACACTCATCAATTCATCATGTAGTGGATTATACTCAACACTACCTGGTCACAATATCTCTGCAACTGGTAGCGTGATGTCATGACGGAGCCTGCGCGGCTTCGCATTCCGGAAAGGTGCACAGATATTGTGACCTGGTGATACATGAGGACCACCACCTCCCCTAATTTCATAAGGGGGTAATTGCGATAATCGCCACGCTTGGCA
This sequence comes from Notocelia uddmanniana, assembly GCA_905163555.1. Taxonomy (NCBI): domain Eukaryota; kingdom Metazoa; phylum Arthropoda; class Insecta; order Lepidoptera; family Tortricidae; genus Notocelia; species Notocelia uddmanniana. The sequence goes on from LR991052.1 coordinate 66,348,177, forward strand.
TGCGGGTTGGCCTACGCCGTATCTCCACCGCACTCTAGGGATGCTGCTGCCCATCCCCAAGTGGTCTTGGTCATAGTTTTAGGACATACCCGGGTCCACATACCACATGTATCCTTCGTAAACATCACCAACCCCAACTCGGCTAGCATGGTGAACACCGCCGGTTCCCTCTCACCGATGATAGGCGTGCGTCCAGCAGTGGGATGTACATATGGTGATGATGACACACCATAAATGTATCAGTCTTTTCGAAAAGTCACGAGCCGATAAATCCAAAGTACTTACTTGTAGTCATTGTTGTGACAATGTGCATAAAATATGTAAGTCTAAAAATATAAAATAGTCGTACGCCTTTGCCCCAAAAGCTAGTAAGATTTGCGTAGCAGATTCTGTATAATCCCAAGCGAGAGTGTGTAGTGCATTTTTTTGACGTTACGTAGCATAAACGAAACGATGTAACTTCATAGTAGTCCATGCAACTTACGTAGCAGATTCTGTATGATCCCGAGTGAGCCTGGGTATATGAGCCTCAATGCGAACGTGTGCGTAGCGACGTACGCCAACACTTGTATAGTGGTGCGTTGGTAACGGGGCAGCTCAGGGTTGGCGCACGATGAGAACGGGTGCCGGGCGAGCCAGTTCGATCTGAAATAACTGGTGATATACAGTCGCCACCAAACATGTACAGGGTATTTTTATTGATTTCTGTTCCTTCTAGCATATAGCCGTGTATAGCCATAGAAACAACGTAGCATTTTAGTTTTTCAAAAATCTAGAATTTTTTTTTTTTTCATTTTCATACGAAATAATTAATTATATCACCAAGGGGGAATGAAAACCGGCCCTAAGAGTTAACGTGGAGTTAAGCAAAAGTTAATGTCAAGCATGATAATTCGAAATTCGAATGACACGAACGTCAACATTGTTTAATTGTTTAGGATCTTTTATACTATACGAGGGGTGTTAATTAACACGTTCCCTGTCCGAAGGCCCCCAATGTGGGGATATGAAGCTTTTTTTCAGGAGTCCGTGTCCCCACTGTGGGTCCACGGGTTGTTCACGGCTACGAACTACAACTGTCACTTGGACTTGTGACATTGAAGGATAATTTTGTATGGGAACAGGGAACGTGTTAACGAAAATGAATTCTTGCCTATCTTAGAAATGGTACGAATTAGGATACTAGTGTCTTAGAGAAGATTATTTTATCTCAAGATTGTGCCCTCGCAATAAACGGAATTCAACAAAAACACCATGTATAAGTGTATTTTTCGAGATGTCCAAAAATAGTATGTAAGTCTTGACAATAAAGGCGTTTAGATGTTTATGGGCACCTTGTTCGATCCCTTATATCTTAAAAGGTACACGCTCAGCTTTTATGGACATATCATGCGGTCTAAAAGCATGATCCAGAGAAGCTGATGACCCTAGGTCAAATGGACACCAGGCATGCTCAGGTAGAAGAGACGTGAGATGGTCTAATGCTGAGAAAAATGTGGTTGGCAGTATGCAGCATGCGACCCATATGGCCTATGACCGCACATGGAGGGAGAGCATACATGGTCATGATCCTCAGTAATGAGGGACCGAAGAAGAGAAATGTTGTGTTTGCGACTTTTACTCATATGATGTCCACATGTCATATCTACATCCACGCTCCGCTCAACATTTGCAACCAGCAGAATGTATTAATAATAATAATAATAATAAATTGTTGTTTATTTAGGTATGAACCCATTTGTTACAGTATTTCAGACTAAACATTAAACAATTGAAAATATTATATTAATTAAAAATGTTCATTGGAACAATGCCGTTATTGGCGCCTTATTTTTACGGTAGCAGGTTGTGTACACCACGTTAACAATGTTGTTCGTCGATTCGCTCACTCTCCCGACAAAGGACCAGTGTCTCTTACGCATTGTTGCATAGAAGTCATCCACTCTGTTCGCGGCGAACATACCAGACGCACTGCACCGCCACGGTAGCCGTAACATTGCACGAAACGCGTTATTGTATTGTACTCTGAGTCTGTTGAACGTCCGCTTCGTGCAATGGTACCACAGGTGACTAGTATAGAACGCCTGGCAATAAGCCCCAAACAGAGTTATTTTGACTTGGTCAGAGCAGTGAGCGAACCGGCGCGCCAACATGTTACTAGGCATGGCTATGGCCCGTCGCTGTCTTTCGAGATCGTCGTCGTCTTTAAGTCTGTCTGTCAGAATATGTCCGAGATACTTAAAACTATTCACCATTTTTAATTCGGTCCCGTTCAATCTAACGGGTGGAACTACATCAGGTCCCTTGCCGTACTTAAAGACCATTATCTCCGACTTTATAACATTATATTTTAGTCCATGTAATGCAGCATAACGCTCACATATAGAGATCAATATCCTTAGTCCCATAATAGAGGGGCTCAGCAGGACCATGTCGTCAGCATAGCTGAGATTGTTGGCACATACGCCTGCTACGTGACATCCGACTGCTGCCCTGCTGAGCTCCTCTATTAGTTCATTCATATAAAGGTTAAACAGTAATGGCGATGTCAGTCCACCCTGCCTAACCCCACAATTCAGTTTATATGGGTCAACATTGCTACTTCCCCATTTAACACTATTATATACCTAGTATATTTATATTTTATTCTGACCATGGACTCTTTACATATCTATATAATAGGACAAGTTAATAGAGAATGTGTGCCCAGGTATTTATCTAATAGTTGAATGTTTCATGTCACTAATTATATTATTGTAATTGAATTGTAAACTCTAACATGTAAAAGAAGCCCTTGAGGCCCAATTTTATTTATTTTTGAGTCTGTAATGAGCAATATTTACAAGTACCTACATAAATTAAACAGGAAAGAGCATGGTCTAAGGAAACAAGGTTTGATACTCTGATTGTGACGCAAGCATTACACATAACTCACACTACCCCCACCAACCATTGATAGGCTGAATAGGCTGAATAGGCTCAATAGCAGTGATGACGTAGCCTTGTGTCACCCACACCAATGGATTTTTTCCAGAGTGTCATACCTGGTATAATTGTATCACGGAAAAGAGTACCAACCTTTCTGACTTCGCCAGCATGTAAGTGGCGGGCCACGCTTGAAAGTCGAAATCATACTTCCTAATACCCTGCATATACATTGTCTGATCCGTAGCGGAACTGGTCAAAGCTTTCAGAAACTCCACATATTTAGGATTGTTAGCGCGGCCGACCCCTCGCATAATGTAAGAGAGGGCCAGGAGGCAACTCATGCCTCCAAGGTACCGCACCATGATGCAGGTGTCCTCGAAGGAGAAGAAGCCGCGCTTATACACGTAGAAGCAGATCAATGGAGAGGTGTAAAGACTGATGCTTAGGATGGTGCTAGCCTGGAACATGTTTTTTTTGGTATTACAATAGTGGCATCCAAGCTTACTAACTGCCTGGTGGCAACCAGACACTTTGGTGCCTACGAATTTTAAACAACACGTAACAACAATTCTACCTACATTGCCGGCCCTATAAATATAGATGGTGGCTAGACAACATAGTTACACATCAACCCAGCAATGTACATGGAATTGTACCTGACAGCTTGTTCATATCAGTAATTAATCAAATTTAAAATTCAAAATAGCCATGACAGTGGATTAAATCATGCTATAATCTTGCACGGCTTACAAAGGTTTGCAATTAGACACGAACACTAGAAGGCTTATGATTTTTAGGGTTCCATACCCAAACTGTAAGACCATTTGCTGTCTGTCTGTCACCAGACTGTATCTCAAGAACCACGATAGTTAAACGGTTGAAATTTTCACAGATGATGTATTTCTGTTGCCGCTATAACAACAAATATTAACCGGCCAAGTGTGAGTCAGACTCTTTGCCGTTTTTATAGATAATGGCACGGAACCCCTTCGTGCGCGAGTCCCACTCGCACTTGGCCGGTTTTTTAAAACATGTCCAATGAATGATGTATTATGAATTTAATGATATTGAATAAAATTACAAACGAAGTATCTTACTGTTGAAATGACTTTGTCACCCCATTTTTCCATTCCTTGTGGCTCATAGAGGCTCTGAAAGATAAAAACGTTTTCTCTTAATAAATCCTATGAACATACTAGAAAGTACTTTCCAACTTTTTTTCTAGTTATAATAAGTTAATCATATAAAGTAAAAGAACTGAACTGACAATATCCTCTCAGTAGCAGGAACAAACTGGATTCAAATATCCCAAGAGAGGCATAAATGGAAGAGGGACTTTTACCTGAAAGGGATCCACAATTGAACAACTAAACTAAGTACTGACACTTAACATAATGGTGCTCCCACAGGCTGCTGTAAATGTTATATAACAGCAACTATCTTTCTTCAACATCTTAGTGTTACATAGCCTTATCCTTGTTACACTGTGTGATCTAACATTTAGAACAACCAGTTTGGGAGCACCATAAGGAACAAAAACTAACAATTCAAACAAATATTTAGAAATTTAACTTACTTGTGGAAATAAAAAAGCTATATTATTATTAGTATTATAAATTATAAGCACACAAGGTCGACACAAAGACTCAATAATAAATGGAATCTCTCATGATTTGAGGATATCAGTGTGCGAGTCAGAAAACTTTAAGAAATAAACATAAGTTCATTTAAAATATTTGAACTTATCCTTCTAAATTGTCGTAAAGCAGCAACTAAATAAGATTGTGACTAACTGTTGCAATGCCCCCTGCCTACCTGTGCATTTGACTTCAAAATCACATTTTTCATTTTGTAACCTTTTCAACCATCTATGAATATGAAGCCTACAATATATAGAAATAAATTAATACTAGCATTTTGCCGCTGCATCATCCACGAGGCTAGGAGATTTGGTAAACGCTTTGGGCACCATGCATTTTTCCAGGAAAAAAGATAACCTATGTGGCTCTCTGGCCCATAATATAACTTTGAGCCGATCTGTGTTAGAAAAAAAAACTTTCTAACAAATACTCTTTCACATTTATATTATTATTCGCTGTGCCATGTATTTATTCTGATCTTTCATACAAACTTCCATTCCAAATTTCACACCATCAAATGATGATTTCTGAATGAAAATATATTGGTATATTAGTGGGGACTGGTTCACAAGAAAAGTAACTTCATCTGCCTGTTAATGTTCAAAGTAAGCAAGTGTCTGTAAGCAAAAAAGACCACTATGAAAGATGATGATCGATTCCCATTTAATTCTTAGTCTAAGTTTTTGCTTAATAATGTACACATTTTGGTAGTTATATAGGGAAATTTACATAGAGGTATGTAACCGACACTTACATCTCTGGCACCATCCCTATAAATCTTGTACAGCCTCGGCGAAAACATGCATTGCCACGTTAGTTTCATTGCGAGATTTTATTTTATGAAATTCTTCCCAACCAAGATGAAAAAACAATTTCCCAGCGTGAATGCCTGCCTAGAACACTATGTAATACTGATTTTACCAACTGTAAAACCTTTACGTTCAAGAGCTAAAACCGCTTGGTAGAAACTAAATTTAGTTTATTTAGAAATGTTGTAATTCACAATTATATAAATATTTCATCACTCAATAATCATTCCATTTTCTTGATTCCCTATTTTTTTTATACTTAAATTGATTGATGGCCTTTTGCCTAATTGTATTTACTCTGTGGCTGAAAATTTTGGTAGTTTCTTGTTGGTGTATTCGAATTCTTGGTAGTTTTCATTACGTTTTGCTTACCTCTATCCACGGATCTATATAAAAACTTTAGGTATAGATCCGTGCCTCTATCGTTATGTTGGCTGTACATAGTAGTATAATGTCATTGTATAATATTACCCGGGTACCTTCTTCGTCTCTCTGAGTTCTTCGTGCTTCTTATTCATCTAGGTTTGACTATCTGTGGTGTGTAAATAGACAGCTGTGCTACCGCGAACTTCGAAAAATCGAACTTCATGTCGTGCCGTCCCTTTCACTCTCGTGTTATATTCTATATGACGGAAAGGGACGGTACGATACGAAGTTCGATTTTCGAAGTTCGCGGTAGCACCCCAGGGACAGACAGACAGTCGCAGTCAGTCAAGTCAAGTAAATTGCATTGGAAATGAAATTATTATAACGTACTTCGCAGAAATTTTACATTTAACCTATCATATTTTTCGTTATAACTTTAAGAGACTAGTCATGAAACATGATTTATTTTGTGAAAATAATTTCGTTATGTGTACTAATTGCTATTGCGGCAGTAGAAGCCAGAATTCACAAGTTGCCTCTAATGGTAAGCATAATAAACATATTTTACTAGTTTTTGCTGCTCCTGGAAGTTCTTATTGTGCGATTACGGGTAAATATTCAGTTAAATGTGTGTTTATACATTTAACTGAATATTTACCCTGTAAAAGAAGTGGCAAAGATTCTTTTATTTTATGATATAGAATTAAGTGGAGATAAATGTTTATATTGGATTTATGACGAGCATACGTCACGGCCGGCTGGTTATTGTTCCCACAGCGTTGAATAATTCTTGTCATTCTCCAGTAATCATACCTATATGAATTTGTCCAGAATCACTGAGACTCAATGTGAAAATATTACGAAATGCTTTGTGGCTTTATAGTCTGCTTTTGAATACATATCCTGCCAACAGTCCTTATCTCGTCTGTGTATCGTAGAACTAAGAATGCATAATAATGAGATGTACGGTCTGTAAGCACTTAAAACTATCTTTTAATTGTATATCTTTCTTACTGGCTCTTACACATTCTAATGCCGAATAGTTGAAAAAAAAAACAACATTTTCATTTCAAAGTCTAATATCCCAAAACGGATGTACATGTCTCTATAAGAACCACCGCTTAAGTACCTGCTTTCAAATAAAAACTGCATTAAAATTGGTTCGCCGAATAAAGAGCTATGATGCCACAGACAGACACACACATACACTTGAATTCTATTGTGTTGGGCATGGGGAGTTAATAAGCTATCACTCAAACCTAAAAATCTGTTATAAAAGCTCACGGGCCTCAGCTTAAGTGTCTTGTTACAATAAACAAACATACTGAACATGAATCTGTTTATGTTAGTTTTCGCTTGACATGCTTAAATATTGCTTTTGCTGCAAAAATATGTGTGTGAATATTACTATAAAATTGTTCTTGGTACTGCAGTTCCAATAAATTTATAATTGTTATGCTGTCCTTCCTGAACCTTCCTTACTATTTATAATTTTTTTTTTATTAATACTAGGTGTATGACTCAAATGAGGATGGATATATTTCCTTCTTATGTATCAAAGGGATGTTTACTATGTCTGCGAGTTCAAAGAGAAATCTCTTCTATTTCATAGATTTTTGTACTGTCAGTGTAGCAGCCAAAGTGGCCAAATAGTTTGGTACACCATATATTCTGTATGGTGTACCAAACTGTTTGGCCACTTTGGCTGGTACATGCTATATGATGCTGACTGTACAATGTAGAACAATTTCTCTCTTCATTAAATATCTGTTCTATCTGGCCAATGGTTGGTGTTAATAAAAAGGAGCTGAAAGTCTCATCCTAGCACTATGACTATACCTACTGGCATACCCTTCTTGGTAGTTTGCATACCCCACTTTGCAAGCCTGGTTTAGTTAACTGGCAAATCTATGGTATTTCATTTGAAATCCCAAAAACACAAATCTTCCTAGGACTTGCTCATGATTAGCAAATTTGGTATAGGGGTAATCGGTCGGGGTATTTGTATTTGTTTATACTAAAGCATTTGCTTGCAAGCATTTGATTGCAGTCTTAGTGGTTTGCCCTGCACAGCGAATTGACCTATGCAAGCAGCTAATTCTTTCACCAGAACACATGTTAAATTAACTGACACAATAACTGTTTTACAAGCTCTTATTTAACTGGAAATGTTTTCACTTTGTAAGAACACATCATCACATCACCATAAATTAATTGTTCCCCTTTTTTTTTTCGAGTATCAACAAGTTACTGGATTGATATCTGTCACTTTGATATTGCCTCATGAGCTATGTTGAGACTTTGTAACATTAGTAGCAATGTCACAATCAAAAGTTCCTTTTTTACCGAATTATAATATAAAAACATCAATCGATTATTTCTCTAAAAGTAGATGGAATCAAGTAAACATTGTATGTCATTTTAGTCTTTAAATATGGTCACGAATATGCTATTAGTTTGTCAGGTTGTTTGGGCCGATAGTGTTTAAAGAGCAGACAAGTATTATGTAGATGCAAAGCTTACAATAGTAATAATATCTATGATTGCGAATTGATTGTTTATGTTTCTCTTGTTTGTTTATGATATTTTCCTACCTAGCATGATTTGATACTTAAATAATCTTCAATCACAGGCTGATGTACATTTAAAATTTACAAGATATGGGACGTCACAGGGGGAGGAGGGCCACAAATGTGACAAAGCCTTTAATCGTGGACATATGGCGCAATACTCCACGCAATATTTTGTGTCCGTAAATGGTCCTGAGGCAAAGCCACGAGTCTTGTGTTTGTTATGAACGTGGGGTGTCATTTATGGCACACTTACGGCCGGTCATACATTCAACCCGCCCAAATGTTGGAGCGCCCGCTTACTTCCAGACCGTGGCCTCAGACTGGCCGCTGGCACTTGGACTGTGTGAATTAGATAGAGGAGGGTATATTTTTCCGCGTCAGATGAGCTAACCCCGAGACTCACGCAAACGCAAACCGTGTCGTTGTTGTGTGTTGTCGTTGACGTCATTGTTGTGTTGTATCTAATACGATTCCTATCGTTTACGTGGTAGCAGTGGGGCGGCCAGCGGTCGTTACATACATATACCTCGCTGACTGCTGGCCGGAACCACAGACTGGCCGCGCGCGCCATGGAAAATCCTTTCTCACTCGCACTATGTAAATAAGAAAGAGGAGACTCGTTCGCGACGTCAGTTGTGTAAGCCTCGCAGCTTATTTGAGCGGTCTCAATGTATGAACCGCTCTTCGCCCCGCTGTGCCCACTGGCGTCCAGACCGCGGCCTTACAACCCACTATCGTGTTTCTCAAGATGGACTTCAACAATTTGAGGTAATCAATGCACCCTAATACGATTCCTAACGTTTCCAGGATGATTACCGCCATTACGTGGATCTTACTACGTTCGGGTTCTTCCAAGGCGGGGTTTTAGACGTCCGCATGGTGAACTTCAAACTACCTTCAAATGCGGAACCCGGTGAGGTAAATATACTCATGCTTTTTTAATGACAGTTATAGGATGATTATACTTTTCTCCTAACCTAGTGCAACCGCTAGCCAGTTTATGAGAAATCACCCCTGTGTACCAAGCTTGCCTATTTACACTTATAAATACTTAAAAATAATGTATGTTGAAGGAGTCGTATCAAACAATTCAAAAGTCCAGTCCAGTTACATTTTTATTAAAAAGTCGGACATTTTAAAATAACTTCAAGTTTACATTTGATTGTATATAATTTTCATTTATTTCTAGAATTTATTCATATATTCTACCTCATTAACCATACTTATTTAGGGGCAGTTACGGACTTTAATTGGTCACCTACTTAAGGTTGGCAGTCCTTTCAGACCATACAGAAATTCAAAGAAAAAGCTTGCGAAATGGGTCGCAAACTAAAGAGCGCGACCGTACTATCAGCATCGCATTTAACTGGACCTTATTGCAACAAGATAGGGTCTACCAAAGATCAGTCGACTGTGATGCTCATAGTGCTTATTTTCGTCAACAGTACGGGTTTACCCTGGACCGTACAGTGAACGACGCGATCAGTCCATATCTGGAGGCGCATTCAGACACGTGCTTCCTGAAGGACAGTGAAAGCAGCGTGACCTCACCGCAACACCCCGCCATCGTGTTCCTCAAGATGGACTTCAACAACTTGAAGTAAGTGTGCAGTGAGCAGGACATTCAGATACGTGCTACGTAAAGGACATTGAGAGCTGCGTGACGTCACCGCAAAGTTTAATGAATCGATTCCAATTTGTAAATATTTATAAATGAATCTGTTTCAGGTTAAATATAACGTGCAAAGGCAACGATCTCACAGCGATGCACCTGTACCAGAACCGGTCGCAGATATTCCTCGACCGCAGCAAGCGGAGCCCGGGCTTCTGGCGTCATCCTTACATCACCAAGCGATCCGCTGACAGTGAGTTCCATAAACATAACATGTAAAGATCTCATAGCGATGCACTTGTACCAGAATCGTTCGTAGATATTCCTCGACCGCAGCAAACGCAGCCCGTGCTTCTGGCGGCACCGTTACATCACAAAGCGATCCGCTGACAGTGAGTGCCATAAACGTAACATGTAAAGATCTCATAGCGATGCACTTGTACTAGAACCGGTCGCAGATATTCCTCGACCGCAGCAAGCGGAGCCGGGGCTTCTGGGGTCATCCTTACATCACAAAGGGATCCCCTGACAGTGAGTACCATAAACATAACATGAAAAGATCTCATAGCGATGCACTTGTACCAGAATCGTTCGTAGATATTCCTCGACCGCAGCAAACGCAGCCCGTGCTTCTGGCGGCACCGTTACATCACAAAGCGATCCGCTGACAGTGAGTGCCATAAACGTAACATGTAAAGATCTCATAGCGATGCACTTGTACTAGAACCGGTCGCAGATATTCCTCGACCGCAGCAAGCGGAGCCGGGGCTTCTGGGGTCATCCTTACATCACAAAGGGATCCCCTGACAGTGAGTACCATAAACATAACATGAAAAGATCTCATAGCGATGCACTTGTACCAGAATCGTTCGTAGATATTCCTCGACCGCAGCAAACGCAGCCCGTGCTTCTGGCGGCACCGTTACATCACAAAGCGATCCGCTGACAGTGAGTACCATAAACATAACATGAAAAGATCTCATAGCGATGCACTTGTACCAGAACCGTTCGCAGATATTCCTCGACCACAGCAAGCGGAGCCGGGGCTTCTGGGGTCATCCTTACATCACAAAGGGATCCCCTGACAGTGAGTACCATAAACATAACATGAAAAGATCTCATAGCGATGCACTTTTACCAGAACCGGTCACAGATATTCCTCGACCATGGCCAGCGCATGCATGCGCAGCATGGCTTCTGGCGTCATCCTTACATCACCGAGCGATCCGCTGACAGTGAGTACCATAAACATAACAAGCAACGATCTCACAGCAATGCACCTGTACCGAAACCGCTAGCAGATATTTCTCTAACAAATGTTTGTAATCAACGACGGTACTTTCATTTTTTTTTTGATTGATTAAAAGGCCTTGTCGCCAGGCGAACATACCGCCCCATAAAGCCAACAAAATTATTATATCAAAGATAATAAATCTTAAAGCTACCTACCTTTGTACAAAATCTTGGTAAAAGTCCATACCATTCATCTTATTTTTTTAAGCGGGCTATTTTCCGATTAAATAAAATAGAGACTAAAAAAATACATTTTTAATATCTCGAAAATATTCCCATGTCATATTAAAAAAACAATTTCAAAAGTTTCTCATTCTAAAAAAGAGTAAGTGACAAGCGTGGTCTGTGGTGACAAATAAGCTTAAGGCGTCACAGTGTAAAAAATCGTACAGAAGCCTTATTTTATTAATAAGGCGGATTTACTAAAGAAAGTGTCCTGCTGTTCTCTTTATGCGTTGTGGCTTTCACAATCCAGCCTTATGACGTCATATAGTCGATGGTAGGCTTACTTCACATTTTCGTGAATATCTTGAAAATGAATAGGTTGTCATAAAAATATAAAAAAATGGGTTTATTGTTGACAAGTTAACGAAATGAGTTAATATTTCATACTACTTGAAAATTCTAAATGTCATCAATTGGTTGTAGTAGCTCAAACATGTGGCGGTCGTGGTTTCGAATCCCCGCTCGTATCAATGAGGGGTTTCGGAACATATGTACGGCATATCATTAGATATTTTACCGTTAGCTTTTCGGTGAAGAAAAACCTTAAGTCCGCATGAGGTTTTCCTTCAAACTCATTCAACCTGCATTCATGTGCGAAAAGAATCAAAGGTGTATGTGTAGTCACCAATCCGCACTCGGCCAGCGCTGGGAAGAACGCCCATTGCCTCGCTTCGATGAGAGATCTGTGCCCAGAAATGGGACGCATAATAGGCCGACGATGATTATAATATAATTTTCAGAGGACCTAAAGGGCCCGGATTGCGTGGGTCGCTGCTCGTGCGCACACCTGCCCATAACGAAAGAGACGAAGAATGGCTTCGATTATTACAATACTAGCGTGAGTATCTGTCATTGTTTCATTTTTATTGGCATGTCATTTCATCACTGACTTAAAATATACAGGATTGGTCAGATTAATTGTCCTAGTTTTGTATTGTCGTTGAATTTGAATATAAAGAAACTTTTTTCACTATACTATGTTATTTTCATTGAGATATAAATCGTTTTTTATGATTTCTAGAGGTCAGTTTGGTATATTTTGTTTTATGTTTTCAACAATGGACACGAAACGCCTGCTTTTGTAAAATCTATATAAGATAATATTCGGACCGTGCGAGATATTAAGAAGCTAGATATCAATATAAGGTTCATATTGCTGCCCTTAAAACGATTTAAAGAAACGGGATCTTCAAGAATCATACCAAGCTTGAGCGAAACCATCTGTTCGACTGTTATCTAACAAATTTTACATCCATTGATCTTCTCGATATGGGGATACATGTTGAGCAAGATTGTGAGCACACAGGAAATGAATTTAAATTCATGGGACGATATACCAGGTGAGGTAGTGCGTGACGCGTCTAACTCATTCTATAGTAGAATGCGTAAAGTGTATACGCCTTTTGAACGCCACGGTCGGCCATATACGTCAACGTAAAATCGTCACCCCGACGCCAACGACGGCACTGGCCGACAATTTATTTTTTATGAAAAACTACTGAGAAGCTGCCCAATTTTATATTGGCATTATTTCTTTACACATAATTTTTTACCGTTGTGGCGTCAGGGGCACGGCGAATTACTTTGACGTCTGGCGGCGGAAAGGTTAAGGCTTAAGGACATCGATTTGAGCATATGCATTAATTTTGTAAATGGAAAGTGTACTTAAAAGTTAAATGTTGGAATTAGAAGTCAATTTAAAACTAGGACACTTAGGCTGGGTTGCACCGACTTACGATCACAGACTGATCAACGTTAAACATGGCGCCGGCAGCAGTCATCCCATAGAAACTTGTCAAACTTTCCATACATTGAAATTTTAACGAACACAGCTTACGATTACAGACGGTTTGGTGCAACCCAGGGTAAATCTGCCCATATCTGTATAATACTAGGTTCTAACTATACAACAAACAATACGTGTGCTAATCACAGTAATCACACGAGGGATATAATGTTATCGTTGTGCTGAATGGTTAAATAAAACCCACATTACATGCATGCATGAAAAATAAACATCTCCGCATTATTTGTAGGGGAGATGCCCTATTTTTATTTTGAAAGTGTTATCCTACCGTTTTGTCGGCGAGATTGATATTTATACCTAAGCTGCGGACAGACGGACGGACATGACAAAACAATACACTACCATCAGAAAGTTTAAGACCAAACACAAAATATGCAAATGATCAACATTGATTGATTATCCATTCAACCTTGATTCATCTGTCCGTAGTACTCTCGACCAGTTTGCAAAAGTCCAACCCTTGTGAGAAACAGCCCATTGCAATCTTTTTCCCTCGTTTGGTTTGCGTAATAATTTATGAAAATGAAACTAAAAATTGTGTTTGGTCCTAAACTTTTTGATGGTAGTGTATGAGTTCCTTGTTTATTACGGAACCCTACTAAAAATGAGTGCAACTTCAATTTTTTTTAATAAAAGTAATTTGTAATTGAATAGTTAGTTAATATTATGGCATTTACCCCCCATGAAAGTGGGGGAGGCCTATGTCCTGCAGTGGACGTCTATGGGCTGATATGGTGGTGGTGGTGGAATAGTTAACTACAAATTATTATAAATACAAACTGTAAATAGTAGTTTAATTACCAATTACATTTTGTTATTATAATTGTTTGCCCAACACTGGGCTGGACCACCTTCAACTCTGTACCTGAGCGAACATTTGACGCCGGCGAACAAATTATTATTGAAACGCGCTAGGCAGTTTAAAGCACAATATAAATTAATTATACATACTTGTGGGCACGACGTGACTGCAAAATATTTATGCACAGGGATCAGGGATCCTAGGTTATCCATATCGCAGACGATTCTATGTATACTATGACGCTTGGCCTGACTAACTGTTTTGTTGTTTATCTTTTCTCTTTCAAACCTAACGCAATGATGCTCATTAAAGTAATCGCTTAAAAATCACCTATGTACTACATTTATAAACTTTTTTTATGCAACAATGGTGGCAAACATGCTCACGGCCTGCCTGATGATAACCGCCACCTATACGCACACGCGTGCGTTTAAATGACCGATACTAATAAGAGGGGCAACATCGGGTCGTGGTCAACTCTTGGATGGGTGACCGCTTTGAGTTGTTACTTACTGGGCGCTCCCGTGTTTGGAAAGGCAGGTTAAGCTGCTGATCCCGGCTGCTTCGTTAACCCTTTAGTGGGTAACGGCAAGATATTTGCCGTCATAGGCGTCAAAACATTTTAATTATTTTCTCAGTGAACGCGTTGTTAGTTAATATAAATTGTAGTTAGTATTAGAGGATATACTCGTACCAATCTATAAGAAATCAGAGCCCTTAAAAGTAGTTCCATCTCTTGTAAAATGTTAATTCTTTGGCTAGATCTAAGACTTTTTAAATTAGGTACATTTGAACAAAAATATCTACATAAAAAAATTTTTACGCCTAGTTTTGGTCTTCATTCTGATATTTCAAACGTCAAACTAATGCTATCCTCGCTTAAAATTAGTAAAACAAATTACGTAGATTGTACGTGCTTGCAAACTATTATAATTAAATAGTTGCCTTAAAAAAATAATGGTCAAAGGGTTAAGCCAAGTTAGAGGCCCTTCGGACGGGGCGGTTTGTGAGAACTTGTAGTTATAACAGTCAAGTTGCCCACTCACTTGACAAGCCTAATCCCAATAAGGTCTAGTTTCTCCTTTGGATTCGAAGGTCAGCATGCCAGTCGCTTCCGTAAAATTTAGTGGCTACGCCAATTGTTAGGATTAGGTAGCCGACCCCGGGCATCCTTCAGAATGCCACAACTGTAAAGTGATAACGCTCTAGGATGATGATGTCTACGGATTTATTACACAACTTTTTAGCCACGTAAACATTGCTCACGTTGGAAACAACACAAGTGATTAGTTGACATTAGGACTGGAATGCCATTCATTGGCGGTTTTATCATAAGTGGCGCTTTAAAAATTCCTCACTAAACCTGTTCTTACAGTTCGCGATGTACGTGGCTTCAGTGAAAGAAGAAGGACTGTACAATCTCTATTTCCACAACTGCCCGAAGACTGACAAGGGAGTCACTCCTGCCATGAACTTTGTTGTAAGTATATTCAAGTACAATTACAGAAGTTTCACTTCATAGCAAAAACGCCGTTTTGGCATAAGAAAAGTGCATACTCTGTGCATCTCTGTCAATCGTATAACTTGTATTCGTTCACACACGGCGCGTGTAGCGCTAGGGCTATCACGCCAAGAATACATCAAACTGACTACAAAGAGATTATACATTTTAGGACCTTATTACACATATATGGATGTAACTGATCCGAAATAAAGATTAGTAAATAAATAAACTACAATGCAATGAGGTAAAAATGTTTACATATCTTTGTGGTTGACTACAAAGAGATGTATTGGCTATGTGCACGTCTGAAACGTCAAACGTCAAAGGTCCCGAGACAATGTCAAAACTCAGAGATGTCAAATAATGACACATGAATATTTTATTTACTTTAGTAAACGAGAAAGACCCCGTATTTGGTAATTTTACTGAAATAAATAAGAGAATAAATAAATACATACAAACGAAACGAATCGTAGGAAACCGTTAAGAAACCAATAGAAAACGTGAAAGTAAATTTGACAGTGGTCCCCGGTAAGTACACATTTCTGCCATGGTGTGCGCTACGATTGCCTAACTTACCCCCACCACCTACTTCGCACATAGCCAATACAGATGTAGTTAATAATGCTTTCCTCTCGGCTAAACTCGGAATACGACTAGATCCGAATGTCATGTCATGTCAAATAGCAAAATACTACCAATTTTCATTCTGATATTTGACATTGCTTAATAAAGTTTCACATTTCACATCAGAACTCGTCAATCATATAATACGGTAATTAATAGTCACCTCGGGTCTAGTCGTATTCCGAGTTGAGCCGATGAGACGGCATTATTCATTACATCTGTACATTTTTGTACGTAATTTACAATGCATAAACGTAAAAAGTGTATACATCTCTTTTTAGTCAAGTGTATGATTCACTTGTTTACTATTAATTTCAGATAGAAATATACGAAAGCAACGACGGAAACTTCCTATCAGCCGGCGAGATGCCACTCCCGGCGTTATACACGACGATGTCTCTTATATTTCTGCTCTGCGCCGGTTTCTGGACGTTCATACTGAAGACCAGCAAGCACCCTGTATATAGAATACACATACTCATGTGTGTGTTGGCGTATTTGAAGGCGTTGTCGCTCGCTTTCCATGGAATCAACTATTATTTTATAAGGACGAGAGGAGAGCATGTTACTGCTTGGGCAATACTGTATTATATAACGCATTTGTGAGTATCTATAATACATTGATCGTAAACACCATGTATAGTAAAATTTACAATAACAGCGGGGGTCGGTTATTGTATGGGAGGGATATATCCAATATATAGTGGCAGGAGTACGCAAAAAAAAAACAGCAAATCGATGTACAGTTTAGCCGTTTGGTACACGCATACTACTGACATTTTGATTTTATTCTAGAAACTATTCTAGAAACTGTCTAGATTTATATTTTTTATTATTATTATTATCTATGTTTTGACGATCCTAACTTTGTGAATTTTTCTACATAATAATTTCTTATTTTGACATGTCTACAACAATACAATATTTATTTTATAGAATAATAATAGCATCAATAAATTGCTCTAAATGATTAATTAATATAATATGTTAATACATGTTATAACTGACGATTCGAAAGTGCTTGTTGCTAGGCCTATTTGAATAAAGAAAATTTTGACTTTGACTAGAGGTCAAAACGAAATGTTTGACCCTCAATTCTAAAAAATCCCTTAGGAGGGGAGTGCTACGTCATTATTTACCAAACGTCTAAACTGTACATAGATTTGCGGTTTTTCTTTGGAATTGGGCTCGTACGCCGTCCACTAATAGACTAGACTCGCGAAATAACTGCCTCATCCCCTACTTCCAGTCTTTTGAAGCGTTTAAGTTGGTTTTCAATCGACGAGATGGACGATGCAGGGCCAGAACAGTCATTTGTTATAATTATTCGATTGTAATGGCAGTATTGTAGTAGTATTATATTGTTCGCCGTTGTCATAACATCGTCTGGGAAGGAAATTCCACTGAAATTGTACCGTACGTGACCAATGTGACCATTTAGGTTCTAAGGTGCGAGGATGAATGCCCTGCCGACGGCGAACCGTGCGGCCGTGGGCATCTTTTCAAATAGTTGTGCACAACCGATAGAACACGCATGAGGAGATTATTTGCTACTTATGATTACACCCTGTATATTGTTGACAGATTAAAAGGAGCGGTGTTGTTTGTGACGATAGTGCTGGTGGGAACGGGATGGAACTTCATAAAGCACATACTTGCAGACAGAGACAAGAAGCTGTTCATGATCGTCATACCGCTACAGGTAAACATCATATCCTAAAGTTTCTCATCCAGAACTCGATAAAACAGTTAAAAATGTTACCTAAAGTATCTTTGCACATAAAGAAAAAAGTACAGCATTTCAGTATATGTACATACATACATAAAACACGCCTATACTCCGACAAGGGGTAGGCAGAGCTCATGAAAATTACTTTCAGTACTTAGCTATTGCAGGTTTAGAGATGCATTCATACCATTCGTTAGCATTTCAGTATACTTGACACACACAGTGAATGAAGAGATGACGCGTGACAATGATGTATGGAAGAAAAAGACATGCTGCGCCGACCCCAAATAAATGGGAGAAGGGCAAGCGAATGATGATACTCAACTCGCATAGTTATCAGCTAAAGCAGCTATGCTCAAGGGTGGTATTCCACTCATCCAATCTTTGATCAAATTTCTTTGACGGAGGCCCATTCCACTTTGTCCAATATCTTTGTCCAAGTTTTATTACTTTTCATGCGTAGCCATATTGATTTAAATGTCATCAGAATCTTTGATGAAATGTCGGGGTCCCATCCAAGTTTGATGAAATCATCCAATTTCTTTGATCAAATGTATATTGGATAAAGGTATTGGATGAGTGGAATACCACTCTAAGAAGTGGTCAAATTTACCTGCACACATCTTCATTTTACAAGATTTTGTTTAACTTAAAGACCCCAACCAAAAAAAGGCTAGTGGGGACTACTGCCCAATCCCTCTCATTAATAAGAGGAGGCTTATGCCAAGCAGTGGGACATATGGCTAATGGTGATGATGATGATTTAATAAGCAATGTTTGTATGTATCTTGTATATTTCCTTAGTCATCCTCAACCAATTGAGCTGAAATTTGGCATACCTACTTATGTAAGTTCGGTGACAATGAAATATTATGGTACCCCTGAGCTGGGCTGTGTTCCGAATCACGCTTACGACGCTCACAACGCTTACATTACAGTCCTGGCGGCCGGTCCGAATCAGTAATCGCGCTCAAGGCCGCGTAAGTGGTGTTTTGTTTCGGACCAGTCATGAGCGTGTTTCTGTCATGTTCATGTCAACGTCAACTGAATTTGAATTTTGAGTTCGTCAATTAATCGTAGTAGAAAATCTGGGCTGGGTTTTTGATTTGTAGAAAATTGAAATTAATCGCAATCTGCAACTAACTAATATAAAACTAACTAACTAGACTGACACAACGGCCCAAAATGAGTATTGGCTTCCGAGACCAGAGTACGCCACGTTTCTCGGCCCTGCGCTATTTTTCGCCAGCTTGCACCGGCTCCAAGCTCACACAGGTCCTCGTCCTCCAAATCCTTGCAGCGATACTTGGGGCGATCCACATGACGCCGTCCGGTCGGTCGGCCCAAGTTTGCTCTCTTCACCTGTCGATCTTCTCCTATCCTCTCGAAGTGACCAAGCCAGCGAAGACAAGAAGCTTTGGTTTCACCCATAATATTTGGTTCGGCCAGCAGCTCTTCCATTTCGGCATTTTTACGTATCATTCAACTCCCATCGTCTCTTTTCACTGGTCCCAGGATTTTTCGGAACACCTTACGTTCTCCTCCTAACAGGCTGTGCTCCTCCCTAACTGTTAGCGTCCAGGCCTCACACCCATATACATTAAGATAGGATTGCGGTCTTATATATCCGAAGTTTAGATCGTTTACTGAGGAGCTTGGACGCCAACAATTAATATTTCTGTTATTTTATTTTGTTTGTTTCGCTTGTATGTAGTTTGTTTGTTTTTTTTTTTTGCGCTAATAATTTTTTTAATTCTTCTTCTAATTTGGACACTCGATCCCTTGTAAGAGATTTCTTTCTCCTACAATTGGACTTCTCGTTTGGCACTACTGTTTCTGAAACGCATCCGAAGTTTAGATCGTTGACTGAGGAGCTTGGAAGCCAACAATTAATATTTCTGTTATTTTATTTTGTTTGTTTCGCTTGTATGTATTTTGTTTGTTTTTTTTTTGCGCTAATAAACTTTTTTCTTCTTCTTCTTCTAATTTGGACACTCTTCTCGGTGTTCACCTAGCAAACCAAAGTCGTCTGCGTAGACGCGTAGAAAGCATATGCTTTCTATTTCTTTTCAATTCCGGAATCCTGTGAAAGCAGTTTCCGAACGACATGTTCCAGGACCAAATCGAAGAGCATGGGAGATAGTGAAATAAATGATTATTATTATTATAGTAATAAATAAACGAATATAACTTGTGAAGTTTTAATTTTTCGCGCCTATAATGAGATGTCATAACGTGTCAAACGTCAACTTGACGTTTGCGCTCAAGGTGCTTACGGCTGGGAGTGTGAGCACCGTGAGCGCCGACCATGACGTCATCAATGACGTCACGAAATCTCGTGTAAGCGCTGTGAGCGTGAATCGGTCCGACCGTGAGCGCGCTC
This sequence comes from Notocelia uddmanniana, assembly GCA_905163555.1. Lineage (NCBI taxonomy): Eukaryota > Metazoa > Arthropoda > Insecta > Lepidoptera > Tortricidae > Notocelia > Notocelia uddmanniana. The sequence continues at coordinate 66,368,475 of LR991052.1, forward strand.
GCTCTGAGCGCTGTGAGCGTGATTCGGAACACAGCCCTGATCTGGCGATGATGGAGATAGATGTCCTAAACTACACAGATAAACCCGTCGCGCTTGGGACCATTGGAGACGTCGCAAGAAGTAGTCGAGGACTGTGTAAAAAAATGTAAAATCGGCATTTAAATCTTGTATAAAGAATGGCATACATAAACTCACGCCTATTGCACTGGTTCCACTGCCGGCGAGTAAGCGATAAGCTCACACAAAAACAATCTATTCTCGCCGGCGGTGGGACCAGTGCCTATATTCCCAAAAGGGGTAGGCAGAGTACATGACAATTAATTTTATTTTTATTTAGTAATGGGATTTAGTTCCACTTTTAGCAATTACAGGTTTATAGAGAGAAAATGTGACATTGCAGTGATAGGTTGCTAGGCCATCGCTCACAACACACTTGAACCTGGTGAATCTTATTTTATCTACACCCATACAGTAAATCCCCTTCAATGAGGTGAAACCCCATCCATAAGCTGCTTAAGCTGCTAAGCTGGTTAGCAGTAATATAAACCGGAGTCATCCGGAGTAATAATAATCCATATATATGGATGTAGATAAACTAGTGTATGCAGCTGTACATATTCAGGCATTAAAACACTAGTGTAGTTTTATGAAATGAGCCGCAGGCGAGTTCATAATAAGATCACACAAGTGTAACTGTTGCATAAACTGCTATTATGATATTGTTGAATTTCACAGGTAGTGGCGAACGTGGCAGAGATCATAATAGCTGAGAGCGAAGAGGGCGCCGCGGAACATAACGCGTGGAGCGACACTTTCATACTCGTTGACCTGCTGTGTTGCGGCGCCATACTATTTCCTGTCGTGTGGTATGTACACGCATTAATTTCCAAAAGGATTTTTTTTTAATACTACGTGGTGGCAAACAGCAGCCTAGGGACGCCTGCATTTCCTAAGGGTGTCACATGCGCATTGCCGACCCTTTAAGAATTTATACACTCCTTTCTTGAAGAACCCCATACTGTGGTCCGTCGGGAAAACCTCGGCATGGAGCTCATTCCACAATCGGAGCATCAGAGGGAGGGAATTCCTCTGAAACCGTGCCGTACGCGACCCTTTAAGTTCTAAGGTGTGAGCATGAATGCCCTGCCGTCGGCGAGCGGTGCGATGGTAGAAAGCGGCCGTAGGCATCATGTCGAACAGCATGCAGGTTGGGCAGAAAACATGAAATTTTATTTTCTGTACCACTGTTACTAGTTGTGGGTTGGATGATGGATGGTCATGTGTGTTTGTCCCACTGCTAGGCACAAGCCTCATTCGTCATCAATATCATCATCACCAGTTGAAAGACATACTCGTACCTCCCCCAGAGGCAAGGTATACTACAACGCTCGCTCTTAGCGGACTCCTTCACCAAATCACCAGCCCACTTCGTAGGGCGGCATCCTCCTAATTGACAACATTTCATTTTTCCAAGCGGGCTTTTTTCCGATGACATCAAATAGAGGATACAAAAATAAATATGACCACATTTTTAAATCTCGAAAATATCCCCATTTCATATACAAAGTAATTTCAAAAGTTCCTCATTCTAAAAGAGAGTAAGTGACAAGTGAGGCGTTACAACGTAAAATATAAAATCAAAAATCATCATCAAAAAAAAAGAGAAGCTTACTGACCACAATTAAAACCAGTAGACGAAAAATGATCGGCCACCTGCTACGACACGACCACTTCATCAGGAAAATTATAGATGGGAAAAGAGGAATAGGAACGCCGAGGAAAAGTTATATGAACCAAAGGAGGATGTGGAGGTCGTGTCGTACCAGGACGTCAAGAAACTAGCCTTGGACCGACATAAATGGCGAGAACTGCATCACGCGGCACCGACAAGAGCCCAGCTCTTAAGTGAATGATGATGATAAAATCACTACTTATAACGAAATTTAAAACAAAATTTGACATTAATAACATTAAATTTACAATTTATCATCTAAGAATTACTTATTACAATTACATTAGTACAACATTTAAATATCACAATTTAATTTATCATCATTTAAGAATTCGTCATAAGAATAATAACATTTCTCAATTAGTAATATTTTTAGTCTATTTTTAAATATAATCACACGAGTTTCGTGTTTGATCGGAATTAGGCTTGTCAACAACAACGTTTACATATTTTTGATTGCGAGCGTTGTTTCAGGTCGATCCGACATCTGCAAGACGCATCGAGCACGGACGGCAAAGCGGCCATCAACCTGCGAAAACTGAAGCTGTTCAGGCACTTCTACATCATGGTCGTGTGTTACATATACTTCACCAGGTTCATCGTCTATCTGCTCAAGGTAAACACCTATCGAGAGAGGTCCCTTCCTTTCTCGGGGCTCAGCGGTACGTCGTCGCGTATATTTTTAGCAGCCCTACTGGAAAAGTATCGGCTATGCTACGCGCACGTCAGAAACGTCAAACGTCATGGGTCCCGGGACAATGTCAAACTCAGAGATGTCAAATAATGCGACGTGAATATATTATTTACTAGCTGTTGCCCGCGACTTTGTCCGCGTCTTCGCTTCTATTGGTCGCAGCGTGATGTTATATAGCCTAAAGCGTTCCTCGATAAATGGACTATCCCACACAAAAAAGTTTTTTTTCTATTCGAACCAGTAGTTCCTGAGATTAGCGCGTTCAAACAAATAAACAAACTCTTCAGCTTTATAATATTATTATAGATTATTTACTAAGCGAGAAAGACCCCTTACTGGAAATTTAACTGAAATAAATAAATTATTTTGAAACCAAATTTCGCGACAAAAGTAATTTCGCACTTCCACCATCCACCACCATATCAGCCGAAGGACGTCCACTGCTGGACATAGGCCACCCACAATTTTATGGGGGGTAATGCCATAATTGCCACGCTTGGCATGTGGGTTGGCGATCGCAGTATCTCTACCGCAGTTCAGGGATGCTGCTGCCCATCCCACAGTGGTCTTGGTCGTAGTTTTACATACCCGGGTCCAAGACATACCCATTTCATACATAATTCTTTTTTAATTTATTCGAATGGTTCAAATTTTAACGTAACGATTTTAATTTTGGTTACAAAGGACCCTGGTCCTAAAATGAACAAAGCTGAAAAATAGGACATTAAATAGGCCTTTAAATCTACTATAAACTCGTATTCAAATATGAATATTTCAGCTGTCCATATAACGACATAAACTAGATTTAAATACCTATCAATATAGTCTGCCTGTTTAGTGTTTAGCCTAGTTGGTAGCCTACACTGCCTCCGAAGCTAGACGTCCCGGGTTCGAATCCCGGTAAGCGCATTTGTTTCTGTGGTGAGCAGTAACATTTGTTCCTGAGACTTGGTTGTTTTTTATGTATTAAGTATATATACACATATATCTATTAAAATATATCGTCGTCTTTACCCTAACACAAGCCTTATTGAGCTTGCTATGGGACTAGTTCGATTTGTAAAAAAAAATATCCCCTAATATTTATTTAATAAATGATATATAAATAAATATTGGGGGACAATCTTACACAAATCGAACTAGTCTAAAACTAAGCAAAGCTTGTAGTATGGGTACTAGACGACGATATACTCGTACATACATATATAGATAAATACATACTTAAATACATAGAAAACATCCAAGACCCAAGAATTAATATCCGTACTAAATGCAAAAATAATGCCCTGGCCGGGATTCGAACCCGGGACCTCCAGCTACGGAGGCAGTGTCACTACCAACTAGGCTAAAAAGACCGTCGATTTATTTATTTATCTATCTACCTATCACTGTACATCCGTCTGTGTTCCAGATAACGGTACCGTTCCAGTACTCGTGGATAGACGAGATGTCCCGCGAGCTCGCCACATTCGTTTTCTTCGTTATGACCGGCTACAAGTTCCGACCGGCCGCCGCCAACCCGTACTTCACGCCCAACACCGTGGACGACGACGCGCTAGTGTCAGTATACTCATACTCATATCCATACTTCATGCTCATACTCCTACTCACCTCAAACTTCAAATTAACTTTACTGCCATATTATTACGATTATACAGTTAGCAAATCACAATAGAAAAACTACATAATACTCGTATATGAACTAGGGTAAGATTAAACAAAATTCGTAACCTAATCAACTTACACTACATCTTTGCTACTATTAAGTGTTTGATTTATTATATTAACTTGTTGTAACAAATTGGTTTAGCTGTTAACTTGTTTGTAAATTGTTTTTGTTATTGCTAGTTAATTTAACTTTCGTACCTACCTACTTGTTAACGCTGAAAAACAATGTTTAAAATATTTTACCTCATCAAGTGGAATGTAATATTTCTTTTGAGGAATAAATGTCTTTAACCCGATTTTGGCAATGGGTGCCATTCTCAGCATATGCTGGACCTGGGGACCAGCGCTGACTTTCAGTTTGGCCCCTTTTTAGAGAGTTTTTTGGTGAGATATGATACTATCAGATGCGCCTCGAATTCATACACCAGTGCATCAGTACTTATGCACGTTAAAAAGTATTGCCATCTCACGTGTTTTCCCGGAATATACGAGATTTCCGGAGATGAAATATAGCTAGATTGATTGTTCGCATGTTCGACCCCGTACGTAACGCCCCCTGAACTTAACAGGCCCCGCTGAACCTTGAAAAATCAATATAAACTCTTAAAGCCGTTGCCGAGATCTATGAAATTTTTAAATACAAGATTTTCTCGTTGTTTATTTTTTTTATTATATTATTAGATAAGATATGTCACTACAAAATATTCTAATACTTCCATTATTTTTTCAGTTTATCAGAGATCGGTGTGCTAGAAGGAGTGACGAAGATCCCTCATCGCGACCGAAAGCGGGACGATACCGTTCCCCTCATGCAAGACGGCTACAATTCAGACTAACAATCCTAGGTAGTTTCACACCCTGTATAATACGGAAATTGAAGGTACATACACAGGCCTTTAACAATGTTAATAAAAGCGATATAATAAAGATAATTCCGTTAGTTATAATATAAAATTCGTTAAAAATCTGCATAACGTAATAATATAGTTTATTCTGGGCGTCATGAAAATGCAGCTTATCAAAGTTGTCTTTAATTATAGTACATTACTACAGAGGCCGGGACAAAAGGGGTTGCCGGCCGAAGACATATAGACGGCTGAGCGAAGCGAGGCCGGATAGGTCTAAGGCCGGCAACCCCATATTTCCCGCCGAGGTATGTATAGTGCTTTTCTCAAACATGCAATGAAATAAACAACAAAAAAATCAAAGTTTTATTTCTAATACGCATAGTGGCAGAATGACATGATGCCTGTGCCACAAATATATGTGGAATGGAAATTAAAAAAGAAGACTTTGCAGGCCTAGGCCTGCAAGAGTTGTATGAAATTCCATTAACTACCTCTTGTCCTAGCCGCACCTGAAACGTCATACTTCGCAGCCTATTATAAGGAACATAACATCAATATTTCATTGCATGTTTGAGAAAAATATATATTCAAAGAATAACGTTGTCATATCGCTTAAAAAACAATATCGCTATTTGAATAGGCGTTTGTTTTATAAATTTTGTAATGGTGCTCTCACGCTGGCTGTTATGAATCACTACATAGTATAAAAAAGTCGCTTCCCGCTATCTGTCCCTATGTATGCTTAAATCTTTAAAGGTACGCTACGGATTTTGACGCGGTTTTCCAGGATTTTTTATCCTTTACTTCAGACGAGAAATAATGGCTTATTTACGAAGCGATTTTAAGCAATACAGCATCAATCCTTATTCAATTAAGTACCTTAAATACATTGTGCATTGAATATAGATCAATATGGCCCTTACAGCATGTAATTGAAATGAATTTTTTCGAAGCTATTACAGATTTAAAATGCGGGGATTTAGCGGTTGCGGCGGTTGCGGTCGGGTGGTTTATAAAGACATTCTGTAGTATATTTAGTATCAGCATTGCACCCGTGCGAAGCCGGGGCGAGTCGCTAGTGTTATATAATATAAGAAAGTATAACGTATAAGGATATTAAACACTATGAAGTTGAAGAACAGCCAACAGGGAGGCACCATAACAATAAAATAAATGCACCACAAATTCAAAAAATTATAGTGAATTAAAGGTAAACGTTTTGTTAGACAAATAATTTCCTTATTAAAGGGCGTCCAAAGGGTTAATGTAAATAAATGCTGAAATAACATGAATTACAGAAAACAAGTTAGACAATTTCACAGTAGAAATTAAGGAGAAGTACATGCGTTTGGTCTGTACGAGCGATCATCGGGACGTAATTATTCATATAACTTGCACAATTGCACATATATTAAATGAAATTTTCACTTGACATTTTGTAGAATTTGATATACATGGTGGAAAGTTTATATGGGTGAATTAGATCAAAAAGATGTACTAAATCCTGGTTTAATCAAAGGTCGAAACTTCCAAATCTCAACATTTCTCATGGATTTCTTAGATGGATTTTCCGATATTTTTAATTTCTTGTATGAAAAATCCTGATCGCCTTTCTTTCCAGTATTTGTATTTTCTTGTATAAAAATTTCCGATAGTCTTTTTTCCAGTATTTTTGTTTTCTATATAAAAAAATCCGATCGCCTTCCGATCATCCGATTTTTCCTGTCACTTGATTTTCTACACGTACAATTTCATTTGCGTATATTTTACTTTTCGCTAACAAATCTTCTCATGTTGTATTGCAATAAGATTAATTTTCACGTAAAATTTGTATTGATCGGCATAATTTGAGGGGACGCCTCGATTCTGTAAACCACGCCCCCCGTGTAAGAGGCGCTTATGTCTTCCTCGCACGTGGAAACGAAATGCGAGACTTAATAATGTATTGTTCGAGTAGGCTGATAAATAAAAGGAAAATAAAGACACCACTTTGGATTCCAATATTTATTTATTGCCGCGCGGCTGCATCAAATATTTACAATAGCATACCTTACCCATTTGAACTTGCCACCCTGTATATTTAACCATTGTATATATAACATTTATATATGTAGGGTAAACGCCTTAATGTTCGACACTTTTATACCCAATATTTGACACCAATTGTTGACCTTTATTAATATGATGACATCAGATCGAAAGTGTCGAGCAATGATTGGTACGTCTACCTTCTAGAGAGGCTCATGGAATCTCCTTGGAATGCCACGATCGCCGTACAGTCACCGTCCTAGTTAGTTATAGTTAATATATAGTCACATTCGTAGATAAAGTGGACCAATTGTGAAGCGGAATCGAATTAGTACAGCCATTAAAGGCAACGGTGGCAAACAAGCGTACAGGTAAATTACTTTCGAGAGCGTTTTTGCATCTGTAGTAGTATTTGTATATTTACAGGGACACACGTACACGTTGACGTATACAGACACACGTCGACGTGTGTGTGAGGCTGGCTACAGAGGTCACAACTACAAATGCAAAAACGTCTCGTAAGTAATTTACCTGCACCGCCTAGTTGATGGAAAGCTGACAACTCCGCTTCATGATACTTGCGACAGAGGGGTCATAAGCGCGTGGCCGACCCTTTATCGTGTTAGTTATCGCTGTGATACCACCGTATGCTTACGGAGAAATTTCGAATACTTTGGTCACATTCCTAGAACGAGAAGTGACAACTTATAAAAGCCCTTACTGACAGGCAGATTCGACGGAAAACGACCCCGTGGTTAAAGCCCAACACGTTGGTCTGACCCGATCCGTTCTACATTAAACACCGCACCGGAAATACGACGTAAGGAGGGATCGCTGTGACAGCGCAAGCTAATGCACTCTCACTCTAAACACAGCGTATCCTCGGGACCTCTGGCGATCTTATTCTCCACTAGGATGTTGTGGGTTCCCCTTTCGCCCCGTGGGAGTCATCGAATCAACCTGCTAAACACAGCAACATCACATTTTTTCTATATCTCAATCAACAATTGCTAGTAATAGCACCGAGAATTAAATTTAACGTGCTCTGCCCACCCCTTTTAGGAACACAGGCGGAACGTTATGTATGTAGGAATGCACTTTCGTGTTCTTCCGTTGCCTTTCCTTGAGTGTACTAATGTCGATAGCGATATGAGATATGAGTAAAGAGGAACGTTGCGTACACTACAACATCACATGTTTAAATATAGACGGTCATGTATATTTGTATAAGTATATAAAAGTACGAACAGTCAGCGTCACCAAATAGTTCGGTACACCATACAAGTTATATGATGTACCGAACTATTTGGTCACTTAAGCTGCTACGTACTATTAGACGCTGACTGTCCAATTCTACTTTTATAAGTTACAGCTACCTTCGAAACTCGCCTTAGAAAGAGTATGTTTTTGCGTGGTAATCAACCAGATGTGTTTATAATATAATTTAAGAGGGCGCAGTACGTTCGGTTCTCCATACAAACGTATTTATGCTCTTATTTTAAAACGCCATGCTAGAATAACATGAAACTTTGTATACACAATGGAATCCGGCAGACCTAGGTTGGAAATTAGTTTCTGTTGTTAGAAATTGTAAAAGAAAAAAAATACAGCGGTTTTTTGAGTTTTTACGGCTTGTATGAAAACCTTAATAATCGTTGTATTTTTTCTCCATTATAATTTCAAGCAACAGAAACTAATTTCCGACCTAGATATGCCGGATCTCATTGTGTATACAAAGTTTCATGTTATTCTAGCATGGCGTTTTAAAATGAGAACATGAATACTTTTGTATGAAGAACCGAACGTACTGCGCAGTCTTAAGCAAAAGCATGCGAAATTGAAACGGATCTAAAAATATCGTTTATTAACTTTCTTTTATCGAAAGTAAAAAGTGGTTTGTTTTATTTTATAGGTTTTTTTTTTATTATTGTTGTCTTGCTCCATTGTTTATAATTAATTAGATCGACAATGACGGCAAACAATTGTAATGCTGTTTTCGACTCTATGACTGCTGTTCCATCTGTCATTTGCACCGAAAGTTCCGTGCCCTGTTAATTATACTGGGTGACTTTGGTGTCAACTTTTCCCGTGAAGCCCACCACGAAATCGCTTAAAAATAAGAACTAATTAAGATTTAACTTACAGTAAAAAAATCAAAAGTCGTCTCCTTTGGTCAGTAACGGCTTGTGTGCATGTACAACTAACTTATATTTTTAACCCCCGACCCGCAACGCAAAAGAGGGGTGCTATAAATTAACATGTGTATATGTGTGTCATCGTAGCTCTTAAACTTGTAAATCCATTTTAATGCGGTTTTTTTTTATTTGATAGGCACGATTTCAAGCCATCGATCTTAGACGTGTATTATCAAAATCGGTTTAGCCGTTATTGAGATATTGAACTTTGAAGTGAAAATGTCGGGGGTCTTGCAATTTTTCTAAGTTGTCAGTTATGATCACATTTATAGAAACGGAGACGCCATTTATGCGGATTTTGTGTTCAGCCAAAAGTTAGGCCCTCTAGCCCTTAACTTTAGATATGTCCCAAGAACACAAGTCTTTGTATGTTTTGTTGGGAGATAACTGTTAGTTGATTGAGAGTTAATGTAGGTGTGGTGTAATTACCTAGATTTATTGACCGTGCCAGCAAAGCGTCTCTGTTTCAGCTTGAGCAAAAAAGTTTTCGTATGACCGGCGGATTTTCAGATGTTCTCTATATGTAGCATTTCTCAACCTGTGCTCGTGAAATCTTGTGAGTAGGTTCAATATCTACTTAATTATCGACACGTGAGGTCTACAGCTCACATAGCTACAGTTTACGGCGATGCGTCTTTGTGTTTGTGGCCTTATGGGAAAAGTTGGTCAGGATCTTCTTTACTTTTTGTTAGTCTTGGCCAGGACCCTGGGAGAAATTACCCAGGTTTTTGTATGGTGGTTGATAACGTAGTTGTAACTTGTATTTGAGCCTAATGTAAGGGCAGTTGACCAAAAGAGTGACCTTGTCCTAAACGTACTGAACGCTAAAATCGGACTGCCATTAGTTCTAGGGTCGACAACTTTCATGTATGAAGTAGTTTCATCCTAGACAACAAAGTATATAAACTCTCGTTAAGTCATGTTAACACTGTAACTACAGTTCAAATTCACGTATAAATTGGGTAGTGTCCTGAGTAAGAAAAAATTAGTCCGCCAGCACTTCCAAAAAGCAAACACGCAGACGAATTGAAGTCGGTTGATAAAAAAAGAATCAAATTTATTAGTTATTACTAGTTCAACAATTATGCTTAAACAAAAACTTACGTTCCATACTTTGAAGACTTGTCGCGGAGATATCTGTACGCGAGAAGAGTCCATTCAGCTCAGCTGCTTGCGCATCCTGTATAACCTACTATTTCGTTGTTGCGATATTGGTTAGTTAGGTTTTTAGAAAATGGGGCATCTTTCTTTTTACCCTACCGTTGAACTGACACAGCTCCTGAGCGGCGCGCGGTGCTAGAGGGGATACGTTTTGACGTGGCCGGCTGCTCGCGGCCACTGCTCCTCCATTTAAATACGAAATGTATATAATCATCAAATTTTTTTTGACTCTATTAAGGTGCGCGCTGACTCCAGCCGTTTGGCGGGCTGTCAGGCGCGCGAGGTGTCAAATATATGAGAATACAGCTTCACACAATTCTCCTGACGGCACCTATCGCGCGCGCCGATCCAATTTATAAGTGCCCTTGAGCCGTAAATTTATAATTAATAATACAGTGTTAACATGAAAGTAGATAGGCGTGCAAACGAATATACTTAGCTTGGGTTTAAACGTCATATTGAGCATGTTTTGGAACCTTTAAGGATCTACCTCTTCACTTTAAAGTTGTAACTTCATGGTTGTTTTTCGGTATTATTCCAAAATATAATTTTATTGTAGTAAATTAAGTCGTAATAGTATAGCTACCCGAGTGAATTGTAATCGGCAGGAACGTCGTTTACGCTGTCCAATTTTTTTTATAATTTCAGTTATTTAGCTAACCATTAGACTATCGATCAGATAGAAAGTCAATCGTCATTTTCATGCATTTATAATGGTCGGCGGTTAAGCTAAGAAGTCAATCCTGACAGGTGTCATTGCCATGGAGTTAATAACATTAAAATCACACCGCCGACCACTATAGTTACCCATAAAAGTCATTTATAATTATTTTTTATGAACTCGAATGACGAAGTGAGTGTATTAAAACGCTACAATGATTTTTTCGGTCAACCCATTAAATTACATCTGGCCTATGGAAAACTTGTTTAATCATCTTTGTACCGCGTTATTTCGATAATACGTTTTTTTTTTCAATAATCAATAATCTCACGACATAAGAGTTACCTAATGCTACAAATAGATTGCTTTTGTGAATTGACAAATAAATTTGAATTTACTAAATATTTTTTTTGTAAAGTTCTTATTCTTTTTAATAAGCATGGAACCTCAAATTCACATCGGGCTTACCATTAAATAACGAAAACGTGTAGATCTAGATAAAATGAAATATGTGCAACAGTTTAAGTTTATTATTTTTCTCAGAAAGTAATGAAAAGAGTTCATCACTGTTACTTGGTTAAGATTTATCTGACAAAAATATTGTATTATGGGCGTTACTAGGAAGTTACCATGTTCGTATACCTTATGGTCATTGCATTAAGGTTTACATCAGGTCACTTGTGTATATATATAAGTAGTTACGTTAGTTCTTATAATGTTTTTAATGAATTTACATTATTATAGCGTCGCTGTATTGCAATGTCTCTTTCAAGTTTAGTCATATCCAGGGCATCGGAATTTCAACTTTATTCTATCTTTAAAAAGCTTATGGATTTGACTATGTTTGGAATTCACTGACAATAGTTATCTTATATTCCGACAGCAATAAATAATTCGATATCACATTATTTTAATTTCCTACTTGATAAGCGTTGTTTTCATAAAATTATACAAAATAAATCGAAATACATGGTGTTTTTTTTTGCCCCTTTTCCAAAAGTCTCGTATTGATAATAAGTTTATGTAAAAAAAATGCATTTTTGGGACAAGATTTTATTGCCGACTGTACTTTTTGGATAGACTTTATCAACTCGCTAAGATTGTTCCAATGAGCCTAAACATGACAGGTTTACTTATCTTGTGTAGTTTAGGAGTTACTGTGACCACCTTCTGTCTCCATCATCAAATTAGGGCTCAACTGAATAGTGGCAAGTGGCTGCAAGGACAGGTCATTGTGGAAGTCTTTAGGGGAGGCCTATGTCCAGCAGTGGACGTCTTTCGGCGGACATGATAATGATGATGATGAAGTGACTGTAAAAAGGATTGCAAACTTTGACGACATGATACATAAATCTACTTACATATGAATAGTGCAAGTTAAATAAGCTTGTACAAAAAGAAAAAATAAAGCCAGGGACATACTAGGGGACAAATGTCCTGCGACACGTGTCGCCAGCGACGTCGGGTGCACAAAGTACAATATATATACTGAGATAGAGATACCAGTGAAATACTCCACATAGATCGTAGCGCCGTTGTTTATTTAGTAAGAACTAACCGCACGACCGCTGCATCCCTGTCACTTCAATATGCAAGTGCGATAGAGATAGCACCCAGTGACATCTGGTACAAACAAGTAAAACTAACATTTCCATAGAAAAAATCGTACTTCGAGCTGAAAGGCCCCAGGGGGCCAATTCTCAGTCCGATCGAGATGCATGTCTATCGTGACATTGTATAGAATGGTAGAGTCACTTGTATGGAATCTCGAATAGAGATCACCTCGATCGAACCCGAGCATTGGCCCCCTGGTCGGGTGTAGTGGCGCGACGTTGCCGGACTTCGCTCGACATGTCTGGCAACATCGTGCTACACGTGCCGCCAGCGACGTCAGGTGAAGTGGTGCGATGTTGCCAGACTTCGCTCGACAATCTTTTAACATACGAGAATGGTCTTGACATGTCGCCGATACATGTCGTGATGTGGCACTTTCGACTGCTGATGAAACATTAGCACCATCCATGAAGTTAACGAAGAAGATACCTAAGATATGGCACCAGCCCGGCTAGTATGATAGCTTATACCGTCACGTTTTATGTGACGTTTCAGTACATTTTGGGCACATTTTGACCATATAACGTGACGGTATAAGCTTATCAAGTTATCATACTAGCCGGGCAGAAGCAGAAAGCTATGTACCTTATTCCACATAGGTAAGATTAGAAGTACCTAAGGTTTGCAATCCGGTATGATTTTCAATCCCGCCGGATTGTACTTTGTACTATATTGAAGATTGTCAAGTTTGCAAGCTTACAAGGACGTCTAGTATAAAGAATATTGTTATGCATAAAGAAAATTAATGTTATTTTAAATAAATGTGTAAAGATATTTGCAAGACGATTTTTGCGGATCTGCTGAGATGATCAGTAGGCTCGATAGTAGTGCGTCTCAACGCCGCATGTGGCTTGAATCCTAATCCTACCAAGGTTTCCGATAGTGGCTAAGCATATAATTTCTTTGTAATTAATACATGTTCGACTCAAATAATTAAAAAAAATCAGGGCATTATCTGCATGCACTGCCCTCTCCCTGCTAGACACATCTGTGCCAAGGTAAAAAATATATACACATTTTAGAACTTTTAAGTTCGCATAATAACGAGTGGGCTACTACGGAACCCTATATTGCGCGTGGCCCAACACGGACGCTCATTTCATATTAAAGGTCAGCGACAATGCTTATTTATTGAGAGTTATCCAACTTTATCTTTTCGCCATAGTGAGAGGGTGTATGTGGCTTCGCCTTAGCTGTACAGTGGAGTTGGTGCCAAATTTGCATAGCTCGAAGAACAGTCATGGTACATGGTGCATTGACTTGGGCGCATTCGGGTGCAATATTAGGAATTTCCTTGGCAATACGTTCACGAAAATAGTGCATAGTATGCGACAAGAATTTTACCGCATACTCATAATACAACATGTGAATGTATGTACACAGATACAGTCTTGAACACCAGTGGTAGGTTTGAGTATGTAGTAGGTATTTAGAATTTATTTGACGTGAGACAGATTTTGCATATGTTATTATATGTTATAGAAAAAACAAATGTGATTTATCAATATATTGGTATTTGTTGGTAAAATATACGTATATAGTACATACGTATATAGTATATACGTATTAGGATTTTGCGCCCCCCTTTACCTGTAGGTATTTGAGCCTCCCTTAAAATAATGTTTGACAATTTGTATGGGTTTGGCTCAATAAGTTGCTTATACTGTGTAAATTTGAGGACTACAGCCCCAACCGGTTGGCTGTAAAACCTGCGTGACAGACGACAGCACAGTTTAATAACATATATTGTAATACTGTGACGACAGACAGACACGCGAGTGACGGCAATAGTGCTCCGATTGGACCCTCCAGCATCAAGAGTAGGGACGCATTTGAAAAGCCCAAAGGTCTTTATTATAAGGGAATAAGAGATTTTGACTCCTTATGCGTAGCTACTTTTGATGCTGACACATCAAAGGTGTAGAAATGCTATTTAACTTTATGGGACGTCTTCCCCCATGTACCTACAGTCGGATGCAGACAAACATGACCCCACCTGCATAGAAGTTCGTATGTTCATATCTATTTTGTAGTCTTTGGGTGCTTACGAAGGAGTCACAAGCACGTTGCTGACCCTGTACTGTGTTGTTGTGTCTACAGCTAATAAAGCTAGAGATAAAAAGGTGCTCCTCTTTCAACACAGCGATTCTCGGGAGAACTTCACTAAGAACATAATTTTTTCACAGAAACAGAAATTGTCACACCAGTGCGTGTTCCAGGGTCGCCAATTAGCGCACACACCGACGGGTGAGTCCGAAACGCCCAGAGCATGTCAATATCTCGTTTAGCACTTTACGCACAATTAAAAGAACCGGCGTGAATCCCCTGGCTGAAAGCCAACATGCCAGTCACATCGCTAGTTATAAAATCTCCTATTACTCCGACTATATGTAATGCAAAGTGAATCTTACCCAGAATTATCAAGGATTATTTTTTGCTGTAGCAACAGCGCTTAGATAAGGAGTTGCGGAAATTTGAGGCGATATTGTGGCGCGCGGGACTTTCGTGCCCAAAACGTAAATAAAAATAAACGCGTATTTAGCGTTTTTGGCGTATCCCCGTATTTTATAACTTAATTGAGGCCGCATTCGTTTATGTTTGCCGTCAGTTTTCGGTACTCACGTGTCTGAAACGTAATGCTGTCAAATTAACTTTTTGCCGCCATTTATACGCCATTAACTATACAAGAGTAGTTATAACTGTATAACCCAGACCATCTCTGACGGTGGCTGCGCGGCGCACGTTGTAAGAGAGCCACAGAATTATTGTTACGTATAGAAAGCATAGGTAACTGTGACAGCGTTTGCCATATTGCCCCTAGATCCACGACCTCAAAACCTTCAGAACCTGGTAACATACATAGCCTATAATCTGCATGATAGAAAGCGCCTCGTACCTAACTGGACCTCGTACTTATATTTACTTTACATTTCCGAAAGGCTTTTAACGGGATTACTGTCAAACGTTATTGCAGAAAATGGGCATGACTGGTTTTTACTAAACGTTACTAAATTTATACGCAAACTTTTTTGTGCGCATCCATGTTGAGAGCGCAAGCAATATGTTTTATACAAAGGAGCTAAATCATAGAATGACGCTGTTACCTCAGTAATTGGTCAAGGATGCAGTCTTGGGCCAAGCAGACTTACGTCTATTATGTATGTATTATAGTCTAGGATTCTACTAAGAACTTCGAAATCCGAACTTCGTACGGTGCCGTCCCTTTCACTCATATAAAAAGGAGAGTGAAAGAGCCGGCACCAAGAAGTTCGGATTTCGTAGTTCATAGTAGACCCCCTGAGGGCCTACTCCCAACTTCACTCTCATGTTACACACTATTGGCTATGTGCACGTCTGAAACGTCAAAGGTCCCGAGACAATGTCAAAATTTAGAGATGTCAAATAATGACACATGAATATTTTATTTACTTTAGTAAACGAGAAAGACCCCGTATTGGAAATTTTACTGAAATAAATAAGAGAATAAATAAATACATACAAACGAAACGAATCGTAGGAAACCGTTAAGAAACCAATAGAAAACGTGAAAGTAAATTTTACAGTGGTCCCCGGTAAGTACACATTTCTGCCATGGTGTGCGCTACGATCGCCTAGCTTACCCCCACCACCTACTTCGCACATAGCCAATATGACGGAAAAATACCCTTAGGTCGCATGGTCCGATTGACTAGTCCGATCAATCGGAATACGAATATTTTTTTTTCCTGTTGGCTTGATTGATCGGACTATAAAGACTTCTCAAATCCTGTCAGTCCTACTATCGGAGTAATGGGATTTTAAAAGTTCGTCTAGTTCGATCGATCGAACCACAAGGTCGTTTTTTCTTCCTGTTGGATCGACTGATCGGACATAACCGTAGACTTGATATTTTGCTAAGTCCGGATGACACATAAAGGTTATTTAATCTTAACTCATTACTGGACACTGGCTTTTGATAAACTTTTCTATATTTTATTTTATGCGATGTCAGTTCATAATGTCAACATCTGATCTATGTCAATTTATTGAACCGGACGGACGGAACATGGAGGAAATAATAGATCACAACAAAATTTTATTCTTACGCCCGCAAAGGTGGTTGCGTACTACTGAATAAAGCGCATCAATACCATAAAGCACAGATCACTGTAGCGTCTGAGAGAAAAAGAACTTAACAAATCCTTAAAATCTGTGGTTAAATGTGTTGCGCATTATCGATTCCTCGTACAGTCAGCATCAAAAGTAGCTACCTATTTACTCGTAACAAAAGACTTTATAATAAGGGAACTACAGCTTTTGACTCCTTCCTATGCGTAACTACTTTTGACGCTAACTGTACCTAACCCGAGCTAAACTTCTCAGTAGTGTATTGAGACATGTCTCTATCAACCTTTGACTAAAGGAAACTCTGGACGCGAACTGTCAACATTACGAGCGTGTCCATTTTGCGGCCATATTGGAACTATACATGGCGGATATAGCGCTGTTCCGATAATCAACATTTTTATCGATAATATAGACAGTTCTTAGAACGTATTAGTTTCCTAGGATATTATTAGATATATATGAATAATAGTGACCTCTTTTCCATGCAGTTTTCTTTAATGATTCTATGAACAGGCAGCGAAACTTTGGTGCCGATGACATCATTATGACGCAATTAAATTGGCATACAGGTGTTGTCACTAGCATGCCGATTTAATAGCAATGTCAAAGATTTATTGTATTATAATAGAAATTTGTTAAATCCATATAAAAGTCTTGATGTGTCATTTTTGATCCTTTTCTTTCAATGTGCTTTTTAGTTTTTAAATGTTGTTCTATGTTACTTGGTTTAGCTGTTAAATTTTGCTGACAGCAGGAGCAAAACATTTTTTAATTTTTAACAACTGAAAAGGAAACGTCTGCAAATACGACTGCATAGACTCCATGGCGACTACGGTCAAGCGATACCTATAATGTGTACCTTATAAATGTTGTACCTTATAAATTCACATTTCTTAAATTCACGAATAAAAAATACTAAAACGATGTACAATATTGCCTTCGATAATTTTCTGATGAAAATGACAAAGACAGTTAGTAATGATGTTTTTATAAGTACTGGCCGTCTCAAGTGTCAATAAATATATATCCGTGCACTAAAGAGGCCAATAGAGTCAGACCAGTATATCTCTTCCAAGCAAATGAACTGTCAACCATTTAAAAATTACGTATGGCAATGTTTTATATTTGACGCAGATGTCAAATGTGAATGTGTCATACGAATTAAATTGAATTAATTTGTTTACGATTGTTAGCACTAATTATGGGCAAACCGTATAAAAGTGGCGAGCGAGAATTATTATTCCGAATGCTCAATAATTAGGACACCGTGAGAGAACAACAAGAGGCGATTATCGCAGACAAGCGGCAATGTTTACATCTCATCAAGTCTTTGACCAGTAAGTGTAACAAACAATGTTGGTACTTTTTCAATGTTTGTATGAAATTCCATTAAAAACATCTCGTCTACCAGAACCCGCAGCGAGAATTATGTTGCAGCTAAGCTAACAGTTATACAAGGTGTAATCCCTTTTTTGTAAAAGTTACTAAAATTGACGATTTTTATAACATAGGTATACAGGATGTTTGGTAACTACTTAGGTGCAAATACGTTCAGGGATGATAGAGGAGGTAATTTGAAATATTTTATACACAACATGCGTTAGTACAAAGTCTCTTAGTTTCCAAGATATGCACCATTTTATTTTGAAAATTGTACCTATGTTTTCCATACTACCATACATTTGGAAAATGTTTAGATTTTTTTAAATGTATAATATGTTGAACTAACTTACTGAAAGTAAATACCAAGTATTATTTTTGTTGAAATTTCCAGTGTTTTATTGCTTGTACGTGAATTGACAGATAAGGTCTCGAAAATATTAAGCAAGTACTTACTTCAAACTATCTTCACCCCCCACAGAAAAAAATCTCGATATCTTTGGTCTCAGAAAGACAATTTTCTTCTGGGAAAACCTGGTGTGTAATAAAAGTAATAAAAGTAGTGGTGTGTAAGTTGAGTATAATTGTGTTAGTTTTGACATAGGGCAAACAAAACGCACAATAAAATGAAAATTATCATTAACTAACGTCAAAATTACGTGGGCTAATCAGTAAAACTGCCATAAAAAATCCTTTCAATGATGCATGAGAAAAAATTTACGATTCCAGCAGATGAACATGCATTTTTCGAGAATGACAGGAGGCTTGTACGAAACAGTGGGGGCATAGGTATATAGGCTGACATACATTATTTATTTATACATACATACATACACACTCACTACTACTACTATTATTTTCACTTGTTTCAATATTAAAGATCAGTGTTATCATATACCGATTTACAGACAGTAAATTAAAATTGCTGGTGCAGATTTATGCTAGTCAGACTCCAAGTTCTTAGTGATTAATGATTATCTATCATCTAAATAAAAACACTCTGTATGAAGCCGCTACGTCATACGTCTGTCATCGGCACCAAAGTTTCGCTGCCTGTCTATGAAACAGGCATTTATTTTACGGGATTTAATGATTAAAGTTACTAGTAAAGAGTTTCTTTACTATTTCGCTAAATATCGTGTATTAATTACATGCAGTCAATAACGGCTGTTTATTTTATAACTTCTCAATTTTTATTCCACTCACTGACAGGTCGTGTACTGCTCAATTGACGTATGATTGACGTACCGGGGAACATAACCAAACCCGTATTAACTACGCTAAGACATGTAGGGTGCTTCGTAATTGCGTATGCGTGAGTTGTAGTGATTTAAATTGTTACCAGTAATACTTTAAGGGCATCCAGACAGTGCACCATAGCAGTCCACCTTGCAGTCTGCCTTGCAGTCTGCCGTGGGAAGCAACCTATAAGATAGAGCAAAATAGGAAGATTTATAGACCTCGGTTGTCTCGTTCTATCTTATAGATCCCACAACTGCAATGCTGGAACATCTGGGTGGGGCTTAATTTGATTTATCAATGGTGCATCTGAAAAATCGTTTAAATTTATGTAAAATTTGCTCTTGCATTTTAGTCGCGCGAGATATATTATTTCATGATTAATTCTGTGTATTCTGTGTTAAATTTTGTATCGTTTAAGTATTGTTATAGTAGCGCTACTGTGAAGTATAGTAAGTGAACTCTATGGTTCGGTTACCATGGAAACTTCATATATTGAAATAACACTTGTGTCAAACTACCATATCATAAATATTGTCAAAACGTATTTCAAGAAAACAAACAATTATATTTACAAACGTTCTTTTTGCTTTTCTTGTGGCATGCTGTTGGTAATAGAAATCCACAAGCATAAGTTAACATCGATGGAACATTACAGCTACTTTTCTTCTCGGTAATAAAGTTGAACGATTGAAGACCGAACACGAACAATATTCTATTTGTGGAAATTGTGTATTAAATTCAGTTTTGGCTAATATATTCTTCGTGTCGCGTTGTCTTGCTCGACAGCGACAACGCATGCAAATGCATTGCATTATATTCAGTGTTCAGTATAAAATCAAAGCAAAGAAGAGAATTATAGTTTGTGTGTTATACTGGACTTTAGTTGGGCCTTGGAAGATAGTACCCACTTGCGTCACGTTTGTGGATTATGCCACCTTCAGTTTTTCTCCACTGGTTGTTAGATGGAAGATGTACTTAAATCCACAAATGAATACACGATGTGTGCTAAATGTGGAGCTGCTGCCCAAGATCAAGAATAAGTTCGATTGCATTATTTCCCATAGCCTAACAATCGGGATCTATTTGCCGGAAGAGGCGAACAAAATATCTCTTTTTAAAGAGAAAATCAACAATAGTACAAAATAAATATTTTTTCACACATACACAGCTGCAATTTATTTAAATCTATATAGATAAATACAATGCCACGAAACAGAAGTAAAAAAAATAAATATATTTCTTTACCGGGATTCGAACCCGGGCCCCAATCTCCGGAGGCAACCTGCCTACCAACAAGCCACCTTTTAGTTCACTGCTCAAAAGCGATGTCGCTAGTAGTATAAACGACTTTTTGACGTTTCGGGAGTGTGTAATATTTTTTGTACGGAGTTATCGTTCTTTTCATTAGTGAGTATTATATACTTTGAACATAACATGGCGATTTTGGGCCTCAGTAGCTTTGGTACAAATAGAACAATACGCCCGGTCCACTGAATTCCATAGTCAAAGCTATCAACATAGACTGAGAAAAAAAACCCTGTCAATGTCTTTATGATCATGACATATTGAAATAGATTGAATATCGCGAATGTCGCCTACAAAGTACAGTATATAGACTGAGATAGAGAAATCAGTGAAACACTCCACGTAGATCGTAGCGCCACTGTGGTATTAGTACAAAACTAACCACACGACCGCTCGGCGGCGGGCACCAACTACTGTACATTTCAAGTTCCTTACTGAAACTAATTTAAAAATAAGGGAATAAATAATGAAAGAATAAATTACATTACTTATTTGGCAATTTTTGCATAACTTCAGAGGGTCTACTCCGAACTTCGTATCTTGCCGTCCCTTTCTGTCATATAGGTACTGTATAACACGAGAGTGAAAGTGACGGCACGACACGAAGTTAAATTTTCTAAGTTCGGAGTAGGCTTCCGACCATTTTTAATAAATACGGGCATGACATTCTTCTGGCAATAAAACAAAATAGATTACTTAGGGCCGATTGTTCAATCATAAGATAAAAAGTCTAATAACTATCTAGCGAATAAAGATATCTATCTGTTTATTCGACGTATAATTCGACTCCTATTTTTCAATGTCTTTTATTCCTTGAATAGTTATCTGACCGAATATTTCAACTTTGGCAACACGAACTTCAAACTGGTGAAACAAATATATTGCAAACTCATGGGTTAGAAAAGGACAGAGTTTTGTACCCATGTCTGTCAAACGAATGTCACTTTACCTTTTAGGTTATGTCATGCCATGTCATGCGTCGATGCCATGTTTGTTTGATTTTTGACAGGAGTATTATATTCTCTTTGGAGTTCGTTTTACACTAGCCATTAAGAAGTACTGAAGTATTCTTGTCCCTTTCCAACCAATTCAAATGTCAATATACTCTCCCTTCTGACGAAAGTACATGCTCGGGCTAGTGATGTCCCAGTGACGCTTTCGACATTACCGTATAAGTTCCGATTTCAATTAATTATGTATTCGTCTGTGTTTTATTCCACTATTTTAATATAGAATTTCTATTGAAAAAGGTTATTTGTTATTTTACA
Organism: Notocelia uddmanniana; assembly: GCA_905163555.1. Taxonomy (NCBI): domain Eukaryota; kingdom Metazoa; phylum Arthropoda; class Insecta; order Lepidoptera; family Tortricidae; genus Notocelia; species Notocelia uddmanniana. The sequence goes on from LR991052.1 coordinate 66,390,378, forward strand.
TTTTTGTCATTAAATTGTCAGTGTTTCCAGTGTTCTTTTAATTAAAGTAGTAATGCAGTAAATTAGTGTCTCGTTCTATTTTATTTATACGCTATAGGTACGATACGGGTACAAATCAGTGTAGTTGAATGGAATATTTAGTTTAAAATAGTTATTCTTTTATTATAAAGTTTATGAAGCGGTTGTGTCATATTTATTGCTAAGTAATATCGAGTATGTATATCTAATGAAATAACAAATTAGTAACAGTGTTACCACTAGGACATGGATTTCCATAGCAATAAGAACTAGTGTCACGAGGTGGACCCTATGCTGGACTTCGACGAAGTATAAAGGATCTCGGAATCGGTTAGTAAAGGAGCCATTGCAATTGAGTTTTTTCGAATCGTCTTGGTGAGCAATTAGGACTAGTGTCAACGAAGATTGCCAATGTAACTTATATTTGTGGTTTTACTGTACTTATTGATATAGATAAACAAATATGTAAATAGAAAACTTCCAAGACTCAGGAACAAATATTCGTATTCGTTCATCACAGTAATAAATGCTCTGGCCGGGATTCGAGCCCGGGACCTCCGCCTTCGTAGGCAGGGCCACTACCAACTAAGCCAAAGTGGTCGTCAAAATAATCCGCGATATTTTAACATTCACCAGTGCTTTAGCCGTACTACATTACACTATGTATTATTTTATTAACAGTCATTCGTGTCCCACTACTGGGCAAAGGTCTCCCTCCTTTTGTTCCACATATCCAGTCCTGGGCAGTCTCCCATCAGTCTTGCTCAAAGACGTCGATTTCATCTCGCCATCTCCGACGAGGTCGGCCACGACGCCGTGTTCGATTTTGTGGGACGCCGTGTTCGATTTGGTGGTGATTTTAGCCCACAAGTCTTCCGGCGTGCGGCAGACGTGCCCGGCCCAGTCCCATTTAAGTTTGGCGGCTGTTTGAGCTACATATATTAGCAATCTGAGTTTTGGAACGCACTGGGTTTATGTGGTGTTCCAAAACACTATGTATAAACATGCCTAAAATATTATTCTAGATACCAAGTCAATAGTTGAGCATAAACGCTATGTAAAATTGTTAACCTAAAATAAATGGCATTACCGGTAAAAGCCGGTATAAACAACGCGCCCCATCTCTACGCCACGAGCGCCATGTTGAATCAAATCGCGCGCTCTATGAAACAGCCAATGGCAGCGACGTTACCGACCTCCCCGCGACCCGCACATACCGCTTACTTTGGTGACTTTTTATTCATAGTAAATCGTCCATAGAAGCTATCTAGAGTGGGTTATCTATGCCTCACTGTTGGGTGGATTCAGGAATGCGAAAACCTTTTGCTAGCTGTGCATAGCCCATGAATACTCCTTCTGTTGATTTAGGCGTAAACTTCCCTCTTCTGTGTTTATTCAGAACAAATGCTTTACTTCCAAACACACGCAAGTGATTTCCAGATGGAGTACGGCCGGTCCATTTTTCATAGGGCGTACAACCCTTCAGGGCCTTGGTTTGCCGACTACATTAAATTCAACGTAACCACGCTGTGCTACCAATTGTTGGGTGGAGCGGCAGATAAAATAATAAACATTTACTACTAATAAGCTACAGATTGAATTACATATATTTTTCACATCAAGATATTAGGATAATTCAAATTCGAGACACGTCGTGTCAGTAGTCAAAGACAATAATGCTGTGCACTCACGATATGGCCCAACGGGGTATCATGCAGACAATAGTGCTGTGCACTCACAGCAATAGATAAAATGTATTATAAGGATGATGACCATACCGATAACAACTACGATGACTTCTTCGATGAACAAGAACGGCTGAGACCTCAAACAGAAAACAAGGTTAAAAGAAACATAGAAATTAACAAGAGAGAGAAACAAAGAAAGAAAAAGATTCAGTTACCTGTGGTAGATGTTGAATTCTCATCCAATCCTACCCAAAGATCTGTAGTAACACCTCCTGAGCCGGAATCTGAAGATCGTGAAATTGAATCTATCGTGGACATAGAACCTGAAGTCGTCGAAAGTACAAGTCATGAACCAACAAACACAAGAAGTTCTTTAAATGACGTGCCAAGACCACGTCGGGAACGCAAAGCTCCAACTTGGAAACGAGATTACGTGCTGAGTCCGTCCTCATCTTCTGATGAATATCAGGAACCATTAGACAAAGAAGACACGGATGAACTTACATTTCTGTGCGAAACAGGTAGCGGAAATGAAGAGTGGCATGATGCTATTAAAGCAGAAATGAAAACACATATCAAAAATGGAAATTGGAAAGTTGTGAAGAAAGAAAAGGAGATGAAAGTCATTGACCATAAAATAGTCCTAAGGAACAAGTGGACTCCTGAAATAGGAGAAATAAAGAAAGCCAGACTCGTAGCGCGTGGATTTGGCCAACGCCCTGGTATTGATTTTAACGAGACATTTGCACCGGTTGCGAAACTAAGTACCATCCGCTCCGTAATTGGACTAGCAGTCGAAGAAGACTTGAAGCTCAACCAAATGGATGTCACGACGGCATACCTAAACGGCGACTTAGAAGAGAACATCTTCATGAAATATCCCGAATACACAGAGCAGTACGTAGCTGAAATTATGGTAAAGGCATGTGACGAGGATGACCTTACCTTGTACAGCAAAGCAAAGACAATGCTAGAAGACATCAAGAGCATTGAACAACAAGAAAAGGTATGTCACTTTCAAAAAGCTCTATACGGCTTAAAACAAACAGGACGGCAATGGTATACTAAATTAGACACCGAGCTAAAGAAAATTGGATTTGAAGCATCGAAAGCTGATCCTTGCGTCTACATATTAGCCAAAGGAGGAGCAAAAATAGTAATTGCCATATACGTAGACGCCCTGCTAATTGCCTATTCCTGCCCGAGAAAGCTGGCTGAAATAAAAAAGAGATTAAATGAACAATTCGAAATGAAAGATTTAGGACAGCCAAAACGACTAATTGGAATAGACTTAGACTATAAAGAAAACAAAATCAAATTAACTCAGAAGAAATTTATAGAAGAAACATTAAAGAAATTTAAAATGGAAGACTGCAAACCCACTACCACACAAATGGAAGTGAACTTAAATCTGGAACCAAACAAGAAAGGAGGAGTAGACGACTTACCTTCCAGAAACCTAATCGGAACTCTGATGTATCTTTCAGTCGCTACCCGGCCTGATGTAACATATGCTGTTAACTACCTATCCAGATTTAACGGCTGTTTCGGATCAGAACATTTTAAATCAGCAAAACGAGTATTACGCTACCTAAAAAGCACAATAGATGTTGGCCTAACATACTCGAAATCGCAAGAGCCATTAAAAGGCATGGCTGACGCGGATTGGGGCGCCTGCAAAATGGATCGAAAATCCTGCTCTGGTTACACTTTCAAATATGCCGGGGCAGCTATCAGCTGGACCTCCAAAAAACAGAAGCGTAGCTTTATCAACGGCTGAAGCCGAATACATAGCTCTTACAGAGGCGGCAAAAGAAGCAGTCCACCTAAGATCACTATTCAAAGATCTAGGTGTTGATTATGGACAGATAAAGAACTGGAACGACAATCAAGCTGCGATTAAATTGGGACAGAACCCTATAGTGTCTTCAAAGTCGAAACATATAGATCTGAAGGTGCACTACATAAGAGACTGCATGAAGCAAGGTATCCTGAATATCATGTACATGTGCACCGAGGACATGGAAGCGGACCTGCTGACGAAGGCGTTGCCAGGACCCAGGCTAATGACGCTGAGAGGCAAACTGGGACTTCAGCATTAGTGCTGTGAGGAGGAGTGTTGTGAGTGCACAGCACTATTGTCTACATGATACCCCGTTGGGCCGTATCGTGAGTGCACAGCATTATTGTCTTTGACTACTGACACGACGTGTCTCGAATTTGAATTATCCTAATGTCTTGATGTGAAAAATATATGTAAGTCAATCTAAAGCTTATTAGTAGTAAATGTTTATTATTTTATCTGCTGCTCCACCCAACACTCACGCACACCCTGCACCATAGATAAAGACGCCTCTGCCACAGAATAGTATAATAGTATCCTATGCGTACAACCTAAAAAACCTATTTTACCTAATAGAGGTTTTAATTTTTAAATTGACAGCGACGTCAACGTACCATACAAACGTTTATTTTTAGGCAAAATATTTAATCTTAATAAGCTTATATACACTCCACATCGATAAAATTTCACACTTAATTTGTAAGGTAGAAGAAGTTGGAAACATGCATTCTTCTCTTCCTATGGAACATTTTACTAGCACTCTGATCTAATATCCATTTGCATGAATGATTGACGAGGCTAAATTATTACTAGTGTTGTTGTCACATTGTTGTGTAAATTACCTACTTAATAGTGTCCAACAGAAACATGTTTTTTTGCCGAAACCGAAACCGAAGGTTCGGTTTTGCCACTAGTTTCGGCCGAAACCGAAACTTTTACTGACATGTTAAAATCTTTGAATAAAATGTCAGTAGGCCGTTCTTTTTAGACATATGAATCGTATGATCAATGAAACTCCTATAATCCGTGTAGGTGGTATGAATTAAACAAGTTTTTTTTAAATACCACGTCGGCAGCAAACGAGCGTACTGCCCGCCTGATGGTAAACGGTCACCGCAGCCTATGGACGTCTGCAACTCTAAGGGTGACACATGCGCGTTGCCGACCCTTTAAAAAATTATGCACTCCTTTCTTGAAGAACCCCATACTGTAGTCCCTCGGGAAAACCTCGACAGGGAGCTCGTTCCACAACCGGAGCGTTCGAGGAAGGAAATTCCTCTGAAACCGTACCGTTCGTGACCATTTAAGTTCTAAGGTGTGAAGGTGAATGCCCTGCGGACGGCGAGCGGTGCGATGGTACAAAGGAGCCGTGGTTTTAAGGAGGTTAAAAGTTTTTAGGAGCACAACCCATTATACAAGCCATCACTTACAAGGAGGCAACGTTTCTTCTTAAACTTAAAGGTTTAATATCGCTCGTGAGTTTGGGATCGTCCACGATTCGCACAGCACGTCTCTGAAGCAATTCAAAAGGCCCAAGCTGGTATCCAGGTGCTCCCGCCCAGAGGTGACAGAAAACTCAGTGGGGACGGACTTGTGCCTTATATCATAGATGTCTCTGTCCAGGGGTGACGTATCGCTTCGCTCAATTGAGCACAGCTTTTTATTAGAAGCCAGCCTTGCTTTGTCTTCTACGTAGCTCTGAAACTAGACATCGCTGGAAATGTCGACACCAAGGATCCCAATAACTCTCTGAGATGGAGAGGTCTGTGTCTTGGAATAGGCAAAAGTGAATGGTTTTTTTTTCGTAGTGCACACGCGTGTCTTGGTGGGGTTGAACTGGACCAGATTATCCTGGCTCTTATTCACGCCTTTTTTGAAGACTCCCATGCTGTAGACCTTTGGTAATACTTCGGCAGGCTCAGCTACGAGATCACAATGAGAGATGTGCTCGAAAGCGAGAGGTGCGATGATGATAGGTAGCCACGGACATCATGTCATACATAGGCCTCGACCAGGGAATGCCAAAACAATCAATTAGGAGCTACCCGCATCCAGCTGACCCACGCGACCTTAATCAGGTCATCAGCCCCCCTCAAGCCTCAGCAACCTTGTGCGGGCATTCCTACGCTACGTCATTCGGTACGTGGTCGCCACTCGAGAACTCGCTTGTCCCACCGATCATCGGTTCTCCAGGCAACATAGCCCGCACCTGCCACTTTAGTTTTGCAAGCTTTCAGGCTATATCGGTTACTTTGATTCCTCTGCGGGTATCGTCATTTTCTAGATCTCGCAGACTAACTTGGAGCATAGGCCATACCCTCTCCATCTGACTTTGACCCTCCTTTTTCGGAGCCATAGGTCATAAATGGCAACACGCACTGGTCAAAGACTTTAAGTATTGACGAGAGGATAATCGATACATGACGAAAAGATATTGCGTCTCCCGAACACCACCCAGCCAAGTCATTTTTGATAATTGACCTCCTTCTCGAAACTGCACCTGCCCAACTGAACCGTTTGTCCTAGGCTCAGGGACAGTACACAAATTTGTCGACGACTTTGAGCGTAGTCTCTGATATTAACTGGAGTACGTACTAGATAGATACATGGACGTTAGTTATGATCTTCGTTTGGTCCATGTTCATCTTAAGATCAACTTCTTCAGAGGTCCACCTTAGATCATCGAGTACTTAAGTTCTCCATGGTCTTAGTTTTGAAGAAGAACAACCAAACTCCTGTCCCATGCCTTTCAGAATGACTAAATCGAACAGCTTCTAAACTAGATAAAAAATTAACTAAAATAATATTTTGATCTTTAATTTTAACAGATCACAATCAGCCAGCTTCGAAAGGCTAATTAGAATTCACGATCCGAAAGTAGGTACAATTTTGTAAGTTTCGGCACGACCGAAAGGTTCGGCACTTTTTTGGCCGAAACCGAACCTTCGACCGAAACATGATTTTTAGGCCGAAACCGGCCGAACCCGAAACCGAAACTTCGGTCGGACACTACATAATTATGTAAAGCCTGTCACAAACTGGCGCGGCGTTGGCCGCGCGGTCAATAGTAAACTAGTCATTAGCTGTCAAATTTATTATTGACCGCGGCCGCAGGCAGCACTGTGTGACACGCTTAAGTTGTCCCCCAATATTTATTATTTATTTATTTAAACACCTAATCAGAATTTAAGGTAAAGTATACATGACAGAAGTACAACCGTGAACCGAAAACGAAAGATGTGCCTCTTTGTCACTCAAATGGGCAAGAGCGATAGAGAGGCAGGTGAAACAGTACACACAGTGTCATCTGTTCGAAACAGCTTTAACTAACATCTCATCGGAAAAGCTCGTACTTCGAGCTGAAAGGCCCCATGTCGCCGTCTGTGATGATAGTTTCAAAGGCAAGTTTCGAAACTACGAGTATTGTCAATTTATCATAACGCATACACAACAACAAAGTCTGCTTTAAATATAGGTAACTACAATTTAAACACAAACTCAATTATCATTAAATTTATTGGGCATAAACCTCAGCACCTATTGAAGAGTTATTATCCGTGGCATTAACGCCCAGACGTGGCTACAACTTTGAATTAAAACGTACTAAGTGCACCAGTTTTTTGTAGACTAATAACGTTGTTCTTCTGAGACGCCGGCGATCTTTGGCCTGGAGCCATTTGTTTCAGGAAGGGTGATGGCTAGGGCTGTAGCTACCATGTTCAATAACTAGTATTAGATCAAGGTAGCTGAACGAGGGCGCGAAACATATATGATGGATATCGTATGTGCATCGTATGTAATATTAAAAAACTATATTTTATATTTATAAACCGAGGCAAAGACGTACAGCTATTGACATTCGTAATTTTGATGTAAATTCGCTATCATATTTTGTTATTGGATAAATGATGTTCAATGTTGACAATTCATGTAGCGTACACGCCATTTCTTGATATTTTACTACTCGATCAAACAAAGGAAGCAAATGATCAAAAAATAATCTGTACATTATTTGTTTAGGTTGCAAACATATCAGTGTGAAACGATTTAGTACATAAAGCTTGTATAGATTGACTATTACTAAATTAATTTACTATCAGCTACCTAAATAGTTAAGCTTTCACACAGACACATCATTCATCGCATACCCAATTAACTATGAATAGTACTTATTGATATGATCATAAATGGGTCAGGCCGTATTTTTTGCCACATTTTGACGAAAATTTTACAAAACCCAAACATATCATCATCATTTCAGCCGAATGACGTCCACTGCTGGACATAGACCTCCTCCAATGATAAGACACACATTACATTGAGATTACATTGTTAAGTTCTTTTTTAAAGAGAAAATGAGTCGTATGAAAGTGTATCATGAAAATTTTGACTCTAAAAAATTAGTCAGTGTGTCTGGCGACCTAAGGGCAGGTTCCTACTTCGCCCAAAGGCTGAGCATGGCAATTCAGCAGGGAAATGCGGCCGGCGTGCTGGGGACAATGCCCCGGGCTACCTTAAGTTTTATAGAATGTATTTAATGTAAATATTTGTTTGTTAACACTTTTAATAAATATTTATAACAGTACATAATTTCCGTTTAATAATTATTAAATGCTTCGGCGTTGTAAGCATACATATCATTATGTAGAATAAAATTAAAAATAATCCCATTAAACGCTATTTGGGTGGAAATTGACGGCCTGTTTAGCCTAGTTGGTAGTGACATACTGTCTCCGAAGCAAGAGGTCCCGGGTTGGAATCCCGGCCAGGGCATTATTAGTGCGTTTAGCACGGATATTTGTTCTTGGGTCTTGGATGTTATCAATATCGTATAAAGTATGCATATCGTCGTCTAGTACCCATAGTACAAGCTTTGCTTAGTTTGGGACTAGGTCAATTTGTGTAAGATTGTCCCCCAATATTTATTTATTTATTTTACTGGTTTTATTTGAGAGCTACCTATTCTATTCGTAATACTTAGTAATGTAATTTTAATTAATACAAGTACAAAATGATATAGGTATGTATGTAGGTATGTAGGTGGTAAACAACTACGAGTAAGGAATTGGGTATGAAAGTGTTTTCAATGTTACTTATAAGTAAATACGGTCGCCCTATACCTTGTCACTTAATCATCATGTTTAAACTGTCATACTAAATGTCTAACGGGTGAAAGCGACTGAGTCCCAAAGTTTCCGGCTACAGGTCGATTCACGAGAGCTCGAACGAATTAATTGAATGAGTGAATGATAATTGATGTGTGCATCAAAAATCTAATTAAATAAATACAGGTTGATGCAATAAGTGACTATAATAATTGTGTTTTTAGACAAATTAGACACATAATCGCCAAAATATATTGTTTTTTAGGGTAGAATCTTACACAAATCGACCTAATCCCAAACTAAGCAAAGCTTGTACTACGGGCACTTGACATCGATATAGCCGGACGGCCTGCCCGGCTAGTATGATAGCTTATACCGTCACGTTTTATGTGACGTTTCAGTACATTTTGGCCATATAATGTGACGGCATAAGCTATCATACTAGCCGGGCTGTTTAGCCTACTTGGTAGTGACACTGCCTCCGAAGCTAGAGGTCCTGGGCTCGAATCCCGGCCAGGCATTATTTTTGCATTTAGCACGGATATTTATTTTGTTCTTGGATCTTGGATGTTTTCTATGTATTTATTATTATTAATCATTTATTCATAAAAACACATTTATGGTTACAATATGGTAGTGTACTGCCAAACTGCGTAACAGTTTGTTGGCAGTGCATTTGCTCATGATATACAGTTGTGTCAAAAACATATGGCTATTTCATATTCATGCTATTGTCTTTAGAGACCTTAAAATACCTATTAACATGCAAGTTTAACCTTATATTATGTTATGTTATGTTAATGTAATCAGGACCATTAAGAACGGGTACTTACATTCTCATTGATCCTGACTACACTTTTCTAGTAATACCTTACTGACACTTTTCTTAAAAGTACTCGTTTTAATTTTATCCAAAAACAATTTATCGGGCAAAAGGTTACATATTTTAGGGATTAGATATTCAAAAATTTAAGCATGTATTTATCTATATAAGTATGTATATCGTCGTCTAATAACCATAGTACAAGCTTTGGTTAGTTTGGGACTAGGTCGATTTGTGTAAGATTATCTCTCTATATTTATTTATTATTAAAAAAACTTAGGCCACAAGGGACACAGGTAAACAGTCAAATATGTAGGTTTAAACATTAAAATACATTGTTTCAGGGAAGTCAGATAGATCTGTAAAGAGAATAGTGAATGAAGGAAGTAAGAATAACGGCAAATTTCAAACACCCACAAACCACAGAAAAGGGCGTCCTCAAAAACAATAAAATGAGTTTGATGCTTGCCTTTTTTAATGAATAAATTTGACTAAAACAGCAAATGATTATTTATGCTAATTGTTGTATTTATTTTTATAACTAGCATGTAGGGTAGCTTCGCCGGTTCTCCGTCCAGCGCCGGTTCTCGTCCTTTTGAGTGACTTCTTCCTTACAAATGCATAGAATAGGAGTATATAAACAATTACCCGCGCAAGTTTTGGCTCTTTGCGTTCCTTAATACCGAACCTACAATGCTAACTATAAACAAACATTATTTAACAACGTGTGACTAAGATATAATTAACGAAAGTTTACACCACATTTTAGAGCCTCGAAAACCACGCCAAACTACAAAAAAAATAGTGTGTAAGGAAAACTTTGAAGTAAGTTTTGTTATTGTTATTAACTAATTGCAGTGATATTTTTGGCACATATTACTAGTAATATACATAACGAAGAAAATAGTGAGTGTAAATATACTTATTTTACCTAAAACCTGTATAAATTTAGAGGACGGGAACCGGACCATCAATTTTGCGTATTTGCCAGTTTTCGTCTACGTGGACGGATAACCGGCTTGGGGTCATTTTTCTGGATTTTCGCGTAGGTCCGGTTCTCGTCTATTGAAATCAGATCAAGCTGCAGCAAGGTAATCAAGGTACAGAATAATTATTGAAATGAATACAGATGATAGGTATTAGGTACATAAGGTCCACTGCTTTACTGATGACGTCAGCTGTCAAATTTTAGCCATAAACAAGACTAGAGTACGATGACGTAAGTTGATAGGAAATCGACATTCAATTAAATTATTTTTGTTCTTACTTTATCTTCACAAATCTAGAACCTATTTAATGCCGGATCCACACAATGGACCATGATGGCCAACGTACAGGATGCAGTTATACGGTGGAACGAGATGAAAATATGTCTATCTCCCTTTAACGCACAACTGCTTCCTTTACATCGGATCATCATGGCCCATTGTATGTATAGTCGGGCATAAAAGTTGTTCTACAATTATTTAACTTAAATATTATATATGGCAGTGTTTTCTTTCTTTCAATGACTAACACTTACACGGGGAGCTTACCAAAGGGAAGTATTGTTTAACGATAACTTTTGGTGGAATATGCCTGGTTCTAGGCGTTATAGCAACACATGCAACAGGAGGTATCTCTAAAGCTTAAGACAGAGGCGCCACCGCGAACCAAAAACGAGGTAGCTGACTCTCTGTCGCACTTGCATATTCGACTGACAGAGAGCGAGATACTTTGTTTTCAGTTCACGAGGCATGCTAGCCTAGTGAACAAGCTTCACAAGCAGGAAGCTTGTTGATCAAGTTATAAGTCTATTATTTATTATGAATGAATATATATCAGGATATAATTTGGCCTAAGCAACTGGATAGCTGATTTCCTGAACGGGAAATTGACCCGTGTGGTCTTACAAGAAGGCTACACATCGAGCCAAATGGCTTTAGATGTCAGTGCCCCTCAGGGACCTATTCTGCCTGCTACCTTATTTTTATTGCATATAAACGACTTATGACTGGTACTTGTGGGTATGCCGATGATAGCACGTACTGTTGTAGTCAGATATCTTTCCAAAGCACAGGCCAATAAAGATGTAGTCCAATCTCGTCGACAGGATATTATGAATCGGAATTCACTTTTAGAGTAGTTTCAGATTGGGGCGATGCTAATAAAGTCAAATTCAATACATCCAAGGCACAGACGTGTCTCATCACTATTAAACAGAGTGAACGAACTCTCGACTCCCAACTTTCCGGAGTGTATTCATACCAATTTGCGAATTTCTGACCATCTACAGCTCCTTGGCATGAGCAGCATGTCCAATATGAACTTTGGGTCCTACATTGAATCCTTGGTGTAAACTGCAGGATCCCAGCAAAAACTTGACAACCTTTTTAAGGTGAAGCGGTACTTCACACCTGGGCAAATTATAAAACTATTAAGTACAGGTAGGGTATATGCAGTACTGCTGCCAGCTCGGAGATGGATTTGCTTAATATCAGCTGGCTTGGCTTTGATTGATAAGCGTGCCAGGAAGCTCATTAGTATCTAACTTGGACTTGGTTGAAGCTACGATGCAATGTATAAATCATCGTAGGAAATTCGCCTGCATATCGGTGTGCTAGGATTACACGAATTAATCCCTCCCTGACCATTTTAGGACAACGCGTGGACGACATGGTTTGACCCTTATGTTGTTAACAACAATGTTGACATGCCTCTGATGTGCACGAAACGTTTTGATTCTAGTTATCTTACGAAGACAGCTAAAGAGTGGAATAATTTTCGGAAAAATCTATTTCCATTTCATTATTTACAACTTTCAAGATGAGTGAATGGGCAGTATTATCTAGGTACGCGTTTGACACCCTTGACCTCATCATCACTTACCATCAACTGAGATAGGGGTCAAATGCTTATGCATGATCATCCTCATAACGTTTTTCCTGGTTATGCTCTAAAGATCCCGGGTTCCGCTTTCACAATTAATCGTAAGATTTGGCGTAGGCACTATTTTTACGAAAGCAACTGCCGTCTGACCTTCCAACTCAGAGGAAAAACTAGCCCTAGTTGGGATGAGACCGCTTTCCTCACGATGGTTTCCTTCACCGAAAAACTTCTATTAAATTTAAAAAGAGCCGGGGTTCACACCCGCTACCTCTAGATTGAAAGTTGCATGCTACAGTGGGTCACTCAATAATTACCTTTTATATCTAAAAAAAATAAGTTGATCATTTCTTTATTTCTTAATAACAAAAGCTAACTATTAAAACATTGTAAGATAAATAGCTAAGTACCTACGCATTAAAGGTTTTATACTCAGAAATTGGTTTTTGAGTGTATGAATCACTCCTCTTTTCCTATAGACGAGAACTGGCACCGCGTGGACGAGAACCGGGACAATCGGACGAGAACCGGCAAAAACCATACTTTTTCATTTATCATCTTTTACAAGAATAACGGTGTATGTTATTAGTTAAAACTTAAACTTGGCGAAAAATAGAGTATATTGCCATTAAAAAGAAATATTATTCGTATAAATTGCTATAGTTCAACATATTATTTTCCCGCCACAAAGTTGGCAACTCCACTAATCGGACGAGAACCGGCGAAGCTACCCTATATATTACTATAAAACATTGAATGTATTGTACTGTTTTATTTTGTATTGAATTATTATCATGAGCAAGTATCAATATCGATCGAGTTCTAGTATAAATGTTGCCCGTTGAAGCACAATGGCGACCTAATTTAATTTCTACTCTTTATTGTCAGACTATACGCGACACTAACGTAGTGTTAGGTAAGTGTGACGTAAGTGTTATGTAATTTTACAATAAAATAACGATAACTCAAAGCATCTTCCACAATGAATTCTATATGTTCATCTGAATTGGAAACCAAAAACATGGATGTCCTTTCAAATCAATGAAAAACCATCAATAACTTTATGACGAAATCAATGACACCATAGAATCTTTACATCGAATCGAACTTCGTGTCGTGCCGTCCCTTTCCGTCATACAGTGTATAACACGAGAGTGAAAGGGACGGCACGACACTAAAAACGATTTTCGAAGTTCGCGGTAGGCCCTGTACGCCCTCAGATCAGATCGCGCCTTAGTAATGGCAGTGTTATCATGGTGGGAATTGGGATACTACTAAATCATAAATAGCTAAGTAGGAATTTTGGTACAAAATTACTGACTAGCGGCTCTGTGCTGTGAGCCTCGCAAAAAAATTGGTTTTTCATATTCCAAAAACTGACTAGACAAAAAAAATCTGTATAATTATTGAACCTGCTCACAAAAATTCACGAGAATCGGTTGAGAAATGCGACTGTAGAGGAAAACATCCGGACTGACATACAAAGGAATTTTTGTCGAAAGCTGCGAGAGCCTACTCCGAACTTCGCGTTGTGCCGTCCCTTTCACTCTCGTGTTATACACTATATGACGGAAAGGGACGGCTCGGTACGAAGTTCGGAGTAGGCCCTAACGGAGATGCTTCGCTCGATCGCTCGCTCGTTCAATTACGTAAAAGGAGTGACGTAAAACTTATTTTTGAGTGGGAGAGGAGGAAAGTAAAAAAACAATGTTTTTGACTTTATATAAGTAATTAACTAATCACTATCAATATCAAAACTATCAGTGATATTGACATTTGTGCCATCACATAATTATTTGCCTGCTTTTGGATAGGAATTTTGTTTTCGAGATAAGGATGTTTATGAGCGCACTTCGATAAAACCGTCAGTTGTCACTTCCGTGCTGTCACTGTCAGTGTCACAGGTCAAAGTCTGCAATTTGATTCGCGGAACAAGCAAGCAACACTCCCGCCTGAAACTCGCAATTACTCTCGGTTTAATAAACTTTTTGTTAATCTCAAGCATCAAAGCTTCTATTCATAAGATCACTACGCTAAACGACACAAGCAAACATGGGTAAAATGGAGAAGCAAAAGTCGAAACTCCTAAACAAGTCACCGAAAGGAGAAAAAGCTGCATCGAAATTGGGGGGTAAGATCACGAAAAAAAAGGCCGCGGTAAAAGACCTCACAGCTACGAAAAAGGTGCCTATAATAAAAGAACTGGCCACAAAAAATAACGATCTTGTGGACGTGAAAGAAACTAGGCAGCTCAGGTCTGCGAAGTCGCTAGTTACGAAAGACGATAGAAAGCCGCCTCAACCGAAGCAGAAACCGGTGGAAAAACAGAAGAAAAGGCAGAAGACACAGATAGATGATACCAAAATGCTAGTGAAGTTGATGAAAAAGAAATAGGGGTAATATTCAATGTGGGTGAAATGTTTAGGTTAGGTTTTCTATAAAAGTTGTCTGTTGATTTTGAAGTACAAGTATAATAATGATAAAACTTAAGAGTATTTAGATTTTTTTTAAGCCGGAGTTGATTGAACAGATGAATAGTAGTGTCACCTTAGAGTAAACCTTATTCTTGTTTAGTTCTATCTGGTTTTAAGTTGACTTCATTATGTATTGAATACATTTTTGAACAGTAGCTTAATCAATGACCAAGTGTTAATTGTAGTGTAACATGTGTAGAACTCTGTAATTATCATCACTATCATACATAATATTTGTACACTAGTTGTTGTTTTATTTCTCAAACTACCCACCTATAGATATTGTAGTACAAAATTTTGTATTGATAGTATGCATGTGTGGTAAGGTGTTCTCAATATTTGCAACTCTTTTTCTAAGCCACTTGCTGGTATCTGATTGAGCTGAAATTGGGCATACTTATGCAGGTTTGGTGGCAATGCAATTATATGATACCATTGAGATAATCTGATGCAGGAGACAGAAGGTGGGCATAGTAACATCTAAACACATACATCAGAGAAAAGCAGACTCACAGTATTAAGCCAGATGATTTTTCATATAGTTTTCTCGTTATTTCCTCATGGTGCACCAAAATGAGTTAGAATGTGACAGATAGTATGATCATTTCGGCTGTTAACAGATTCTCTCCATTTGAAAGCATACCAGGATGTTAAATCCCAAGTAAACTTTACACACCACAACATCAGTTCAGTACAATTTTCAGTTATGAAGACGGAGACACTGGTGAAGACCTGTCAGATGTCACTTGTCTGTCTCTCTTAAACTTTCTGATTTGTGCATTAGTATGTACAGAAATCATTAAACTTAAATGAGCGGATCTGCTTTACTCTCACATCTGTGCATCTAAATTACACAATATAAACCTGTACAATCTCCGTAATCCTTTTTTGGTGTTTTTTCTTCAACACATTTTTACTAATTGTGTAAAAGCTATTGACATACTTTGTGCTGGAGTTATTATTAGTTAAATATTTTGTTTATGTACATTTGTACAGTGTTCTCATTTATGGCAATTTTATCAACAAAACCTTCAAACAATAATTTTCTCAATATTCTTGAATTATTTACTACATTTATTACCTGCGCACGGGAAAAATACAATTTAAAAAAAATTAGCCTTATGTCCATATGTTACGGACTGCAACTACTGAATCCTACGCTGTGCTTAGCCCGAGACGCTCCCGGCAGAATTTATAATTCTGATAAGAGTCGGTCAGTATAGTAAATACAATACAAAAAAAATTTCAAAATTTGTCGAATTTGTGTCTGTCACCCTAGCTTTATTTATTTATTTATTTATTTGGAGAACAAACAGAGCCAAATGTACATAGAAACAACTTAAAACCTAGACTACAAATGGACATGCATTTAACTCCTCAACAGTTCCCACTAAAACTTTTTCAGGCTTATAGAAATTCCGCCACTGCATGAAGATAAATTATGGATTGAAGGGGCGATATCTTATTTCAATGTAGTTGCTCTTTATTTATTTTTGGTACATACAGTATGTAACCAAACGTAAGGCAAAGAAATGAACCACACATTTTTTATATGATAAGTATGACAACAAATGAAAAGAACAGTCTTCAACACATGCCTTCTGCCCCGTCTCTTGTATGGATGCCAGACTTGGGTATTCACCAACAAAGTTAAACGAGCAATAAGATGTACTCAAAGGGCAATGGAGAGGAGCATGCAAAAAATAAGGAAAATACAAAAAAAATATAGCGAACACATCAGACAAAAAACAAAGATCATTGATGCACTGAAACATGCACTCACATTAAAATGGAAATGGGCTGGACATATTTCTCGCTACACTGATAAAAGGTGGACAATAGAAACAACAAAATGGAAAGGTCTACGAGGAAGCAGGAATATCGGCAGACCTAAGAAACGGCGGGCGGATGATATCATTGATACAACTGAAGAAAACTGGATAAATATAGCCAAATATAGGGAAGAATGGAAAAAGCTGGAGGAGGCCTATACCCAAAGAGGGTTCCATATTTTAAGCATGGAAGATAAAAACTTACAACAATAAGTATCAACATTTACAACCCCAAGTAATAAGCAACTAACACTAGACTAAGAAACTAACACTAAAAATGTAGCTTGTTAAGAAATATGGAATAAAAAGGCTTTATTATTTTATTATTATTTATTTATTTATGTATAATAACGGTAGGTACCTGACGATTTATTATCCAGTAACTTAAACCTTTGGTTGGATAAAAAAGCAATTTAATGTTTTTGTATAACTTTCTGTATACAAATAAATAATAATTAAATATTTTGGAAACAATCTTACACAAATCGACCTAGTCCCAAACTAAGCAAAGCTTGTACTATGGGTACTAGACGACGATATACATACCTATATAGATAAATACAAACAATACATAGAAAATATTCAAGACCCAAGGGCAAATATCCGTGCTAAATGCACAAATAATGCCCTGGCCGGGATTCGAACCCGGGACCTCTAGCTTCAGAGGCAATGTCACTGCCAACTAGGCTAAACAGGCCGTCAAATACAATACAATCTTATCAATGACTAGAAAATTACATTACAAACAGAAATTTCATAATGTAAAAAGAAAATGTCGTTCAGAAACTTCACAGGATGTTACAAAATAATTTAATAGAACTGCAAATAACAGGTAGGTACTAAACTTTTTTTTTTATACTACTGCAATCTTGCAAAGGTAATACAAACCATGCCCTTACACTATACCCAATTTCGGTGTTAGCCAGCTTAAAGCTTTGCTTCGGGATCAAATACATACTGTATATTTAGCCATAACTTAACACAATATGTAGTAACTAAAGTACACACATTATTGTATGAAGACTATGGTTTGAGCTGTAAGAAAGCAATATATATATCTAATAGCAATGTGCATGTGACACCTCGGGAGTTGCAATCGGCCTTAGGCTAAGGTGGCCGCTTACAACCAGGTGGGCCGTATACTTGTTTCCCACCAACTCGGTATAAAGTTTGAGATTCGCTCAATGCCATAGATCCTTAGGTACATTTATTTCCTAATTCGGTAAATGGTACAAATCACTGTAGGCGATCCAAACCACTTCAAAATATATTTTTTATCTCTGAAAGTACGTAATTACCTATTTAGTAAGTACGGCATTTATTTACGAACCGTGAGATCTTCGAAAAGACAAGTACGGTTGCCAGTTTATGCTGCACTTTTAGCACCACCCAGGGGTCACGTGTGGGGTAACAGTGGGTACTCCCTACGGACATGGTGTAACTTCGATCCCCCTTTGTCAAGTGAGTGGGCAACTTGACTGTTAGAAGTTCTCAATCTGCTGCTGTCGTAGACAGCAGCCGGGATCAACGGCTTAACGTGCCTTCCAAAGCACGAGAGCGCTCAGTTAGTAACCACTCAAAGCGGTCACCCATCCAAGAACTGACCTGCGCCCACGTTGCTTAACCTCGCATACCGCACGCGGTACGCGGGCGCCGCTGGGCCACGAGCGCTCTGCACCAAGCATAATAAACAATAATAATGAAATATTGGGGGACAATCATACACAAATCGACCGAGTCCCAAACTTTGAAAAGCTTGTACTATGGGTACTATAGACGACGATATACATACTTTTTTTTGTTAGTTTGTTTGTTATAGTATACTAGTATTTATTAGTAATAAATTTTATTCAACAAACAAGAAAAAAGGATAATTAAAACAAAGACTATTAAAATTAAACTAAAAATAAATTAATACTAAGAAACTAAATACCTACCTATAAAAAATCTCCTAATTATAAAAAGAAAACCCCATCTAACAGGTCCGCTTACGGCATGGACCCCATTATCTATACATACTTATATAGATAAATACATACTTAAATACATAGATCCAGGAACAAATATCCGTGCTAAATGCACAAATAATGCCCTGGCCGGGATGCGATTCGAACCCGGGACCTCTAGCTTCGGAGGCAGTGTTACTACCAACTAGGCTAAACAGGCCGACAATATTGTATTGATTATAGCACAACTGTAGCATATTCCCAGACCTTACTAAAAATATAAACGCTTAAACGTTCGGCGAAACGTTCATGAAGTACCTTATAATATGGCAAAAAATATAAAATTGCAAAAGCGGAACCCTTATAGTTACGTCATGTGTGTCTGTCTGTGTGTCCGTATGTCACAAGTATTTTACTCAAAAACTATAAGGCGTATTAAAATAATATTTGAAATGTAGATGTATTATACAGTGTGTTACCGAAATGCGGGAAATCTTTATGTTGGTTATGGAAACGTACTCGTAGTCAGGGCTCGGAACCGGTTAATCTCAAAATCCTGAAATAGCCAAATATTTTTAATTAGTTTATGCTCTATATGTAGGACTCAATAATTTATTTGGGTTATTACTTCATATTGTTAGATTGCCTGATTAAACATGAAATAGTAGACGAAAGAACGATAAGAACTAAAAAAATACCGGTATTTTTATATGGACAGAATACCGGTTCCGAGCCCTGCTCGTAGTTCCTAAAGGCGAAGGGTAGGGCAAGGCATTCTCCATACAAACGTTGTGCAAGTAATATTCGTCATTTTTGGTATTACAGCATTTAATTTTATTTTTTGCTTGTACATATTGGATATTCGCAGAACCTGATGTTGTAATTTAGCTTTGGGTATTTCAAAAATATACAAACATAAAAAACACAAATAATAATAAAAAAATAATAAAATAAATATCAAGTCATAGCTAACAGAAAAATAAGCATATTGACCAAAAATAATAACTGTAGCGCAAACTTGGTCGGCAATATGTTTGCCACTATACAGGGTGTCTCATTTAAATCGGTCAGTATGGGAAAGCGTGAAACTATAATACATACGAAGATCTGTTCTTAAGAACCATGTCATCGATTTTTATTAGAAGAAAAACTGCATTAATACATTAAAAAAAAACGGCTTATGTTTAACGGATCACCAGATATAGTAAAATACAACGCCAATAAAACACTTTTCACTGCCGAAAATAGTAGGTAAATGATCACCAATATTAAAACTCTATGTTAATGTGAAATAATAACCCAAATTATAACATCTTACTATCCTATTAAAGAAATTGCTAACCCAAAAATAGTTAATGAGGGCCAAAATTTTATCTCCATTTTTATGTTAAATTATAACTCAAATTATAACATCTTGCTATACTATTGAAACACATGACTCCAAACTAATCATTGTTAACCCAAAAATATTTTAAGACCACCATTATTTAAACCAAATTTTAATTTAAAATATCAAACAAATATTTAACATCTTGTTATCCTAGTAAAGTAAATTACGCTATGTAAATCATTATTTCTTCCGAACACAGTAAATAATTTTCTAAAGTTTGAGATTTAGGCAACTACAAGGAAAAATGACGAGATATAAAAATGTCTAAAAACGCTTTATACATATAAGGTAAATGACGATATGGAAATATGACAAAGGTCAAGTCAATAAACAATTATAAGGTCGAGGAATAAAAATGTCAAAATAGAATTTGATCGAAGTATTGAAATGACTCATTCCACTCTGCCTTAAAATTGACAGAGCCACAACACCTTTTTAGGTTTACTTGGATATTTCCCCCCGGGGTGTACCTATTAGCCTAAGTGTCTAAACGTCCAATATGCCATAATGTCTAATTGCTATAAAGGCAAGCTGGTCAATTAGCCCGAGTGTTAAAATGTCCGATGGGTTTTAAGTAATGTCCAGGTGCCATGAAAGGCACTGGTCTACTTGGCCCGATTGCTATTTTGTCCGGGATGTCCAGATGCCAAAAAACCAACGATTACAGATTTATTTACAATTCTTCAGATTCCCAATCCTACAGTGTCTGAATTCTGCAGATTTTGAATTCTACAGATTCCCAATTCTGCATAATTCCAATTCTACAGATTCCGATTGACGGAGCCCCGCTCCGCGGGGTCCCATTTCTGCGCAGTTTGCCCTTCGGCCATCTGAAGATACCTAACGAACCTAACCTACCTAAACCTGGGGCCATTGTAAATCACCTATAGTAGGACTTTTTTAGAATTAAAAATCTGTAGAATAGGGAATCTGTAAACTTGAGAATCTGTAAAATTGGGAATTTATAATAATAAAAAGATTTCACAACTCTTTACAATTTTAGCCCTTTTACAGACGCACACATACATAACACAATTCTGTCAAGTGCTATTCTCTTTCTTGCAGTATTACCCTACGATACAATGTGTTGCTGTTTGTACTTGGATATTTTTGTTCAAATGTACGTTATTATTAAAGAATTAACATTTTACAAGTTATGGAACAACTTTTAAGGTCTCTGCTTATTTTATAGATTGGTACGAGTAGGTATCTTTTTTTATATTAACTAACAACGTGTTCACTGAGAAAACAAAATAACATGTATGGCGCCTATGACAGCAAATATCTTGCCGTTACTTACCCACTAAAGGGTTAACCCAACCATGAGTTTAATTTTATTATAACATAATTTAAATTGCCAGCACTGTACAGTAAGTAAAGTAAATTAACATGACAGCACAAGGATGGCACTGCCTATCTAGCACGATAGCTTATACCGTCACGTTATGTGGCAGAAATTTACTAAAACGTCACATAAAACGCGATGGTAATGGTGTGGCCTCTAATAGGAGCAATAAATTAAACGGTACACTATTGAGCTCTCCAGCAATTATTTCGAAATGGTTTTAATTGAACAAAAAAAGTTTTTTTTTGAACTTTTTTTTTTGCAAATGTTGCGATTATTACTTTTTTACACTACTGGAGTGATATTAATAACTATTTATTCAAAACATACTAACAAACTATAAAAAAAATTAAAAAAAATCCCAAAAATATACTTTTAAACCAAAAATGCGACATACTTCAATCAACCTCAAAATCAGCATTAACTGCCGCGCTATAATCTCTGGGTGCCAAGATCCATTACTTGGACGTCATAAATTTCGATCGAAATTTCTCCCAATTGAAAAATAGTACATTACGATACAAGTGCAGAGAACAGGAAATTCGCAACGAGTGGCGATAAATTGAAACACGACCGAAGGGAGTGTTTTAAATCGACACGAGTTGCGAATTACCTGTTCGCACGTGTATCGCACAACGTTTTACCAGTACACTGGGTAAGGACACTCCATACAAAAGGTACATCCGCGGCTCACGCACACATACACGCGGCGATGTGTGCGCGGCCGCTTGTGCTACGCGCTAAATAATTGACGTGTCGGCCGGTCTCCCCCGTTCTCAGTCGGGGCCGCCTCGCCGTCGCGGCCAAGGAGTATATTGAATATGTCGCGGCAACACGTTTAACGTAAAGTCAGGCCGGCAATTAATTCGCGCGACTAATTAAGTCAAGTTGCGACCGTCATTGTTATGTTTATAGATGTTTCAATTTATAAATATTGCCGACCACTTGAGTCTATTTATAATAGTGCGTAATAAATATTAGGTATGAATTACATAGGAACAGATCAAGTAAGAGCACGTTGTACCTTGAATACCTAAAACACTTAGTACTTATTTTTAAAATAGATATTAATGATAATAATATTTTTCATAATGAAAAATATATAATCATGAAGTTCGTAATGTAGTAGTTCATTATTTTATGTCGTAATCATTGAAATACTCTTTTATGGAATAATATGCTTTCTTAACTAGAAAATTAAACAACTCTTTCTTGAATAGAATATATGTACTTAGATCATTGAATGTTTGTGACATATCAACTTGAAATTTAGTGATTTGTTTATCATTAAGTATATTTTACCAGAAAATACCAATACATTAATAAATCAGATCTGTTTATTAGTTGTACGGAATACTCGGTGCGCGAGACCGACTCGCACTTGGCCGGTTTCTTTTTTCATTAATTTACTTTGACACGCATTTTTATCTATCTATTCAAACGAATAATATAGGAATGATGCTAATCACATGTCAAAACAAAGAAAGACGTTTTGTTCAACCCTGCGTCCGACAAACTACTTATTACCGATGACGTCACAACTGCTCCTAACGGCCGCACTGTCCCTACCCGATGTACCCTGGTTTTACAGTACATATGGCTTTTTAAAGTTTCGACATATGCACGTAATCTGCAGATTACCGCACTCGTGCGGTAATGTAGCACCATATGTACTGTCAAGATATTTTTTTTTGGACACAAGAGGTTACTGCAGATGCTCTAAGGAAGCGTCCATTAAATTTATTGCTCCTATTACAGGCCTGTTGCCTGTAATAGGAGCCTATATGCTATCGTCCTAGCTATAGGCTTGTTTCCGAGAGTGTATTATTTGTTCGACGGAAACCCGTAAAAAGACAGATTATTTGTCTCAAATTCTACTAAGGGTACTTGTAGTTACCTACTTATTGGATTGACGTATTTAAACAGCTCTAGGATTTCAAGAATTCGAGTGAAATGAAAAATGTGACGATATTATGTCTGAATTTCTTTACTGTACCTACTCAGAATTGTTAAATTTGTGAGCACTCCTAATATGTAAAATTCCAGGAATGAATAGAAATATCTGAAACAGATATGCGAGGGTGGAATCTGTTAGGATTTGTTTGACACAATGGACGAGTTTTATATATATATAGTTGATCTGATCATATCACACAACAGAGTCACGCGCGATCCGGTGCTGCCTGTCCGACAACCGTAAGTACGTAATAAGCACGTTCAGATGTTACTTAGTAAGCACCATAGTGTTCGTACAGTCACTTGCAGGTTGATTACATAACGTTATGATCACCTTTTTTTTCTCCGGGGGAAAATCCGTTATGGATACCACCGCACCGCGGGGACAGTGCGGAGGTTATATCGGAATTGCACCGACTAAAAACCCCCTCCGATGGTCCTCCTCCTCCTCAACTCATTCGGACGGCACTCGGATCTCCTTTGGAACACACCAGTGCCGCCCTAGAGTCACACCTCTGTGGGTCCCACCATTAGTTTTCATGGACGATCGCAGCCCCCAACTGCGACCGTTTTCGACCCCAAGGACCCCTTTTAGTCGCCTTGTCGCAGGGGTTAGCCGTATTCTATGTCCGAGCTACAGGGCGCAACGTAACTAATCTTGCTGGATGAAAAAAAATATGTCGCATAGTTATGCGCGCTTTTTGTGTTAGATATTGTGGTACAGCAGATAAAGTTAATGTCAAATACTATGTAAATACACGGTTTTTGTATTATTTTAAAGGTTAAAGGGCTACTGAACTGAATAGTACGTCGTCGTTGGGTGTAGTGTAGACTAACTCAATCACCGCCTCATATAATTTAGTAGTTTACACTCTACGTTAACGTTATGTAACGTGGACTGAACTCGCGAAGGGCTCGCCCCACTGCGAGCTGTGCACGTGCATATAACACAGATGCAATTTATATTAACATAGGATACTTACACTATTATTTACCCTATAAACGCACTGAAAAATATCTCCCAATAACATCGACTCAATTACAACGCAAAACAAAATTAGTATGTTGAAGATATTTTTTTTGAGTCGGAGATGAAGATAGTCTTGCTCCGCAGGCCTAAGGTGAAGATTTAATTACGTACAAAAAGGGCCCTTCCAAGGTTTTATAGATAGTGGGGACTTTACTGCGAGTTGGTACTCGTCATATATATGCTGTTTTTACACAATTGGGGCCCGATATCGGACTCGGGACCCACTGACTACTAAGTTGCAATTAGTTCAGTTGCAAAACTGGAGCCCTGTAACTGAGTAGACTGCCGACGTAGCCTCGGGGCGGGCTCACAGGAAATCGACTCGTCAACAAACTCACCAAGATGAAGCTGAAAGGGGGATGTCGACACTGATTAAAATTTATATTTGCTATTTATTTTGAATGCTCCCGAAAAAGACGATGGAATAAGATGCAAAAGCGTTAACTTACTTTTGCTTGTGACTGAAAATAGCTCAATCATGGTATGAATAAAAAATTAAACCAATCTTTCCTGTTGGCTTCCTCTAACTCGTAGTTAGAACTAACCAATTTCCCTATGTAGAGGTTTATTTCCGGGAGCTGTAATGCTACACTGACTGAGATCGAACAGCCAAAACATATGAATGGCCGTCTGCTCATCTGAATATCGTCTTAACATCGTCGTGGTCGTATATTTTAAATCCTAATGCACATTTCTCAACTTTTGCGTAAATTAATCAGTTTTATCCAAGCTGTAACCTGTCCAATACAGGTGACCTAGAGACGCCAATCTTTTTTTTTTTTTTTTTTAGTTTATTTAAGATAACGTGATGTACAGTAGGTACTATGGTTAAGGTTTCGCCAAACTGCAAAACAGTTTGTTGGCGATGCGCTCAATTAAACTAGAACAACAACTGTACTTAGGTAGGTAGGTACAATAGTAATAGTAATAATATATTGACCACACAGCTGCCTGCAATAAACCCCATTTCGACGCAATGGTTGATACTACATATCGTTAGCTAAGTAGCTGAGAACATTCCTACGCCGCTCGGCTTGCGCTGAACGGATCGTCACCAGTTGACGCAGCCTACCACCTATTTTAGGTCAAAATAGGGGTTCATTACTGGACGCAGGTAAATAAGTAGTCTTAATTTACAGAATTTTAGGAGTACTTAACTACAATTATATTATTTGACATGCAGTAATGTTTCAGAGGGTTCCCTTTGGATCATCGAGCCATCATAGTTAGTTAGTTAATACTATGTAGAATACATTAATACTTTTTTTTAGACTTAGTTTTATGTATTTGAGATCTTATACTTCTCTAGTAATATGTTTTTCAGCTGGAATTTCAAACTGCCTATTCTTAATTTATTTTCGTCAAGCAATAGTGGGTACTCATTATAAATCTTTGGAATCATATATTCTCTTGTTCTTTTTCCGTAGTAATTTTTAACGAAAGGTTGCAATAGTTTGATTCTTTTAGTTGATCTAGTAGTACGCTTACTTATTCTTTTTACTTTAAATTCTTCACTATAATAGCTACACAAAACATTCAAATATACAACCTTACATTGCACGGGAAGAATACCGCACGTTGAAAAAAGTAGATCGTAATTATGTCTGTGCTTTTGTTTAGTGTTTTTATCAACTAGGTATTTGATTATTCTTAACTGCAGTTGCTTTATTCTGTCCAAATACGATTTAAAGGTAAGTCCATAGCAACTGAGACCATAGCTTATCAATGCGTCAGCGAGTGCATGGTAGACACTGTGCAGTGTACGTCTATTAACTATTCGATTTAAATGGTAGAACTGTCCCAGTATAGAAGTTAGTTTATTGCATACTTGATTAATGTGTAATTTCCAGTTAAAGTGCTTGTCAATGAAAAGTGCAAATATCTAAATTCGTTAACTAATTCTATTTTATCACATGTGCAATTACATTTATTTGTATATAAACATTGATATGAGTGTCCTACGACGTTAACAACGTTAGGCAATATAGTTCTCGCTGATTTATTATATGGAGAGTTTAGAATCATACATTTCGTTTTACTGATGTTTAGAATTATTCCATTGTCATGCGCCCACCTGGTTATGTTCTCAAAATCCTCCTGCACTTTGTCCACCACATCTGTGACATTCCTGCCGGCGAACAACAGGCACATGTCATCCGCGTACATCACGACTTTACAGTTTTTGATGACATTCGACACGCTGTTCACATGCATTATATAGCCGACAGGCCCGTAAACCGAGCCGGTCGGCACCCCGAGGCTGACGTGGGCTTCGTCTCCGACCGTCCCATTGATGATAGTGCACAGGGTCCTGTTCCTTAGGTATTCACGGAACCACTGGTTTGTCGGGCCCCTGATGCCACATTCGTCCATGGCCTGCAGCAGCTGTTCATGGTCCAGCGTGTCGAATGCTTTTTTAAAATCAATAAACACGACCATGACCTGTTGTCCGTCGCCGAGGTAGCTATTTACATAATTCGAAAACTCATTCAAGGCAGTGGTGGTGCTCCGACCTCTCCTGAAACCGTGCTGAACCCGTGATAGTATATTGTGATGCTCTAAAAAATTGCTTACCTGTTCTAATACAACTTTTTCTACTATTTTGTTTATTACCGGTAAAATAGCAATTGGCCTGTAATTAGTGTAATTCATGTGGCATCCTTGTTTAAATATCGGTCTAATTAGTGATTTTTTTAACTGATCGGGGTATACTCCTTTTGACATACATAAATTTACAAACTTTGCCAAAATTATACTTATATCTTTTTTAACAAATTTTATGTCTTGGACTCTAATTTTATCGATTCTTGGCGATTTTCTTACGCTTAACTTGTCAATAATTTTTTCAACATCGCTACAGTTAACCCTCTTGAACCTAAAGGACACATTACTCGCATTGACATAGGATTCTCTGTTTAAAAATTTGTGGTTACAATTATGTTTTATATTTAAAATTTCTTGTGTGAATGTATAAGAAAATTGATTACTAATGTTTTGATCACTATCCGATTTCCCCAAATATTTCGTAATCGTACTATCTACATTACCCTTGTTTCGTCCCAACCACCTATTTATATTACCCCATATCTTTCTAAAGTCCCCCTCACATTTTTTTTATTGAATCTGATGTTATTTTTAGTCTAAAAAATAAATAATGCACAACATCTCTTTCTAAGATGTGACGTTTTTACAAGCGATAGGGTACAGTCAGCATCAAAAGTAGCTACGCATTTGAAAAGTTCAAAGTCTTTATAACTAAGAACTTTTAAACTAGCTATGCATATGAAGGGGTCAACCCCTTCATATGCATAGCTACTTTTGATGCTAACTGTACCTACCTAATATATCAGTCAGTACATGCACATTAAAAGATAATGAAGTTTTTAGGGCTCTGCACATCAAAAGGTAAAAACGAAACTCTTATAGGATCACTCATGCGTCTGTCTGTCCGTCCGTCTGTCACAGCTAATTTGCTCCGAAAACATTGGACCGATGAGTTGAAATTTGGTTCACATATGTAAGTCAGGCATCCCAAAATATTTTATTTATTTAAATAGTTCCGGAGTAATTTAAGAAAATATACGAAAATTGACCATTTTCCTTCCCCTTCCTATCTCCGAAACCACTAGACCTAAAATATTGAAAACAATACACAAAATAGTTCTATACCTATAGCCTAACGGTAAGTATTTAAATCATCGCTGAAAAACTACCTTGTCCCAAAAAAAGGACGTAAGTGCCGTAAGTTTCTTATAAAGATACTACCTTTTTAAATTCAATGTATAGGATAGTGGTTTGAAATGTACAGTAGTAGTAGCACTTGGCCGGTTTTTTAATGATTAATTAGCATGGAGACATCTCCCACATACAATGTCTCATATACGGGGCTCGCACTTTTCATGCCGATGACGTAAAATTGACATCACACTGCATATAGGATGATTCCAATACGGCCTATTGCATCCGATGATTATAAAGGATTTCTCTTTTTATTTAGAATTCGAATTTATAAGCAGGTGAGAAACTCATATTCTTTCAAGTAATAACAGGTTATAGGAATGTTGGATCTAAATATGAACGTAAACTCTCTGCATTCATGATGGTATTTTTTCAAATACGGCCTATTTGAAAAAATACTAACATAAATGCATGATTAAATGATTGATGATTAAATATTGATAATTACTATAATACCAATTGGAATCACCTATATATGCAATTTTACGTCATCGGCACGAAAAGTACGAGCCCTGCTCATTTACATAGAGAATCGCCTATTGGCTATGTGCGAAGTAGGTGGTGGGGATAAGCTAGGCGATCGTAGCGCACACCATGGCAGAAATGTGTACTTACCGGGGACCTTTGTCAAATTTACTTTCACGTTTTCTATTGGTTTCTTAACGGTTTCCTACGATTCGTTTCGTTTGTATGTATTTATTTATTCTCTTATTTATTTTAGTAAAATTTCCAATACAGGGTCTTTCTCGTTTACTAAAGTAAATAAAATATTCATGTGTCATTATTTGACATATCTGAGTTTTGACATTGTCTCGGGACCTTTGACGTTTGAGGTTTCAGACGTGCACATAGCCAATAGAGATCGACCGAACTGAAATTTAAGTACAGCCAGTGTATTTCAAGCTTCATTCTAGTCATTCATTTAAGTATATTAAACGGTTTAAAGATAGTTATATCATATATGGATGTTGCCGAAGTAAACTTCTATACCTAAGTAAGGTAGCTGTCTAGTACGTACTGATATTTCTCGACCAGCAATACCAGTCTATATCTCAGTACCGACAGAGGATGCATCTTATCTACAATATTACGCCGCCGTTAATATTATGCAAGAGTTCGAGCGAGTACAGAAATAAAATTGGAATATTACATCGACATACATGAAATGCCTTTCATAGGATGCATGTAACTTCTTTTCAGAGCACTTGTAGGTATTTCAAATACTATTGCATAATTATGCTGTGCAGGTGGAATTGTTTGGCTAACTTTAGCATTGGAAGATGCTAAAGTTAGCCAAACAACAACAACAGTTAATACTTGTGATTCTCCTGGAATCGCAAGCGTTCACTACGATGTATGCTTCATCAATCATCAGGCTGGGGGCCAATTCTCGGTCCGATCGAGATGCATGTCTATCGTGATATTGTATAGAATGGTAGAGTCACTTGTATGGAATCTCGAATAGAGATCATCTCGATCGAACCCGAGAATTGGCCCCCAGCCCGTAAACTTGTCTACCACCATCGTTGTAACTAAAAGAAATGTTTAGAATAGCTAGAAGTAATCTGAGATTAAACCTCAAAATATGCGGCAGCGTGTCCAGCCAAGTTCACCCCAGGAACTGGCAGACAGCAGCCTTGTGTTATTTTACACGGACCGTTTGGAGCCACTTTTGACCCCCCAATAACTCCAAATCTATTTAACATAAAAATATGAAATTTGGTAGGTTAGTATTAAGATCCTTTAGAACAACTAGAACTCCAAATTTCATAAATATAAATGAAATAGTTATTGAGATATTAAAGTAAATAAAACTACATTTTTACCACTGAGTGACTGACTGACTGACTGACAAGTAATTGAAAACCTAACCCACTTCCAAATGACTTAGAAAAGTGAAATTTAGCATCCAGCTTGGTAATTGTGTGTGTACACATAAAAAAAATCATAAAACTCTGTTTTTTTTATTAGTTTTATTATTCATTTTATCTCTTAGATTAGGTTTTTATAATATTTCTATAAAAAGTAAAATATAAAACAATATTTACAAAACATAAAATCATTATAAAAACCTAACCTAGGGTGCCGCCGGCAGCGAGGCAGGGCCTAAGCTACCGGTGGTTAGGGCGACAGAGAGAGGAACCTCCTGACTATTCGCGCCGTGACCAGGAGTACCGCCTTCTGTATCTGACATTTGACCCAACCATCCAGCGAGAGTCTCTTAAGATGTTGGTCGAGACTCTTCGCAATTAGACCGTTCGCAGAGACGACTATCGGGACAATGATCGTGGAATCAACATCCCACATGGCGGTTATCTCATGTGCCAGGTCTAGGTACTTGCTAGCCTTATCCTTCTCGGGCTTCACGAGGTTCTCATCATGGGGGATGGTGATATCGACGAGCACTGCCTGGCGCTTCAATCGATCTTGTTTTATTATTATTATTATTATTTATGCTGGTTACCTCAGTACTCCGTCATTTACTAACCGATTTGGAAAATCCTTTTTATGTTTGAATCGGTATACTTTCGGGGTTGTCCCATTGCCATCAGGTCAGAACGGGATCAAAGGGTCCTTAAGAAATCTAGGGAATTTCTCTTCGCGATTTGGGTATTTTGTGTTGTAACTCGTGCATGCGCTCTTGAAAAGCACCATTTGGTGAATTTTGACAAAAAGTAATGATATCTCATCAAAAACATAAATGTGAAAATGAGAGCCAAGTTCAATATTATATAAGAATATGCGATGCGTGGTTGACGTCTTCTCCGACTAAAGAATTGAGATCGAAATGGGTGCCAGGTTCCCTAGATTATCTGATAAGATGCCAAGTCTGGTACTAGATTGTTTACAGTAAAACTAATTTATTGCAGCTTAATGCATTTTGAGCTTTAACTTGGCAGTTTTCTTAAATACTCAACAGCTTTCATGGTATTATAACATACTGCATAGAAAACTGCGAAGTTAAGGCTCAAAATGCATTAAGCCGCAATTAATTAGTTTTACTGTAACAATCTAGTGCCAGACTTTGCACCTTATCAGATAATCTAGGAAACTTGGCACCTATTTAGTAGATCTCAATTCTTTTGTCGGTGAAAACGACAACCACGCATCGCATATTCTTAATATTGAACAGGGCTCTCATTCATCATTGTCATTTATGTTTTTGGTGGGATTCGACTTAACCTGAATATAAAATATTTTTTTACGTACATAAATTTATATTACAATTATTATTACATTTCATAAACATAATTTAAAAATACATTATATTAATTATTTTTTCACTTAAATGGGTACACTGAAAATCAGAGTCGTAACAAGTTAGGCTACGACACATGCTGAGTGTTATCCTTTTCTGAATCACCCGCAGCACTGTAACCTCTTGTTTACATATTTTAAGCATATCTTAATGTTGTTGTTTTTTACGACCTGTTTAACCTAGTTGGCAGTGACACTGCCTCCGAAGCTAGAGGTCCCGGGTTCGAATCCCGGCCAGGGCATTATTTGTGCATTTAGCACGGATTTTGTTCTTGGGTCTTGGATATTCTCTATGTATTTATCTATATAAGTATGTATATCGTCGCCTAGTACCCATAGTACAAGCTTTGCTTAGTTTGGGACTAGGTCGATTTGTGTAGGAGTGTCCCCCAATATTTACAAAAAAAAATCGGCCCGGTTCTAAATAAAGACTTCCTGACTTGTCCGCCCGGAGGCGGTACCAAGGCGGTACGATATAATAAGGCTGTCAGCTGTCAGTGCCAACTATCAGTGAAGTCCAGAATCGTCTCTTTACTGCGCCTACATTTAAATAAGTGCTTACTGACTGGCGCGACGTGCGCGAAAGCGGGGCGATGCGACGGCAGTGCTGCCTTGTACAGAAAAACATAGCAGAAAACTGGTAAATTGCTGGGTATACTGGGTTGTACTGAAAAGGGAAGTTTTGGTCTTATGTTCTTCTTAGCACACTGCTGTAAATTATTATTGAAAAATGTTAGGGGACATTAGGGACATTTTGAAGACTTTTTTTTACACAAATCGAACTAGCTCAATAAGGCTTGTGTTATAAGTACTAGACGACGATATATTTAATAGATATATATGTACATATACTTAAATACATAGAAAACATCCAAGTCTCAGGAACAAATGTTTCTGCTCACCACAGAAACAAATACCCTTACCGGGATTCGAACCCGGGACCTCTAGCTTCGGAGGCAGTGTCACTACCAACTACGCTGAACAGGCGGACAGAGACAGGGTGTGGCCTGTAATAGGAGCAAAAAAATTAAAGGCTGCTTCCTTAGAGCATCTGCAGTAACCTCTAGTATCCAAAAAAAAATCTGTTTTCACTTGGGAGAAATTTTGACCTATAGGTCATAACTCCAAGTACTTAATGGATCTTGGCTTCACGAGATTATAGCGCGGCTGTCACTGCTGATATTGAGGTAGAATTTAGTTATGACTCATAATCGTTGTTGCATTTTTGGTTGAAAAGGATATTTTTAGGATTTTTTTAAAATAAGTTTTTAGTGTTTTTTTAAATAAATTAGTTAATAATATAGCTCCAATAGAGTAAAAAAGTACATTTTTTAATCGTATTGCATTTATTTACGAACCGTGAGACCTTCGAGAAGACAAGTACAGTTGCCAGTTTTTGTTGCACCTTTAGTACCACCCAGGGGTCACGTGTAAGGTAACGGTGGGTACTCCCTACGGACGTGGTGCAACTTCGACCCCCCTTTGTCAAGTGATTGGGCAACTTGACTGTTAGAAGTTTTCAAGCCGCCCGAAGGCCTCTAACTTGGCTTAACGACTGCTGTCGTAGACAGCAGCCGGGATCAACGGCTTAGCGTGCCTTTCAAAGCACGGGAGCGCTCAGTTAGTAACCACTTAAAGCGGTAGCCCATCCAAGAACTGACCTGCGCCCACATTGCTTAACCTCGCATACCGAACGCGGTACGCGGGCGCCGCTGGGCCACAAACGCTCCAAAATGCATAAAAACTCTTTTTTTTCAATTAAAACAATTTGGAAATAATTGCTGGAGAGCTTAATAGTGTACACTATCTGTAATCGTTTAATTTATTGCTTCTATTACAGGCCACAACCTGTATAACACAAAAACAGCATAATAAAATACATACAGAGTGATTCAGGAGACGTGAGCAGGACCAACACTACATACGTAGTAAATGGCAATGAATCGTTCACCATTGTATTTAAGTGAAACACCCACACCTTTTTCCTGTATTTTAATTTTTGTCAAGTTAAAATTTAATTCTCTACAATCATGGTCACCCTACAACAACTGGTTTATAAAGATTAACCCCCTTATTAATAAACGTCCATCAAGCATATATTAGTTAACAAGCCGCTAAAGTTGGTTTGTTCTTATTTGTCACTTTGACATTTATGTTTGTGGGAAAGGGACAAAACAAATTTTAGTAAACAGAGGCTTGTTAAGTTTTATGAATAAGGGGGTAAGCCTCTAACTGTTATGACAGCACTTTAATTACGAAGAAAGTAAATTGTCACATTGAGTGAGATACGATATTTCAAAAGTAATCGGACTCGGATGACATTCAATTTGACACGTATCACTTGACTGAAGTATTCTGATTGTACAGAATGTAGAGTGACCATGAATTTCGTAAATCATTTAAAACATTTTGTTTTCAACACCAAACATAAATGGACGTTAATTTCACTAATAGCGGTACGGAGGAGTAGCTTACGATCTACTGAATCCGTAGTGTTGATCTTGCTTACGTCTCCCGAATCACCCTGTATACATATGAATGCTTTCAAATTATTTCAGTGTTGCGGTTGCTCGAGTAAGTTTCCTACTACGGCGTAGTGCACTTACGTAGCAGGAATGTATCTAGTAGTAAAATAATTACATTTTACCGTCAATTAGCAGGGCCTCATTTGACGTTAAAAGCGTCAGCCATATATACAGGGTGATTTCGGGGTCGTGGATCAAGAATAAGTTTTACGACTTGGTATCTGTTAGCAATTTCAAACAAATTGTAGTGACACGAAACAAACGTATTTCTTTTTTAATTTATTTTGATGACAAAAATACAAAATCTCAAAAAATCATGGTTACCCTTCTCTCTTTGACGGATAGTATGGAGCGTTGACAGTGGGATAGGGTGACCAAGTTGTATGAAAAAGTATTATTTTCCATTAGAATTTGAAGACAAAGAGTATTATTTGAATTATAAACCGTCATACCAACTGTGATGTTGTCTACTTTGAATTCTTGACCATGTACAATCATTCCGGATCACGACCCCAAAATCACCCTGCTATAACATAACACACAACATAACGCATAGTTACAGAACATAATGCATAGTTATGCTCAGAATAATGCAGACAAAATGGTATTGTTATAATGTACCTATACTTATTTATTTAGCGGAATATAACTATTCGTACTATTAATTACGTTTATTATTACGTATATCTGCTGTGTAACATATCCTCTCAATTGCTTAAATTTTATCTGGATGATATATATTTTCTGTTATTGTACTTGTGACGTGCAATAAAGAGTTTACTACTAAGAGTACTAATAATAATTTTAACCAATTTAGTTTGGGTTCGGTGACATCTAATCATGTAGCTATCATCCCATTACAATCATCATTATCTTATCAGCCGAAGCATGTCCACTACTGTACTGGGCATAGGCCTGCCCCAAAGTGCGCCACAAGGACCGGACCTACGCCACCCGCGTCCGGCGGACTCCCACGACCTTTACCAGAGGGCCTACTCCAAACTTCGAAAATCGAACTTCGTATCGTGCCGTCCCTTTCCGTCATTAAGTATATTATAACACGAGAGTGAACGGGACAGCACGACACGAAGTTCGATTTTCGAAGTTCGGAGTAGGTCCTCAGATCATCAGTCCACCTTGTGAAGTGTCCCATTACAATATATAATAACCTTAAAACGTCAATCATTGTTACCCCAGCAGAAATAATGCTTAAACATAGACATAGATAACATAGAGACTAGAGTATGTTAAAGCAATAAGTACTACGTTAGAACAATAGTGTTCAGTCGAATACAAAGGATGGGATGTGTCCACATTTTCACCGTATTGTACGGTAATAAAAAAACGGCCAAGTGCGTGTCGGGCCACGCGCAATGTAGGGTTTCGTGTCATTATGTGGACTTAAAATGTTACAAACTTATTGAACGAGCGAGCGAAGCGAGCGAAGCGTCCCCGTTACATCTTTCGACAAAAAATCATTCGTATGTCCGGATGTTCTCCTCTACAGGTCGCATTTCTTAACCGATTCTCGTGAATTTTGTGAGCAGGTTCGATAATTATATAGATTTTTTTTGTCTAGTCAGGTTTTGGAAATTTTGTTATTTATAAATAAATATATATTTTTTGCGTGGTCTACAGCTCGCAGAGCCACTAGTATTTACTATGTGTTTGACACAACTAACAACTTATTTAAATAGGTAATCAATGGAACGAAAGTTTGATTTTCCAAGTACATTCGGTGCAGCGTAGTGGTGTTAACGGAATTGGGATAAATTATTTAAATTCTAATGATTCGTTAAGCGTTAATAACTTTAATATTAACGTTAATTAACCGTTCAAATTGTATTTGTCCATACCAACTCCGTTAACACCACTACGCTGCACCGAAAATGCTACAAAAGTTACAATTACTGTTTATAACAACATTTGATACAGTCCAGCAAAATTAAGGTGACTAACTTTTTCAACAAGCCGCCAACGGGTCAAGTCGCCTCGTGGGAATTAAGGCAGATCAAGCTGCGACTGCTGCGAGGTACCTACGCAACGTTTTCGAACGTGAGTAAGGTATAATGCACATATATCAGATTAAAGCAGATCCACTCATTTAAGTTGAACGATTTCTGTACATCAAATCTATTTTCACTAATGCACAAATCAGAAAGTTCGAGAGAGACAGACAAGATTGAGAGAGTTGTACTGAACTGACGTTGTGGTGTGTTAAGTTTATATGACGACGCAAAGTAGCATGTCTGTGCGTCTTCTACAAACTGTACTTCGGTGAGTGTGCTCAGGAACTCCATGAGCTCATACCGCCTTCCCCCTTCTTCCATCGGACATCCAGACGTACGGCTGGCTACCATCCTTACCTGGTCGAAATTCCTCTAATTCGAACCAAGCGCTTTGCATCTTCTTTTATAATGCGCACTGCTAAGGTTTGGAATTCTCTGCCGGCGTCTGTGTTTCCGAGTTCATATAACCTGGACCTTTTCAAGGCACGAGTGAATAGGCATCTTCTGGGTGAGCTCGCTTCATCCTCGGCCTCATCTTTGCCTCCTGGCTACGAGTAGCTGCTGGCCAAGAGCAATCCCATTTTTAATAAAAAAAAAAGGATTTAACATCCTGGTGTGCTTTCAAATGGAGACAACTCGTTAACAGGCGAAAATGATTGTACTATTTGTCGCATTTTAACTCATTCTGGTGCACCATAAGGATTTAACGAGGCAACTAAATATATGAGAAATCTTAATACTAGGCTTAATACTGCGAGCCAGTTTTTTTCAGATGTCTGTGGTATAATGTAATTTATCCGTATAAAGTGACAGATTTGCTTATAGTACGTTCGAAAAGTTACGTATTACCCTGCTGGTTTAAGAGTGAATTTGTGCATAGTTAAGGACTTAATATTGTCTACATTTTAATTGATTCAATTGTGTGACGACCGTTAGTCATTCAATTTATATTTGTGTTTCGTAATTAAATCGAGTTAATTAAAATGTAGACATAATTAGGTACATAACTATGTACATATTTTTTTTGCAATTCACCCTTAATATGACAGACTCTCTCTCATATTTACAAATTTTACAATTTCGGACCTGATATTGTAATACCTTACCTTACCTAACCTGGTAGTAAAGCGGAAAATGTATTTTTTTTTTCGTTCACTGTGTATACATCGCTATTGACGTCTTCTGTGCACTCTTTGAGTTATGATTGCAAAGTAATAGCTGTCAAGATTGAAGCGAAACTGTTTTGAGGGCAATTTTTTCCTTTATAGCGACAAATGTGTACGAACCACGAACAAAGTACCTAACCTATATGTATATTGCTGGAAAAGGCTTCCTTACTTGAAATTTTCACAAACTGCCTTCAAAGTGACTCGAATACGTGCATTGTTTTCTTAATGTAATCTAATATCTAGGCGTAGCGTGGGCAGGCCCCCCCCACAGTGGACTGATGACCTGGTGAAGGTCGCGAGTGTCCGCTGGATGCGGGTGGCGCAAGACCGGTCATTGTGGAAGTCTTTCGGGGAGGCCTATGTCCAGCAGTGGACGTCTTTCGGCTGACATGATGATGATGATGATGAATCTAATACGCTGCCATAATTATAAGAAAGGGCTATCCTTAATGAAAGAAAACCCACATTAGCTCACATTCGACGGTGAAAGTGCAAGACATTAGCCTAAGATAATGTAACCAACTGGCCTTTGAAATAAGCTCGGGCTTTCATAAAAGATATGTTGCAATATGTCTCATATGACACGAGTCATATTATATTACAGCTTGTAAAAAAGAGAATTATAGGCATGCTTAAAGCTGTTTTAACTTTATCACACGAATAATAGGATTGGAAAGTAGTAGACAATTTTCTTAGCTGACTGTACCATCGAGAACGACACTTAGTATGTAATTAATTAGCGAACCTACTTTCATTGCTCTGTTGAACTTTGGTAACGAATGCACTTGCTCTTGAAAATTAGAAAACAATGTGTGGACAGTTATTGGAAGGAAACCACATTTAGTTATTTTCTACGTACTAATAACTATTAGAGTTTTCTAATTTTAGGTATTTGCATACACCTAATAATTTCGTAATTTATTTAAAACTATTTAAATTGTGAACAATCCTTTATGTTTCAAAACTTAAGGGGACTATTATCAAACGCATGTTGCAGTGCCCTGCAGGGTTTCATGGCAGATCATTTATATTTTTAACCGACTTCAAAATTTCATAAGAGGAGGTTATCAATTCGGTTGTATGTTTTTTTTTTTTATGTTTGTTACTTTATAACTCCGTCATTTCTTAACCGATTTGGAAAATTCTTTTTTTGATTGTAAGTATATATATCCAAGTTGGTCCCGTTTTTGTCAAAACGCAGTTCTGATGATGGGATCCATGAGGAATTGAGGGAACTCCTCAAATCTTTAAGGCAAACATATAGTGATTTTTGTATTTTTATCAACATGTCAAGCATTTTCATCCAAAAATGTGATATTGGATGAAGTGGAACTGCTGATGATGATCAGAACAGAACTCTTCAACGACGAAAAGTTCACGTTTGGCGATTTGTCCTCCTAGCTGTGTTTGTCAAGCAATTTCTATTTTCACGATTGATTTTTATCATCCTCGATTTTTGGTGATGGGATCCATTAGGAATTGAGGGAACTCCTCAAATCTTAAAGGCAAACATATAGTGATTTTTGTGTTTTTATCAACAAATCGAGCACTATCATACAAAAATGTGACATTTGATGAAGTGGAACTGCTGATGATGATCAGAACGGAACTCTTCAACGACACGTAGTTCACGTTTGGCGATTGGTTCTCTTCGTTTTGTTTGTCAAGCAAACAAGGTTTTTCCATGATTCCATGAGGAATTGAGGGTACTTAGTCTTCTACCATTATAATCATACTTATAGCCATTTTTATTTTATTGTATGGAATCTAAGAGTGCACCATCTAAGTATAATAATCTTTCACCGGCCTCCCCCATTGAAGTCGGTTTTTTTTCCTTAAAAATTATTTACCAACTACTGTACTCATGAAAAGCAATAAAGATTACTGATTACCTATTGATAATTGAAGCAATAACTTTGTAAAATCGCTTTGAACTAATAAATAAATGGATCAGAAAACCAAATATATACAAGAAACACTATTTCAAACATTCATTTATTACTTGTATAGTAATCAGCAGAAGTAGCTTAGCATTAGGTATAACACGTTCACAATTATCTATACACAGCCTCAGATCTATTGTCTTGACATTTAGAGTCTGTGTGTAGCTCATTTTGAGCACCAGATTCGCGTAGCTACTTCTGCTGCTGACTGTACATCTTATTAAACTATTACTCAACATGCAATGGTAATAGTATATTACGATACAAGTGCAGAGAACAGGAAATTCGCAACGAGCGGTGATAAATTAAAACACGACCCAAGGGAGTGTTTTAAATCGACACGAGTAGAGAATTACTTATTCGCACGTGTATCGTACAACGTTTTACACTACATATGGCTCTTTAAAGTTTCGACATATGCACGTAATCTACAGATTACAGCACTCGTGCCACCTCCGCCCCGCTATCCCGCACGGTTTTCTGGTGCGTCGTCCCCCAGACCGCGATCGCTTTACCGCAAAACCGCCACCGCCACGCAATGACGCTGCGCCGCGCTCTGTGCGTTTCAAACTTTTAGTACACACACTAAGTAGCAATGTAAACGAACACATTAATATCGAACTTCCAGGCATAAAAATAACTATAATTGAGATTGAGAAATGGTAAAAAGTATATATTTACGTTTTTTTATTCCCTCAGGTGCATGCACATATTTTCGTATATGCACCAACACTGCAGTCCAGCCCTGCGTGATCTTGGCCACAGATCTTGACCCATTAAACACGCCCGATGTTCTGTCGCTTCAAATATTTTTAGAACCGCGGCAGTTGTAGAGCAACGCGCCGGACGAACGCGCGACTATGACGTCCCGGGGCATCAGGCGGAAGAAGTCTTCGTTGTCGGAGGTGAAGGTGGCCGTCGTTGGGGCACCCTCGGTTGGAAAAAGTGGTACGTTAAAAAAAGTTTCGAGTTTTTTCTTTGTTTTATGCCCGATGCAAATGTGCGATTGGCGATTTTGTGTTTTTGCAATTTAGGTAGTTTTATAGGAGGCGGAAGTACTGAGAGCGTATATTATTAAATACTCAAATGTCTTAATTAAATCGTTGTTTTTGGGATTGTTTAGTAAAAACGTTTGTGTGTTGTAAATATCTACGACAAATAACACTTGTGTTCGGTCAAAACAGTTTATAAAAAAACATGCTGCTAAATTTAACAATTTATTCGCCGTGGAATTTATATTGATTGCAGGTAGATAATCCTTGTTTATATATTTTCCCGTATTTTAGACCCTATTATTGCTTATTTTAGACCCTAGAAACAAACCTAGTGTTATTATTTAGTTTAACATACTGTTCATACCAATAACGCCATAAAACTGGCAGAATAAATTCCTAATAAACGTTTATAAGTAACGTATACGTGACGAGAGGATATATTTTAAAGGTATATTTCAATCATTTTATGACCCGCTTAACTGTTTTCGATTCTTAATAAAGCTCGTGAATAAGGAGAAGGCGTTAAATCGAATTACTGAACGGTCACTTCGACTGTTACACCGTCAATTAACAGTTAATGAATGACAAAAACTAATTGTCAACGCGGAATCACCCGTCGGGGACAATATCCAGGTAAAAAAAGTATTCTGGATTAGGCAGAATAGCTGAAAAAAAAAATACACAACCGTAAAACTACGCCTGTCTTCCTAGAAGGGGTAAGAACATGGAATAAAATTTTCACTGCCCGTTCTTACTATTGTGGGTTTAAGCATGACGAAAAGGTTGCTAAACCTACCCCCACAAAACCCTTTTCTAATAATCAGCTGTTAGTACACCACTACCACGCTTTCGGGAGGAATGAGGTGATATTCTAACCAGACAACTTTCATCTCTCATGGAGAAATAATGAACATTGATATAAGCACGATTATTAGTACTTGTCTTCTCAAAGATCTCAAGGTTCGAAAATATATGCCATACGATTATAGACCGAGCGAGCGAAGCGAGCGAAGCGTCTCCGTTTCAGCTTTCGACAAAAATTCTTTCGTATGTCTGTCTGTCCGAATGTTCTCCTCTATATGTCGCATTTCTCAACCGATTCTCGTGAAATTTTGTGAGCTGATTCGATAATTATATAGACCTTTTTTGTCAAGTCAGTTTTGAGGAAATTTTTAAATATGAAAAAATAAATAATTGCCGTGTCTACAGCTCCCAGAGCCACTAGTTATTATTATTAGTCTTATATATCAAGAGCCAACGGCGAGCGATGCGTGAACCAACGCACAATAGCAGCACTAAAGTCTTCCAAAAATATCGACAGTTGTAATATTTTCATCTTATCACTTTCCCACGCATACGAGAATAATTCGTGCTCCTGAATATCTCGAACGTGCTACATTTGGTGTAAAACGTCGATACATTTGAGATTTCGATTTGTAGTGAGTCATTTGATTCAGTTTTAAAAATTGGTAGAAACGATTTTCATATGTCCATGACATGACGATACAATGCATCTTTGGAAACGTTCATAATAAGTAAACAAAATTACACAGCCAAGGAAAGTTAACATTTATTCTGACAACATGGTGGTTTCTGTGATTGCAAGCGAATCTTCAAATCAATAATGAGTCGGCATCGGCATTGTACAAACCAATCTGACCAATATATTTAAACTCCATCTGGTATAATAGTCCTCATAACTGTTCTTGTGTCTAAAGTGGTGAAAAAAATATGAAAACTAAAATAACAATTTCCTGAAATACGAGTAAATCAATTCAACTGGGCATAGTGACGTCCTGTGAATCTCTTGCGAGTTCATTAATACATACTTAATGTCTAATCATGATGTTATACCTAATTATACAGAGCAAAGTTGTTAAATTGCTTCATGTTTTCAAATAAACAACTGGTTAATTAAATAATACCCATAGAATACTTTTCTAAAACATTTATATTTACTCTATCCTCACATACATTCTGAATGCCTAGTCGAACAAAATACGGTAAACAATAAGTACTAAGAATTATTTTAAGTCTCTTATTGTCATAACTGTAAGCCTCCTTTTGTTGCGATTCCGTGAATGTGGTGCGAATCAGATAATGATAGCGAGTCTGTACGAGTACGTGCTAAGAGTTCATTCAGTTTGTCGCTCTTGCACTTGCAGCACGAGTACTAGGTCAGTTTACGAGTAGGTCGATAGCCGTGACCCGCCCGCCCTGCAAGTTCTAGTTCTAGGGCACGAGGAATGAACTACGGTGGCAGTGACGCCGCGGCAGCGCGCCGGTAATTCTATTGCACGGGCGACGGGCGTGTGTAGCAAAGCAATGTAATCAAATGTTGCATGTCGATTTTCACAATTTCATCGCGTCGCGTCAATTTGAGACTTTGTTAATATGTCTGTTGATTGACAAAAGGAGCGTTCGCGCGGTCCATGAGTTGTGGGTAGGCTGTTATCAGAAGATTAGTAAACCCTTGAGTAAATCCTCGAATGTACACCGTCGTCATTAAGTCTCATTCACCTTGTCAGGTGATTAAACAGTGGATTAAGGCCTAAAAATTATAATAAAAAAATCTCTTGTATAAGCTTAACCGGAATCGATATTTGCATCCATATTTTTTGTGTCTCGTGTATTGTGAGGGACCGTACCATCACCATCACTAATCTATGCCTAGCGCACTTGTCGGCTAGGTCTTGGAACCAGGTTTTTCTGGTTCCAATATCGATTGTCCATAGTTTGCAACAATGTTAGATACAGTCTGTGAACATTTGATGCATTAACATTATTAGGGTTCCGTAGTAAAGAAGGAAGCCATAGAATCGCCATGTCTGTCCGTTTGCCTGTCTGTATGTTCGCGGCTTATCTCAGTGACCGTTACTGCTAGAAAGCTATAATTTAGCATAAGTATATATACATACATATCAATCACGCCGACAAAACTGAAGAATTGTGAAAATAGTTTTATTATGGTACCGCCTCATGTTACATGTGAAGCGAGATGCATATTTTCCCTTGTGAGGTAGCGTTGGATAGCTCGTTTAAAAGTAAAGCTGGTTTTCTTTAAACATTTGCAAATTAAATCTATACTAATCGTGGCCTACTTGGTATGTGAAAAAACTCATGGTAGTACTTAATTATATATAACGAATTAAAAGGAAATGGCAGCCTTTCGTAAAATTTCCATAGATTACTTAGATAATGTTGTTAGTGTGTACACATAACTGAATATACTCACACGTTATGAACTTTTAAGTTCGCATAATGTAACGAGTGGACGACTACAGAGCTCTATATTGCGCGTGATCCGACACGCACATGGCCGCTTTTCTCATTAGAAAAGGTCGAAAAATAAAATTCTGAAAAAAAAATATGTTCCCCACTGAACGTAAAGTGAGGATGTTTTTTTTTCTTCAATCCTATGGTGT
Organism: Notocelia uddmanniana; assembly: GCA_905163555.1. NCBI lineage: Eukaryota > Metazoa > Arthropoda > Insecta > Lepidoptera > Tortricidae > Notocelia > Notocelia uddmanniana. The sequence goes on from LR991052.1 coordinate 66,433,755, forward strand.
GGGGTGTTGGATAGGTCTTTTAAAATGAATAGAGGTCTTCATCAAAAACTTTTTCATAAAGCGAACATTTTCGGAAATATTCACTCCAAAAAGAAAAAAAGGATGTGTTCCCCCCTCTAACTTTTGAACATCATCATCATCATCATCATGTCAGCCGAAAGACGTCCACTGCTGGACATAGGCCTCCCCTAAAGACTTCCACAATGACCGATCCTGCGCCACCCGCATCCAGCGGACACCCGCGACCTTCACCAGGTCATCAGTCCACCGTATGGGGGGCCTGCCCACGCTACGCCTTCCGGTACGTGGTCGCCACTCGAGAACCTTTCCGCCCCAACGGCCATCGGTTCTACGTGCTATGTGCCCCGCCCACTGCCACGATTACATATACCTAGGACAGACTGTCCAGTTGGGTAGGTCCAACTTCGAGAAAGAGGTTAATCGTCGAATCCGACTCGGCTGGGGCGCGTTCGGGAAGCTACTTTTGAACTATGGGTCCAAAAATATATAAAGACTTTCAACGAAAACTATAGCGGACATGATCAGCTAAGCCGTTTTTGACTTATCGTAAAAAGTCTTCCCTTCTTAGTAAAAGACGTATGAAATGAAACGCTGCAAAAGTATTCCCTTTTGCTTGTTATTGTTTTTTTTAGAGTATGTTCATTGGGCAACTACGAAACCTTACACTGAGCATCGCCCGACATGGTCTTGGCCGATTTTACCTAATTTAATTTATGTAACAATATATTTTTAATTTTTTTATCAGCAATAAGAACTTTGATCAAGTGCGAGTCGGATTTTAGTTTTCCCATACATTTTAAGACCCAGCGCCTGATGAACACAACAAGCAACTTTTTAAAAGTATTTTGTATGAGAGCTCCCTTAAATATTTATTTTGTTTTGTTTTTAGTATTTATTGTTATAGCGGCAATAGAAATACATCATGTGTGAAAATTTCAACTGTCTAACTATCACTGTTCATGAGATACAGCCTGGTGAAAGACGGACAGACAGACAGACGGACGTACAGCGGAGTCTTAGTAATAGGGTTCCGTCTTTTTATTACAACCAATAAAACAAACTGTTACTACAAGTTTATTATCATAGTTCGCGGGAAACACTGTCATGTCTGTAATTATACGTAAACCAGACGTCCGTTCTGTCCGTCAAATAATATTAGTTCGGTGTACGTTTATTTTAATGGTTATTGGGGGCCGTTAAATCGGTGGTTCAATCTGTTACACAATATTAGCATTTTAAATCGAGTTCAATGTGATTCTTGGTCCGACAGGTTAGCATGGCGCGCGTGGAAACGATGGCGCGAATCGAGTTGAAATCAAATCGGAATTCAATTTTGATGTGACTATGTCAGACTTAACCACACCTACTTCATGAAAGACTGTTCTCATAAATGAAATTACACGCCCGTATTTATTTACTGTCAGTTTCTCATGCTGCTCTTTACGTCCTGATGTTGTAATAGAAAATTATCTATGTATAACCTATCTGTTGCCACATTTTACTTAAATTTGGCTTAGCACTGGTGACCTGTAAAATGCCTAGACTGTTTTAAATAATCATTCATTAGGTAGCTGCAATTGATGTAACACGCGGCAAATGACAATATAATATACGTATTCAGAAAGGTGTGTCGGGAAATCAACGAAGTGCTTATAGTTGAAAAGTTCAGTAAAAGTGAAACCCTATAAACAAAAGTTTAATTACGCTATATCACTGGATGGGTATTCTCAAGAAAAGCTTTTCGGCATTACATACTACTGTCCGCAGTTTCTCTGTAATACATATATGAGGTCGATTTACAAGAGCTGGCGCGGAATGTCTCTGAAATTAATGACAGTTTCATACATTTTCCGCGCCAGCTCTTGTGAATCGACCTTATAACAAGTGAACACAATTGTCATTTCATTTTTTTAATCAGGCTTTTTTCCGATGAAATCAAATCGAGGATAAAAAGTTAAGTAAAATCACATTTTTAAATTCTCGAAAATATGCCAATTTCATATAAGTAAATCAATTTCAAAAGTTCCTCATTCTAAAAGAGAAAGAGGGTAAGTGACAAGTACGGCGTCACAGGCGTCACAGCGTAACAAATCATACAGAAGCACTGTTACTAAAGAAATTGAACAGTTGTTCTTTTTGTGCGCTGTGACTGTTCAACATATTCGTGAATATTTAGAAAACTAATAGCTATAAAAAAATATATATATTTTGGGCTTAACGAAATGAGTTAAGATTTCATACTACTTATTAAAAATTTCAAATGTTGTCAATTGCGCGCTCAGGCAACCCCGTTCCCACTTATCGACTCGGATTTATATCGGGTGTTGGCGTCTCATACAAATTAGTGTCCGGTTAAGTAACAAATAAATAAATAAAGATTAGGCGACAGTCTTACACAACTCGACCTAGTCCCAAACTAAGTTAAGCTTGTACTATGGTTACTAGACGATACATACTTATATAGATAAATACATACTTAAATACATAGGAAACATCCAAGACTCAGGAACAATATTCGTGGTAAATGCACAAATAATTCCCTTACCGGGATTCGAACCCGGGACCCCCGGCTTCGTAGTCAGGGTCAATACCAACTAAACCAAAGTGAATAAATATAAAGCTTCATATGAAAAGTTTTGCCATAGGAGCATCCAATTAAAATCCGGATACGCTGATACAGCGCCTTAACAATCACGTCATCTGCCCGGCTAGTATGATAGCTTATACCGTCACTTTTTATGTGACGTTTCAGTACATTTTTGCCATATAACGTGACGGTATAAGCTATCATACTAGCCGGGCTGAGGTTTTTCTTCATCGCTTTCGATTCCAATCGCATTTCATTGCGCACTAAGCCAACAAAATAATATGCCTGGCGTCAGGGCTCGTCAGATCAGTATGTATCCGGCTTTGAATTGAGGTAGGAACGCAAGATAGTATATTACCCTTCATAAATCTAAGCATAAAGCACGTTATTATCTACACAAGATGGCCAGAAATAATAACACAGCTAACGAAGTGATCAACGGGTTTCATTGTTACAATTTTAAAATTTATTATGCGCGCTACGCAATTTCACTTCACATTACAATGTGCACAGCGAATGTTTAAAGAATCTATTTGATGTTTTGCCAGTGTTTCGAAAATTCTACTAATTACCTCTTTGTTTTTAAACAGGAATGCCAGGGACTTTCTCGAGTGTTCATCTCGCTTCCTCCTTCCTTGAAAATGATAACTTATTAGCGAGGAGTATGGTTGACATTCTATTGTAGTGTTTAACTAAGCTACGAGTTTGTGGAAATAGTCTGGTCAAACGTTTACTAACGTGTCTGGTAATATTCGGGAATAGTCTCGGGGGCTCCGTTCCATTTAGTCGCAGTCACAGCATTGTTTTTTACTCTGACATATATTTGAGTAGACGTAACATTACGCGACTTTTATGAAGATTTTCATGGGAAAAAACGGAAGTCACTGGCGTACTCCATTGGTTGGGTAACACGCAAGAGCATGTGTATTCTTATATCGAAGGATGCTTAACCCATTTTTTTTTCGAGCCTTATACATCCGATTTCACACAAATTTAAAGTCAAATAACCTCTAAGGGGTAAAAATAAACCAATATGATTTAAACGCGGTTTTTGGCAAAAATAATATTCAATTATAATTGTGAAAAATTAGGACATCAACTTAAGTATGGGCTCTATGATTGTGCAATGGATTGTGCTCCGAAGAAATATTCGACATGATGCCCACGGCTTTCTTCTTAAACATCGCACCGCTCGCCGTCGGCAGGACATTCATCCACACTTTAGAATCTAAATGGCCGCGTACGATACGGTTCCAGAGGAGTTTCCTCCCTCGGACGCTCCGGCTGTGGAAAGAGCTTCCTGCCTAGATATTCCCGAGGAACTACAGTTTAGGGTTCTTCAAGAAAAGAGTGTATACATTTTTAAAGGTTCGGCAATGCGCATGCTGTGACACCCCTAGAGTTGTAGGCGTCCATAGGTTGCGGTGACCACTTACCATCAGGAGGGGCCGTACGCTTGTTTTCCAATGACGAGATATTAAAAAAAAAACGACCAAGAGCATGTCGGGCTACGACGGGACTTTTTACGATAACTCAAAAACGGCTTAACTGATCATCTCCGCTATAGATTTGGTTGAAAGTTTTTATTAAGCTTTACTGTCATGATTTTTTTTAAATATTTTTTTGGATCCTTAGTTCAAAAATAAGACGGGGGGGGGGGGGGGGGCAGTTTCTTTTTCTTTTGGAGTGAATATTTCCGAAACTATTCACTTTATCAAAAAATGTTTGATGAAGACCTTTATTCATTTTGAAAAACCTATCCAACAACAAGTTGAGGTAAAAAAATATCCCCACTTTACGTGTAGAGGAGGTACCCTTGATTTTTTTACAGCTTTTTTCAGTTTTATTGATTTATATATCCATAGGTACCAAATTGCAGCTTTCTAGCACTAATAATCACATAGCAAAGCCTCAGACAGACAGATGGACAGACAGACAGCCGGACATGGCGAAACTATAAGGGTTCCTAGTTGACTACGGAACCTTAAAAACGCACATTAGCACGCGTACATTGGAAAGCAAAATCGGTGCGTTTGCGTGTCGATCTTAGAATTATTTGAATAATACGTCTGTGTGTACTTACACACTGATTTTGATTGTGTAGGTCATGGTACTTTAATTTGTAAACTTAAGTTTTATGGCATCAGAGGGCATGCATTAGATCTCATGAAGTCATATTTAACACAGAGAAATCAAAAGGTAGCGATAAATAAAGCCATTTCGTCAGAGACAGTGGTAGAGATGGGAGTACCTCAGGGGTCTATTCTAGGTCCGTTCCTGTTCCTTGTTTATGTAAATGATCTGCCATATATGGTAAGCCGAAGATCAGGCATTGCAATGTTCGCAGACGACACCTCATTACTGTTCAAGGTAAATAGGAGAGATACTGAACTCATTGAACCAAATAATACCCTATAATTGTATTGAACCCAAAAAACGAAATGTATGAAATTCTCTCTAGCGAACTCATCAAACAGAAACTTAGATACAAATATTAAACTTAATGGTCAAACATTAGAATTTGTTACTTCTACTGTATTCTTAGGTATTACATTGGACTCAAAATTGCAGTGGGGTTCCCAAATAACAGCGATAGGAAGTAGGTTGAGCTCTGCTGCATTTGCAGTCAGGAGAATAAGGTAGCTTACCAATGTGGCAACGGCACGGTTAGTTTACTTTGTTTATTTTAATAGTATAATTACTTATGGTTTTATCTTGTGGGGACCAGCTGCAGATATTGAAACTGTTTTTATTTTGCAAAAAAGGGCTATCCGAGCAATTTATAACTTGGGGTCGCGTGATTCATTAAGAGAATTTTTCAAAGAAATAGATATTCTAACCCTGCCGTCCCTATACATATTTGAAATAATAATGTATGTTAGGAAGAATTTGGGTAATTTTCCAACGAACGCTGATAAACCAATAGCCACGAGAAATACGGGGAAACTCAAAATAACCTTCTATAGACTAGTAAAGGCGAAAAAGTCGTTCTCGGGAAATTGTATCAAATTCTACAATAATAAAATTCCTAAACAAATTACTGAACTTAGCAATTCTAAATTCAAATCTGTAGTAAAACAAACACTTATTTCAAGAGCATATTATAAGATAAACGATAACATCATGGATAGGGATGTTTGGCAGTGATAGCGTCCTGCACGGGTAATCTATCGCGAAAATATATTTTCTACTGTAGCATTGTTATTTAAGTAATTTTGTAGTAGCTGACACTGTAATTTTATATTTAACTATACAATGTATATTGTTTTGAAAAAATGACACCTCGCCGAGTTTTTTACGCCGGTTCTCGTGGCAGAGGTATATTTTTCCGAACCGGTGGTAGTTTATTGACGTTCATAGGTTCATGTAATATGCCTAATTTGAAGAATAAACTACTAACTACTTTTTTACAAAAACAATATATACGTGGAATCCACTAATTAAGTATTCAGCCAGTCGTATTAGCGTCCCACGTTTGCTTCGATAAATAAGTATCCACTAAGCTATGACAGGATAACTTTACTGTTTTATCCGTCATTCCGCACCGCATAAGCTGAGCTCTAGCAACCTACTTACAATGCGACACAAATGAGTAGAAATTAAAAGGCAACACTTTAGTGTCGTCTCTTTTTTCCTAGATTGATTTGAAAGGGATGACACGACAGTGTTGCCGCTTTTTAATTTCTACTCTTTAGCTTTAACGTCATTGTCCTACGTCAATGAAAGTTAAATGGCTTGTTGATTCTTAACTTTAATACAATGATTTTTTCCGAAACCCACTCCTTAAAGTTGGCTGTGTAAGATGAAAATAATACTGTTCCTTTTGGTTAGGCGCCTCTATTTCATTTCCGTTAGCTTCTTTAAACGACCCGACATTTTTCACCTTAGATCGATTCATAAGAGCTGAGGTGTACTATTACTTATTCTGTGGCTGAGGGCCTACTCCGAACTTCGAAAATCGAACTTCGTATCGTGCCGTCCCTTTCCGTCATATAGAATATAACACGAGAGTGAAAGGGACGGCACGACACGAAGTTCTATTTTCGAAGTTCGGAGTAGGCCCTCAGGCGTGGAAAATGTAGGTATGTACCTAACTGTCATTAATGTCATAGACATTCCGCGCCAGCTCTCGTGAATCGATAGTGGGTAACCCAATCAATAGTTACCATTGACACTCGCAATCTCTAAAGATAATGTTTATTTGTACACACATAGTACAATAGTTCGTCATTATCGTACGTATCATACGTATCAGTTACTTAGATCATAAAAGCAACATACAAGTCTGTATTTTTGTATTTCTAAATATTAAGTTTGTCTGTATTTTTACCTGTGTTTTGTGCACAATAAAGTATTTACATACATACATACAAGTAAATCTAAACAGATGTATAATTTGAAAATATATACACGTCTCATGCGTCGTATTCATCAGAGCAAGCCTCTCAATAATATTTAATAAATATCTGTACTATTGCTGTTATTTTTCTGTGAAACTTTCCAGCAACGTCACTATTACTTCTGGACCGAAAGTGATACATATATTCAAGGTTTTTGCATAAAAGATAATTTATTTGTCTAAAATCTGTATGTTTGAGATTGCGTTTGAAATAGATTACCATTCGTGTTGACAATACAACTTTTTATTAAAATTTCGTAAGGGGGTCAGTCCGAGCGGGGTCAGTCCTTGGATGGGTGACCGCTTTGAGTGGTTACTAATTGAGCGCTCACGTGCTTTGGAAGGCACGTTAAGCCGTTGATCCCGGTTGCTGTCTATGATAGCAGTCGTTAAGACAAGTTAGAGGCCTCCGGGCGGCTTGAGAACTTCTAACAGTCAAGTTGCCCACTCACTTGACAAGCCTAATCCCAATAAGGTCGGATTTCCCCCTCGGGTTGGAAGGTCAGATGGCAGTCGCTTCCGTAAAAACTAGTGCCTACGACAATTCTTGGGATTACGTAGCAGACCCCAGGCATCCTGCAGGATACAACTGTACTGGGAATAACGCTAGGAGGATGATGATTTCTTAAGGGGGTGGGAGGTTGTATGGGAGAGGAATAATTAAACCTGGGCTTTAATAACTGGGCGATAACGAGTTCTACGGAACCTGGGAAACGCCAAAGGGAACAGGAATACAACTGGAGCAAAAAACTTTTGCCGCTACAGCCTGATCTCGCTGGATAACCTCACCCAGTCATATTGTACTAAGAGATCCCCATGACCACTCACGGATTCTAGTTTACGCAAAAGTAATAAATGAGATATATTATTGAAGGCCTTTGAGTATTCCGTGTATACAACGTCCACTTGGTAACCTACGTCCAGACCGAATATAACTCATCTATAAATTCATGCACACAAATTAAATTCCGTAGATTGACAATTAAAAGAAACATTCTTCTAAATATGGTCTGAGATTCTGAAAGCATAGTCTGAAAGAAAAGATAAGTCATGATTGAAAGTCTTATTTTAGGTCAGTGGTCACTGGGAATCATGACTTATATAGAAACGGAAATATATTTACAACTAGAAAGCTCACAAATCAGGTTTCAATTTTCGTCTCGTCCTCGTGGTTTCGTTGAGCACTTAAGATTTAATTTAATATTCCTCGCAAAAGATTTGATTACTGTTCCGATAGTGATCTAGCCTCTCGTCTCTATAGGAGTATGTTTGTTTGTAGTTTCAGTGATTCAGTGTTCACCACTACTTGCTCTTTAGGTATGTGGTGTTCTGTTTCTTGTGATGAGTAAGGTCGCCGGAGCTCTCAAAAATGCACTGTCTTGAGAGTAAAGTAATATATATGTATAGGGTCGGCAATGCACTTGTAATGCTTCTTGGTGTCACAAGCGTCTATCTGCTAGGGTGTCTACTTACCATCTGGCAGGTCGTAACATTGTTTATCACTGTAGTTATATAAAAAACACGTGGACGAAATTACACACTGTTGTTCACCTCACAATTGCTTTAGTATGAATTAAGATTGATGATGCCAGGTTATCATGTAGGTACTTCTATAGGTATCTCTCTCTTTAATTTATATGATTATGCTTATGTAGACAAACAGATTCTTAAATATAAAACAAAACAACTAAATCTAATTAAAAAAGGTTCTTTGTTTCTTGATGGGTTCACGGAAACAGTTCTAAAGATTTGATTAGATTTACACGCGGGGATTTACGGAGACGAAAAATCCTCTAGTCAGGTTTCATGTCCGGGAAAAGAACATTTATCCGAAAATACACGAAATACTTCCAGGTATTTATTGGTAAAATTGTGTTAGGATTTTGAAATAAAGGTGAGAAAATAATGATAGTAATGGGGCAATTTTTCTAGCGCTACAGCGTTCCGGAAAAACCTTTTATATTTCTAATTATAACCGTCGCCTGTGGACCTTTTTGCTTTCTATGAAATTTGTTTTTAAGACAGTTTTGTTTTAGCGTATTGGGTTTTTTTCGCAAATGTATTTCAAGACGTTCAGTAAACAATACTTTAGCGCTGCATTTAACATATAAATATTATAAATGCGAAAGTATTTCTGTTGGTCTGTTTGATATCTGTCTGTTACATCTTCGCGTTTCTCGTTTTGGCATGAAGATAGTAGAGCGAGACCCCGGGACAAGATAATTTTTATCTTGTTAATCGGGATGGAAGTTTGTAGAGGTACGATATAACGAGTTTTATGTGAACGAAATTACGGATAAAATTTATTAACATAACTCCTTGGCGAGTGCCTACGATGGTTTCGTTCTGCGAGCTCGTTATTTATTTAAGTTTAATCTATCCATCATAACAAGTTATTGCTGTGTGCCAAGTCATGTGCAATAACAATCTAGGTATGAGTTTCCATCGTTCAGTTTCGTCCCAAGAGGGTACGTCTATATGATTGCGATTGCTTTTTTATCCGTCTTCCAGAAAGGAGGGATCTTTTTATTTAACGATTGTTATCTCAGTGTCATTTATAAACCGCTTTTGAAATAGTACATTGTTTAACGAGGGGCGTAAGTGGAAAATTGCGAACGAGAGTCTATACGTCTTGCGTCCCGAGGTAATCACAATGTTTTCATCACATTTGCGAGGAAATAAATAACTTCAAAACTAATCAAAATTGAAGAAATCGACCACTTCATCTCCAGTATCAATGCATGGTTGCCGAGAGGAGCGCGCAGCACGCAGCAACTAGAAAATATTGGTATACGTGGTACAGTGTATAATGTGTTTGAAAGCTACTTAACAAACCGATCTCAGTTTGTAACAATCGGTGACACTGTGAGCCGGGAAAAGGAAATTACATACGGAGTTCCTCAGGGTAGTGTTCTTGGACCTACCCTGTTCTTGATCTATATCAACGACCTTTGCCTGCTGCCTTTGACTAGCTGTCGAATTATTACTTACGCTGACGATACTGCCTTACTTGTTCATGGTCGCACTTGGGAAGACACTCTGGTCCTTGCAGAAACCGCACTTAGTCTAGTAATGAAGTGGCTTTCAAAAAACCTCCTAACTTTAAACCTTGAAAAAACAAAATTTATAACATTCTCACCCAAACTTTCTTCGCAACCGGATGCGTCTTTCACACTCAGACCTCATACATGTGAAGATTCCACTACTAGTTCATGTAATTGTCTACCAATTTACCGAGTCAATAACATAAAATATTTAGGGGTCATTCTAGATAGTGTCTTGTCTTGGAATGAGCAAATTGAGTCTGTGAAAGTCCGAATCCGGAAACTTATCTATGTGTTCCGTAAGCTTAGGTCGGTTGCTGACTACACAATTTTGAAAACCGTGTATTTGGCACTGGCACAGTCGATAATAGGCTACTGTATCACAGTCTGGGGTGGCGCGGGTAAAACTAAAATGCTTCAGCTAGAAAGGGCGCAAAGAGGTGTCCTTTAAGTTATGGCATTCTTGCCAATAAGATACCCAACACAGGATCTATATAACTACTGGAAGGTAAACTCAGTACGTAAACTGTTTATTATTAGTGTTATAACTCGTAAACACTCTCTTCTTCCCTATGTACCACTCGAAGCTGAGAACAGAAGAAGAAGAAACAGGGTTTGTCCAATAGTAAAATCCAAAATGGCCCTTACGAGTCGTCATTTTATACATGTTAGTTCAAGCCTATACCATAAAGTAAATGACGAACTTAATATCTACCTCCTAACGCTGCGCGAATGCAAACTGAAGCTTGTGGAGTGGCTAGACACATTGAATTACGATGAAGTCGAAAATCTGATTAAGATAAGATTACACTAAATATAACTATAAACTGAAACTCATATAAAATACATCAAATATAATAAACACACACACACACACACACACACGTACATACACACACACACACACGCGCGCGCGCACACACTGATTTTATTAATCTTGTTTGTTGATTCTACAACTCAATCTAAGATTAAGGATAATTCTGTATAATTGTATCTATAATTGTATTATACCTATAACTGTAACGATCTGTTCACTTGCCGGAGTGGGCGTTAATAACTGCGACACAGTCAATCATGACTAATGCTGTTATTATCGTTCAACATGTTTCATGTATACCTTGTTACAGTTTTACGAAATAAATATTATTATAATTCTCCTTATTTATTCTTTTTCACATGTTAGGTTTTTTACAATAAATTTATCAAATGTAAAATATAAAAATATACATACAAAATATAAAAGCATTATAAAAAAAATATTATTATTATTATAGCTTCAATATTGCAACCAATCACAACGCAGTATTCTTGCGGCGCGCGGCCTACTAGATTTGTCAGCTTCAATATTTATTTATTATTTAAACTCCTTAGGGAGTTATGAAAATCCATAACTCCCCCGGGAGCTAAATCGGCTATAACTACTCTATACGCCTGCGTACAATAAGACCCTTTAAGAGCAAGTGTGATGAAAAATATTTTTTCTTTGAAAGGTGGTATACTTCCTAATTATAATTACTGCGTAGAGGCTATTTTTCAATTGGTCGGTTTTCCTAACATACCTGAAACTTTATTACAAGGATCGAGCAATTCTAATTATCAAAACTAAAATTATTATTAATTGACTAACTAATAACATCGAACCTTTGAGCTTACCCAATTTGATTCATACGTTAAACATGCGGAGGTTCCACAGTTTCAAGTTTTACGACTCCACATGAGTATCGCTTTAAGGCGATAAAACTGTCTGCTGTTACCATTATCAAGGTTGCCAAATCAAGATTATTATTATTATTATTGTATGTCTTTTCCGCTCACGGGACAATGGTATCCAGGACCTTTGGAAGGCGTGCGCGGAGCCGAAGTACTGAGGTAACGAAGTACCAAACGAGTACAACATAGCCAACACGTAGAGGCCTTTTTGACAATTTATTATTATTATGAGCTTAGGGGCCGCTATGGTTCTCAAGGACCAATTTATGCAATCTATCGTATTTTGTTGACATTCACACGAAAAAAAACCGGCCAAGAGCGTGTCGGGCCACGCTCAGTGTAGGGTTCCGTAGTTTTCCGTCCGTCACATTAAGTTGACATATTAAGTACAGAAACACAAAACCTTTGAAAGCACGTCATTTCATTGTGATTTTGTAGAAATGACAGGTACAATAAACACCTGTTTATACGGTTAAATTACAAACTTAGTTCAGAAATTATTTTAATAATTTTATCAAAAACTATTCAACCTATCAAGTTCAAAATAATTTTCCTACAAAGTTTTTATAAAGTTCTACTTTTGAGATTTTTTTCATATTTTTAAAACTTATGGTTCAAAAGTTAGAGGGCCCCCCCTCATTTTTTTTTCCTTTGGAGCGATTATTTCCGAAAATATTAACATTATCAAAAAATGATTTTAGTAAACCCCTATTTATTTTTAAATACCTATCTAACAATATATCACACGTTAGGGTTAAAATGAAAAAAAAAAATCACTCCCCACTTTACGTATAGGGGAGGTACCCTAATAAAATATTTTTTTCCACTTTTTATTTTACCACTTTGTCGGCGTAATTGATATACATATTAGTACCAAATTTCAGCTTTCTAGTGCTAACGGTCACTGAGATTATCCGCGGACGGACGGACAGACGGACGGACAGACATGGCGAAACTATAAGGGTTCCTAGTTGACTACGGAACCCTAAAAAGGTTCGCCCCGTTCTATCAAATTAAACTGTCATTTGTATCAATGAATTCAATGATTCATTGTACATAACATGTCACTTAATTAATCATACAAATTGTAAATATGTTTTTGGAACTCTGACATGTAAAAGAGTCCTTTATTCCAAGTTGCAGTTTTTTTATGCTGTTAAGCAAGGTTAATTTTCTACCGCACAGCATTAAATAGTAAATAGGTCTTTCAATAGATTATAGAAGAACAGAAAAACTCATTGGAATGCTATTATTATCTTTTGCTGCGCCAGCGAAAGAGCTAACCTCTCAAAGGAAATTGTAATTGCAGTTCCTTGTTACTAGTGTATTCAAAATAGCATTTCCGTAGCTGTCTGTGATATTTATTTATTTTTTCCTCCTTTGACCGTTGTTTGTTGACGTGACAAACTAACAGCAGTAAAGAAATATAAAAACTGAATACGAGTTCATATTTAACTAATATAGAAGTATATTCATTATTCAGCTAACTGTATTTGAAAAAGCTTCACTCGCTAGGTATACCAACAAATATTTCAATTAGTACAAGATTAATGATGGCAAGGAATAATAACTATTTTAAATATATTATATTTGTGTAGGATAACAATAGTAGATTATACACTAAGGGGATAAAGCACTGTTTTATGTCACGGGAGCGAATTGAATCCCGAACGTAACGAAGGACTCATAATTTAACTCCTGAGCGTAGCGAGGGAGTTATAAGTTAATTCCTGAGCGAAGCGAGGGAATTAAGACTGAGTCCTGAGTGCAGTGAGGGGTTCAACCGCCCAAGACTAAAACAGTCTTATCCCCGAGGTGTATACTCTACTTTTCACACCTTATGCGAGACTAAAAAACAGGCTACTTGGCTTCTTTGTAGCTGACAAATATTCAAAATAGACCAGAGGCACTGATTCAGACACAGACTTTACGCCTTTTACAGCTTTCCATTTGTCAAAATCGTTGTAGGCTTTTAGGTATTTTTCCTTTGACTTCTCTGGCAGCAGATTGTTGACAATGCCTATGGCATCTAATTTGATAAACTCAGGAGTCAAAACACTTTCATCACTCGACATTTTCAATATTATTTTTGAAATTAAATCTTCTATAGGCACCTACAAGAACTCGATTTGTTCGTCACGCGTGAACAAATGAAGGCGCGCGACGTTCCAAATTCGAAAGCACAAGCCGTGGTCCTAGATTGTAAATTCGAATTTCGAACACCGCGCTCCTCCGGACCGGGGTTCACACGGAGGCAAACTTCATTTATTTTGTCAAATCAAGTAGGCCATGGCCTAGGACAAATTGTGTTTAGCAAAATTAAACTTTATGCATATAGTAATAAGAATTATGAAAAGTGAAATCATATTATTAACCAGCGGGTTATAATGAAATTCAGTACAACATTATAACCCGGCTAATACCAAGGGATTTAATGTCTTGCTTTCGGTAGGGTTTACATGACCTATAATTCGGCATTGTCGAGCATGTGGTTTGAAAAATATTTATTACTACTGTACTTTGGTATGTGCCATCGCCAAAACAGTTAATTGACCATTCTTGCACCTTATACTCATTGTATTAAGGGTCACGAATGGTCCGTCATATACCTTTACGAAATTATTTAGTTTACTGATTAGTAGACTACTATAGTTCTTCATCAGTTCATCATTCTTACTGCACCCACCTTAGCATGTTTCTGTTTTGCCCTATGGTCGACTGGCAAAGAATGCCCTATAGCATCAAGTTCACCTTTGCTCTAATTCGATTTGTGTAATATGGTTAAGAAAAGTGTCGCACGCAAAATCTAATATTTAGATATTTAAAAATAAAATATTCGATTGATTTTATTAACAAATGAAATTGAAGACTCTCTGGAATATTTTTCTCGGTTTACATTAATTTGCAATTGTTGTACGCTGAATTGAGACCCAAGAGAATAGCGGTGATACGAGTATCACGTCAGATTGCTCAGTGACGTGTACGACGAACGCGAGAGTGAAGGCCAGGGGTGGCAGTCTCCCGCTAGCAAATAATCGACACATTTCAAACGTAAAACAACAATAAAAATCGAGTCGGCTGAAACACGACCTCGAACATTTTCATAATTGGAGCCTGTATTCCGCTTCCGGGGATGTCGTGTTATCCCTACAGGCTTATTTTCACTTTGTAGTCAGGCAAGGTAACGTTGACGCTGCCGAACATCGTTTAATACGAGGGATTATGAAATCTACATAATATTAGACAGGTAGGTTGTATATACCAGAAATGCCGAGGATGTGCTGTGACCGAATAGGCTGAAATACGACTTTGAACATCTTGATGACTTTGAACATTTAATTTAGCCCTTTTTTTCTGGTGGTGGGAGCCCGCATCCCGCTTGCGGGAAGATCGTGTTATCCCTAACGGCCTATTTTTATTGTTAAATTAAAATACGTAGGCATGTGCCAGATCTCCAGAGCATGCGCTGTGCCTGAATCCGCTGAAAAACGACTACGAACATGTTGATGTTGAAACATTTAATTTAGAATTAATTTTCTCTGGCAGTTGGAGCCCGCATCCCGCTTGCGGGAGGGCCTGTCTTATTTGCACTTGTGTCGCGCGAGGTTTGCCGGACATCGCTTGACACTATGCATGGAATTATTAAATCGAAATAATATGGGGTGTATATGCTATCTCAAAATCAGCAATGACTGCCGCGCTATAATCTGGTGGTGCCAAGATCTATTACATTACAAATATGTTCTATGTGGTGTTTCCAGTTTAAGTTTTTATCAATATTGAATCCTAAAAATGTGTGCATGTCAATTATCTCTACTTTGGCGTTGTCAAAAATAATTTCTAAAGGTGGTGTGTTCTGGGTATTATTACTAAATTTAATCACTTTCGTCTTTTCTATATTAATTTGCAACCTATTTATTTTAAACCAGGCAATAGCGTCTGCTAAAGTATTTTTTACATTTTCTTCAAAAAGATTTTTCTTATCTCCTTACTTTACCCAGTAATAACTAGGGTAGTGTCATCGGCAAATATGATACAATCTTGATTATTACAATTAGAAAAGTCATTAATTGCAATTAAAAACAGCAAAGGGCTGAGTATAC
Organism: Notocelia uddmanniana; assembly: GCA_905163555.1. Lineage (NCBI taxonomy): Eukaryota > Metazoa > Arthropoda > Insecta > Lepidoptera > Tortricidae > Notocelia > Notocelia uddmanniana. The sequence goes on from LR991052.1 coordinate 66,449,619, forward strand.
TACCTTGAGGGACTCCAGTGTCTTTGATCAAAAAAGTAAACCTATTTTTTCCTTGTATTGACTTTTATTATCTCTAGAAACAATTTTGTCAATTTCTGTACACTGCATTCTATTTTCTAGGTAGCTTTTTACGATTAACCATTTGTTGGCAATCCCTCGCATGCCGTATAACTCTAATTTTTTTAAAAGAAGCGAATGTTTGATGAAATCAAATGCTTTGCTTAAGTCAATAAAAATAGCCATTATTGGTATCTTCTGGTTTAAGCTTTCTGAAATTCTTTTTACTAGATTTATACAGGCAAGTGTAGTAGATTTCCCTTTTCGAAATCCATATTTTTTGGATGACAAAATATCGTGCTTGTTTAAAAATTCACTGAGTCTCTTGAACTGAACTTTGGATAGTACCGGTATTAAAGTTATTGGTCTGTAGTTGCTAGGGTCTGATTTATTGCCTTTTTTATATAAAGGTTTAACTATGGACAATTTTAATTCCGTGGCGCGGGCGTCATATAAAAGAAGCACATGACTTTAGAACCATACTTACAATTCCATCGTGCCCGTAAGCTTTACTATTATTAAGTGACATAATAATTGTGTAGATTTCGCTCTCGTCAGTCGGCCTCAAAATTATTGTATGGGTATTAAATAAATTTTTATCATATAAAGATTTATTGTGTGTTATGTCAGATGGATTATATTGTTCATTTTTTGTCAAGGCTACCAAATATTTATTTAAACAGTTATGAATGTCATATGGATCAGAAATTAATTTATTATCATAATTCAATACGTCAATTTTATTTTTGCAGTAATCCTTATACAATGTTGTTGAGATTGTCCTCGTCGAACTGTAGAAACTTAATCTTTTGACCCTGGTTGATTTCATTTCTGATCATTTGGATAGTGGAATTCAGGTAGACGTGTTGTACTTCGACTTTAAGAAAGCGTTTGATCGCGTAGATAACGATGTTCTCTGGAGCAAGTTGTGCAGTGTTGGTTATTCACCAAAAATGCTCCGATTCTTTGCTAGCTATCTACGCGACAGGCAGAAGTACGTGCAGCACGGTTGCTTTGTTTCAAAGGCATACCTTACTCGTTCTGGAGTCATTCCAGGGTTCAGTCCAGGGTTCAATATTGGGCCCATTGCTCTTTGGAATTATGGTCAACGATTTGGCTTTAGTTCCAAAGTGCGCCAGGTGTCTCCTTTACGCCGACGACTTAAAGCTAGTCTATGGTGTGCAGGATATTTTGGACTGTAAGTCTCTCTAAACTGACGTCGATACACCATATCAGTGGAGTATCAACAATAGACTTCTTTTCAACGTTGCAAAGTGCGCGCACGTAATGTTTAGTAGAGCCCGAAATCCGCTCTATTACAATTACCTTTTAGATTCTGAACCAATCACCCGCGCTGATACTATTCGAGACTTAGGCATTATTTTGGACACGAACCTTAACTTTCATATGCACATCAACTACTTAGCTCGTAATTGTTACAGGAGACTGGGTTTCATCATTCGGAATGCAAGGGACTTCGTTGATGCCAGGACCATAAAACTTCTGTACACCGCTCTTGTTAGAAGCAAGCTAGAATCGGCCGCTGTTGTATGGAATCCCAATGAATCATCTTATATCTTGCTTCTGGAGAAAGTAAAAAAAGCGTTCCTGCGCTTTCTTTATAAAAAAATCTATCTGTACTACCCATTCTTATATCCCACAAAATTTTTGCTGGGCGTTTTGGGCTATAACTCTCTAGAGGTGAGGCGTAATCTGGGACTTCTTACAGTAGCTAGCATTTTTTTAAGTGATAATTCTGACTGTCCTGAATTAGTAGCTCAGTTGGTGCACCTATATGTTCCTTCGCCCTCTAGATTTAGTTTTCGACCTCGTTGTCGCCATTTGCTAGTGGCGCCGGCTGCGAGAACAGTGTCTCGCAGAAAATCCCCGCTTGTTCGCGCTTTTCACCTCTTAAAGTCGCTGCTTGAATCAGCACCAGACTGCGATATATTTGCTAGTATATACATATCTATCCATCTATAGATGTGTATGACGAATGCTGGAAGTTCTGTGAGAAGATGGATGCACGACCTTCTTCAGTGTAAATATTATTTTTACTTGGTTACTCTGGTGTTTTTGTTTGTTTAGTTTTTATTAATTTCACAGTGCTTTGGTATTTACTGTAATGCTGTGAAATTATATAAATAAATAAATAAACTCAATACAAGTCGAAAATGTATTTTTGTTATTCGCTTTTATTCCCAAATAAACCAACTCTGCCTCAGAGGTCTTAGTATTACTGGCAATCAAATCTATACAGGAGTTCAATCTGGTTGGTGTTTTTGTATGGATGTTGAAATTGTAGTTCTTTAAAATTATTAACAATTCTTTTTTAGGTAAGTTATCCTTTAATATGCTTATGTTCCAATCGCCACAGACTAAAAATTTTTTCCGCTTAAACTTTTCCGTGATAAAGTGTAATAACATTTCAAGTTTATGCATAAAAATACCCATTTTGGATTTATTTTGTTCGGGTATTCTATAAATGCAGAATACAAGAGAATTAAGACCTATTAATTCTGTACCACAACATTTGAAATACAGATTTGTAGGTAACCCTGTCGGGAGGGACATTGGCTTATATTCCAGCAGTTTGTGCACGAAAATACACGTGCCCCCTCTACTGGCTTCTCTGTGGAATGAAGCGGCAAGTTTGTAATTTGTCAAACTTATACTCGTATTGTTCTTATCTACCTGTTTGACGAATGTCTCACTCAAACATATAATATCCACCTCCTTTCCTTTGTCACATAAGTCGTTAAATGATAGCTCAATAAAATCTGGTTTACTACAAAGACCTGCAATATTTTGGTGAAGGAACCTTATTTTACTCTCTTTCGGAAATAAGTGTTTTTTATCTACCTTATGGCCGAAAACACCAAGAACTTTTGTCTCTCTGGTTTGCTTTGCGAAAATAAAAGGACACCCTTTTTTGTTTTAGGACTTATAGCATTATCAATATTATCATGAGCGGGAATGGTTCTGATATTATCGCAGCAATCAGAAAGAGTATCCATTTTGTTGTCTATAAAGTTATAATAATCGTGATTATAATTCTTCTGGTCTACAATTAAAGATATTTTCAATGCCATATTGCGTAGAAAGCTTTTTTTACTATGTTTCCAACTGTTTATATCTAGGAATCTATGATATACTATTTAAACAACAATGACAAAGTGCCGTATTCAAGACATTTTCTTTCAGAACATTATTACTATTTATGCCTAATAATATGATAGGACAATTTTCAAGTCGTTTCAAGGGGCTACTTAAGGTAAAAATAATGTCCATAAGGTTGTCGTCGTGCTCACCCACCGAAAGTACAATCTTATCACCTTCCGTGAATTCAAAGTGTTTCATTGCATCAATGATATGACCCGTGGTTGCTTCAGGCTTGATAAAAGACATCAATTGATTCTTCTTATAACCTTGGTTATGTTGTATGTCCTCTAGTCTTTTTGACAAACCTCTACATTGTTTTCCGCCGAATATAAAAATGTTGTTTTGTATTTTACGTTTATTATTACATTTATTTTCTTGGGTTTTAGTGTTTTTCTCAATCTTAGGCGAAGTTAAGGATGATTCACAGTAGGTTGTTCCGTGTCCGGGCCGGCCCGTTTTCTTCTAGAGAAATACGCCGGCCGTTGCGTTTGCTGTCATAGAAAACGGGCCGGCCCGGACACGGAACGGTCTACTGTGAATCATCCCTTAACGGTAATAGTCCTTGTTCAGTACATGTTCGGTCGTGGTTATTATTTTGACGATCGGTAGGTAAATTTGAGTTGTCAGTAGTTGTAGGTAAGATTTTTCGAGGCACGGGGGATCTACATGGGCTTCGTCTTTTTTTTCCCCCATGTTTAGGAGTCGTTTTTTTTGGTGTTGAGATGTTTGTTGACGATGGCAGCGTCTGTAACGGGCTAGTTGCTGGTTGCGGTTGGCGCAGGCTGGCCTCACTTGGTTTTCTGGTGTGCTGGATATTATGATCTAATATATTGGTTTGAAACTGCCACGGCGTTTTAATTTCATTGTGGGTTAAGTCAAGGCTAATTTGGTTGTCAGTTGTCTTCTGTCTCACTTTTTTATACTGGTTAGCTTAGTATTGGGCGTTGTCTCGGTGGACGTGCAAATAGTTGTAAGCTTGCTTATTTTTAGTCGGTGTTTCTGAAGTTCCTTGTTTAGCGCATAATTCTCTGCAAATAGTTGTAAGCTTGCTTATTTTTAGTCGGTGTTTCTGAAGTTCCTTGTTTAACGCATAATTCTCTGCAGCTAACCTTTCTATTTCTTTTTCAGCGGAAGCATATTTTTGTTATAGAGCACTGAGAGTTTCAGTTTTAGAGTTTCACAATCCAAGCAATTTTTGCTCCTATTACAGGCCACACCCTGTATAGGTATGTGCCAGAGCTCCCAAGGACGAGTTATGTTGAGAGTGAGGGACCTGAGCTGGCAAAACAACGAATCCTCAAATCATAAACCACTACTTTCACCAGCGTTTTCTTGTAACTAGCAAGAAGAGCTACTTTCACTACTGACACAAAAACATTGCTAAGAAGCATCTCGGAAATGGGAAACATAAGAGTTTAGATTTAAAAAATCTCACTCAAATCAGTGCATCCGTTTGAGAGCTACGATGCCACAGACAGACAGACTAATGTTTAACTCATAACGCCCGCCGTAACCATCGCGTCGGGGGCCAGCATTGCTAAGTCTGCTACGCCGTAGCGCGTAGCAGCATTTTTCCGCCATGTAGCGGAAATTGCACGTAGGGTATCCTTGCTGGGGTTAAAAACGCTCAGTCACGCCAGGGGGTCTACTACGAAATTCAAAATCCGAACTTCGTATGGTGCCTTCCCTTTCACTCTCCTGTCATACACTATATGAGTGAAAAGGACGGCACCATACGAAGTTCTGATTTCGTATTTCGGAGTAGACGCCCAGTACGGTTATGATAGCTAATTATTTTTCTCACCTCGGGCCTCTTGCTCTTTTAGATTTTTAGTAAGTGATCGTATAATGATAATTATTATTTTTCTAACAGCGGGAGGATATAATTTTATGCGCTAGATCATAAACATACAAACATAGAAACGAAATTTCCGTGTATTACCCGTGGTACCACAGCTTTTGTACCACAGAGGGACCACGGGTAATTTTTGTTACCCGTTGTCCACAGTGTCCTCAGTGGGTCTACGGGTAATTTATTTTTCCCCCTGGTCCCACGATGCGATGTGTATAAATGTTCGGTTCTGGCGCTTCGCCGGCCGCTGCCGAGGCACGCTCGCTTCGCTCGCTCGGCTCGCGCACTTTAGGGTCGCAGTTCAACTAACACTCCTCCTCGCTCCGCTCGTCGTCGTTCCTAACTATTCTGTAGAAAAAATTTAGTGAAAACAAACATTTCAGTAAAAAATACGAAGATAGACGAACCACGGTGGGACCATGGGGAAAAATAAATTACCCGTAGACCCTCTGGCGACCGCTGCTTAGAACGGTGGGACTACGGGTAAAAAAAAATTACCCGTGGTCCCCCGTGGTACAAAAGCAGTGTTACCACGGGTAATAACCTGAAATTGCAGTGTATGAGAAGTGAGAAATAATTTTGTTTGACTGTTTCCTTTCACGGCTATACTACTGAACCAATTAATTAAAACTTAGCCACAGGGAGGAGCAAGACATTTTATAAATATATCCCTAGTGGGGATCGAGTGGAACTCATACAACACTTTAACTAATTTAGAAAGAATCTAAACACGTGCGGAGACGCAGGCACAGTGACTATAAAAGTGTTAACACTTGGTCTACGATCTACGACTGGCTGCGACTCATGACTCACAGTGTAGCCGGTGCCCCACATAGGAGCACCTTTTTACAAGATTTTATTCGTAAGTACGAGTAAAGGATGATTCACATTAGGCCGTTCCGTGTCCGGGCCGGCCCGTTTTCTTCTAGAGAAATACGCCGGCCGTTGCGTTTGCTGTCATAGAAAACGGGCCGGCCCGGACACGGAACGGTCTACTGTGAATCATCCTTAAGTATATGCAAGCTGTCATCAAACATTGCAATCCTTTTTTCAGTCACTTGTCGGTGTCCGATTAAACTCGAATACTTAAGTACGGTGACAATGCAATATTATGGGGACAGAAGGTAGCCATAAACTACACACTTCGTGACAAGATACACCCGTCGTGTTTGGTCTCATTCGTGTTGGAATTAACAAAAACAAATCCTACGTCCTGCTCTATCTTGGAGTTTGTATAACTTTCTCTTTCACCCTCGTGAATACTAATGCACTCTTAAGTGTTATGTTTTTCTTCAGGGATTATTGTGAAGCTTTTTGTTCACGTTAGTTGCTTTGTTGCCTTGTATCGATCACATCGTTTACTTAACGCGCACGACTCTCTTGGTAAACAATAGTAATATAGAGTCTTTATAATTGAACTGTTATTTTAAGTAATCACCCTAACCAATAATTCGAACCATCTCGTAGTTGAGGACTGTGGAATCAAAAGTACAGTCAGCAATAATCGGCAATACGATCGACTAGGAAAGGTGGACATTATTGTTGTTACTTATCGACCTAGCATTGTATGTATGTAGAATTGTCGTTGTCAAGTGACAATTGTCAAATTTTTAGAGGTTTTAGAGATAAACTCTATTTACTCGCTATGGTGGTCGACCTTGACATAAAAATGTTACGAGATATAATCCCGAATATCTCTGGGTTTGGATCAACGTGCGTGTGCGAATGTAACACAATCAAAGCATGCCATTCACGGGCGCAAAATAGCTCATTCTCGCGCCACTCGTTAATTTCCTAAAGGCGGAATTCCAATAATATTTACGCGCTTTTGCAATTTACGCTTGTGCCAGACTGCTAGGGTTACCAACTTGCATTTTTTCTATTCATTATACCAGTACATTTCATGTAATCAAATCACATTTAAGTGCTTTAAGTTACAATTTCTTCATTTAACCTAATGTTTTAAATTACTAACACTCAGCGGGATATTCGTTTGATAATATTATAAATATCCGTATGTTTATTTATTTTTATGGCACTGTTTTTTCTCAATTTGCCCTCGCCCCGCACTTTGTACGGATTATGATATAACGCATCTGAGTAATATATATAATTTATACAAACCACGCCCCGTCTAAATCCATCAAGCCGTTTTCGAGTTATATTCGAGTTATTTTTATGTTTATATGAATTGTACTGCTCATGAGTATAACGAAAAGAGTTTTCTTTCCGAGTCCTAACCTAACTTAGCGAGGCACCCTGAACAAAGCTTTCTGATCGTCTAATTTCGAAATACGACTAGGCTCGTAGATATGTCAATCCATTACTGTATTATTCACAGACATCAGAGAAAAGCAGACTCGCAGTATTAATCCAGATGAATTTGCATATAGTATGGTGTACCAAAATGAGTAAGAATGGAATTAGTTAGATGGGACGAATTGTTGCCAGATGTCACTTGTCTGTTTCTCTCAAACTTTCTGATTCGTGTATTAGTGAGAATAGATCAGATGTATTGAAATCGTTCAATTTAAATGAGCGGATCTGTTTTACTCTGATATCTGTGATGACTGTGATATTATTTAACATCCGTCATGTCAAATGGGAGAATACCACCAGTTTTCATTCTGACATTTGACATTCACTAATAAATTAAGTTTTACATTAACAGACATGGGCTTATAAATAATAAATTTGCGCGTTGATAATTAAAACAGAAATAAGTAGGAACATAATTTAATTTGTTAAATATGGTTGCGTCCATACAATTGGGCTACTTATTCTGAGTTAAGTAGTGTTTTCTTACTTTACTAGGAATATTTACACACTTGCCAGTATTAAAAAACTTAATTTAAATTTTAGACATAACATATTTACAATTTGTAACACAACTAAAACAAATACCTATTCGAAAACTACACAACTGCATGCAAGAGGGGCATTACTTTAAAAACATCTTATAATACGTTTGTTCGATAATACGAAAGATCTGCTGTTACAGGGGTATTTAGCGAGGCAAATAATGAAAAAAGTCACCTATGGAATGACGTGACACCTTCAAACCCTTCACACGTTTGAGTTCAGTCATCATCAGATATATCAGAGCGAATAAGTTACTCACAATAATCTGAACACGACGCCATTGTAGACATTAGAATGCATATTCAGATACTTTGAGCAGCCTCAAGATTAGAGATATACTTGATGGCAACTATACCTACGTCACCGTGGAACTTTTCAGGGGATTGTACCAAAACCGTTAGTTTAAATAAAATAATGTTTCTGGGTCGCACAAGTGGCGATTCAGATTTATTTTGTGAAACAGCCCACAGCTGTAGCCTGCCGTGTCGGGTTATCCAACCTTGTTGTTGCGACAAACCATTTGGCGTGTATTTACGTAATGGAGGACTATTTTTGTACGACGCTTCCGATCTGAATCACTTTTCTATCTGTTTCACACACTTTGTTTATACGATATCATAACTATCGTAAGAGGGATCAGTCTGATACAATGCTGTTTTGATTTGAGTGTGATTAAGTGCATATTCTGTGACCCGCCCGTATGTGGTATCTTCTACCTTCCCGACAAGATATATTTCGTCATTTATTGATGTGCTGTTAGTTTTACATCCACGCATCTCGCCCCAATAAGAAAGCACTCATTTAAATGCAGACGTGCGCTGAATATCTCTACCGACTCGGCTGACAGTTTAATAAAATATATAAATAATATTAGCGGAAAATCTTACATAAATCGACCAAGTTACAAGTTAAGTAAAGCTTGTACAATAGTACTAGACGACGATATATATACTTGCATATAAATAAATAAATACTTAAATACAAAGAAAACATCCAAGACTCGGTTACAAATATTCGTGCTCATCACACAAATAAATGTATTGATCGGAATTCGAACCAGGGACCTCTGGCATCGTAGCCAGGGTCACTACCAACAAAGTCAAACTGGTCGTCAGTTGACACTGAAATTTCAGAGATCCCAATCGCCAGTACCACCCAATGCGATAGGTACTTTTGGCCTAAATAGGCGCGCGTGGAAGAGAGCGCACATAATATTGAAACTAATTTGGAATGTGAAATATCTGCTTCAGTTAGATCCTCTTTCAGTGCACTTCTCGGTGAAAATCTCAGGTAACTGTTCTCTGTCAGCTTACTGTAATAGTACTGTTGAATTCTGCAACAGTGAGAGCTAAAAGCGTTGACGTTGCTACCATCCTCGGAAAAGTAATAGTAAATAGAATTAAGGTGTTTTATTTGCACTATAAGATAGGAAAACATAAGCAATGAAGAAGAGGAATTTTATCTTAAAAACACCAATAAGCACACTAACACTAAGCATTTAATTCGTTAATAGACATATGCGTTTTGGTAGATTTTTGTGTAACTGCGCAGATTTCCGATTGAAAAATTAACTTTTGTGAATAAAAATGTTACCTAATGAAAGATTAATCATTCTAGTTATGACTACTGAGATAAGACCAAGTCCGGATTGCCCCACTTACTAATGCCACCGATGGCAGTTGGGGCGGAAGGGTTCTCGAGTCGCGACCACATACTGGAAGGCGTAGCGTGGGCAAGCACCCCACAAGGTGGACTGACGACGGTAAGGGTCACGGGTGGCGTGGCGCAGGACCGGTCATTGTCGAAGTCTTTGGGAGAGGCCTATGTCCATCAGTGGACGTCCTTCGGCTGATATGATGATGATGATGACTAACACAGATCGATCAACGTTAAGCTGTCAAGCCATACAAAATTTCCGCAAAATATCAGATTTTAACGTTAACCGCTTACGATCACAGACGGTTTGGTATGTGGGAAGCTGTGTGTTCTATACATTTGACACCTCGTACGCATAATAGCTAGGTGTGTGAAGTCAAACCTATAAAACAAAGACATCTTCGCACATATCTTCCCCCAATGATTGGGATGCTTACCCCAATGAGTACTATGAACATACAAATATATAGGAACGCCCTAACGAACAGGCGATACATGCTATACGCGTGGTATTCCGGCGCGCTTGTCAAAGGCATTGGATTTCCAAATATTCTGAAAAAAAGCGCTCTACTTGTAAGCCGCGCGTAAACGCGGCTCCATGGTATAGCAGTGGTAATAACTTTGGGATATGGAGATCATAGGTTACTAAGTGGCCGGCAGGCTGCTCCTGACCACAGTGCCGTAAAGGCCCTCATGACTCTTCGAATATGCATTTGTTTTGATTGTGTTACTTAAATTATGGAATAATGTTTATTCGAGCATGTCACAAAAAGACGGGCTTTACTTAAGTTTTTTACCCATACTCAGTTTTCATACATTTTTGACATCGTACCAATTCATTTACTCTTACACAATTTAAAACTTCATAACTTTTCGAATTTTTGAAGTCTCTACGTTTAGTTTTGTTTTTTTTTTTGTAGTTTAGAATTTATAGTGATATTTTGAAGGCTTACTATCCATATAGTGACACCCTGTTATGAATTTTACGGTATTGAAAGTATCCAATTACATTTTACTATCAGAACATGTCAAGTCGAATGAGGGTGAACGGAAAAAGACGTAGGAATCTTTACATTCGCTGGGCGAGCGATAGAGCGTAATAGGACTGACACTTACGAGTGGGTAGCTAGTTACTTGTTTATCATAAGTCCAGTATACGAACTATCCATAAATGTTATTAGTGGCTCTGTGAGCTTACTCGCGATATTTCTTATTCAATTATATATTTTTTTCTTATACTAACGCATTCCTCAACTGGTTCTAGTGAAATTTTGAGAGCAAGTTAGACAATAATACCTCGTGTGATCATAAGTTTTGAGACGGCTAAATACTCGATGTTTTTCTGATTATTTTGATTTTTTAAAAATATTACCTATTAATATTTTGTTAATTTTACTTGACAATAGTTTTATTAAGAAACATGCATAGGTATTATTTAAACTGCGTTCCAATTTCCAATATTTTATGTTAGATGCCATTTATTGCATCGGCTACACCTTGACAAAGATGACCCCGCGAGACACGACAATTTTCATCAGGATTTCTCTTGCTTCTCTTCCAGTGGCTCATTTGTGAGTAACTATTTTTGAGTAGTATTTACGGCAGGGTTTTAGCTCTAAATTGTGGGTTCGTAAAAGGTAATTTTGTTCAAAAAGACTAATCAGGAGTATTTAGAGCCAGGCTCGAAGAAAGTTACTAATATTGACTGATAAAAGACATGCATTTCTCTTTTAGCACTTTTTGTATGAAATTTCAGTTTGTTACGATGTCCTCTAAAACTTTGCTAAAAAACCAATTGTTTTCACAAATAAACGTGTCTAATAATCTTTAACAAGTGATTCCCATAGTCCTTCTGGTAAATGGATAATTTTAAGGCATAATTTGAGCATCTAGTATTCAAAATTGAAGGAAAAGGCTACCTCGTACGTAATAGTCGACCGTATCGTGAACCTCGTAGGGTGATAAGGTTTCAGTAGTTGGAACATCTATCGACATTTTGATGTACAATTTGTCATTCCACTGCCTTAACTTTCTTTCTACCATAGACATTAACTTGTCAGTGAAAAAGGCGTTTTTCGTTTCGTGCCGGCACCTAAGACAGACCACCGCATTTAAAGGCTTAAATCAAAAAAATTGAAAGCCAATTTAAATAAACTCTATTTTACTTTTATCAGCTACAGTGATTAAATGAAAATAATAACCTTGACAGAAATATTTTCTGTAATTGATTTATTTAAAACAATATTCGTCTCAAAACTTATGAACACACGAGGTATAAAAAAATGTGAATTGTGCACTCCACAGAATGTAAAGACACTCCCCTCCACTTGACATTGGTGCGCAGCTTACAGAGCCACAGGCAGAGCCACTAATTTAAGTACAGTATAACCCATAAGAAGCTGTTCTCCTTGGTAGGTACTATGTCGCTTTCACCGATTGGATGGATTTTAGTATGGTAGAATATAATAAACGGTGCAGTGCCAGATCAGCGCTAGAGCGCACCGTCTTTAGGCGCGAGCGACTGGATCCATCTAAAAGTGCCTTCAGAGCCTACGCAGACAGAACGGTTACTACTACGGTTAGAACTACGGTGACCGCTCTCTGTCTGCGCGGGCTCTTAGGTAGTATGCCTATGCCTAAAAGCGGCGTTCTGCATGGTTGTCCCAAAAATGACTGTCCCGTCATAGCGGTGACAGCTCCTAAAGCGCCCAGCGCAGGTGGAGCCACCCAGCATCAAGGAAGGTGCTGAGAAACTGAGGTTATAGGGATAACGCAGCGTTCCACGGCGCCGTGAATTCAGCGCCTTAAATACAGCATTACCGGAGCTGCATACTTGCATAGCTCGGATGTTTACCAAACGCGGATCATTAGAGGGCATGGCGGCTTTTATAGCGGTTCCCGTGGACCGAGGAAGTTATTGCGCTCGGTTTATTGTTGAATTACAGGAATGCCCATTAGTAGCACGCGCGAGCCGATTAAATGTTGCAATCGAAGTCTCCGTTCCCCGTAAATAGCGCGGACTGCTTTAAAACTGAGTACCTAAACGGACGTTCGTAACCTTTTGAACGTACGATAATCAGATATAAATGTCAATTTACAAACTGAAACATAATTTATTTATGTATAAAGAAAATATATACAAGAATACTTAACCAAAAATAAAAAATATAAATTAAAACTAACTTAAATCTAAAACAGGCCCTTCAGGCATTGTACCGAGGATGCTGGCGGCATTTCCTCGCTGTATCGCAATGCTGATACGTTGAGCGAGGAAGCCGGCAGCTGTTCGGTCACCAGTTACGTCAACCAGACGCTTCGCAATTTCTGCAAATAATTTGTGCGCGCTGGGACTCAATGGACCTAGAGTTTCGACGCCAAAAGGTACAATTAATTTTAAGAAAAAAAAACCGACTTCAATGGGGGAGGCCGGTAAAAGATTATTATACTTAGATGGTGCACTCTTAGATAGATATACAATAAAATAAAAATGGCTTTAATGTATGTTTATAATGGTAGAAGACTAAGTACCCTCAATTCCTCATGGAATCATGAAAAAACCTTGCTTGCTTGACAAACAAAACGAAGAAAACAAATCGCCAAACGTGAACTACGCGTCGTTGAAGAGTTCCGTTCTGATCATCATCAGCAGTTCCACTTCATCAAATGTCACTTTTATGAATGAAAATGCTTGATTAGTTCATGAAAATACTAAAATCACTATTTGTGTGCCTTTCACATTTGAGGAGTTCCCTCGATTCCTAATGGATCCCATCATCAGAACTCGATCATGGCAAAAATCAATCGTGAAAATAGAACTTGCTTAACAAACACAGCTAGAAGGACAAATCGCCAAACGTGAACTTTTCGTCGTTGAAGAGTTCTGTTCAGATCATCATCAGCAGTTCCACTTCATCAAATGTCACATTTTTGTATGATAATGCTCGATTTGTTGATAAAAACACAAAAATCACTATATGCTTGATTTTAAGATTTGAGTAGTTCCCTCAATTCCTCATGGATCCCATCATCAGAAATCGAGCATGACAAAAATTAATCGTGAAGATAGAACTTGCTTAACAAACACAGCTAGGAGCGTCGTTGAAGAGTTCTGTTCTGATCATCATCAGCAGTTCCACTTCATCAAATGTCACATTTTTGGATAAAAATGCTCGATTTGTTGATAAAAACATAAAAATCGCTATATGTTTACCTTTAAGATTTGAGGAGTTCCCTCAATTTCTCATGGATCCCATCATCAGAACTGCGTTTTGACAAAAACGGGATCAACTTGGATATATATACTTACAATCAAAAAAAGAATTTTCCAAATCGGTTAAGATATGACGGAGTTATGGAGTAACAAACATTAAAAAAGAAAAAAAAACATACAACCGAATTGATAACCTCCTCTTTTGAAATCTTGAAGTCGGTTAAAAAGTACTCTCTGCCGAGGCCCTTGTATTTGTTACGCTTTAGAATTTCGGCGTTTTCCGCCGCTGCACCCGCTTTTAATGTCAATTTTAGTATAGAAAATGACATTTAAATCTCGAAAAATGTGCGTAATGACTCTGCCGTTGATGTGACTGTGTTTTGTTTTGATTTAACATCGGGTACAAAAATTTCTTTTCACTTCTCGTGCTCGAAAAGTCATATTAGGCTTATTATGCGGGGCTAAAGGAGGATATTTAGCCCCTGGGGAACTTATATGTATACGTAATAATGATTTACAATTTTAATTTGACCAATTAAAGCACTTCACAATATTAATTAAGACAATCACAATACAATAATTCATATGGATTTCACCCATCAACTATTTCTGTCGATTGTTGCCATGGTTTTTCACTTTATAAAATGTGATTTTATGGGTCCGGGTCCAATCTATCAAAACTAGATTTTAATTTAAATATTCAATCCTATTTTCTGAGTAAGTATTATGATAACGTTTTTTTAGGGTTCCGTACTCAACTAGGAACCCTTATAGCTTCGCTATGTCCGTCTGTCTGTCTGTCCGTGGCTTTGTCCTGTGATTGTTAGTGCTAGAAAGCTGCAATTTTGTATGGATATATAAATAAATAAAACTGCCAAATTCGTAAAACAATATCTAAAAAAATTTTTTTCTATTATCTACATCATCATCATCTATACTACAGTGTAAAGTGGGGATGATTTTTTTTTGCTTCAACCCTATGTGTGGATAGGTCTTTCAAAATGAATACAGCGGGCCTATGATGGTTGCCATTTTATCATTTATCGCCGTGGATAAGATGCCCGTCACTCACGCACTCGCATACTTGTCAGAAAGTGACGAATGTCTTATCCACGACGATAAGTGATAAAATGGCAACCATCATAGGCAGGCCTTCGTCAAAAATTTGATTAATAAAGTGAAGTTTGAAAAAGGGAAATATTCACTCCAAAAAAAATGTGTCTGCCCCTCTAACTTTTGACCTATGAGTCAAAAAAAAAACCATGAAAGTAAAGCTTAATAATGACTTTCAACGAAAACTATAGCGGACATGGTCAGTTAAGCCATTTTTGAGTTATCGTAAAAGACGTATGAAACGCTGCGAAAGTATTCCCATTTGCTTAATATTGATTTTTTAAAGTAAGTTCATTGGCCAACTACGGAACCGTCCACTGAGCATGGCCCGACATACTCTTGGCCGATTTGTTAAATTAAGATACTAGGTCATTATTTCCGCTAGCTAGATGATTTTAACGAATGACTAATGACCAAACAAAGTAAGATATATATAATATCATTTATTTATGTACAACGAAAATATATACAAGAATACTTAACCAAAATAATATAAAGAAAATTAAAACTAACTTAAATCTAAAACGGGCCCTTGAGACATTGTACCGAGGATGCTGGCGGCATTTCCTCGCTGTATCGCAAAGCTGATACGTTGAGCTAGGAAACCGCCAGCTCTTCGGTCACCAGTTACGTCAACCAGACGCTTCGCAATTTCTGCAAATAACTAATGCGCGCTGGGACCCCATGAACCTTGAGTTTCGACGTCAAAAGGTACAAACATGTACTTTCTGCCGAGGCTCTTGTATTTATTATTGTATGTTCATTATTTTTAACAGGTTCAGTCCAGGTGTTTGCGTGGCAACTCCCGTGCGATTTATCAATGCATCTGTTATCTGTCATGTAATCTTTGTGATCATCGAATACCAGATAATGAGGGTGTGTATTGCGTATAGTGGATCTTACCCTATTAGGATAGGTACGGCCGGGAAAAACGCTGGAAGGATAATGATTGATGAAGCTGTATCCGTATTTATACAAACTCGCAAGCCTTATTAAAAGTTAGCTCTGTATTGGCAAAACAAGACACTTCATCATATAAAGACTTAACGAGCTTCAAGTGGATTACTTATATGTACTGACTGACTAATAAATATTTGTCACATTTAAAATATCCGTAAAATTGTAATTTCAATTAATATATTTTTTAAATGTGTATTATAATATACATGCTGCAGATATAAATCACTTAACTCGGCTCCCTCGAGTTAAGTACCGACGACGCGGAAAACGGTAATTGAACCGTTTTTAGAAAACGGAACTCTTATGGTTTCTTCATGTCTTTCCGTCCGTCTATATGGCACAGCCGATTTATTCGGAGAATAAGCACTACAATTATGAAAGAACTATGCGTCGAAATGTCCTAGGATAGTGTCCTGCACGGCTAATCTATCGCGATAACAGGTTTTCCACTGAAGCATTGTTATTTTTGTACTAACTGAGACTGTAATTTTATATTTAACTATACAATTATATTGTTTTGAAAAAATGACACTTCGCCGAGTTTCTTACGCCGGTTCTTCTCGTGGCAGAGGTTTATTTTTCCGAACCGGCGGTAGTTTATTCACGTTCATACGTGCATGTAATATGCCTAATTTGAAGAATAAACTACTTTTACTTTTTTAAAGGTCCTAGAACCAAAAAAACTGAGAGTTCGGTATATTATTATTCTTTAAAATAAATATTGAATTGCTGTAGACACGTGACAATGTAAAATGGCACAGCTCATCGAAATAATAAAATAAAGATTCAACAGCTTACTATTTACAAAAATGAGTACAATCACCATGCAAGCTCTTTTTAACACTTACAATTCGTCTGCGTAGAACTCGATCTTGCCTTAGATTTATCTGTTCTCCCATACAATCTTTTACCCTTCTTTACACACCGTTACGAAAAGATTACAATGAATATGACATGCTCTTTCCTGCGCACGGACAAAATTGTAATAGAATCCAAGAGTCAAAACGAATGATTAAGTGCTTATTTCGGAATATCAAATGTACCGATTGTAGACGAATGAATCCCGTCCAAAACTTTACATTTATAATGATAAAAGTCTACGCAGTTTTGCCGTAAACGTTATCCCAAGAGAGGGTTCTTCATGTATGTAAGTACGATGGGCGAAGGCCCGAAGCAGAGTGGCAATGCACGCGAGACCGAGCGTCCCAATAGAGCGCGTTCTTCGTGTAAGTATTATGCCCAACGGCCCGAAGCAGACCGGCAAGGCATGCGAGTCTGAAGGCTGACTCGTTATGCAAGGCACTCCAACAGAGCTGGCTCGTTATGCAAGGCTGAGGGCTGAAGGCCCGAAGCAGAGAGGCGAGAGATGCGAGTCCGAAGGCCGAGCTTCCCAACAGTGGAATCTTCATGTAAGTCTGATCGAGGGCCGAAAACCTGAAGCAGAGTGGTAAGGCATGCAAACAGAATGGTAAGGCAGTCAACAAAGAGGGCTCCTCATGTAAGGCTGAGGGCCTAAGGTCTGATGCAGAGCGGCAATGCACGAGACCCAACAGAGCGGCTTCTTTATGTAATGATGATGGCCGAAAACGTGAAACGTGAAAAAGTGAAGCAAAGCCCACACAGAGGGCTTTGAAATCTGATTTCAAAACATAACATTTTTTTTAAATTAATTGAAATAATTTTGTATTATTGATACAGTGAATCGAAAATGTTGTTGTTGTTGATTTATGAAAAAATTGTTGGAACGATACTTCCATAGACAGATAGAAAATGTTTTGAACGAATTGGTTTAACATTTTATCTCACAAAGTTTTACGGCAGACTTGGGTAGCGAGACTTTTATTGCACATGTAATGTTTTTGAAGGGATTCATTCGTCTAGAATCGGTACATTTGATATTCCGAATTAGGCATCTAATTATTCGTTTTGGTGCACGGGAAAGAGCATGTCATATTGAATGTAATCAGTAATCATTTCTTATAAGTGGGTGTAAAGTAGGGTGAAAGATTTTATGGGAGAATAAATAATTCTAAGGCGATAACTAGTTTCTACTCAGACGAAATCGCGGGCGAAAGCTAGTTTAATAAATATCTTCAAAAATTTTAGGTTTGTCGGGAACAAGATAAGGTGGAACAGTTTTTCGCACATGGTCGGTTATTTAG
Source organism: Notocelia uddmanniana (assembly GCA_905163555.1). Classification (NCBI taxonomy): domain Eukaryota; kingdom Metazoa; phylum Arthropoda; class Insecta; order Lepidoptera; family Tortricidae; genus Notocelia; species Notocelia uddmanniana. The sequence goes on from LR991052.1 coordinate 66,467,653, forward strand.
TGTTCTGTATCTGTACCAATATTGGTCCAATAAAACACTTCGCATCGCTCGATATCTGTTCATCTTTTACATGGAGCTTTTCTTTATTATGCTGTAAATGAATGAATTGGCCAGCTGTTAAAAGTCGAATCTGCGACCATGTTTACTATTAGCAATGTATCTAAATAAATACGCTACGTATATACACTAGGTCTATTTGACTCGATATTATTGATAGTAACATATAAGACCAAATCGATCTGCGATATTGTCGATGGACGCTATATATCACTACGGCTCGAACGGAACGTACGTTTTTGCAATTTTCCTAGATGAAAAAATACCTATCAAGTGTATCGCCAATGTCATAAATACTTTGTTTCCTTTACTGCATGTTACCAAAGTGACAAAAGTATCTGTACGCTTAAATCTTAGGCACTCCGCGTTGATAAAATTGTAAGCACAGCCACTCACCATATGGCAGTAAAAAATTATATTGAAATATAGCTTACAATTACCTACATAAAAAGATACTTTGTTTGGTAATTCATTAAAGAAATTTGTATTAGTTGTTTTATATTTTACATACAATATTTTTTTGATCATAAAAATTAAATAAATTTCTGTAATATAATAAAAGTTAAGTAATTTATTATATTACATTATTTTTCAGTGCCCTAGCAGGGTTTATATTGAAAGCATGTTATGCAGTATTAAAACCTTATAGTACAACATAATGCAATAAATATATATATCAATACGAACTTTCACTGTTGACTGCACTTGCTTTCTATGTCTAGCATCGCACCTGTTTGTTGTACGTCAAGCGATAGACACCAAAGTGCGTAACATTGTGTATCGGTTTGCAATCGCACTCGATGTATAAATAAAAGTTATTTCGGTCTCCGCACCACAAATCGGGCCGAATCACCGCCACCCACCACCAGCTAAATTAACGTTATAATTACAATTGTGAATGTTTTTACCTACCTTAATACGTAGGTACTGTAAAGGTTGTATAACCACCTTTACAGATATCCTTCCGAGATGGGGACTGTCAGTTAGATACTAAAGTCGATTGAGTTTGTAATGTTCAAGTTAAGAGGCTGACAAGCGCCAATGACTTTGGCTATGTCTGTCTGCGTCTAATTGCGCCGGAGTGAAAGAGAAACTATATACCTGCTATCAGATTATCAGAAATTTAATCATAAATTCAAATATATTCACCACATGTGTAATATCAGTCGTCTATGTATTAGGTTTGAGTATGTTGGACTGGACCCGGGTATGTCCTAAAACTACGACCAAGACCACCGGGGGATGGGCAGCAGCATCCCTGGAGTGCGGTGGAGATACTGCGATCGCCAACCCGCATGCCAAGCGTGGCGATTATGGCATATACCCTCCGTGAATTTGGGGGAGGCCCATGTCCAGCAGTGGACGTCATTTGGCTGATATGGTGGTGGTGGATGTTGGAACTGTGTTTTTAATTATACATCCACCACCACCATATCAGCCCTAGGACGTCCACTGCTGGATATAGGCCTCCCCAAATTCCGGGGTTAATTATACATGTTTCAGTTGAAAAAAAAAAAGATATTATGATCATTTTAAGATGATTTTAAGACGTAGCATTGCAATATTTTTCTATCTAGCCCATTTTCTTAAATCGTGTTTTGGTATCGTCCACACCTTTTGAGATATAATGAATATTATCGTGTATTTTTATTTTTTTACCAGAACAAATGGTTTTTTGTTGAATCACCATTTAAAAATGGTAATTTAGATCTATTCAGCGACTTAATGTAAAAGCCATATAAACATACGAGGGTAACGTATTTATTCAACCCCGCAGCTCAATCCCCCTACTAAGTGGAGGCGCGGGTACTTGTACTATTACTTATTCTGTGGCGCGGGGTACCACCTTCATGTTTTGGGTCATATTAAGATTCCTTGTAAGATCGGCGACGGTCTACCAACGTTTCCCAGCTGGTAACCACCGAATCATGCATCCCGCTCCATCGCGAATCATGGCACGGGCTCTGTTTTCATGTTAGGGTAGCCCTGTTTGTGCATCGACGCCGTCAACTAGTAACGTGTTTACAAAACTAAGTTGAACGATGATGTCACTGTCCGGCGGTGTCAACCGCGTTGGGGTGAACTAACACCCTGGTGGTGTGTGAGAGCTGAGTTTAGCCGAAAAGCAAGAGGAACAGGGTTGGCACAACGATGATATTATTATTCACCGGTACTGTGCGCGTTTCAAATATACAATGTCCAATGAAACCAGTTTCTGTTAAAAAAAAACATTTATGATACAAGTTTTTACTGCTGACTGTACCTACTTATTTTCTACAATCATAAACCACTCGTTGAGACGATTCGAATGAGTCCAAACACGATGGCCGATGGGATTATCTTGTGTAGTTTCGGAGTTGTGATGGCCTCCTTCTGACTCCTTCCTCAGATCAGTTCGGTGGTGGTGCAACCATAATATTGTACCTACTGTTACATAAGCATGCTAAATTTCAGCTCAAACGGTTCAAGATATCGTTTGCTTCAAAATCGAGTTGCAAGATTCCACCCAAAAAAACATAGTTCATACATACACATACCTACGGCTACGTTGCAAGTTAAATAAAAGATTGTAAAAACAAAAATCGACTTTCCTGTGGACAATAATCAACAGCTTGTGTGCGTGGAAGTTATTCTTTTATTACGTGGATTTATAGAGACGGAGGCACCATTTATGCGGATTATGAGAACAACAAAAAATTGGGCTTCCTAGACGCGAACCTATAACTGCGTATGACCCATTTCGCACTGTTATTGGCAATCAATATCCAGGCAGTTGAAATTCGTAGAATTGGACGTATCGTTGAAAATAAATCTAGGATCAAACAGCGCAACAGTTTTCGTGAAATTGGATCTGAATTCGGTTAAGGTTTTGGACTTTTTGCTTTTCACGTGCAGAGACGCAATGTTGATACTCGTTTTAGAGATATTGAAATTATACAGTACGTTACCGGCACACAATATTTTTTTAAACGGATAATAGTATGTTTCAGTAGCAGTGGTTTGTATGTATTAGCAAACTATAATTATTCAATTTCTTAAATCCAATTTGGTAAACTGCTTAAGATGATGTCGAAGTAAATAGAAAATTAAGTGCTGTTATTTGTACAGTCAGCATCATAAATATGTATACATTTCGGAACTAATGTCTGGGGAACTAAAACTATTTATGATGCTGACTGTACTATATCTTGTCAATTTAATTTTCTGTAATTTGCTGAAAGTAATATTTTGTTTTAAATTAAATGAATTCGAAACTTTAGTTTTATAATTAAATAAGCTCACGATAACTACATTTCCATACCCTACTTAAAGAAAAGGCCGCATGCCGGTAATACCTGTGTACAGGGCGGGTCCTGTAACAGGAGGAAAAAAATAAACGGTGGACTATTTAGCGGGCCAGCAATTAAGTTCAAGTTGTCACAGGTGAAAAAAAAGCGTGTATATTTATTATTTTTCTGAAGTGACATTAATGTCAATTTATTTAAAAAATCAATTGAATTGAAATAAAAATTAAAAAATATCAAAAATATCATTGAAAACGAAAAATGCAAAAACAATTATGACTCATAACTTGATACTACCTCAAATACTGCATTGACTGATGTGCTATATTATACCTAATCTCGTGCTGTCAAGATTCATTACTCGTATTAGGTCATAACATAACTTTAGATAAAAAATTCTCGGAAACGAAATTTTTTGAATAAAAGTTGTTACTGCAGATGCTCCAAGAAAGCGTCCTGTTAAATATTTGCTCCTGTTACAGGGCCCACCTTGTATACCTAAATATTTTACAGTACATATGGTGCTATATTACCGCACGAGTGCGGTAATCAGCAGATTACGTGCATATGTCGGAACTTTAAAGAGCCATATGTACTGTAAAGCGTTGTACGATACACGTGCGAACAGGTAAATCGCAACTCGTGTCGATTTAAAACACTCCCTTCAGTCGTGTTTCAATTTATCACCACATGTACTATTTTTCTACTCCAGCATTACAATAAACTTTTTATACAGATGCAAGTCAATACCATAGACATGTTATTATATGACTAGTGGCAGAATCAAAATGGATTACCATACCTTATTATACAATTTTATTTTTTAGAAGAGAAAGAGAGAGAGAGAGAATTTTAGAAAAGTATTTTGCCGCCATTATCCTGTGGACTTTTTATTTAAGTTTTTTTTTAATTTAGTAGGAAAATTATTGTATGCAACGTTACATAATTACTAATTAGGTCTTAAAATTCGAAAGGCGCTGTAACAAAACGAGCGCAGCAAGTTACCCATTATGATAATGTTCCATAAAATACTATTAATACATACGCTCTGGGATTTATCAAGCCGACTATATAAAAAACACATTTAACATATTTTATTACTCATTGAAACATTTTTTTGCAACAACTCGTATTTCATTAAATCAGTCACCTACTCATCAAGTTCTCTCTCTTTACGCAGTCATGCTACGTGCCAGGAGTCATGGCAATTATCATCAATGTCATCATCATCAGTGCCGGATTGAGACATGATGTATAAAGAAATCCACGCCTGTGGCCCCTTCTCCCCCATCCATAAGTAACCTTAGTATCGGTTTTTCTTAAGTTATTCGTCTTTTAACATAATATCTTATAACATCAATTCGACTGTTTGTTGCCTAAATAAATAAAAAGAAAAATTTTTTTTAGCGCTGTTTATGGTGCCCCCAAGACGAGATGCCCTAAGCAATTGCTTAATTTGCTTATGGGCTAATCCGGCACTGATCATCATAATTTTCAATCTGTAAACGCCCGCTGCACGCCAAACGCCAGTCGAGTTCGAGTACGCCATTCGTCGCGTTCTGCGATAATCTTATCCAGAGGTGTCCTGAGATCTTCCTATCCTATAAATATCATGTGCCTACCCATCGAGCTGGTGGACGGACGACACCAGACCTGACGACGACCGGAGAACGCTTCTTTTTCCCAGAAGTTGGCACCGATCCGGTAAATTTTTGATACACATGCCGTCACTTGGTCCTGATAATTAAATAGCGATCACTTTCTTCCCGACATCTGAAAAGTCGGGTGAATCTGAAAAAGGTGGATCAATTTAGTTTATAGTTTATTAAATGATAATGGGCCGTACCCACGGATCTATACCTAAACCGGATTGAGTACTGTGACGAAAAAGTGTGACCGACAGAGAAGCCAAACTCGAGGATTGCATCTCGTTTTAATTAGGGTGACCAAGTACATATGTGGATATGAGGATTATTTCTAATATAGGTTCTATGTACAATGAAATTTAAACTAAATTAGGTAGTAAATAAAATAAGAATATTTTTCTAAGAAATATTTATTTTCGCTAATCACAAGTTTGTGTATCCAATTATCCATACATTGTTAAACAATATAGTCTTGTGTAATTTTTGCCTAAGCCCTACTTTATTTTCCAAATCTCTTAACAAATGTGTTCTCCCGTGATGGGCCATGCGTAAATAAAAAAAAGACGAGGACGAGTTTTAATTCACCATCAACAGATCAGCACGGTGGTGCCATGATACACTGAATGAAATGAAATTTAAAACATGAAATTTAAACTAAATTAGGTAGTAAATAAAATAAGAATATTTTTCTAAGAAATATTTATTTTCGCTAATCACAAGTTTGTGTATCCAATTATCCATACATTGTTAAACAATATAGTCTTGTGTAATTTTTGCCTAAGCCCTACTTTATTTTCCAAATCTCTTAACAAATGTGTTCTCCCGTGATGGGCCATGCGTAAATAAAAAAAAGACGAGGACGAGTTTTAATTCACCATCAACAGATCAGCACGGTGGTGCCATGATACACGAGTTCGGTAGGTCACAATACAATATAACTGTTACCGAACTTGCCGGTATCCAATTGAGCTGAAATGTAGCATACTTATGTACAGTATGCGTGAAAATTAGCATACTGTACATAAGTATGCTAAATTTCAACTCAATTGGATACCGGAAAGTAACTGTAAAATGGTTAAAAAATTGGAACGACAACTTAAGTACTTGCACAGTTTAATCACATACAGTCCAAGTTAAACAAAAGCTCATAATGATAACAAAATTGTTAAAAGATTGAATTTCAACTGACCTTTAGAAAAGGTTTTCTCACTAAACACTTAATAACGAATATTTCTGCAAAACCAGCCCAAGTCATAGTCACCCTAATCAGTTTGACATTTGTCTTGTCGTTTTATCGTAAAATATAACAAATTGTTCCTTACCTGTGAAATGATATTCCACAATTAATAAAACTTTCACTTTTACAACCCTTTACACAACATGTTTTCACTATTTTCAACTAATTTCATCAGCCGCTTATTTTCATAATTTCAAATTTGACACCATTAACGTTGGGGATACCAATTAATATTTGAAATTACTACTATATTTATTGCAATACTAGGTTTTAGTCAGTTAATAATGTTGATATTTTATACAATTACGAATGAGGTCAAATGCAAATTATGCCTGATAAAAATGCAGTACTAGTTAGTACAAGCAAGTAATTGTTTTCAGTATTCTAAAATACCACAACATATATTTTTTTTACACTGGCAAGTTGTGCGAGTGGGACACCGCCCTCCGGTTGGTTGCTCTCGCTCGGACCGCTTTCTCTAGTCTGTCTGTCATAACAGGATATTAACTGTATTACGCGAGAATAAGGTTCAAGTTTGACTGGCTCATAAAAGTTTGTACTCAATCCGGTTTAGGTATAGATCCGTGGCCGTACCCTTGTTTTCCATGAGACGTGGTATAAAGAAAATGTGGTTCATGTCAATGAGTGCGTATGTTGTGTGTACTCGAATGTATTGTAATGTAATTCGAATCACAAATCTGCAACAAGGTTGCCGGCAAATTATGCGGAAACTAGCACGAATTGGAGTTCAATCCCGGGCGCGCGGCGATGGAATTCATAGGAATTGTGTTTCAAAAGCAATTATTTGTTTCAGGGGCTTTGTATTTGATAGGTCCTGTATAATTTTAGTACCGATTTTCTATCGCGGGCAGAATTTCAAGCAGTTATTAACTCAAGCTAATATTTTCATATTACCATTGCGTACTTTTAGTCTTACCTGAATAGGGGCGATAGAATCCTAGTACGACTCTTTACAGCTATTTTTATTAAACGTGTAACAAAGCAATCAGAAATTAATTTAATTATAATCATGTATAATTTAATTATACATGATTGATTAATAATTCAGAGCGCTCGTGGCCCAGCGGCGCCCGCGTACCGCGTGCGGTATGCGAGGTTAAGCAATGTGGGCGCAGGTCAGTTCTTGGATGGGTGACCGCTTTGAGTGGTTACTAACTGCTTTGGAAGGCACGTTAAGCCGTTGATCCCGGCTGCTGTCAACGACAGCAGTCGTTAAGCCAAGTTAGAGGCCTTCGGGCGGCTTGAGAACTTCTAACAGTCAAGTTGCCCACTCACTTGACAAAGGGGGGTCGAAGTTGCACCACGTCCGTAGGGAGTGCCAACCGTTGCCCTACACGTGACCCCTGGGTGGTGCTAAAAGTGCATCAAAAACTGGCAACCGTACTTGTCTTCTCGAAGATCTCACGGCTCGTAAGTAAATGCAATACGATTAAAAAAATATATAATTTAAAATGGGCGCTTAAACAAAAAAGCTATTTATACTGACTTTTTATATCTACAAATCTTCATCTCCACCCAATTAAATAATAAATAAATATTAGGGAACAATAAGGCTTGTGTTATGGGTACTAGACGACGATATATTTAATAGATATGTACTTAAATACATAGAAAACATCCAAATCTCAGGAACAAATGTCTCTGCTCACCACAGAAACAAATGCCCTTACCGGGATTCGAACCCGGGACCTCTAGCTTCGGAGGCAGTTACACTACCAACTAGGCTAAACAGGCCGACAAGGTTAATTGTTCAAAGGTTAGCTGAAATGGAAGAAATTGATATTGAATGGATGGAAGAAATTCCTTATAGGGTTTATAGGGATAAGCTCGGTTTTGGACATTGTGTCAACTGTTCTTGTAATTATTTTTGTTGTTGTGTTCTACTCGTGTATGTACTATATTTATTTATTTATCGTATGGCATTTTAGTCACTGGATTCACAATTGAAACCTACATTATATAATTTTTAAGAAAAAAAAAACCGACTTCAATGGGGGAGTCCGGTGAAAGATTATTAATCTTAGATGGTGCACTCTTAGATTCCATACAATAATATACAAAAATGGCTATAAGTATGTTTATAATGGTAGAAGACTAAGTACCCTCAATTCCTCATGAAATCATGGAAAAACCTTGCTTGCTTGACAAACAAAACGAAGAGAGCAAATCGCCAAACGTGAACTACGCGTCGTTGAAGAGTTCCGTTCTGATCATCATCAGCAGTTCCACTTCATCAAATGTCACTTTTATGAATGAAAATGCTTGATTAGTTCATGAAAATACTAAAATCACTACTTGTGTGCCTTTCACATTTGAGGAGTTTCCTCAATTCCTAATGGATCCCATCATCAGAACTCGAGCATGACAAAAATCAATCGTGAAAATAGAACTTGCTTAACAAACACCGCTAGAAGGACAAAACGCCAAACGTGAACTTTTCGTCGTTGAAGAGTTCTGTTCTGATCATCATCAGCAGTTCCACTTTTACAAATGTCACATTTTTGTATGATAATGCTCGATTTGTTGATAAAAACACAAAAATCACTATATGTTTGCCTTTAAGATTTGAGGAGTTCCCTCAACTCCTCATGGATCCCATCATCAGAACTCGAGCATGACAAAAATTAATCGTGAAAATAGAACTTGCTTAACAAACACAGCTAGGAGGACAAATCGCCAAACGTGAACTTTTCGTCGTTGAAGAGTTCTGTTCTGATCATCATCAGCAGTTCCACTTCATTCAATGTCACATTTTTGGATGCAAATGCTTGACTTAATGATAAAAACACAAAAATCACTATATGTTTGCCTTAAAGATTTGAGGAGTTCCTTCAATTCCTCATGGATCCCATCATCAGAACTGCCTTTTGACAAAAACGGGCCCAACTTGGATATATATACATACAATCAAAAAAAGAATTTTTCAAATCGGTTAAGAAATGACGGAGTTATGGAGTAACAAACATTAAGAAAAAAAAAACAAAAAAAAAAAAACATACAACCGAATTGATAACCTCCTCTTTTGAAATCTTGAAGTCGGTTAAAAGAAGTCCTGACTGACTCATCAACGCACAGCTGAAACTACTAAAGTTAGAGAACTGATTTTTGTACAGTCGGTTACAGTTATAGCGTAGGCTAGGGATAAGAAAGGATTTTTTGAAATTCACACCCTAAGGGGGTAAAAAAGGGATGAAAGTTTGTATGGAAAAAGTAAAATTTTTGGACTTAGAAACTTGAAATTAAAAATTGAAGTATAGGCTCTCTGCTTAAAAATATCAATAGCGTATGTCAGCGTTTTTCGAAATTCTAACTCAAAAGAGATGAAAAATTCTAATTTTGTATGAGGAGCAAATATTTTATGAAGTGAGAGATTGGAAACTTCGTATATAGACTCTCTGTTTAAATATAACAGATACGTATTTAAGAGTTTTCCTAATTCCCCCCTATAAAATGGTGAAATGGTCAAAGTCTGTACGGTTAGAGATTTGAAACTTCGTATATACACTTTCCGTTTAAATACAACAAATAGGGTACGTCTGATGTCATAAATAACCAAAATATAAATTATTTATGGTATCATTAAGTCATTAATTAACATAAGAATAAAGTTTCTATGTTTTAATAATATAAAGTAATAGGTCAACAGGTGGCGTTGGTAGTACTAATTTAATTATCTTTTAAGTCATTTTCTTAAATACTTCACGTTTTAAAAAATGTGGTGTATATAAGAAATAACCAATAGCATTTGATGATGATGATTGATATCATCTTATGATTGACATGTGCTGAATAACAGAATAGAATAAAATAAATTTTTATTTACGTGAAGTTGTAAGGCGCCAATAGGTGGCGTTAGTAAGTAATCTTATAATAATAAATAATATTTACCATAGATAATATCTTATGTTATCTTTAACTTTATATCTGCGTAATAACAGAATATAACATAAATTCATTTTGATTTAAGTATAGGTCTCAGGCTATTCATCAATAGGTGGCGTTAGTAGTACTAAGTTATTAACATTTTCAATTTATTTTCATAGTTTTACTTACATGTTTTAAACTAATTTGGTTTACATTTCATAAATGACAAAACATACAATTCTTATGTTATCATTTGATGTACACGTGCAAAATAGTTTTAAGGAGAGTAGTTACACTATTCGCCAAAAGGTGGCGTTAGCAATGCGAATAAAATTATTTCTTTTTATATTTCTTAGAAATAGTGTATATTCCTGGAATGTCGATAATTCCATCAGACTATCAGTTTGAGTTCAAAAGAACACAATTCCCTCTTAAGTTATGCTTCACAATGACTATTAATAAGTCCCAAGGACAGTCACTGAAAATGGCAGGGATTGATTTAAGAGAAAACTGTTTCTCTCGCAGTTAATTTTACGTGGCATGTTCTAGGGTGAGTTCTGCCAGCAGTATGGTCATCTTAGCCCCCAAAGGAAATGCCGCTAATGTTGTTAATAAAATATGTTTTTATTTCTTTTCCTGTTTTCTACGCCGTGACTACGTCCACGTGATTTTTTCCCTTTTGTCAAACTTTGCATTCCTTGTTTCGCCCTATGGTTGACTGGCAACAATATTTTCTTAGATTTCATTTTGGCCGGTGTCGGGAACTCCATCTGTCTCTTCTTCTAATAGTCTAGCATCAGACCTTAAAAATGTTGCCTTTTAACAGCATCGGGCAACTGACAAAAAAAAGTTATTAATTTATAAAATTTGTTATTATATAAGAAGAAAGCAGCAATTTTTCGAATTTGAATGATTGTCAGTTTTGAACTCTATTTCATTGGAATAAAGTCCAAAAGTAACAAACATTCAATTCTCACGACTGGTACAATAAAGAAGCTTATACATACATACATAGTTATTTAACCAGTATACCAACCGATTAGTAACATCGGTTTCACATTGTTTACGTATTGTCAGCCAATATAGTGGTCTACTTATACCACTTTTCGACTCTATTGCTTGCGGTTTCAAAGTGATATACTCTTACTTCAAGTGCAAAAATATGTATCGATTTAATCCTCTCATAAATACGTACCGCAATCATAATCCGCTGACATACGAGCTATGGGACATACCTATTTTTGACCATGTTGTAAGCACCCATGTCTTTGCACTTGACTGTACAAAGTAAGTGATCAAGGAACCATGTCACTGCAAACCAGACAATTTATTTCGACATTAATTCCCCATTATTCCATCTTTATGTCACTGTGACAAGATTCAAATTCCAATTCGTTGACTGTACGATTCCCCACTTAGGATTTATACGTGCACATGTTATCAAACGTTCCAATCTAAATAGACATATTTCCTTACGGAAGTTGTATGGAATTATGACTTTTCGGATTAGCAAAGCAGTTATGTCAAAACAAATATCACAGAACGCCGAACCGTGTAAAAACGCACTCGACCTTACATTAATTTTAGAAGCGTGACGTGACGCAAAGATATCTAAATTGAATATAAAACGAATGATTGTACTATTTCTGTTGTTTACGCTATGCGATGTATCTATTGTGGACACAGTATATGCAAGCATGCAGTACGATGACTTCACTGGAGCATTATTGAGTAAGTGTTCAAGGTAGCGAAGGGACATTAATACATTACCTATCACCACCGACAATTTGATTTTCAGATACGGATACATGAATGTGGGGGCATCTATCCAAAGTCGTGGTAGAAATAAACCGGCTGTGTACAATGTAAGCCCATTCTACACTTCCAATGCGAATTGATACGTATGCTACGCGCTATTCTTTAACAGCTCGTGTGAACGCCAATAACCAACGAATATTGGTTTGGTAAAAAATCACTATGATAAGTACTACTGCCACTGCGAATGATGCAATGTCAATGGTTTGGTTAGAATAACTCATAAATAAATCAATTCAATATTCAGTAAATTTATTACCGTAAAACGGGGTGAGAAGGGACGGCGCGGACAGTAGGCATGCGAATCGAGAATTATTTTTTCCAGTTGCTACTTTAATTTTCGTGCTCGAGTTACTCTTAAAGTATTTTTATTATATTCTAGACATATTTTTTCTTCTTCTTGAACATTAAGTACCAAATCTTTAAAAAAATTGTTGGCAAAATAAATATTCGAAGGCGGTGGATTGCTGTCTGAATTTTAATTAGTTTTTATGTGGGATTTGACATCCGAATGTGTCAACCCTAACAATTTTCCCAACTCACCTCACTGCTATCCCAACTAACCCCAACTACGGGATCTGCTGGGATTTGTTACTATTATGTGTTTTTCGTTAAAATTGTGAAATAGAACCGGAATATTATTTCTGTACAAAAATCAACGTGCCACATGGTAAAATAAACTTATATCGAGATAAAATCGTTTTGAATATTTGTTTTATCCCTTCTCCCTCCGTTTTATGGTACTCAATAACATAGAATTATACGACCGGTCTGTTGGTGCGAATGTAACGTCATAATTTATGTGTCACTCGTTTAAATTGCTGAAAAAGTAGGCAACGAAACTGATTGAAAGATCTATTCTGGCCAGGTAACAGCTTTTCGTTTACTCCTACTCCCAAAATAGGAATATAAAACAAAAACGGGAGAAGCTTGAGTGAACAGTTCAGTCAAGTATGAGACTAACTAGAGAGACAGAAATCCGACGCGACGGTCAGATTAAAACGAGTGGCTCTGTGAGCTGTAGACCCCGAGGTTTTTTTTTTTCAATTAACAACATTTCCAAAAACTATCTCGACTAAAAAAATCTACACATACCTATATAATTATCAAACTTGCTCAAAAAATTTCACGAGAATCGATTGAGATATGCGACATGTAGATGAGAACAGCCGGAAATTCACCGGCCGGACATGCGAAAGTATTTTTTTCGAAGCTGAAACGGAAATTGAAATCTATTTATTTGCTATAAATGTGTTAGACGGTAAGACGCATCGATATTTTTTAGTCAGGAGCGTTTGTGGCCCAGCGGCGCCCGCGTACCGCATGCGGTATGCGAGGTTAAGCAATGTCGGGCGAGGTCAGTCCTTGGACGGGTGACCTCTTTGAGTGGTTACGTAAGGCTCGTTAAGCCGTTGATCCCGGTTGCTGTATATGATAGCAGTCGTTAAGCCAAGTTAGAGGCCTCCGGGCGGCTTGAGAACCTCTAACAGTCAAGTTGCCCACTCACTTGACAAGCCTAATCCCAATATGCTCTAGTTTCCCCCTCGGTTTGGAAGGTCAGATGGCAGTCGCTTCCGCAAAAACTAGTGCTTACGCCAATTCTTGGGATTAGGTAGCGGACCCCAGGCATCCTTCAGGATGCAACTATACTGGGAATAACGCTAGGAGGATGATGATGGTAAGACGCATACATTTAGTAAGCAACGCAAATTAACCTAAGTGGTTTAATATAATTAATAAAATCGTTGTAAAAACACTTTTCAACAAGGAAAGAGTACAGCTTGTTTTTAAGATTATTGAGAGACCGTCGTTTCTCTAGGTCAAATAGTTTTGAGGAGCTATACATTGTGACTGTCGCATAAATAAATAACATAATAATTAAGACGCTGGTTGTATTATTTGTGCTGTGGCGAATGCATTTGTTTCGTAAACACGGCGTCGACCGGAGAGAGTACTTGAGAATCTTGAGATTCATTAGCGGTGCTGAAGAATTATGAGATGTTATGGCTGTTGTTGTTGTTGTTGTACATATGATGTATGTGTGTGTATGTAACTATATAAAAATTAACAATGTGCATTATTAATAGAAACAACACAAAATGAGGCTGTAATTTTAATAATTTTAATTTTGCTTACTCGTACATACATTACGTCTGTACTTCTCTTGTTATATTCTTGTTGTATTCTGGTTCGACTACAATATACTTATTTTATTAATGACAAGGAACTAGTTTGATCATTGAAAGGTGCCCGTAGAAGATTAGTAACAAAACAATGGAACCACGTGGAGTCTAAGTTCATCAGATCAGTTCAGTTATTTATATAATTGATGATTGGTTGACAACGAGGTCTGTGTCTTTAATTTCAATTCAAAACTGTTTTTATGTTCTTTCAGCGCTGACGGTGCGATTCCTCACTAAGAGATACATTGGCGAATACGATCATCAACAAGGTAATTTTTATTTATTAAACCATTCAATTGCTTTTGGCAACAAGAGTTGCCAACTTTGCTCTCTACGAAATCGATTGCGGGCATTGTGGCAACTGTAGTTGTCAAGCGGTGTGTAGGTGTTTGTTTCGTACAGTAATTAAGGGATTATCATCAATGAGATGCCCAACAGTGGGATAAAATTAGGTTGACGACGATTATGATGAAATAAAATAAAATCCGAACATACATCCTTAATTTACATTAGCTACATATTAATAAATTAAGTTAACTTTAGGTATACTTACTTTGTTCCGACGTTGTATAGTGAATAACGGGGAAAGCATTACCTGTAGAAGAGTGTCTGAAACCCAGCGGTGTACTAAGACACTTCACTGCTACATTATGCCGAGTCTAGCCACTTATTGCACCACAGATTGTTGTCTTGTGTATTACTGTACCTACTACCTACCGTCGAATGATATTTTTTAAGTTTAATCTTAAGCTAAAGATGAAAGCTGGAAATCGTCCACTGTTGGACATAGGCCTCCACCATAAACTGCAACAGCGACCGGTCGTGGGCTACCCGCGTCCAGCGAACTCCCGCGAACTTAAGGGCTTCATGTCTAACTATTGTACCCATGAAATGCAATAAAGATTACTGATTACTGAAAAGTAAATCCAAAATACGGACATCTTATCCAGAGTTGCGGAATCATGGCCAATCATATTCACTGCACTTGTAATATTATCGTCTATATTTACTTTCAGACAGCAAATACAAGCATGAGGTGTTGCTGGACGGGGATCCGATCTTGTTCGAGATATTAGATACCTGCCCTAAGGTGAGCAGTACTTCAAATAATTATTCCATAACCCTGGGAACCCTAGGTCAACCACTTATTCGGTATCAGGGAAAATGGCTTTATTTGAAAATAGTTACACACAGAAATACATACACTCACGCTTGTCAAGTAAGCGTAAGTGTAAGGTCTGTTTGTCTGTGCATGTGTTCATTTCATTTCTGTTTAATACAAAATCGAAGTGACAGCGAATGCTATAAAATGAATTACAGAATATGTAAGGGTCTTAAATATTTCCGTATCATTAAAACTCGTTAGATGACGAAGCACTTTTAGCTTTAGGCTGAATCGACCTAATAAAGGACTCGTCTCAATCGAATAAGGACTAAATTAATTTACTTATATGAAATATATCTTTGTTTCATTAAATTGGCTATGAAATGTCGATATCCAAGGCTCGTAGAGGTATCTAAATAAGAAAACAGGCTGCTATTTTGAACTTTATCGTTTATGGCCCGATTATTGTAAACGTGTAATGACTTAAATCTACGTTTCAGAGTACTGAGGACCTCCCAACGCACGACATCGCCCAATGGGCTGACGGGCTGTTCTTAGTGTACTCGATCACGGATCGCGAGTCATTCAACTTCGTGCGGCGCGCCAAGCAGAGCCTGCAGCCAGACGTGCCGCTCACGCTCGTCGGGAACAAGGCCGACATGGTGCACTTGAGACAGGTACTCCCAAATACGTTGTAGAGCAGAGAGGATCTCCCAACGACATCGCCCCGTGGGCTGACAAGCTGGTCCTAGTGTACTTGATCAGGCTGGTCAGGACAGGAATAAGGCTGACGTTATGGATTTGATATAGGTGCAGTTAAATATACAGAATCAAGACTAAAAGCACTTTCTAAAATCCAGATTAGGGCATTTACCCTTAATAGTCACGGTACTGTAACGTCCTTAGGCTACGATTACGGCTTACCATTTTAAAGGCATGCAACATAGCTAGAGTTTCAAATAAGCTACGATGACCCCATACCATTCGGAATCATCATCATCATCATCATTGTGCAATAATGGAATCCACACAAGCTCGTAATAATGAGTATTTACTTTTATTCTGTTGATCATGTGTCCAGTCTCGATCTATGCGACTTTTGGCTACGAAGCTGCGGAGTGGACAATTAGTGACATGAATTTTATATTTTTCTAGGTCAGCCCGGACGAAGGTGAGATTCTGGCCAAGGATTTCGAATGCAGCTTCCGCGAGGTCGCCGCCGCGGAGCAGGTCAACCAAGTCGGCGAAGTATTCCACGAGCTGTGCCGAGAGGTGCTGCAACTGCGGCGGCGAGCCAAGCACAGCCTGCTAGATCGTATGCTGGGAACTAAGACAGCTTACAGGGTGTACTCACGGGGGAAAAGCGACAGCGCTTTACCAAAAGATTAAGCTTTTCAACCGACATTATTAGCTGTGTCGCGTTCTCGGCTTTCTCTTCCTTACCTATGGTTTCCTGTTGGCTGCACTGGTACCCCATAGACCCGCAGGGGAAGACTTAGAACGATCAGCCGATTACATTGGTTTCAACCGATTTCTAGTTTATTTTACCTGAACTTGACTGATAAGGCTCATGAATGCCTAGTATTGTAATATCAAGCCAAGTAAAATATGCTGGATCGCATAGGAAGGTTTACACAGTATGCTCGCGGGAAAGGTGCAATTATCAAGTTAGCCAACTACGTAGCCACAGTTAGTCGATCACGTAAATACGTTTCAAACGTCACGTATTCACCCCTCTCACTTAGATCCGTAGCATCTAATAAATACAAAAAAATCTTAACATGTACTGAGTTAAGTAGTGAAATTTGAGATTGTGGCTACTATCTTGTTTTTTATAAAACCGTTGACGTTTCAAAACGCTTCACACTGATTTCCAGCAGCATGCACAATGCTGTTTCGGCTGAATACTGTAACTACACTATAATATAAAACATCTTATACCTACGTATTCTTGCAAATAAACATTTCTATTCTATTCTATTCTGTAGCATCGCAGTTGCATTCCGATAAAGGCCAGAGTCCAGAAATAATCATGTGTCACTTTTATTCACCAATAATATGAAAATATTATATTCTATATTTTTCTTTTTCTCCTCAGGATTAATTAAAGTCGGTTGAAACTATTTCTTTGAAATTAGTAGCTATTTCGATCACGCTGGTTAGTTGTTAATGGTTGGGCACATGCTGATTCAAGGAAACATTTGAATTAATTTACTAATGTTACCTAATTTTTGTTCCCATATTTGTTATACAGTCAAGGACTTTAATTTAGGAACCCCATAAGCCCATAACGTAAACTGTCCTATCAAATTGTATAGAATACAAAATATTCTTTTTTTAAAATGGGTCCCAAATTAAAGTACGCGTATAATTAAGCGGCGTTACTTAAGTAAGTTTTTATTTATACTCACTTGTTGCATTGAATGTCCTTTTAGGGTGAATATCTCTCTAAGATATACAGCGTGATAATAGAATATGATACTCTCCGTAATTCTGATCATGGGACCAAATTTGTACGTGCGAAAAAAAAACGCTGTTCCATAGGTTTCGACTTTTCTCCGGACATAACAATGTATGAAATAGCTGTTTTTTTAGCACGGACAAGGTTGCTGCCATAGTAAAAGTTGTTCAGAACCATGAAGATTATCATATTCTATTATTAAGATTCACGACTTAAAATTCAACCTGTACGAGGACTGCCTTTTAAGTTCTGTCGTTTGCAAACCTCCCGTGATTGCATAAAAAAGAACTAGTGTCATCTTAAAATATTTGAATTTAGATTTCGAAAACAAAAGAATGACTCGAAATCGGCTCAACCGTTTTAGTACAGCGTTCGTTCAAATTTGACAAGTCAGTTGTGAAAATGGAAATTTCGAAGGAAAATTTACGTGCGATATTTTTTTATAACTTCGAAGAGTTGACTACGGTTTTCAATGATAAAGGACCATGCCTCCGGACTGTGGAACGCTGGTATTTAGAATTTCAACGTGGTTGCTCTAGTCTTGGTGATAGACATCGTGAAGGTCGACCAAAAATAGCCGTAACCCAGGAGAACATTGATGCTGTACGTCGATGCAACTGATCGTCGAAGATCGCCATGCGACATACCGTGAGATAGAAGCTTCCTTAAGTATTTCAGGGACCAGTGTTCACAGTATTTTGCATGATCATTTAGGCGTAAAAAAGTTGATCTCACGCTGGATACCACATTTACTCAGTGAAGACCAAAAAACGGCTCGCGTTCGATTGTGTCGCAAAACTCTGCGGCAATTCAACCGAGGAAACTCGAAACATGTTTACGACATTATCAGTGGTGACGAATCTTAGATATATGCCTACGATCCCGATTCTAAACAGCAGTCGACTGTTTGGGTGTTCCAAGATGAGCCAAAACCGACCAAAGTAATACGCTCACGGAGCACTTCGAAAAAAATGGTCGCAACGTTTGTGGCGAAAAGTGGCCACGTTGCCACCATCGTGCTTGAGGATCGTAAAACGGTTAATGCTGACTAGTATACCACTGTCTGTTTACCAAAAGTCATCGGCGAGTTTCGAAAAAATAAGCCAAGACGTCTTATAAGACTGCACCACGATAATGCGAGCTCGCACACCGCCCGGCAAACAATTGCGTTTTTAAAAGAGCAAAACGTCGAAATTCTGGAACACCCGCCGTACAGTCCAGACTTAAGCCCTAACGATTTTTTACTTTTCCAAAAATCAAGCAACGACTTTGTGGTCAACGGTACCAGACGCCTGAAGAAGCGGTTGAGGCATACAAAACGGTCATTTAGGAGACCCCGACTTCGGACTGGAATAAGTGTTTCGAAAATTGGTTCGGTCGAATGAAAAAGTGTATTACATATCACGGTGATGACTTTGAAAAACAATTAATACCATTTAACACTTAAATTGTCTTTAGTTTTTGCAAACGACACAACTTAAAAGGCAGCCCTCGTATGTACATATGTATTCTTAGCATCAGAGATGTGCATCGTGCAAAGCTGTGTTTTCGTTCCTTTGACACCTAGCTGTCAAGCGTTTGCGAGGTGTTCAATAAATATGTAGGTAAAAACAGGTTCGCACATCTCGTGTGGAATTAACACAATGTAATCTGTACTCGTTAATAGCAATAGGAAGAAAGGTCTGCGACTGTAATTTGGAAGTACAAGATCTTCATTTTAATTAGGTAAAATCCGCATAACTTTACAATGTAGTCATGTTTATTAGTGTATGTAGAAATAAAGAAGCAGGGAGGTACACAATACAATACTTAAAGCTAAATGAACACTTAACAATTAATAGTACATTACAATACAAGTGCGGCGAATAGGAAATTCGCAACGAGTGGTGATAAATTAAAACACGACCGAAGGGAGTGTTTTAAATCGACACGAGTTGCGAATTACCTATTTGCACGTGTATCGTACAACGTTTTACAGTACATATGGCTCTTTAAAGTTTCGACATATGCCCGTAATCTGCTGATTCTGCGGTAAAATAGCACCATATGTACCGTAAATATAGATAATTTTATGGCCTTAAGGCTTCTTATCTTCATAGAATCTCAATTTATGTAAGGCGTGAAAGGCTTTCTGGAATAAAACATGTGAATAATAATAACACTCATGATATGATGTTGATTTTATTTACTGTCAGTGGTGAAATGTATACTACGTATTAAGAAACTAAAGTCATGCTGGTCTATTTCTACTTTTCATAAATCATAAAGGAACCTTGTTCTCAGAAAGAAGAGCTCATTTTTAATGCAACGTGAAAGATAGTAAGGTTGTGAAGGAAACAAGTTGATAAATAGGAATAATGTTATAAAAATACTGACTTATTTTACTACTGTAATTTTGCCCTATAATATCTAAACATCATTGCTGGAGTCGTTTTAAACGACCTCCAGTCTAAGAAGAGTTTTGAAAGTTTTACACGTAGTTATTAGATATTTTTGTTACTAGTTTAGTAATTTATATATTTATACATTTCTACTGTTGTAATGTTGGAGAGTGAGATTTTATGAAAGATGTTGGCGTAGTTATAGGTAAAATGTTAATTTATATAGCTAAATTTTACATACTTAAAGGTCTGTTTATGAAATGGTAATTACTTATTATATTTGGATGATGGTAATACACAAAAAATGTGACTACTAATTTTTAAATAACTAGAAACCTATAGATGTGGCGGGTTAGTATAACAAAATATTTAGTGTTGCGATTTTGACTCGATTAGATCACTAGATGGTGCTACGCGGCGCAATATATTTTGCTACAACTAATATAATTTGCACAATTTGTGACCCATCCATCACAATCATGTCACGACACGACCCATCGCATCCTCAATTATAGTTACATGCCAAAGATACTATATGGTTTACTAAGTACATATCTACCGGATTTGTACTTTATAAAGTTAGAAGAAAAGTATTATCTATACAGTTTTTGTAGCAGACTATGAACATGAGATTTTTTCTAATGAGGTACGCGTGCACAAGATGGCAGCACAGAGCATTCATGGCACTAACATGGCGCTTTAAAACACAAAGCTGGAAAAGTGTGGAAATTATTATTTTGTATTTTTTTTTCAATTTTGCATGCCGGCTGTCGGTAGATTGTGATGAAACATAATATATAATTTAAGACCTTTTGTACTGTACTCAGAATATTGCATTAAATATATTACCTATTATTATTAAACTATGTATTTTACAGTTTGAGTAGTTTTGTGAAAACTTGTATCTACGTCAAACGAGGGTAGACAAGAATGTACTCAATTTTTCAAGCCATATATATACGACTTGTGAGTACATACTTTTTGTTTGAATGGCTTTCAACTTTCCTTACGAAATCATGTGAAAAACACGTGCGATATTTTTAGATCCGAACATTTCTATTAAATTTATTTATAATCAGTGTCAACCCAAATACTTATGTTTCATATGAATGTGTTATTTAATGGCGATTTCACCCGCGAAACGTTAAGGGTGCTTTAACGTGCCCACTAGCGCCACTCGTAAATAATTATCATGATTTAAATTCAATGATAGATATTGAAAAAAGTGGCCATTATGTAATTTATTTTGTTACATTAGGTAGAGGTCTCTTTTTTTCCAATTTCTATCGTTAAATTTAAAAGTAATCACAATTATTCCCAAGTGGCGCTAGTGGATACGTTTTTAAAGCACCCTTAAGTCAGGACGCTTTAGATAAGGTTATTGTTGATTTAATTTTGCTTCCTGTATAAAACTGATAAAAATTGTATTTTATTCAGATTTAAATTCCTATCTACTCGTAGGTATAGGGATTTATTTTGTATTCAATAGTTGTCTACTATTACTCTCATATTGTGCATAGCACTATTTATTGTAAAATTGTAGTATTCTGTGTTGTGTGTTGTATAGATAAAGTTACGAAAGCTACATACAAAATGTACAGTCATTAAGATATACAATATAATAGCTTCTTATGTCATTAAAATACAGATAATATTTTATTAAAATATATTAGCGAACGCAGATAATTGTCGAGTGGTGGTTATTTATCATGAGATTAATGTTATGTAATTACAATTTTAAAAATAGAATTAAAACAATAGATAAATTACTATTGTCGACAGTGTCATAAATAATATCATATATTTATGTAGATACTTACTAACCAACCATGTAGCGATAGGCACAGACAGCGATAAAACCTTTTACACAGGCCAGCCTAACAAGCATACTAAGCAGTACTTACGAGTATATCCTCCGTCCTTCACTAGCAACTCTAGCAAGTATATTGAAAGTGGAATAACTGCTATACCTCTGAAAAAAAACCGCCATCATGCTAGTTGACCAGGTAAAATTCAGTTTAACCTATGGCAAATTTGTGCAAACGGACTCACAATACCTATATGAAATACTCTAGTTATTTCATCTGCTCCTATGTATTACTTACTACTAAGGTATACGAATTACTCATAGTCAGTGTTGAATAAGCAACATTTCCATGTTACTTCTTAATATGATAATGTTTGTCTCACATATTACTATAGTCTGTGGTATCACTTATTATATCTCTTGTAATTGTAAGAACTTTAGATAAAAATATAAACGCAACCGTCTTCATAGATGCATTTTAGTGTCAAATATGACTTTAAAACATTACATTTCGATAGTATTATGATTAATAAAAAAATGTTTAGATCTATGATTTTGTTTTTACTTCCCGTACGTCGATTTAGGGGGGTTTGTTGCAAAAATACGATCTCTAATCGTAAGCAATGTTCGTTCAAATCTGATCGTAACTATATGGAAATTTTGACAAGTTTGTAAGGCTATGCCTTACGAAGCATTCAATCAAAAACGCAAATTACCAATAAATACGACAGACCTTATTCGCGTAGTTTCAAATACGCAACAAGCCAAGTATTTACATGATTTACCATATCTTTATTATCCTATCAAAAACTCAGATGTCCTTATCTTTATATGTAATGTACATTAAAATGTTACAGTGTTTCCTAGCATACGCTAATATCGCAAAGAGATTTACTAAAATCTAACTAAACAAACAAAGATAACATAAGTAGCGATTGGGAACTACAGGTTTAAACAAATACAAAGGAGTTTCGAAATCAAATAAAATACCGTTCCCAACGGAATCTAGAAATTTCTACCACGGTCAAAATCAAAATGTAGTCTCGCTCAGCAATTAGCAACTGAAGAGTAACAATAAATAGGTTAACACAAATTACACAAAGACACAGTTTTAAGATTAGAAAATCAGAATATTGTGAACTCATCAATACTTTGAGCACTTATCTATTCGATCTTTAAATAAATTCCCCAGCCGCTCAGCGTGCGTGTGGGTACAAAAATTAAGTAGAAATGCTGAAAATCCTCTTGAAACACCTTTTATAGGACATTCAAAGCACCAACCCCAACGAACTGACTCGCCGTTCATTGTAATTGTTCCACAGAGAAGTGCAAGCACAGATTATCTATGATGTTAAACCTTAGTATTGATAAATATTAAATAAAATAATTTAATAAGTTATCCCCAATTAAAATGAACCCAAGTAGCTTATAAAAAAACAAAAACTATATATAATAAGACCCTACCTTTTGTAACGCCATCTATCGGCATTGCCTCGAACTAACACTACTACTACTAGTTCATGAAACACAGCTAGAAAATACAGCAATAATTGCATTGTGACATCTGTCTGTCCGAGGCTTTGCTATCTGATTGTTAGGGCTAGGAAGCTGCAATTTGGCATGGATATATTGGTAAATCAATAGTTCTGACAAAGCGGTAAAATAAATTTAAAAAAATTGTAGGGTACTTACGTTAAAGTGAAAACCAAAGTGTTCCTTGTGAACTTATGGGTCGAAACATATGGAAAAAAATCATAAAAATAAAGCTTAATAAAGACTTTCAACGAAAACTATAGCGGACATGATCAGTTGAGCTGTATTTGAGTTATCGTAAAAAGTGTTCTCTTCTTAGTAAAAGACTGTATAACCGCTTGCCTGAAGGCTAGAGAAAACTCCATGGGAATATTTTTAAGTCCACATTAAATAACTGGCTCATAAAGAAGTGTTTCTATTGGGTTGGTTATTTTCTCGAGTAATATCGATTTAAACAATAATATTATGTAATACTTACATTAATATTTAATAAATATATTCTTATTCAATAAACACGAAAGACCTTATTCGAGTAGTTCCAAACACGCAATATACCAAATACGTGATTTACCGTATCTTTATTATTAACATTGGTTTCAATTAACATTTATACTCATTATTTTTGTTTTTCATTGTGAATATGCCTTTAGGACGAATTGGCAACGTTTGTAACAATTTTTTTTGTACAAAAAACAAATAAATAATAATTTAACGTGATACAAACATACATTTCACCAGAAACTGGTAAGCAAAAGTCAACATAGAGAATTACAACAATAAAATAATAATAGGGCCACGAAAATAAAAGCAAGAATAAAGCATACTACCACACGACACGCTCTAGTCTAGATACGATATCGCAGATGTTTGAGGCCGGAGCCGCAGGCGAGGGTCATAAATATGCGAGAGAGGGCTTTCTTTTTTACGACCCGTGTTTTGTACACAATTTTACGTCACCACTTGGCCATAAAGTGAATTTTTCCAGACGCGCAGCGTGCGAAAAACGCGCTTTTTGGCAAGGTGTGGTGTAAAAATACATACAATATAATAAGCTTTGACCGAATCCGGTTACGCTACGGTGTCTGCTTATCATCCCATCAGGAAAGCCGTAAGCTCGTTGTAGAAAAAAACTTTATATGACACTCGAACACGTGTTAAGGCCAGATGTGCCTGGGTGCCCATAGTCCAAACTGGGTTTTGATTTTGGCATTCTGACCATACTGTCAAAAATCACTAAGTACTTAGGTAGGCAGGTATGTAACATCACTCATACCTACCTAAGTACTTAGCCTATGGGCTAAGTACTTAGGTAATATAATTAGTAATATAATTTTCGTGATACGGGTATGGGGCATACCCCATACCCGTATCATCACCGGAGACGAAAATTATATTTTTACATCAGGTACATACCAAAAGCCAAAACCAAAATTACTTACTTACATGACGGAGGTAAACAATCGCTGTGTAGCGATATTTTTTAATTTTGGTTATAACCTATTACATGCTAGTATTACTAGAATACGAAGGTTAGTAACTAAAAAGTTGGGTGGTAAATATTTGTAAAACTTATATAGTATAAATATTAAATTTTATATATTATAAATATTACTACGGGTTGGACGAGGTAGGTGCCAGCCTAACTAGCACGATAGCTTGTACCGTTACGTTATCAGACCAACATGTACTAAAATCATCACATAAAACGTGACGATTTAAGCTAACGTGCTAAGCAGTTGCTTCCACAGTTAGCTATGTTCACAGATATAGTGGCTATTTTAGTTAACAAAGGCTATAGAACAGTATTTATTGTAGTTTTATTAATGACATCAGTCGTAAATAAGAATAATCGAAAATGTTAAGGTAACTTGATTTCTGATCAGTCTGATCACCGAATATAATTTGCCATGCAATTTGATCGGGCGGTTTATGGTATTATATTATATCATATCCTTACTTACGAATCACTGACTGGCCGGTTACAAAGGCAACCCTAGAGTCAGAATGACAAAGGGTAATCTGTGCCATGCCAAGTGGTCATAAATTAAAAATAAAGCGCCTCCCCTCGCGTGTCAACTGCTGGCCAATCAGAACCTTGCACGCACGTGACGTCACGCTATTCAGTTGTGGAAAAGATTCAAAGATGGCACCGTAACTTAACTTAATACTAAAATGACGTAACTTCCAAGTTATCTGAATGCAATTCGTCGTTTTGAATGGTAGTAATCAATTATTATTATCTATTTGCCCCCTTTCGTTTGCGAAATCACACACTAGCCATGTTTGCTATTATAGATATTGGTCAAATGTTAACGTTTTATAATCAGTAATTTCGGTGCAGCGTAACGGTGTTAACGGAATTGGGATAAATATTTAAATTCTTATGATTCATTAGCGTTAATAACGTTAATATTAACCTTAATTAACCGTTTCAATTGTATTTGTATATACCACCTCCGTTAACACCACTACGCTGGACCGAAAATGATACAAAAGTTACGATCATTGTTAATAATACCCTATGTTGGCCACATTGCATGATTGTTCATTAACGCTTTATGCGGCTGGTACTCTAGGTGTAAAATTGTTTTGACAAAACAAATTGATTAATATTTGAATATACAGGTTCAGGCGATATAATAACGTTTATTCAATATATTTAATCATTGATAAGTAAAAGTAAAAAAGTAAAAGTAGTTTATTCTTCAAATTAGGCATATTACATGCAAATAACTTTGACATGCTTCATTTTCATATATTATAATTTCATAAATTTACTGATATTTTAGTTATTCTACTATTCGGAGCGTATACAAATCCAAAATAAAAAGATCATATAAATCAGCTCAGTGGTTTTTGGGTTATATGTATTATAAATAATGTAACCAACACCAAAAAGCGGATTAATTATATTGATGTATTGATATAGATATATTTTTTTAATGATTGAATCGCCAGCGATTGGCCCTAGTCTTAATTTTAATCTCTTACTAATTTATATCTTTATGAGTTGTTTTTCATAAGTTTAACTTTCCCTTCGTCTTGTTTTTGTTAACTCTAGTTATCAGACATCACCCCTACTACTACAAGGGAATACAGCTCAACATAAAATTCACATACGGTCATATTTCAAATAACAAATGCATTTCCGATGTGGCTGTGGTACAGGCACTAGACGACCAATTCTATCAAATAAATAATCTTAGGAAAATATTACGCTGTCTAATTCAGGAAAATCTACTTGTATTATTATTGCCAGTATAATGTGTACAACTCTACTACTTATTGCGTAACATAGACACTAAAATATTGAGGTAATTTCAGCAATCACGAAATGTTTTATGGCCAGGTCCAGCCCAAATCACTCCAAAAAATTGCGTAAAAACCTATCAATATCATGTTAGCTAGGATGGACCCCAATAAATTAAAAACATTAAACACCGCAGTGCCATCGGCCTATACATTTCCCGACTGGGCTTATCATCCCCTTAGACCCCACCCCGCGCTCTCTGGCTGCGCAAGCGTCATTCAGTTAACCGCCTCTGACGTAAACACTTCGATATACATACATTAAAATTTGGAATTTATTCTTCGCTCGTCATTTGTTATTTTTCCGAAGTTTAGATTATACTTAACGCGCTATTCCTTGTATCTTGGTAGTTTCATTTGTACTTCATGAAGTGTTTTTGTCACGATACAGTGACGGTAAAATGTATTAGTGCGGTTTTTTTATTAGAATTGAATTAACTTTTTTGTGTGTGAATTTAGTGATGTACAGGATTTGATGTGTAAGTATTTTTATTATGTTGTATATTATTTTGCGATTTTACCTAAAACTAAATGTATTTTGCAAATAATTTTAATAAGCTCTGCGAATTTTGCTCACGATTGTTGTTTTGTTGGTTATATGTATTTCGAAATTTTGTTTCGAATATTTTATAATTTTTTGAAAAATACGTCTATTTTTCGATTTCGCATTATTTTTGCTTTGCAAACAATATTATGCATGTTTTTAAAAAAATATGTTAAGTGTTGTGTTATGTCTTTAAGTCGGGTTTTATAATGAATCGTTAGACCAAATGTCAGTTTTTGTTGGTATCTCAGTACATTTTTTTGACATAACATACCGAAATGAGGATCTTTTTAAAACCGAACCGATAAATGGAAAGTAGAAGATAAATTTGAAATACGTTTGTGTTTGCCGATACTAGTTTAATTAGCTCTATAATAACGATTAATAAACTTTAAATGGCTCTGCAGTGCAAGAGTTGGGACTATAACTAAAAGAGTTATCGAGAGTCTGAAATCGCTAAGACTGTAAAATCATCTTATTCTAAAAAAAGATTACGGTGAATTGAGAACCTCCTCCTTTTTTGAAGTCGGTTAAAAACAAGTAATTTGCTTCGGATTCTTCTGGAGTTGCAAGTGACCATAGGCGACAGTGTCTCCTTAGCATCTGGCAGACCCTTAATTTGTTTCCCTCCGTTATTTTATACAAAAAAGTTAGCAACACCACCATAAGTAATTTTATATATTATATATATACAATGCCAGATGATATGGGCTTTGCCAAATTATTATACAGACTTAGCGTAGACGTGTATGGAAAACTCTATTATATACAATGTTTTGTCATGGTTATGGCAAGACAGATATTGTGTACAAATATGCTCAATGTTCTTGACTAATTAGGCAATAATGAAAATGACAGGGAGAAAGGCGTTCTTTAAAAAAAATGAAAAAGGGTTTGTTCAATAAAAAAACCTTCTGTACGTAAGCAAGTAGTACTTAATAACATAATAACTATTCTGTGATATCGTGCAAGTTATTTATTTACGTAATAAGCTACGTATGTAGGTATTACTGTCTACGGCGTAGCACGTAGCATCACGTAGAGCTACGAACCAAGAAATGACGAAATATTAACGGTTAAAATATTAAATAACTTGGGTAGTAAAGCAAAGAAAGGCTGAGATCGCAGATTTTGCGGCCCGAGTTGTAGGCGAGGGACGTATTTATATGCGATCGAGGGCTTTATTTAGTATCTCCCGTGTTGCGTACATCATTTTATTATTACACTTGGCCAGAAAGCGGCTTTTCCGTACGCCTAGCGTGCGGTAAAAGGCATTTTTGGCCAGATGTGGCTTAATAGTACATTACGATACAAGTGTAGAGAACAGGAAATTTGCAACGAGTGGTGATAAATTAAAACACGACCGAAGGGAGTGTTTTAAATCGACACGAGATGCGAATTACCTGTTCGCACGTGTATCGTACAACGTTTTACAGTACGTATGGCTCTTTAAGGTTTCGACATATGCACGTAATCTGCTGATTACCGCACGAGTGCGGTAATGTGGCACTATATGTACTGTTAAATATTTAACGGTAATAAAGTTTTTTCATCGATAATGTTCAATACTGTAATTTTAGGTTGTTACATAATTGCGACTGCGACTATAATATGTATACCGATAAGGAAGCATGTCATCGTAGCTAAAGAAGAAGAACAGTGTAATTGTTTAATATAAATTTGAATGTTAATTCATTGTCTATAAAAATTGCACCAATATTGTTTGTTATTTTGACATCAGCAATGCATCACTATTGTTGTAGGCGTGACGTAACACAGGTCTTATTATTTATATAATAACACATCGCAACACCCATATGAAGTTAAATCATTTCGTCCCGTGCCACGTTCTTACACTTTTGTCGCTTCGTAGTGATTTAACAATTCATAACATTTTACTCGTCGGTTCAGCTCATGACCCTTCTTTAGAATTTCGACAGTTCAAAAATTAAAATAGTATACAATGGCCACATTTCACTATAACATTTACTCCATTTTACAGATAACTGGGTTCTACAAAGTTGTTAAAACAAAGTTTTTTTTCTCCTGTGGTTAGTTTATGTGGATCTATTTTAGGTATTTTTTTATTACATAGAAGCGTACATTATAGCCTATAACTTAAGACATTTCCATATGAAAGAAGCGAGCCTACTCGTAAATTTGTATAGTATCCAACATATTTTTTTAAGGTTAGGAGAGAAGTTAAAAATAACTCTATAAAAAGCCCGCAACAATACGCTTTGAAGACTCGTTCGAAATTTCTTTAGCACCGTTACAAATAATGTTTTCATCACATATACATTTTCAAGCCAAAGAAACTCTATACATACCTATTTTGTGTTCGACTAAACAAAGAAATGATACTTAGTATGAAAATATTTAAAGTAGGTTGTTGCTGTTGGCAACCAACGCAAGGGCAGGGCTTATTCAACTAAGTATATAACAAGATACATTTTTAAGAACTAGTATTTATATTCTTTTCAGTTAACTAAATAAGTCGTCTAGGCGGTGACGTGAGTTCGCTAACCGGCGCTATGACCCAAACTAAGGCGCTGACCAGACCTAAATTGGCGTTCCTTTAACAGTATTTTAACAATAAAAATTGATTTGGCAAAGTGAAATAACTATGTTAATATTCATCAATACATTATTAAAACTCTTGCGTTACTTAGACTACCATGAATAACAGCGCACAGGCTAAACCGCTAAAGATATAAGCATGAAATTTGGAACATATATTTTTTAAGCACGTAGACGTGTAATAAGAAAAGATTTTTCGAAATACGACCATTAAGGGGGTGGTGAATCAAGGGTTGAACTATTCAATGGAAATCGTTCATTTGGAAAGTTACTTGAATTTTTGTTTGAAAGTGTCTTATAATATGTATACGTATTACAATAAATGATATAGGCATCTCGTATTTTTAACCTTTGAACGCATCATAATTATTTGAATGAAGTGATCGAAAACTCAGACGCCAAGATATTCATAATTGATTTTTTTCATGATCAAAGTACACCTTTGCTCCGACCTTTTTAGTGGTTGTTGGCGTGGTGGGCACGACGACACACGACCACTTCATAGGCTCTTGGCGTTCAAATGGTTAAGTAAGTAGTTTAAAACTTCGGGCACAAGCTACTTATGTACAATCAAAAACATTGCTTAAGGTATTTTTTTTAATTCATCTCCTTTAAGGGTTAAGCGGTTTTTGTTTTGCAGTTTACATGAGCAATGTGTGATTCTTAAGGATAAACTGATGCTAGAAACTTGAAATTAGGACAGCAGGATTCTTTTATAAAATGTAGATAAATCAGTCAAGAAATATATTTTAATTAAAAACATACTTCCTAAAGGGATGAAATGATAGTTATACAGCTGCTTTGAAATTGTTTATTTGGAAACGTTATATATTTGAGAGTTTGATTATACGTCCTTTATTTATAAACAAGATAACTGACGAAGCCTTTTTATCAAAAAGGTCGAAAGGTCATATGGAAAACATGAAGCTTCAAGATATGAGGGCTGAAACTTTGCTCACAGGCTCCTTCTATATAGCCAAACATGCCGAGTACGGTGTTTTGAAATATCAATCTTTCAAGGGATGAAAATAAGGTTAAAAGTATGTTTGAATTACAGGTATTATTTAAACAACAAACAAAAAACTTCTATTACAGACATTTAGTAAAGAAATCATTAAAATACAAATAGTATCGTTTTTATTCCTGATATCATCCCTTAATGGAGTGAAAAGGGGGTGAAAGTTTGTATAGGCGAGCCCTAATAAAGCCTATTTATGGCTATAATAATCTATTATTTTCCCAAGGCAACAATGAGTTCTACGCGAACGAAGTCGCGGGCAAAAGCTAGTTACCTATTCAATAAAACAGTTGGCTGTCTCTTTTGAACACGATTTGAAGAAGAAACTACCGAGCGTGATGATCATATACAAAATAAAATGAGAGCGTCAGAGAGAGACATTATCCTTGTCATGCACATGTTTTTATTAATTTGCCTTAAACTATTTGATATGACTTTGAGGCAGACAAACGATTACCCGCCCAAGTTAAAGAGTTTGTTTATAGTTAGATATCAGCCGTTTAAGATAAGTTCTCAATTTAGGTTTATAAGAGCTTTTCCGTCCCTCTTGGTGGCACGCGTTTAAGGATTCGCCAGCTGTTACTTGTTGCGCTGAGTTTTCAAGCGTTTATGTTTTCCACTGTAAGTAAGACCAGCTTCTTAGATACCTTATAATCGGCTTTCTATCACTATTACACTCTAATGGTTGCAGCTGACAGTATATTTGTAGTCAAAAATGAAGATTACCGAGTGACGCATTAAGAAAATGTAAGCACTGGACTTGTGTCTGTTTATAATTATCAAACGAATGTGTTGATTTAATTACTTCTGCGCAATTACCAAATTGAAATTGTGATATATATGTCACTGAAGGATGGAACGAAAATTATATTGTTGTAAGAGTGATTTGTTATACCAGTTGTATCATGTATTCTGTAACGGGAATCAATAACAATGTCAAAATATAATTATACGAAAATTAGCGAAGGTTTGGCAGTAAGTAAATTTCGTTCGCTTTCAATGGCCATTCTCATATTCTTAACATTCTATGAAAAAGTAATTTATTTATGTACAAAGAAAATATATACAAGAATATTTAACCTAAATAATGTATATAAAATTAATACTAACACTCTAAAGAACATTCTATTTATTACAATTAACATTACCTCTTAAAAGCCTATTAATCTTAAAGGAAAATATATACCTCTAGTAAGTCTGTAGCTATTCATGGAATATAAACTTTACACTTTAATGCAGCAAATAACAAATAATAGGACAATCATCCACATCTCGAACTAGCCCCTTAGACAGGATACTCAATATGGTTTGTGTTATGTCACTACTAGCACGATAGTACTACGACGATATTTTTAATAGTTAATGAATACTTGTACAAAATACATTAAAAACATCCACTACTCAGAAACAATTGTTCCCAAAAGAACAAATAAAAATGATTTACAGACTCCATAATCTAATTAAGCTTAGTCGCCATTATACCACAACAAGTTGTTACAATATGATACACAGTACAAGTATATGTATATGAAACAAAGAGTGAGGTTCTGCTCAAGGGCTGCCCGACGTCCGTCGGGCCTCTTTATATTGGAACGGAATAATCGATTATTGCATTGAATTCTGTATTTAAGTACACACCCCAACGATTATTAAATGAACATCTTCTGTATAACTTGTTGATTGTAAATAAGCTCTAACGATTTCGCTATGAATTACAATACAGGGCTTCACGGGGGCGACGAAACAATCAAACTAGGTCATTAGCGGGGAAACTCGCTTTCCTCGAAAAACACTAGGCCCCAATCTTCACCCAGCCTTGTTAGCATGATCTACTTTATGTCAGATATAGAGCATTCGTCTCTCATGCACTCTACTTAGTAACGGACCAATTTTATATTGTACATAAAAGCGATCATCAGGTGGTAGGTAGCCTTTGGACGGTGGATAAGTCTATACAATCCCCGAGACTGCCCCTGGCGAAAGAGCACAACAACATCTCTAGGCAGAGCTCATGCCTTCTTGGCTAAGCCTCAAAACTGCATGCTGTTGAATCAACTCTACTTAGCGCCAGTCATCATCATTTGCAACTGATTTCACTCTCGAAAAATTCCCATACAGTCCAGTACTTAATTGACATTAAATAGTTGGCTAGACAGATACTGTAATATAAATTTCGAGAACAATATTTTTGCTATTCCGCTGAAGAGCAATATTCTGTAACGGAATAGCAATGAATATTTATCAAAAAAATTAACATGGTATTCCGCAATGTAGCGCCTCTTCCCATCAATGATTGTAACATAACCTGATTAGATGAATACTAATTTCCAGTAAGTAGACCTCCTAGCTAGCAATGTGGTGGGTCCTACTGTCAGCTACTTCCACTGAAGTATGCGGGCTTCGGGGGCCATCAAAAGGCACTTTGTTTAGTGAAAACGATATCGTCATATTGATAATAGTACTAACTAATTTTATTTTTGTTTATCTAAGTAGTAACTACAGGGATTAGGTTTATATGATAAAATATTAGAAATTGAATTGTAAACAGCGACGTAAAGTAACTAATAGATACATTAAAATAAAAACTTGTCTAAGTTTATGTTTAAAAAAAGGCATATTATTTGATAGAATTCTGTCTTCTCTCTTTCTTCCATAATTTTTAGCGATATGAAACGTATTAATGAATAAGGTGTTTAAAATTATCAGGATGTAATATAAATGAAGGATTTAGAATTCAGTTTTTATTATCTACACTGATGAGTACTTACAATAAATACAACCTACTGAAATTAATAATTGAAGGAAAATTTTAAGGGAAGCGTGGTCGCGGTAGAAGGCGCACATCATGGACTGAAAATATAAGAGACTGGTTGAAAGTGAAGAGCATCGATGAACTAATTAGCATGACTAAAGATAGAGAGACATATAGACATATGGTCGCCGACCTCCTGGACGGAGATGGCACGTGAAGAAGAAGAAGATGAGTACTTATGAGACAAGTATGAATATATTCTGCCATGTAATTTCAAAAAAATGTATCAAGGTTTTTGTGCCTCACGGCACATTTTTGTATTTACTCGAATATTATGTTTTCTCGAAATACCCGGGAATCTCAGTTCTAGTATCGAGCTTAATCTGTAGGTAACCGGCTTCATATCATTATGCAATTACAATTTCTTCCTAACACCTAGCGTTAAATTAAATCCATATTGAAAACCATAAACAGCACCATTCGTTAATGTTAAAATTAATTTTCACTTACTTGTGAAGTCGTTAAAGTTGTTATTAATGCGTTTCGGTTACGCGGCTTGAAAGTTAATTTGTCGGCCACGGTAGTCGAGGGAAAAACGCTTCTGGAAATTAAAAAGTAAGTTTTGCTAAGGACTAGTATCCTGGCCGTTTTAATACTCGGAGGTTAAACGAGAAATAATATTACAACAAAACAAATAGTAAAAAAATGTGAGGTTTTTTACTTACGTGGATACTATTATTGTCTGTCTCTACTTTCTATAGTTGTAGACACTGAAATTAACATATTTTTTATTCATCCTCTTCTTGTATTCTTATGTTGTCTGTCTAAAACAAATATTACCTACAAATGTATACTTACCTACTTAATTTAACGACATCTCTGGTCAAAATAAGTGTTTTTTTTTTAATTCTTTCAGGTTTAAAAATAACATTTGCATATTGCGATTTATATATCACACTAATACGAAAAATTACTTTTTTTAAATGACAATGGCTATCCATACTTGCTCCCTATTTATACACAAAGAGCTTGAACAAATTAAGTACGTCAACGAAAGCATGCTTTTAATGATGCTTTTATTATCCTATTTTGTTACTATTTCTTTGAGTTATATCTTAACCTACAAACTTACCAAAACTGTTTTAAAGGCGTAGGTATTTGCGTTTACAATACAAACACTGAGAGGTCAGCTCAATCAATAAACAGATAACATATGCCAGCTGCGTGAAATCACAAAGCCAGCACGCCAACAACCAACAACAGTTTTTACGCTATTTTTTTGGCAGAAGCTACCGACTTTGCGATGTTATTATCCCTCCTTTGTTGCGTCCCACCGGGCCTTTGCTTGGTCTTTGTCCTCGCTGTGGATTATCCAGGCCTAATTACCTGTTTAAACTTGAATTTTAAAGTTTAATGGT
Source organism: Notocelia uddmanniana (assembly GCA_905163555.1). Classification (NCBI taxonomy): domain Eukaryota; kingdom Metazoa; phylum Arthropoda; class Insecta; order Lepidoptera; family Tortricidae; genus Notocelia; species Notocelia uddmanniana. The sequence goes on from LR991052.1 coordinate 66,502,668, forward strand.
GAAAGAGAAATGTTTTTGCAAACATCTGAGCGGCCGACTGATTTTGCTACCGGTTGACGCAAGCTTAGAAGTCGTGTTCGAAGAAACCCAACTTTCATTATTTATCGTTTGCTACTGAATTTGAATAAAGGAATTCTACGGAATTCGCGCTGCGGTCCGTCTAATGTGATAGAAATCCTTTGTATGTCTGATTTTTATTCTTATTTTGTTATTGTCTCCGAAAGTATTTAGGCTTGTTTAGCTGCGAGTCAGTTGCATATTATCTATCGATATATATATATATATATATATATATATATATATATATATATATATATCGACTAACATAGTACTAAGACACTTTTGTTACTAACCTGCTATGGATCAAAATGGTCTAAAATAAATAATTTTTTTATTTTTTATTATTTATATTTAAAAATGGCCATGCCTTTTTATTTAATCGAGTCTAATCGCATAAGTACATTATTATATTTTCCTGCTCCTAGCATATTGTTCAATGAGCTCTGATTCATACTATAATAGGTTACCAAGATTTTAACATTTATTAAAAACAAAACTTAACTAGTAGGCCCTGAAGGGTGATTTACGTTTACAACAAATTGCATGCAAGTATTTTGTAAACAAATGCTGGCTACGGGCTACCGAGGTAACATGAGTAACAGTCAGTATCAAAAGTAGCTACGCAAATAAAGGGCTCAAAAGCTCTAATTCCCTTATAATAAGGACTTTTGAACTCTTAAAATGCGTAGCTGGTTTTGATTTTTTTATGACATAGGAGGCAAACGAGCAGAGGAAATAAGGAGCATGAGTTTTTACAAAATATCGGCCTTAACAGTAGATACAAAAAAAACGATTTCTATGTTTTCAAAGTTTTCTTGCAACTTTGATTAAATTTTGCATTTGATAATGAAATCCAACAAACATCTTCCAACATTACCTAATATCTATAAATAACATGCATGACTGGCAGTACTTAATTAAATTGCCGTGTGAATAAAATAAAACCCATAAAGTAAAACAAATAATTCGACCCATTAAACCACAAAGCAGAGCTAAAAGACGGTAATTGTTAAATAACGAAACATCAAGCGGTCACACGAGCTGTTAAGTTAGGGTCTGAAGCACTCTCAAAACCATGGTCGCGACCACTAGAACAATCTACACGAGCACTACTTTAGCATTGTCGCACAAAGATGCTAAAGAATACAACAATAGCTTTATTTCTAAGGATACAATTGTTGCTTTTCGATTTTCTTATTTTACGAGTGCACTTTGCGGTTTCTTAAATTTAGTTCGCACGGTGTGAACCAAGCCTAATTTGAAGTTATTAAATTGTATTTTTTTTTTGTTTTAGTTAGCTGGCCAATATGGAAATGCAATCGCTACCAACTTCGTCGAGTGAGTATTTATTTATTTATGGCTTTATTTTGATCTATCAAAGATTATCAATATCTGGTCTAGATAGGGACGTCTCTTAGATGCAGTTTCTTTTAATGACTTCCAAATTCCGATTTTTAAAGACTGGGCGCGTTTTGAATCTAGTGGCCTTAAAACTATGTGACACATATGTATCTAATTTTTTCTTTACCGGTGCAAATTTGTATCAAAACATTATCTTTAGTGGAATATCGGCTAATAAAGTACAGACAGGCACCCACCGTCCCTAAAACAGTATTGCACGTTTCGCTTTCCCATACCTGTTAATTTACGAGCCACCATTAACCCTCGATAACGAGATGCGTTCTGCGATCGCTAATTTACCATAGTTTCCCACGGTTGCATCTGCCGTGATGACAACTCTCATTTGTTTTCGATAAAACAATTGTCAATAATCCTATTGACGAGCAAATTAAAAAAGTATGTGCTTGGATTTTGAAACCTAAATATGAGGATTTATTGTTAACTGTTTCTTTGCAATAAGCTCGCATTAAATTCGCGTCTATAAATGTACATAGATAGGTAGGTAGTGATAGTGACATAATGCACTCCGTACATCATCATTGGCCATTAAATGCGATGTAAGTATGTAGGAAAATAACCATGCAGGGCCTGTTAGAATGAGATAATAATTCTTATTACAATCAAGTAGTCTTTGCTTACCTAATCAATTAAAACCACACTAGTGGCTATAAGATATAATATTTAAATTAGTACATTTTAACGTCTGTCCGTCTAGCTGTTGTTGAAACTCTACGGCTACTACGACTACGGTGTGTGTAATTAATGCAAGTCTAATTTAGTTAAGTTTATAGTAATGCCTATTGCGTGATATTTTGTGTTGCGTACTTAGATATATATAAAACTACTCGAAGAAAATTTAAACATATTTTGCTAATAGCGTAATCACTACTATTCACCAACGATGTTAGTTCAAAGTGTTCAAACTAAAGTGGGGGTTAATAAGATGAGTGACGATATACCACGGGCGCGCTAACATCCCACGCATTATCATGTAACATTTAATAATCGGCAATTCTCTCACAACCACTATTAATGGCAATCAGCCACTCTACGTATCACGCGAATGATGTTCCCACATCCAAATTTTAAAATTCACTCACAATTTTAACCCGTCCCTAGTTCAGTAATTACAAACTTAGAAACATCATTCGCAGTGGCGCTAGTGTGCCAAGACTCGTATGAAATTAGTATGTTGGGGATGTTAGTTTTAAATAAGGCCGCGCGCACGGAAAAATTTGTGCAGCAACACGCAATGATGGGCCACAGGTGAGTGGTCACACGGGGTGAAGGTGATACCATCGACAAGGATGATTAGGGTTTGTTTATGGTCTAATAATGAACGTTTTCAAATTTCGAACCGTTTTAAATAAATGGGAGTCGATAGCTGATTAAATAACAATTGAACAATAGCATAACAATAGAGAAGAGAGCATGTTATAGTAGGTACGAGTAGCATACATGGTATTGATTTCTTTTCTATGGGAGTTCAATGAAGATTGGTAGTTTGATTAGGATTTATGTATCCAACTCACTATTCATAGTTTTGTGACAGGTCTGGTTTCGTGATAAATTATTTGTTATTAAATAACTAAACCGCTTGCAAAAAACTAAAAAGCAAAAAATTTACTGAGATCTCCTATACCTACGATTTTATTACATGAAATGTATTAAACTTAACAAATGTACTAAAAATCACCTTCTGAAGTCGCTGCCTGCCACAGATATAAGAAATATATCTATGGTGCCTACATTTTACCAGAACATAATAGTGACACTAACTTTTCTCATGCTTGTTTATAGAGTTAGGCAACTCACTTCACGTTGTTAAATTGCGTTTAACTGATGGAGCTTCACAAATACCTAGTTGGCAGACGCGTATTCATTATACAGGATGTGGCCTGTACTAGGAGCAATAAATTTAAAGGACGCTTCCTTAGAGCATCTGCAGTAACCTCTTGTGTCCAAAAAAAATTATCTTTTTTCAATTGGGAGAAACTTTGGTCTAAAGTTATGACCTCCAAGTAATCAGAGATTATAGCGCGGCAGTCAATGCTGATTTTGAGGTTGCTTCAAGTTATGACTCATAATTGATGACGCATTTTTGGTTTAAAAGGATAATTTTGGTGTTTTTTTTTATAAATTTTTAGTATTTTTTAAATAAATAGTTATTAATATCACTCCAGTAGAGTAAAAAAGAACACGTTAGCGACTTATGGATAAAAAAAAAAAAAACAATTTAAACCATTTGGAAATAATTGCTAGAGAGCTCAATTGTGTACCATTTAATTTATTGCCTCTATTACAGACCACACCCTGTATAGTTTAGTCACAGATGAAATACAAGTTACTTCGGTTTAGTGACGCTGCACTTATTTTTACTGTGCAGTGTGCACCTTATAGAGCCAAGACGACCTGTTTAGCCTAGTTGGTAGTGACTCTGCCTCCGAAGCTAGAGGTCCCGGGTTCGAATCCCGGCCAGGGCATTTAGTTGTGCATTTTTCACGGATATTTGTTCTTGGGTCTTGGATGTTTTCTATGTATTTAAGTATGTATTTATCTATATAAGTATGTATATCGTCGTCTAGTACCCATAGTACAAGTTTTGCTTAGTTTGGGACTAGGTCGATTTGTGTAAGATTGTCCCCCAATATTTATTATTATTTATTTATTTTTGAGTTAGTTCGATACAGATATACCCATTACCCATAATAACACTTGACTGACTATACGTCGTGATAGTTTCTAGTCAAATTACTGCATGGGTCTAATGTTGTGGTTAAGGGTTGCACAACCGCTATAATTTACCGAAATATCTGACTGGCTGGCACTGACAACTCACTGATTGGCGGTTGTGGGGCATTCTGCGAAAATCCTCTCATTTACCTATCCTACGGTTACGGCTTAAGGCATTTTAATTAATTAAACCAATTAGGATTACCATTAGGTTTTGTTTTTTTTTTGCTCCGCAGTATACAAAGTTTCACTGAGTATACCTATAGGTAATAATATTTTTCTTGCATCTAGAAAAGAGACGCAACAGCAACACGAAAAGTACCTACGGCTAAATTCTGTGTGGGAATTCACATTCAATAATTTTATTATCAGCTATTTAAGTGTGCGCAAATTACGTAGTTATTTTTTATATAAAACGTCGATGGCAAAGAAACGTACGACCCTCTTGACGGTTTTACTTAACCGCGATTAATTTAGAGTAATGACTGTGACCTACGTAAGTTATTTTTAATTTGCAACTGCAATCATATTATGTATTAGTGAACCTAGCTAATCAGCATATATTGATACCTAGTGATAAGTATGGTGTTATTACGAACAAGTACACTGACTAGGTATTATTGGTTTTATGATTTCTGACTCTAGTGTGAAAGCTCGTACGGGTAAAATATGATCGTCAAATATTTTAATTATTTCCATGGAAATCAATGAAGTTTACTTATTTATTTATTTTATTTTATAAACGAAGTATAAAAACATAACAATTACCAGGATCTTACAAAACTTTCGGAACAGTTTGTCTGTGTGATCAAAGTACGGTCCAGAGTTCATTCATTTGTAAATAGGTTTAGGTTAAGTCTATGTTACATACGATTGCTTATAGTTATGCATTAGATGTTACTGCTTCCCATTAATAACACCATAGTTATCAGTTATTATTAGGTTAAATGATGAATAGCTAGGTTTCAAGTGAATCGCTTCGTTCCCTTTAAAATTACTCCGCTTCGATAAATAATAATTGTCGTTCTAAATCTAAATAAATCCTTTCGCACATTTATACAATAATATTGACTCTCATATACCTATATAACAATTGGCCCTATGCCAGCAGATGTCATAACTTCATCAAAAATCAAATTCGAATAAACTCTACCATTGAATGCCAAAACTCGTCTTTATTTACTGAATTCTTAAAAGGAATCTTTAGCATCAACGAAATCTCGCATCAAACTACAATCACATTTTGGATTTAAACTTTAATTGCGCTTAGTAAGGTTCCGTTTAGGACAACGTAATTTGATTCAATAAGTCCTCGATCTGTCATTATCCTGCTTAAGACGTATTAAATTGTTGGAGTCGGTACTGAACATTGTCTATGGTAGTTTTTGTTGAACCAGACACCGCGCTTCCTGCCCTGCAAGTGCGTATTATTCGGATGGGACGGCTTTCAATGGAGATGCCTTTGTGACTTGCCTAAATACTCGTAATATAAAGGCGTATTATCTTGCTCGTGGGACCGTGTTTGCGATCGAATATGGCTGAAAAAAACACATTGGAATTCGTTGAATGATGTCTCGAATGACTTTTTTGAGATAAAGTCGGGGATGAGATTTTGGCGAATGGAAATTATGAGTTTTGAGTTGACTTTTATACCTTTGTGGTTTTTATGTCCATTAGATGTTATACTCAATATGTTTTAATACCGGCATAGTTCCAAAAGATTGGTGCAAGGCGGTCATCGTGCCACTGTACAAGGGAAAGGGCTCACAACTTGACTGCAAGAACTACAGGGGCATTAGCTTACTCAGCATCGTTGGCAAATTATATGCGAAAGTGTTGATTGAAAGGGTAATGCAAGAAACCGATGAGAAAATATGGGATGTACAAGCGGGATTTAGGAAAGGTATGGGATGTACGGATCAGGTCTTCTCTTTACGATGCATAGCCGAAAAATATTTGGCCCAAGGTCAAAAGGTCTATTGCGCGTTCGTGGATTTGGAGAAGGCCTATGACAGAGTGGTGAGGAATGAACTTTGGTCGGTACTGTCCGGATATGGAGTGAGCGACCATCTCATTCAAGCTCTGAAATCTCTCTACGAGGATTCCTCTGCTTGCGTGAGAGTAAACGGGTCCTACACTGAATGGTTTAGCATCGAAAAGGGTGTTAGACAGGGATGTGTAGCGTCACCGTGGCTGTTTAATCTATTTCTGGACAGTTGTTTGCAAGATTTGAAAGACGATGAATGTGGGTTGGAAATGAATGGGTTGCTTATCAAATGTCTACTCTACGCCGATGACCAGGTTTTATTAGCGTCATCGGCTGAGAAGCTACAGAAGATGGTAACTAGCATGCACAGATTATTTGCGAGAAAAGGAATGAAAATGAATGTAAGCAAGACGAAAGTGATGGTATTTGAAAGAGATGAGTGTATGACAGTTTGTGAAATTGCTGTAGATGGAGAGAGGTTGGAGCAAGTGGATGGGTTTGTGTATTTGGGGACTTTGTTCACGAGAGACGGTAAGCATGAAGGAGATATTGAAAGGAGAGTGATAGCTGGGAATCGAGTGAATGGGGCACTTCACGCCTTTATGAGTAGCCAGAAAGTGTCAGAAAAGGCGCGGCTGGCCGTGCATAGAGGAGTGTTGGTGCCGACACTAATGTATGGTAGTGAAAGTTGGGTGTGGCAGAAGAAACATCAGAGTCGAGTGAATGCAGTGGAAATGAGAGCGCTGAGAAGTATGTGTAGCGTTACTTTGAGAGATAGAGTGAGAAACACCGTTATAAGACGGAGGTGTGGAGTGAATGAAGATATAGTGACGAAAATTGAGAAAGGTATGCTAAGATGGTTTGGACATGTAGAGAGGATGGATGAAAGAAGATTGACAAAACGAGTGTATGAAGGAAGAGTGGATGGAAAAGTTGGAAGGGGAAGACCTCGGCGAACGTACTCCGACCAAATCGGAGACATTCTGCAGAAAGGCCAGGTCAGGAGTACCCTAAATCGGCGCGCATGCATGAAGAATGTTATGAAAGTTCATGAAGCGAAAGTTGTATGTCAGGATCGTAGCAAGTGGAAATCCGTGATCTCTGCCTACCCCTATGGGAAACAGGCGTGATTATATGTATGTATGTATGTATGTATGTACTCAAAAATAAATATTAAAATCTAAAACAATCTTCAATAAAGTGGAAGTACCAGTACCAGTAACTAAATACCAGTACCAGTGTTTTGTGTACCTAGGCAAGATGACACATCGTCCTTGTGTCATCTCATCTCAATTTGGTACACAACACAGGTACACAAAAATAGTTCATCTAACAATATTTAACCTTCAATAACTTCGAATAGCACTCCAAATTGCCAGGCAATCAACAAAAATAACCAAGATTGTGAAAACTAAATGCACATTCTAATTGCCTTGCGCCTTTCAAAACATTCGATCAAATGCAAAACGCCCTATGCGTTTATAAGTTTCGTTCGGACATACGTCTGTTTTACTTAGAAAGCTAAACGTGGTCGTTGAGTAGGGGGGCGCGCTTGGGCGGGGCATCTACCCTCGTGTTGATCACATAATTGTCACACTTTGCAGAGTAGATTTATTGCTCTTTATGACCGTTATGTAATTCAGCTTGAGGGCTTTTCGTTTTGTTTTCGAATATTGAATGGGAACGTTTAGTTAGAAGTGTTTATCGATAAAGGACGATCGTAACTTTGAATGCATTCGATATCGTTTTAAAGATTTTAATGGCAATATTACTAAATTAGCGAAAAAAAGACAAAATCTATTCCACTGATTTCACGTCGTTGCAGTAATTGCATCCGAAGAATAAAGGGCTATCTCATCGTTAAATTCAATATTCATCCGTTCGTCGCATAAAACTTCACGGACACACGTAAACAGATATATGCGCTAGTCGTCTGCATATTCTTCATTTGTAGACCCTTTATTTAATAAATTCTTATCGGCAGGCCGCATCCTCTACGACGTGCCCTGCGCTGTCTGTCGCGACCATTCCTCTGGCAAGCACTACGGAGTGTTTGCTTGTGACGGTTGCGCAGGATTCTTCAAGCGGTCGGTTCGGCGCGATCGGCGCTATGCGTGCAAAGCGCGCAGCCCTGGGGCCTGCTTGGTCGATAAGGCTCATAGGAACCAGTGCCGCGCGTGTCGACTGTCGAAGTGTCTGGATGCTGGAATGAACAAGGATGGTAAGATGTCATCTATTCGTAAAAGAAACATAGACACATGAATCACGAAAACTTGCATGTACCGCATGTATTTGTTTGGATCAAATGCTAACTTCGTGCTTTTTATTTCTCAACAGCAGTCCAACATGAGCGAGGGCCCCGCAACTCCACCATTCGTCGTCAAATGGCGCTCTTCCTTAAAGACCCGACAATGCCCTCACCGGATATGGCCATGACGCCACCAGTCCTCGACTTAGCTATGCCAAAGCACACTACGATACCGTCTACACCTATGACACTCTTCCACCCATACGCGTACAACAGACTTAATTTAATGCCTTTAAGCCATTGTCTGCCTAAAGCACCATCTCCGCCGCCTATAACACCTTCTCTTTTAACCCCATCAGACCCCGAAGCGATGTGCGAAGCCGCCGCCAGACTCCTGTTCATGAATGTAAAATGGGCGAAAAACGTGCCAGCGTTTACATCTCTATCATTACCTGATAGAGTGCTCCTATTAGAAGAATCTTGGCGTGACCTATTCATCATAGGCTCCGCTCAATTTTTATACCCCTTAGATTTGAAAGTGCTTGTGAATTTGAAGAGTTCTATAGTTGATAAACATGTAGAAGAATTCGAGAAGGTGCTATGTGAAATAGCAAAAATTCGGCCTGATAGTAATGAGTTTGCGTGTCTAAGGGCGGTGGCATTGTTCAGAACAGTTGGTGAGAAGGATACCCAGGGTTTTAGGAGACTGCAGGATCTGCAAGCAGTCGCTGCGCTGCAGGACCATTCGCAAGTCGTACTTAGTGAGGTGAGTTAATTTTTCCGCGCACTTCATTAGTAGTCAAGAATTTGATATTTTTACACAATTATTTTTGAACCTGTCATCATATTTCTGAATTAACAAAAACGTAAGTGAGCCGCGGCCAAGTCTACCTTTAACTTAAAAATTACAACAAAAAATATGTTTAAGTACTCTATACCGCACTAGGCTTAATATTTAAGGCTGACTAGCTACTTAATATCTAGACTTGGCAGTATCAGGGCAATCGGTTACGACCGCTATATAATCGATAGTTATTCAGAAAATGTTAGTAAGTTTAATTTGTTTTGTTCCAGTACACCTTGCGGACGTACCCTCTGGATCCATCCCGTGCCAGCCAGCTGCTGCAGCTTCTGCACAGCATGAGACGGGTCCCTAGCGACGCTATCGTTGAACTATTCTTCAGGGCAACCATCGGAGACATCCCCATAGAAAGAATCATTGGCGATATGTATAGGACAGGCAAAGATACTGTATAGCCTTCGTTCAGCAATCCCCACATTGAATTTCAGGGATGCTCTACCTATTTGTTCTGTTACATGGTGATACGATCGCGTCCACAACATTTCCATAGTGAACATTTTTGGGACCATGAAGGGCGACGTCCAATGAGTAATTTATCCAGCAAACATACCCTGAGCTTTTGCCTATTTTAAAAATATCTATTAAAAGTCACATTGACTGCTGTCATCGCCTTCACAACCACCATCTAACCAGCAATGACCAACTGTAAGTTTAGCCTAACCCCCAGATTATGGGAATCATTTTTATTGCAAAATTTCGAAATTCTTCTCCCTCCACATAGCAGTTTGTCAATAATTAATTTTCTTTAGCCTTGCACCAACGTACAGTCGACTAAAAAGACTAAACACGTAACTTTAAGGTAGTGGATATATATTTTTGTAACTTTGGGTGGATCGGTATATTTGTAGTCGACTGTACCGAAAGTAGGAATGTAAGAAGTAGAAATCATTCCTTTTTCGTCCCTCCGAATTAATTCATGAGTACGAGTATGGAATATTGAGCATCAGGATAAGTGTAATAAAATAAGGCTAATAGATTGTAATTCACATTAAATTATTGTCATTGCGTCTGAAGTGTGCATTTGTTGTAACAAAGAGGCCTATTTTTAATTAAATAACTTACAAGCCACAGATAAGATAATATTATTCCAATAAAATAAACATTTTGTTTTAAATGTACTTACGAGTAAGACTTTCTAGTCACGGTATAGTTCGTCTCGTGTACAGTATAAACAATTAAAAATAAACGTTTAATTTACATTCCGAATGATACTGAAATAGATTAAGCCTTTTCTTTAAAGTGAACGTAATAAATTAATAATTAATTTTAAGTAAAAATATATAAATCATATAAATAGGTATTAGTGCCTTATGTCGCCATCTACCTGGACTTAAACATAGACGAAGTAAAGTTAAGAACCTTAAATATTAACATCAATTTCGAATAATCGGTCTTGATTTATTTAATATATTTATTTATTTAATATACTATTTAATATACTAAGACTGTTAACATATTAGTATGTGACATTTGCGTATGTATAGCCCTACCAGAGTATTTTTGGACCTTTAAATTGTTGCCGGTTGTTAGTGGTACTAATTTATTTCAATGTTAATGACAAGACATAATAATATACTCTTTGACAACAGACGTTAGAAGTCATCGAATGTTATCGATGTAAACAAACTTACATTAAGACTAGACGAATTTTAATTAAATAAACACAATAAAACAATACACACAAAAATTACTAACAAATTATGAAACAAATTCAAAATGTACACACAATCTAGCAGATCCCAAAACGGCAAGTACGAGGGGCGTTCAATAAATTGTCGGTATTAGAATAAAAACAAAAGAATATTATAGGTATTTTATTTTTTATTTTTCAATATACTCCTCTCCTATGGGTATGCACTTATAAGACGGGTCAATTAGTTTTTTAACCCCTCATAAAAATATTTTTTGTCTTTGGTGTCAAAATGCTCCTAAACTACTGCCTTCGATGCTTTATCGTTAGAAAATTAATTTCCACATAGATTGATCCTTTTTGAGATTTGTAAACAAATAGAAGTCACTCGGGGTCAAGTCTCGACTATACGGTGGGTATGTAATAGTTTCGAGTCCAGATTCAAGAGCAGCAGCCTTGGCAATATGAGCAGTATGCACAGGGCGTTGTTGTGAAGAAGCAGAACAACTTTGGCTAATTTTCCCCTTCTGTTTTGTTTGATTACTTCCCTTATTTGGCATAGAAAATTAGCGTAGTGCTCTCCTTTAATACTCACACCCTTTTCTTTATAATCGATCAGCAATATTCCATCACAATCCCAGAATACTGTGACCATGACCTTTCCAGCTGAAGGCAACACCTTGAACTTCTTGGGATGAGGAGTTCCTTTAATGTGCCACTGCACGGACTCTTGTTTGCTCTCAGGGTCATAATGATGAACGCACGTTTCATCTTTACTAACAAAATTTTGCAGTATCTTATCAGGAATTTCAACGCAAACCTCAAGAAATTCGGAACAACAAGCAACACGCGTATTCTTCTGAAGCGGTGTCAGCATTCGCGGTACCCATCTCGCACTGACTTTTGGCATATTAAGATGGTCATCAATTATATCGTGTCTAGTACCAATAGAAAGGTTGGTTCTTTGAGCTATATCTTTTACCTTTACTCAACCATCTTCAGACATAATTTTCTCCACTTTTTTAAATTTTCTGATGAAGTAGCTTCGACTGACCGATCAGCTCTATGGTCGTCTTCGATACTCTCTCCCCCATGCTTAAATTGACTTGACCACTTCTGAATTGTTGATAAAGAAGAAGCAGACTCACGGTAAACATAATCAATTTCTTTTTTATAGCATATTGATTTTTTACCTGTTTGGTCAAGAATTTTATTACCGCTCGGTGCTCTAATTTAACCAACATTGAAAAATCGCTCATAGTGATCACGTTAGTTCGGTACTTGCAAAAAAACAAAAAAACATCGCCGTTTGAATTTTACTTTTTTTAATATTAATGAATGACTTTTGCCGGCCAGTATTCAAAAGTTTACCAAATAGGTTTAAAAGAGGTCAATACCGAGAATTTATTGAACGCCCCTCGTACCTGGTGCAAATGTGCCCAATATGCTGGCGGCATTGCCCCGCTGCACTGCCAACGATATTTGTTGAACCAGTCGAAACATTTCCTAAAAATAAAAATAAATAAATATATACAGCCGATAATCATCCAAAACGTCAGAAAGCTTATTGTGAATATTATTAATCATTTAAAACAAAAAGGACGAAGGATTGACTAATATGCCAATGTACAATGCTTTGAAATTGGTTGTTGACATAACCGGTAGTACTGCTACTGTGATATTGATATCATATTGTAAGTACACAACACCTCAATAGTAAGTGTTGATTGAATTGGTAAGATTGGTTAGATTTAACAAGTACATTTATTCTTATTCAAGGTATAGGTAAGTCTACAATAAAAAAAATAACCTTACCGTCGTTGCCGCCAATGAAAAAAAAAACAATTAAAATGAAAAAAAGTATATGATAAAGAAAGGCAATACACACTGCCCCGACTGCACATGACGTATGTATACATATTATTGCCATATAAACGTGCTGATGTTTGCAGCGACATTGTCTCAGGCCGTAAGCTTGTTTGCCACCGTCGTAGTATAAAAAAAGGGTCCAATTAGCAACTGGTCTGGCTTTAGTTATATGTAACGTCGTGATCCACACCTTGCACCACCACACAGTGTATACGAGGGGCGTTCAATAAATTCTCGGTATTGATATCTTTTAAACCTCTTTAGTAAACTTTTTTCTTGACCAAAATGGTAAAAAATGAAATACCTCTAAAAAAGAAATGGATTATGTTTACCGTGAGTCTGTTCCTTCTTTATTAACAGTCCAGAAGTGGTCAAGTCAATTTAGGCATGGGGGAGAGAGTTTCGAACACGACCATAGGGCTGGTCAGCCCGTCGATGCTTCTGCACCAGAAAATGTAAAAAATGTGGAAAAAAAATCATTTGAAGATGGTTAAGTGAGGGTAAAAGCAATAGCTCAAATAACCAACCTTTCTATTGGTACTAGACACGATATAATTCATGACCATCTTGATATGTCAAAAGTCAGTGCGAGATGGGTACCGCGAATCCTGACATCGCTTCAGAAAAATACGTGTGTTACCTCGAGGTGTGCGGTGAAATTCCTGATAACATACTACAAAATTTTGTTAGTAGTGATGAAACGTGGGTTCATCATTATGACTCTGAGAGCAATCAAGAGTCCATGCAGTGGCATTTTAATGGAAGTCCTCATCCCAAGAAGTTCAAGGTAATGTCTTCAGCTGGCACGGTCATGTTAACAATATTCTGGGATTGTGATGGAATATTGCTGATCGATTATAAAGAAAAGGTTGTAAGTATTAAAGGAGAGTACTACGCTAATATTCTACGCCAAATAAGGGAAGCAATCAAACATAACAGAAGGGGAAAATTAGCCAAAGGTGTTCTGCTTCTGCAGGACAACGCCCTTGTGCATAATGCTCATATTGCAAGCTGCTACTCTTGAACCTGGACTCGAAACTTTACATACCCACCGTATAGTCCAGACTTGACCCCGAATGACTTCTTTTTGTGTCCCAATCTCAAGAAGGATCTACGTGGAAATTGATTTTCTAACGATGAAGCATTGAAGACAGTAGTGCAGGAGCATTTTGACACCCAAGACAAAAATATTTTTAATAGGGGTTAAAAAAAACTAATCGACCCGTCTTATAAGTGCATGAAAATAGGGGAGGAGTATATTTAAAAAAAATAAGACACCTATCGTATTCTTTTGTTTTCATTCTAATACCGAGAATTTGTTGGTACACTCACGGACTTTAATTGTTGAGCCATTTAGAGCTCACTTTATACTGGGCATTATAGTTAGTAGGTACTAACTTTTGTATCATTTTCGGTACAGTGTAGTAGTATTAACGGTAGTTGGTATGGACAAATACTATTTAAACGGTTAATTAAGGTTAATACCAACGTTATTAACGCTAATGAATCATAAGAAATTTAAATCATTTATCCCAATTCCGTTAACACCACTACGCTGCACCGAAAATGCTACAAAAGTTACGATAACTGGTCATGGGCCATTAGCGTCTAAAACTTTCTGAGCTGAGAGTAAAATGCCTTCAAGTGGCCATGTCCGTAGTAGTAAATCTCAATCACATCGATTTAGGTTTTTGACAAGAATACCTACAAAATGTTTACCATTTAGTTTAGGTATATCTTGTTACTATACTATAGTCATAATATCAACTATTGTAATTATCATAATATTTCTATATTTAAAGTTTAAATTAATTGTAAATAATACATCTCATAGATTATGCGAACCATCCAATAAAATTTAAGGCCAAATATACGTGGTAATAAATGAAATACCTATATTTTTCATTTATTTTTACTTTTCACCCTTCGGTAGGGTACCTGCCAACTGTTCTACATAGTTCGATCATGTGCTATTTCGAAAGTTTAAGTCGGACTCGCGCACCGAGGGTTCCGTACAACTAAATAACAAATGTGATTAATCATTATGTTCGTATTTCTTTTGGTAAAATATACGTAATAATAAATTCAAGTTCTTAGGTTAAGTAGTGGGAAGTTTAAAAACTCTTCGGAACAAAATGTGTGACAGACGACCGATGCAATGGACACGCGAGTGACAGCAAAAGGGCTCCGTTTGGACCCTTCGGGTACAGAACCCTAAATAGGAATTGGTAATAAACAAACACCTTAATTCTTTAATTTCATTTGGACGCTAATTTTACGGAGGAACGGTAGTATTTGAAGACATAAAATAGTTGTCAATTCAATAGTATGGGTTCAATTATGTTAGCTATTAACAGCGAAGTACTAAACGTGCTGTGCGTGTATAGTAGTTTGGTAGTTTCATTTATTTATATTACGAAGAGAAAGATCACATAATATTGGAAACCCTGTAAGTACCTTCAGACTCATTCTATGATGATACGTCGTGCAACCAAGCATAATATAATGAAGCTTGCCCCAGTGACTTCTTATAAACTACGCCTTTGAACAGTATGAATGAAAAAAGTAAACGGAAATAATTACATACCGACAAAAAATGACTATAAAATCGGTCACAGATATTTAGGGTCGCTTATCCGCGACAATAAAGTCAGTTCAAAACATCACGTCCGATGTGACATCGGAATAAAAGCCCATCCCTATTATACTTCATCAAATTCACTCAATAATAAAGCCATATTTCGCTAAGTAGCTTTTTATTTCTATTATTCTATCGCTATCCTATTCGGGCCCTCAGCGAGTAAACGAGAGCGAAGCGCATTTGTAAAACTGTCCTCGGGTTTCAACCAATAAGCCGAGGGATGGCACGCTATTATGTCAAAATGACAATACACAAATTGACGCGACCGAAAGTCTATAAACTCAAAAGTTAACTCTGTTTCTCTAACCACTACAAAACCATCTCTATGCTCTTTAGTTTAAGCTTCAAAATAGCACGGCATTTACAATTTTGGTTTTTTCAATCGAGACTGAACTCTCAAGGGCCGAGATAAGGTTAGTTTTGGATTGAGTTCTGATAGGTATTTGGTACAATAAAAAAATTGAAAGGGGGTGAACAAAAGCTCATAAAAGTTTGAGATTAATAGGGATTTGGACACAATATAGAGCAACGCACATGTCTGTCGGTCGGTCGTCAACGGAGGGAGCATCGCAAACAAAGGGACGTAATGCTGTCTACCACGTGATGACGTGCTTTGATTTATTCTCTCGTTTTGATCCTCACTCCTATTTTGTCAAGCATTTCAAAAGAAATGATCTTGTACACCCTTGCACAAGCACAGGACATCCTATATAAAGTACTAACGTACGTAACGTACCTACTCTAAAAAATTTAGGATGTACATATATCAGTACCTACCTGAAATAGGACTAAAAAACAAAGGACGTGACCGATGCTACGGGTCTTTCAGTAAGAGTGTCTTTGGTTTGCACATAAATTTTAAAAAACTTCACATTTATTGCTACCATTTTGTGAAAAATTAAACATCAGTATCAGCCTGTCAATTAATAAAATCGGCCCAGAGCAAGTAGGGCCACGCTCAGTGTAGGGTTCCGTAGTTGGCCAATAAAAATCAATAACAAGCAAAAGAAAATATTTCCGCAGCGTTTCATACGTCTTTCACTAAGAAGGGAAGACTTTTTACGATAACTCATAAACGGTTTACTTAACTGATCATATCCACTATAGTTTTACTTGAAAGTCTTTATTAAGTTTTACTTTCATGATTTTTTTCATATTTTTTGGACCCATAGTTCAAAAGTTAGAGGGGGTATATGTATATAGCTAGGTAATATTTCCGTAAATATTCACTTAATCAAAAAAATGTTTTACGACTTTTTCAGATTTATTGAATTATACGTCCATATCAAATCGCAGCGTTCTAGCATTAACAATGACAGAGCAAAGCCTCGGATAGACAGACGGACATTGCGAAACTATAAGGGTTCCTAGTTGACTACGGAACCCTAAATACCGCTATATATATAAAACCAACGTTTTGAAATAATAAAATTGAATTATCAAAGCGTGTGTCACATGATGATCTATTGAAGGAGCATTTCAGTAGACGTGTAATCAGCAGGTTTGGACTCCAAACTTTGGAGACATTGAATGGCCGCCAAGATCTTGTGATTTAACGCCCTTGGATTATTTTATGTGGGGCTATGCTAAATCATTAGTTTAGGAAAACAGGCCACACACAACTATTACATCTAAGGAAAAACTTACTCGAGTTATGCGAGAGATAGAGTCTCAAATGTGTGCAAATTGGACCATTCGTTTGAAGAGCAACGTCATTTGAGGAGATATTATTCCATAAGTTAAGGCAAAACAAAAACATGTATATTCACAAATATAAAAATTACATACATACATATTATACATAAACTCACGCCTATATTCCCAAAAGGGGTAGGCAGAGCACATGAAAATTATTTTTAGTGCCACTTTTTAGCAATATTGCAGGTTTATATAAAAATTATAAACGTAATTACTAAAACCATTGTTTTATTTAATTTTAAAGACCACTGATTCTTAATGGAAGATCCTGTATTTACCACAAGCCGAATACACGCCAATACTTAATTTATTTAAGGCTCTTTTACCACCAGTTGCCAATCAATTACAATTGTGTCCCCGAAACAACCAGCTGCTTTAACATGGTATGGACAAATTCAGATTTAAAATCTTTTCATTCCTCGACTATATACAGTGCGACACAGAAGAGAAGAAATTAAAAAGTCATTTTCTTGAGTTTTTTTACCTATACCAACATGCTAAATTCGTTCGTGGCCCAGCGGCGTGCGGTATGCGAGATTAAGCAACGTGGGCGCAGGTCGGTTCTAGGATGGGTGACCGCTTTGAGTGTTTACTAACTGAGCGCTCCCGTGCTTTGGAAGGCATGATAAGCCGTTGATCCCGGCTGTTGTCTACGACAGCAGTAGTTAAGCCCAAGTTAGAGGCCTTCGGGCGGCTTGAGAACATCTAACAGTCAGGGCAAAGATATGAGCGCCGATGGGCATTTGGCCGGCGGCGGCGCGCCGATCAAAATTGATCGGCGGCGGCGGCGTCGGCGGCGTGATCTTGTAAAAACCGAAGGTTCAAACAAACACAACTAAAACCATTTTTAGGGTTCCGTACCCAAAGGGTAAAAACGGGACCCTATTACTAAGACTTCGCTGTCCGTCCGTCCGTCCGTCTGTCACCAGGCTGTATCTCAAGGTCCGACTCGCACTTGGCCGGTTTTTACATAAAGACGCGTATATGTTGCCGAACAAGCCGCCAACCGGCTTCGTTTTTACTGTCATGATTGCAGATACGCCGATTTAAATCGATGTTCTTGGCTTGTTGTGATTTTTAGCAAATAGTTGCTTACGCGACAAGCCGACTGATGTGCTATGTTTTATCCATTCTAGTATGCTTAGATACGCATGGCAGTCCACACATTGCGTATTGCAAGTTTGTGTTTTGCTGTAGGTTACATCTAAGTGCTAGCTTGACGATGAAGTAGACAGCAAGGCTGTTGCTGCCTTTGGTAAACTTTGCGCCAAGGTTCCGGTTACATGACAAAGCTCCAAATCAAGATTTCTGTATGTAAGCATGGCAATAGTTTTGATAAAGATCCTGGATGCCTTTGAAACGTGGTGTCTCTAATACAAGCACGCGTATTAGGGTCGATGGGTCAGTTAGCTACCAGCTAATTAAGTGTGGCGGTTCGCGACCACTTGGATGAATTGACGAACTGAAAGGATATTTTATAGTTTATTTAATGGATCTCATTCAATAACTACCAAATAAAATGCATACGACTCACTGGTTCTTTAGGGTCTGTAAATGTTTTAGAATGTTTAATTGAAAATTGAAAAGATTCAGGTGATCGCAAATAGACTCTGGTCGCGTAACCAGCCGAGCGACTCTATATAGGTTTTATAACAAGCTCCTGCGTGACATTTTTTTATGAAATAAGAGACAAACAAGCAGACGAGTCCCCTGATGGTTGACCAGAGGGGTTGTAAGTGCGTTGCCAGCCTTTAAGACGGGAGTACGTTCTTTTCTTGAAGGTTTGAGGGTCGTATCGGTCCGCAAGCGACAGTTCATTTCACAGTTTAGCTGTGCGAGGCAGGAAGTTTCTGGAGAAACGCACAGTTGAGGACTGCCAACCATCTAAGTGGTGAGGATGGAAATTTTGGCGTTGGGTGATTGCGGAAAGAAGCGGCAGGGATTAATCCGAACAATTCCTCGGAGCACTCCCCATAATACATGCGATAGAAAATGCAGAGGGAGGGCACATTTCTTCGCAGTGCCATGGAGTCAAGACGATCCGAAACATGCTGGCAGCCGGCAATTCGAGACAAATCTCTTGGATGCGGTCTAAAGGAAGAAGCTGGCACTGGTGCCCCTGCCCACAGATGAGAACAGTTTTCATATGTGAGCGGACCTGCGACCGCGGAACTGGACTTGAATTGAGATGTCGACGCCAAGGGTTTCGATATTGGCTGTGGCAGTTAGGGGTGGGTGTGCTCTCAGAACGAGGCGATGCGACAAACGCAAGCTTTTTCGCAGTAAACTCGCAAACCTAGGTCTTTGTAGGGTTGAAACGGACCAGATTAAGTTGACTCCATTCCGAGACTTCATCCGGGGAAGTCTCAATTTCAGACACAAGTTTGTTGCGGCTCTCAGTGACTTTTACCCGAGAAATATTCGCTCGGCCGGTGTAAGAGGCATCACACTACTACCATCCGCATGATAGTGAATGCCGCTGATTTGTAGCATGTCATTGATATGCAGAAGGAATAGCGCGGGCGATAGCATACAGCATCACAGACATGGAGACTTGGAGTCTGAGCATACACCGTCAACTACGACCTTTATGCTTCTGTCTGTTAGAACCAAAGCTAACTTCCACGAGGTCGGGACTACGCCAAAAGAGTACGCGTTACCAACTCGGGAGTACACATCTTTAGCACAATGGCAGAGATTCCATCGGGCCCACTCGACTTATGAGCTTCGAGGGAAAGAAGAGATTTAACTACTGAGTGGTACCGGACATCCGGTATACAGCTCTCGCACCGCGGTATGGTCGGCGGCGCGTGTTCCCCGTCATCCAAAGTCGAGTTGGACGCAAAGAGTTTACCCAAAAGGACTTTTGCATCGTGGGCCAATGAATCATTTCCGATGCGCAGAGGCGAAAAAGATGGCGTGCAGAAATTCCCCTGGATAGTTTTGGCACGAGTTAACGAAGGGAGGTGGTGCTCTAATTTCTGGCCGATCCCACCAATGTGATGTCCATCTCCTGGTCGGAGCTCGCACCGTGTCAGAAACACGCAAATTCTTCACCAAGCTAATGTCAACGGCATTGAAGCTAACCTAATTACCTAATACGCGGTAACGTAAGCGATTGCGATAATATAAGAAATTTTACTCCGCTAATTAGATAGATAGATATTTTTATTTCTTTCAAGAAATTACATAGTATTTTACATTTGTAAAATAAAATTAATTCAGTAAAAGATCGTCATTAATTACAATAATTTGAGAATATATGTAACAATATTAGAAATCAAAAATGTCACATGTAAAATAAAAAATGAAAATATTAATGTTGTATACAATACACACAGGGGACAACTGGGGTTTACAAGTAGGTATTCTAAATTTCAAACGTTATACAGCATTAGTCGTTTCTGAGAATTCTGAGCTTTTTAGAGATTTGACAGATGGTCAAGAAGTTCTTTTTTGCCTTGTTAGTACTGAACCCTAAAAATAAACAACCCTACGTAACCGTAAAATATTAAACTCCAAACTAGTATCACGATTGTTGAAATGAATAAGCTACACTCTACCCGAAACGAGCGCAAGACAGATATCGGCGCGCCGATGGCCCTGTGTCGGCGTGGGATTTGTCGCCGGCGGCGGCGGTGCGGCGCGGCGGCGCTCATGTCTAAGGGCAACTTGACTCACTTGACAAGGGGGGTCGAAGTTGCACCACGTCCGTAGGGAGTACCCACATTTACCCTACACGTGACCCCTGGGTGGTGCTAAAAGTGCAACAAACGGGCAATCGTACTTGTCTTTTCGAAGATCTCACGGTTCGAAAATAAATGCCATACGATTATTACTATTTACCATGCTAAATGCTAATGTGATAAGCAGTGATCGTAACTTTTGTAACATTTTTGGTGGAGCGTAGTGGTGTTAACGGAGTTGATATGGACAAATACAATTTAACCGGTTAATATTAAGGGGCTCCATACGTTTTTCATCGTATTTTGACTAGTTTTGAGTTGATTCCCTTCGTCAAAACTAAAGATATATTTATGGCACCAACGATTATCGGGTCTTCAATCCTTTAGGTATACCAAAATCTAAAACTTTGACGTTGAAATGAGTATGAGTATGAGTATAATTAAAATAATTTATCCCAATTCCGTTAACACCACTACGCTGCACCGAAAATGCTACAAAAGTTACGATCACTGGTGATAAGTACTGTTGTTTGAGACATCTTGGCCGCTATCAATAATCAATACTTTCGGCTTAATACCTGAAATATCCCAACAATCGGTGATTCTGACGAGTGCCTGAAAGGTAAGTACCACTATCAAAAGCTTGTCCAAGTGTGGCGGCGATCATGAAAATAAATACGAACGGCAACGTTATTTTTTTATACAACGACGGTGGCAAAGAAGCTTACGGCCTGCCTGGTGGTAAGCAGACACCTCCGACTATGGACGCTTGCGACTCCAGAATTACAAGCGCGTTACCGACCCTTTATTAACTTACTAGATGAAAGCCCGGCTTCGCTCGGGTGAAATAAATAAGAAAGAAATAAAGAAGACATTTATTCCAGACAGTTATGCAAACGACCAAAGAAATAGTGTACAAAAATGTATAAAATAAAAACATTACAACAACGGATTATGATCAAACTCCTTTACAAATATAGTCTGTAGTCTGGATCTGGATTAACATTATGGAATAGGGCCGTTCACACGGTTATTATTATCACGCGATTCACTCATATCATGATCCGTATCACGTGTCTATTGAAATGAATATTGAAGCAAAATCCATACAATTTTGAAAACCACGATAATATTGACACCCCAGTATTGTGATAATATTAATCGTCTAAAGGGCCCCAATAGGGAGTAAAAGATTACGCTGACGAAGTCACGGGCAAAGGCTTAGTATCTTTGTAAGTTAATCCTGAGTATTTTTATAAGGCTAGTATAAAGCCACATAAAAAATTTGACACCGTAATCAGTACTGATTTGTATAGCTAAAATACTAATCGTTCATTAAAATTCGGTTCATAAAATAATTGTTAAATATTCATGTGCTAGTTAGTATTTTTGGTGCGAAGTCAGAACTGCTACCGCGAACGAAAACAAATGAAGTTCGTGTATCTCCCTCTCTGTCTCACTTGCAAATTCGAGCGACACAGAGGAAAATACACGATGTTCGTTCGATTACGTTTCGCGGTAGCAGCTCTCAATTCTCCGCCAAATTCTCTCAACTCTTTGTTTGGATTTTGCGTCAATATTCATTAAACAGCACGTGATACGGATCGTGATATAAGTGTATCGCGTGATAATAATAACCGTGTAACAGGCCCCAACGGATGTTGCTTCAATATTCACGTAAACCGGATCGTGATATGAGTGTTTCGCGTGATAATAATAAAAATTGGTAATATTTTCTCCAATTAATGGAACCTCTTTAACAACTTGTTCCGTTAACTTTGCCAAAGGTATTTTGCATTCCGATACGCGCACCATCCAGGAATAGGAGCCGTCAGACCAGAGGGCCTACCGCGATCTGAAAACGAAGTATTCCCCTCTCCGCGTTCGAATATGCAAGTGCGACAGAGAGGAAGATACTTCGTTTTCTGTTCGCGGTAGCGCCTCTAACGTCCGAACGCGGCGAACGGCATGAGCATTACCACTAAGTTATGAGATAGGGCGAGATAGGGATAGAATTTTGCTAGACGTTTAAAAGCCATAAGTCACCTAGTAGTTTGTCACAACAAAATAGAGACGCAGCTTTAAGATGGCGGACAGACTCAGCAAACATTCTATAGAAGTCGACGGTTAAGAAGTCAATCCTGATACCTGCCATTCCCATACAATTTATAAACTAAAAGTCAATTTGGGGTTATAAACCGTATGGATATGACAGGTGTCAGAATTGACTTCTTAACCGCCGAACACTATAGTGGTGTCCTTAACACCATATTATCGCTTAATATTATCACAATATTCAATATTCTCGTTATACGTATCGTGATATGAACGTATCACGTGATAATAATAACCGTATGTAACAGACCCTATACATTCACTTTGAAGGCGGTTGTTGTGACAATCTAATAGGTGTATTGAACGCTTGAAAACCACAAAAACAAAACACTGCAGACGCGGCTTGCCGGACCACACAATGGGCGTTGATGGCCCATTACCCAGAACGCAGCCCAGCAACCTGGCCAACATACAGGACGCAAAAATAGTTCACGATTTCCGAACGTACCCGACACTGTCAACAGTGTCAACCAACGAATTTAATATGGCCGACCTTTTGTCATAAAATTAACACTTTTAAATGCAAAATACGCGACAATCCAAATTTTGCGGATACATATGTTCAACTCGAAACCGTTTATTTTTATACGCTCTTCAATTTGAGACAGGTCTCGTTCGGGTCTACCGTACCCCTGCACGAAATTATTAATATAGATAGCTGGTCCCTCTCTAACCAACCTTTCGACCCTACATTACTGTAGTGAATAAATAAAAATAAAAATAATAATTGGTTAAAGTATACCTTTTGGCTAATTGGCTCATTCCACCATATTTCGGTGCCAACACATAATATAAATGGATAAGATGTTTTACCCTAAGCATTTATAATAATAACATTTATGTCTTACTTGATGAATGTGCCATCTGTACAAATTTCATTACAACTTCATCTTAAAAGGATAGTCGACCGCGAGAGATTGCTGTAGCAGCTTACTAAGTTCCGTTCATAGATGGCTCTCACAACTCAAGACGACAATTTTTAATTTACTGATTTTCATTTAATCAAGGTACCATTTCAAATTTTAATAAAAAAGTAATAAAATAATAAACAATTGGAATAAACCGAACAACATCAATAGGCCACATTCTGGATTGTAGCCCAGACACGACAGGTGGCGCAGTTTTTCAGTAAAGCAAATGACCTAAAAAAACACTCATGCCAAACCATTGCCAAACGAACGGGTGGCAGTGTGTGTACGTGAACAAGTAAATGACAGTTGTGTGCGTGGGTGCGCAGTGCAGTCCTTCCGTCTAGCTGTCAACGGTTTGCTGTTCTCGGCAAGCGAGTGCGAATCTTCCGAAAATGATTTATAATTTATTAATTTTCACTTAACCTAGAGTTATGTATTACTATACTAATACTTTCGAAGATATTACACTATCTTGTTGTTTAACAAGTACTTACGCAAACTATAGACACTATGGTGCAGTGTCATCCACCGTTGGTATTAGAGGAATTACCAAAAGAAGACGAAGAAAGACTAGAAAAAGTGTTCGCTAAATTAGACATCGATGGAAATGGGAAGATCGACATCCATGATCTGTCGGTCGCGCTCAAGGAGTTGGCACCACACATTAACCGAAGCTATGCAGAGGTTAGAATTTCATTTTTTATTGTACGCTATATGGACTAAATAACGGCGGTTTCACCATCCATCGCTTTTGCCGGTACTAGTGGCTCATAAAGTCATGAGTCACAGCAAGTTATAGAAAAATGGGAAAGCAATTTATGAGTATGTGCTTATTTATAAAAGTGAGATTACTTATTCAAAAGTTAGTAAAACAGCCACGAAAGTAATCGTTTTCGTACTGTATACGAAGTTTGAAAATATAATTCTAATCATGATCGATTGATCTCATGTCTCTTTCCAGCTAGTGCAGTTATTACAAATTCTTTGTTGTATTCATTTCACTTATAAAATTGTTATGTCTACTTTGCCTATGTGTTTATCATTACTTTATCTGTAATCTGTTATCATTATTTTACAACCAAATCCACTTGTTTAAATATCTATTTATTTTTAATAAATTTGCAAAAGTTCTGGCTTTACTGCTGGTATAGATACTCAATGTTTCAATTTTAAAGAAGTACACATATTTCCTTGTCTGGTTGGAAGATTTTTTAGTATTGTCTTCTTGATAAAGAAACTGATTTATCTTCCTCTGTCAAGATTTAGCTCAAAATCTCGCTTAAGTAATCTATTAAGATAAACAGAGATATACTTTGTTATTGTTATGCAAAGTAGATCTATTGAGCATGGTTGTATAGGTGTGTATTATAACAATATATTCTATGCATAATTTTAATGTATCCTTTATAAAATATTTACTTAACATTCTGCATTAACCTCTCGCTATTAGTCGATTGTAAATTATGGTGTATCAGCTTAATGTGTGTTGTTAGTGAGTAAGAAATCAATACAAATACTTCGCTAATACTGTGCTGGATTGACCTATAAGGGAATTAAGCAATTGGTTAGGGCACCACATCTCGGGGGACGCCATAAACAGCACCAAAAAATACAGATACTAGGTTACTTAAGGATGGCATCAAGTAGTCTTAATCCAGCACTGCATGAATACTACCATATTGTGAATAATTTTATCATTTCATTAAATGTTGAATATATGTAGTACAATTGAATATCAATGATGTCTTATGCCTAGAAATTATTATAATATTGAATTGTGATTTAATACACATCTGGGGTGCACACCACCAGGGGCCCTCATACACATAACAACTAAACACTAGTATTAATAGCCCAAGTTTCTTCCTTGAAAAGAGGCATCTCTATGTATTGCAAATCATTGCAGATCCGCACTGACACACAAATCAATAAGTTTGAGGGAGAAAGATAAGGATATTCTGACAGGTCTGCACCTGTCAGTATCTACACTTTCATAACTACAAATTGTACTGAACTGACATTTGTGACATTTTGGATTATGTATATGGGATTTGAAATATTGGTATGCTTTTAAATGGAGACAGTTTGCTAACAGCCAAAAATGATCATAATATCTATCCCATTCTAACTAAATTATAAGGATTCAAAGAGACAACTATATGAAAAATCATCCTGCTTAACACTATGGATCTGTTGGGGCCCTAGGCAACTTATTTAAGAGCTTATAATTTTATATATAGACTAAAAAGAGGCATTCATTAAAAGTAAAGACCAACCTTAATCATACTGGGCATTTAACTGTCACCAAGTTCAACACGAGCTGTCAAGTGTCAACATGTCCCATTACAAATAAAATATTAATGCAAGAATTCTTTTCATTTCAGTAAGTACTGCTACTTGATAAGAACAACATTAAATTAAATTAAAAACAATTCAATTCACAATGAAATCTACACACTACATACTGAAATTCACATTCATTCATTCACACCATGACAATGACATTTTATTTTATTTACCAAAGAGGTCATTGTGATGATATAGATAGAGGCTTAGAGGTTTATGTCACTGAATGTAATTAGGCCCGCAGCACACATAATAAAATATAATTTAAAGAATATAAATACATACTTTATATACACCAGACTGAATTTTTAATGGAACAGAAGGCTTTATTCTTATTCATCAACTGTGATTTGATAAGAAGTGCATTAAAAGCAATTTAAAAAAGCCTCTTCATATTATTGTAATTCAAGGGTTACGAAGCCTTCACAGTGCTGTGACCATGGCTGATCGTCACCTACTGCAATTTTTAATCAAGTCCTGAGGTGCAATTCTTAGTCAAGACTTGCAGGTTCTTGCTGAATTGAGGAACTTAATCTCTTCAGGGCACTTAAGGTTTTTTTTTTATACTCCGGATAGGTTTGTGCTTGACCACAAATCACCTGATGGTAAGCGATATTGTGGTCTAGGATGGAGCGCGCTTACCTAGTAAAAACTGGTTCACTCTCGTCTTGAAGACCGTAAGGTTGTAGTTTTCAGGGAACAAGGATTCCGGCAAGGAGTTCCACAGCTTGGCTGTTCTCACAATAAAAGAGGAAGTGAAACGCTTCGTGCGAGTTTTTGGAACTGCCACCGTAAAACGATGTCGCCTTGCCGTATCCCTGGTCGTCCGATGGTAGAAGGGAGCATGTAAGGTGTATGTAGATATTGTAGATTGAATTCCGGCTGCACTTTAATTAGGCAAGAGCATTCGGTTTGGATGTGCACAGGTACATCCTCTGTTTTACACATGTGCCTAACATGTGCAAACCACCTTTGGTTGCAATGTCACATTTTCTCCATCTTTACCAAATTGCTTTAAGTAAAATCTGTCTTCTTTTATGAATACAGGTGTGAGTTCATATAAGGTAAAATATTAATAGTACTACTAGTTAGCATTGACAACAACTCTGCAGAGTATAACACATATGTATGTAGTAATTCCATTGTGCCCAATCAGCTTTCAGTAGCCATGCCATTTGCAGCATTTATGGCATCTGGCCAAGTTTGAGCAGAGTAAGTAAGTACTGAGAGTAAGTAGAACAAAAGCGTAGTGCCATTAATGGAATATGTAATTTAAAGCCCCTGCGACACATTTAAAGAGATTATATGATAAGTTGCTGGCCAATTGGTTTATTACTCGTAGGCTAGGTCACTCGTTCATGAAATTTAAGTTTTCAATTGGGCACAATTTAATTTTAACCAATCCCATTCCAACAAATCGTGATCTCTCCTGTGAGGCCTTTCTAAAGAGTGATTACGGAAATTCATCATCAATCCCAATCCAGGCCTCCTGAACAAAATGTATGTCATACAAGCTGGGATTACAAGCCCTATTTGAGACTGATACTAATCTCTTACGCCAGAACGTTCTCTGCTCATGACATGCTTGGCTAGAATGTAATATTCTAGTTTCACTTTTCAATATAATTACCACCCAAAAAACCAGAACTACATCGTACTTGGGATGTAGTTCTAGTTTTTTGGGTGTTGTATGGATCGGAATTACTTTAGAATATGGCAGCACCACGTAAAGGGTTGGGGGGGGGGTGTCGCCCCCTTGGACGAAGGTCCATTTTATGTTCCTTTCGGAGCAATTATCGCCAAATCAGGGTTCGAAAATATCCGATATTTATTATAAATAAAAAAATATCGGATATTTGATATATATCAAAGCATAATATTTCTATTATAAATATCAAAATACCCGATAGAGGCAAGTCAGGCTTTTGAGCTTACGTGAAGGGTGGACACGGTGGCCCCTAGGCCCGGGCCTTGTGGGCCTAGGGAGAAATCCGGCCCTGAATTTTAGGAATATAGGCGTAAGTTTATGTCCCTCATGATCAGGTCATCTAAAAAGGCAAAAGCCTAAGTAGTAAAATTCCTAGAACGCACATGTATTAGACACCGTTTATGAGAATTACGAGTTTTCTAGCTCTAGCCTTTAACTTTAGCTAAGTCCACAGGAAATTAAATTAAATTAATTAAATTAAAAAGCCTTTTTATTTCTTGTAAATTACATAAATAAATATAAAATCTTAAAATAGTAGCTTGTTTTTTTCTTTTCTTCGGGTTTTCTAATATCGCCAAATTATATAATTCATTTTTTTTTTATTTAACAACTAATAGGCTATTCAGTAGAGAATATGAAGTGAAAGCATCGGACTGCAATTGCCACACGCCTAATCTATGAGGTTATCGAATCACCGATGATGAATATTAATAGTAATAATTTTGGCAATGTCGGTACGGGGGAACTGAGATCCCCAAAAGTACTTATCGAGCGACCTGTCAGGTGACTATGATATGACGTTGCCGCCGGTCAAAGCCGACTGGTTGGTAGCGGGGCATGTCAACAGCGCGTGACCACGGCCTTAGTCATTCTGTAATATTATTCACTTTTATATACATAGATAATTATTAACTATCCTAAGGGAGGCTTGCACCAAACCTATAATCGTATGCGGTGTTCCTTAAAATCTGGTTGTATAGGAGGTGTGTCAAATTTCTATGGATTGACAGCTGCCGGCGCCATATTTAACGTTGATCGGTCTGTGATCAAGTTGGTGCAATCCAGCCTAAGTGTGCCTTTAGGTTCTTGATCGCATAAGTGTTGTATAGAAAAAAACATGTACCCGGTTTTCAGGTCTTTTTCCATATTATGACAGTGGCAAACAAGCATGCTGCCTGTCTGACGGTATGCAGACACCGTAGTCTATGGACGCTTGTGACTGCAAAACGAGAAGCGTTATACCCTTTTTATTTGAGGATTCGTTTGCGTTGTAGTTTTGTATTTAGTTCTAACGCTGCCGTAATAATTTTCCTTGCGCTTGTTTGCCACCATGAAGTTCTATAGAGTAAACAAAGAGTACCTTCGTAGGATACGATATGGAGGGTGAGCGCAATAAAATAGTTTGAATACTGCATATAAATATAATTGTATAAATATAACTACCACTGGTCTTGGTAAATTATTAATTGGTAATTGGTATTGATCGGGGTAGATTAGCCAGGTGTGAAGCGGCTTGCATTAATGCGCTGCATGAGTGCACTTCTAACTGGGTTGCCAATTATTTTAGATGTTTCCCGTTTAATTGATTGCTTTAAATTTGTTACACATGCGAGCAAGTTCTATTAAGTTAAAGCGAGTTGTTTTAGAAACTTGATAGCCTAGGCCACGGCCATTATTGTCTCTTTGACAAGGTAAGAAGTGGCCGAGACAACAAATTGGTTGACTGTACATTAAAATATCCGACACTTTAAGTTTCCCAATTGTCTTGTCGCCAAATCGTTTCAGTTTCGTAAACGATCCTACAGCACACTTGGCACGGCATACTCAGAGTGAGGACAGACGTCAAATTGTGTATTATTACCTGTTTTTTTTACATTCTTTAATTTAATAATTTCATGCATATTCAATTTTATCATAAATGTTACATGCCGAAGACGGCAGAGTATGTTACTAGCTAGTTTAAATAGTTAGTTGTTGACAGTGTCAACAACTAACAATTATCAGCAACTAACAAATAACAATTGTCAACAGGTGTCAACTTGACACCAAGATTTCAATGGGCTGTTTCTCACAAGGATTGGACTTTTGCAAACTGGTCGAGAGTACTACGGACAGATGAATCAAGATTGAATGAATAATCAATCAATGTTGATCATTTGCATATTTTGTGTTTGGTCTTTAATTTTCTGACGGTAGTGTATATTAATAGGACTTTAGTATCTCCATCTTGGAACAAGTCTATTCCACTCGTCCAATATCTTTGTCCAATCTTTGATCAAATTTCTTTGGCAGAGGCCAATTCCACTCATCCAATATCTTTGTCCAAGTTTTCTTTTTTTTTGTCCAAGTTTAACACGAACGAATAATTACGAGTACGAGAGAAATATGCTAAGAGTAAATGTGTCCCGCGTGTGAGACCTAAAATTAGTCCGTCTGCGACTAATTATATCGGTAGCATTACCTATATTAAACTACTAATTGAAAGTGTATTTAGCTTGAGTCTATATACTGGAGTCGTTATATGGCGTAGGAATTACTCGGTGTGTGTGTGTGACAATAATATGTGATCTCTGACAGCTTTCATATTGATTTTCACTGTGACAAGGTACGAAGTGGCCCAGAAATCATATTGGTTGACTGTACTGACACAGCTCGTGTAACTGTCAGACCCACCTCTACGGATTCTTGGTTTAAAATAGGGTTTCAACCCCACCCCCATAACATTTCAATGCTATGGGGGTGGGGTTTATTTTTATGGGAATGGTGACGGCGGGACGGGAAGAAGAGGGGTGGCTATAGTCTAACCCGATACTAAACTATGAACAGCATCTTTTCAAATTCACATCTGCGTGATGCTCTATTGGTGTCTTAAAAATTCAACTATATTGTAGAAGTATTTTTTAACTTCATTAATGTACAAAGTATTTAAAATGTATGAGCCGTTGACTGGCAAATGGTAATTAAGCCATTATCTGAAAAATACCGTTCGCTAATTATACTGTATAAGGTGGTTCCAAATTAAATGCCAATACTTTAAGAGATGTTAACTTACATCAAAATAATTTACTTTAAATAGGAATTGATAAAACTTTTTATATGTTTTTTGTTTTCATTTTTGAAACAAAATAATTAAATTAAATTTCTGCCCAAACTTAATCATACTGTGCATTTAACTGACAAGGTGGTTATACCTTTCTGTCAAATGAGCTAACCATTGGATGCTAGTTGAAGTGGCCAGTTAGGTGACTGTCAAAAGAGGTTTCACATGATAATCAAAGAAGTCTTAATCATTGAATCAGGATGTTCTTATTTGAAAGCACCTTATATAAAAAAATAAAACCGAAATTTTAACAAAAAAACCTACTTGAACGAGTTATTCGTCTATTTGTCGTGCACATACTTAATGCAAATTTAAGATTTATATGAGAATATTTCTGGAACAGGACCCATTATGTCCGCTACCTGTGCTAATCGCTCCTTCTGTATTGTTCTAGAAATTCCTCGCAAAATCCGGCGGCAAAGACGCCGGTGACATCACGCTCTCTGAGTTCATACACTACGTGCGGGAACATGAGAAGAACCTCCGGCTACAGTTCTCCCATCTTGACAAGAACAAAGATGGTTGGTATCTTCTACCTTAACACTTTCACTGCCAACAATTAGAAAGTACTCCCAATGGGTTTCAGCACGGCTAGCACAAGACGGCGCGCGAGATAGACTATCCGTCTCTATCTAATGGGTACAAACGAAAAGGGACGGATAGTCTATCTCGCGCGCCGTCTTGTGCTAGCCGTGCAGTATAGACTCTTCAAAAAAGGCGTGAAAAGGTTTCTAAACGGGTCGGCAACGCGCGAGTGACCTCTCTGGTATTGCAAGCATCCATAGGCGATGGTGACCACTTACCATCAAGTGTGCTGTCAGCTTTTTTGCCACCGACATGGTATAAAAAGCGCTTCCCACGTAGCCGATAACACGCGAAAATAAAATCTAGAGGTAAGCGCATACAGACGAGCTTCAGCCGAGCGGGTTCATGCCATTGAAACTGTTAATATGTAATATTGTAGTGGCAGTGGCGTGCACTTCATAAAGACAAAAAGACACTGCCTACCCTGCTGTAATTCCCATATCTATCCTTTTAAATTCATATTTCATAGTAGTATAGGTACATAATCCATTAACCAAAATCAATTATTCAAATAAACAAAATAGCTCCATCTATCGGTAAATCGTTGTCACTATCGTACCGCGACGACAGAGTACACTGGCGACGATGCGATGTGCGAACGATGACGCGGCACTAGCGCTGCTACGTGCCTTTCACGGCGAAGACAGAAAACATTCGGCTCTAAAGCGTTATTGTGTGCGTGCGTTAGAGCGCTGTAGTTACGCCTATACAGTGTTGTGTGTTTTCCTATAAAAACATGCACACATTGATATAAGTAACGCACACAAACAGAGGCATAAGCCACTGTCTAAATCCTTACGCGCGTAGACGGCGACGGCCGAAGGTTCCCGAATGGTTCCGAAGATTACGCGACCACTTTAAAAAGTAGCATTACGTATGGTAATGAGTGCAAATACGAAGCAATTTTTTTTGTCTCTCATATCTCATATTAGTTGGGCAGGTTTGGGTTTGTTTACATTTTAATTTTTTATGCATCCGCCATTGTTTCGATGTGATAACGTGTGCCGGTGAATTAGTGTTTTAAAGTGAATTATTCAAAACATTATGGATGATTTAAGCTTGAATTTGTTTTTTGTCTACCCTGTCTCAAATCTCTGTGCACGCCACTGTGTAGTGGTAAATAAGTATTCGGCCAACTCGTAGAAATCATAGTAGTCTTAGGCTCGGTTGCACCGACTTACGATCACAGACCGATCAACGTTAAATATGGCGCCGGCAGCTGTCATCCCATAGAAACTTGTCAAACTCTCCATACATTCAAATTTTAACGAACACAGCTTACGATCACAGACCGATCAACATTAATGCTGGGTTTGCACCGACTTACGATTACAGACCGGTCAACGTTAAATACGGCTCCGACAGCTGTCATCTTGTCACACTTTCCATACATTCAAATTTTAACGAACACCGCTTACGATTACAGGCGGTTTGCTGCAACCCATCCTTAATCTGTAGGCTTGTAACTCCTCCTAAGTTAGAAAATATATGGTTCTGATTTGTTTCTATAGGTTGAGTTAGAAACACAGGGAACGCTTGCCATAACGTGGCTGTGACGTCGACTAGTTAATTAACCTTTTGAACGCTTTCATATTTGAATGAAGTGATCACTCAGATGCCAAGGTATCAAAAAATGATGTAACGTTTAAACCAATATAAAACAAATAAAAACAATTCATAATAAAAAAAAATCATGATCAAAGTACACTTTCACTCCGACCTTTTTAGTGGTCGTTGGCGTGGTGGGCACGACGAGACACGACCACTTTATAGGCTCTTCGCGTTCAAAGGGTTAAAGATATACAGGTATATAGGTATTCAATCAAATAGGCTCGACATGAGTGAAATAGTGACTGGTGTTGATCGGATAACTAGATTATTCTGTGACTGTTTAGTGTTATGAATGAAAGAAATAAAACATGCTTATTCAGGACGTTTTAAACTTAGAATTAGTACATAAAACGTAATCAATGTAATAAGCATATTTCTTTGGGGACAATAACTGACCGTCGGGTTTGTTTCGGCGTTTCTCCTCGGCAGTGATCTTCTTTTTCAGAAACAGTAAGACTTGTCACAGCGCAATTGAGCACAGTGCAGTGCACAACAATGAACTTTGTGCAGAATAAAGTTCATTTATCTTTGTAATGAACTAAAATTACTAGTACAATTAAGTATGAAATCTGCCACGCAAAGGGCTCCACTCAGCTTTATGTCTTGACGCTGATCTTCCGTGGATAAACTTCCAATACAGCGCTAGTTTACGCGGCAACACATAAACACTAAAATACAATATAATCTTTGACATACATAGTTTGACATGAAACATTACAATAGAGATTGAAGGTCCTATGTGCATTCTAGAATAAAACCTTGGTAGGAGTAAAAAGGAGATATTAGGACGTTACCATCTCGTTCAGTTTCAAATTGTCTCTGTGCTGTTGATTCATGCATTACGTAGATATGAATAAATCATTACAGGACCCGATACATGATGCGTTGTGACGTTAACGGTTACGCTCAATGACATAACTCGAATATCGATGCCTAAGTTCACAATCGCACTAATTACGAGAAAAAATTAGAAATTAAAAAAGAAAAAAAAAGACCAAGCAAAAATTTTACTTTTTTTACAAGTGGCCGTGAAGTAGTGACACCTCTGTTTTTTATTCCAATAATAGGCCATACATTGACCCACAACTTGCATAAATATCAAAATTTTCCAGGCGGTACTTCCTACCAAAAATCCGCAAAATGTCGGGTCAAGTTCTGTATTCAATAGGAGTTACTCAATGTAGTATAGGAACTCGACTCGACTTCGAATACGACAAACTGATAAGAAAACGCAAACATAATCGAAGAGTTCTTATACTACATTGAGTAACGCCTATTGAATACAGAACTTGACCCGACATTTTGCGGATTTTTGGTAGGAAGTACCGCCTGGAAAATTTTGATATTTATGCAAGTTGTAGGCCAATGTATGGCCAATTATAAGAAAAAAAAACAGAGGTGTCACTACTTCACGGCCACTTGTAAAAAAAGTAAAATTTTTGCTTGGTCTTTTTTTCATTTTTTTTTATATGACAACTTGTATTCGCTTTTTGGCTCGCGATGCATATCTTAATAAAGAACATTATTTTAAAATTTTAAACGAATCGCTTTAATAGATCTCGAGAAACGATGCATTAAAGAAAAAACTTTAAAAAATCATAAGTCAAAAACTGTCAGTAGTAGGATGTTGATATTCAGCATAAATATTTATCACCGTAAGAGGTACTTACAAAAAAAACCCCGAGTCAAATTGATTCAAGGGCTGACTTACTATGGAAATCCGACTATAGCCTTTAAATTACAGCATTACAAAATAAAACTTTTGAGTTGAGAAATACTCAATATTATTAACTAAAAACGAAAGTAAAATAACTAATTCGGTCTAAGTATTTACAGTTTACATGAATGCCAGACGTATTGTGTCAACTTTTTTTTACTGTGCTCTATTATGTCAATATTAAATTGTCATGGTTTATACTTCAAAGAAGTTGGTATACAAACCAGTGACGTTTCAAATATACGTTCCGTATATCTTGACTGATATTGATACCTGCCAAAACAATGACAAACCAAATTAAACTTAACGTTGTGAGTTACAGAACTGTTCCCGAGTTAATCATAGATAAGCTGCAAAACATTTTGAAAGAGAAGAGACTCGCTGTGTCCACCTATTGCCATACTAATAGGGTGATCAAGTGATTATAAGCAGAGAAGTTCTCATTGGAGTAGACGTTACTTATTGGTGGATTTAGATCAAACGAACGAGAAAACAATGTTGCACTAATTAACCTTTACGACGCCAACAACGTATTCGAAGTATATGCGCACCATTGATTCAACACAACGACGAATGTATCCGTCATGGCGACAAATGCGATATCAACCTACATGCATTTCTATAGATAATGCGCTTAAAAGATTAAATAAAATAATTACAACCTTTAGTTGACGACAGCATAGGTGTCATGATGTATGATGTCAAAATCACCTTCGTTATTTATACTATGGTTCATATTCTATCTCTTATGGAAAATGAGTTGGCGTGTAAGTGTCACTTTCGTTCATACAGTATAGCGTTCAAAAGGTTAATTTGCTATTCAT
Source organism: Notocelia uddmanniana (assembly GCA_905163555.1). Classification (NCBI taxonomy): domain Eukaryota; kingdom Metazoa; phylum Arthropoda; class Insecta; order Lepidoptera; family Tortricidae; genus Notocelia; species Notocelia uddmanniana. Next base: position 66,538,400 of record LR991052.1, read on the forward strand.
CAATGTTTGTCTGAGGATGTCAAACCCTACAAAGTTGAACCCTACAGAAATGCATGTAGGTCGATATCTCATTAGACCCCATGATGGATATATGCGTCGTTGGCTTCGGACCGTTGGTGCGCAATATAGGTACGTTGTTAGCGTCGAAAAGGTTAATAATCCTCGAAAAGTTAGAGGACATGTACCTTTTTTCTTTTCGTTACGTTTCAGTAAACATGTCTAAAATAAGGGGGATAATGGTCACGTTAAACTGCCACGTTCTAAAAGGGCGTAGGTACATTGAAAGGATGAATGAGATGATCACTATAGTGGTCGGCGGTTAAGAAGTCAATCCTGACCCCAGTCATTTCCATACAGTTTATAACCTCAAAGTGACTTTTAGGTTATAAATTGTATGGAAATGACATATGTCAGGATTGACTTCTTAACCGCCAACTACTATATTAGTAACATGTTCAATTAAAAGTTAAAATTATACTGTATCTGTGTCACCTGCAACAGTGACAGTGCGTGACGGTTTTCAGGGTGTCTACCCCAAACACCCGAAGATCGAAGTTCATATATATCCTTCTCTATCACACCAATAAGCAAGTGTTATAGAGATGGATATAACGAAAGATTTTAACCCAGTTACTTCAATTGACAAAATAGACCTCACAACTGTCATGCCAGAACCACACGATGGGCCATGATGGGCCACGTACAAGACGCAGTTATGCGGTGGATCGAGATGCAAATATGTTTTTTTATGATTGACTGACACGAATGTTTTTAAATCGACTTTGTAATCGACTTTCCGTATAGATAGGCTATATTGTATCCCGTGGCTTCGCTTGCATTCTTCGTAGTACGTCGACGCGGCGGAGTCGCGCGGGTAACTAGTAGTTTTTATTACAGCAAATTTTTCCTCGTATTTAGTACGATTGTAACCTAAGGCATCGATATATGCATCTAAGTCACATCACATGCTTGCTTATATTTGGAATAACTTTCCAACCTATTTAAATTTGGAACAAGCGATCGTGTTCGATCGAAATCTGGCTCGTGCCGCTGTTTTCGCGAATTGTGTCATTAGATATTTACGTGACACGTGCTTACCCACATCGCCGAGCACGAATTCGAAATTGTTGTTGATCTCAAAACACGCACATAGCGATTGCGATTATATCCGTATACAAATAAACTAGCTTTTGCCCGCGACTCCGTCCGCGTGCAACTCGTTATGTTATAGAAATAATTGCTATTAAATTGATGTAGGCGCAGGCTTATATATCGCTCGCCCATACCAAGTTTTACCCCCCTAAGGAATATCCTTTCCCGGAACTCTAACTACTTAGAATTTCATCTAAATTAGCGGTTTAAGCGTGAATAGGTAATAGACAGACAGACAGAATAACTTTTGCATTTATAATATTATTAGTATATGGATAAGTGTTAAGCTGCATAAGTGTTAAGCTTAAAAATATAATAAAACCGCTCCTTATTACGTATAAGGAGTATTTGCATTGTATTATTTATTGCACACCGCAGAAAATGGAACCTTTACAAAACAAGACCTAAAAGTAGGTAAACAAATGTATGGTTCGCTAAAGAGCGATCTCGTCCAGACAATCTCTGGATAGCGGTGAAAGAAGGTTATAGGTTTATCTTGTTATTTACAGGGAAAGTGGACCTGGAGGAACTCATATCGGCGTTCGCTGACCTCGGGATAGCCATCGGGAGGAACGAAGCTACTAATCTGTTGAAGAGGTGAGACTGCAGTGCGATTGCTAAGGTTTAAAACAAGTTATTCCTTTTAAGAGGATTGTGTATCAGAAGAGTCCGCAGTAAGCTCGGTTCTCCATACAAACGTAGTTACGCTCTCATTTAAAAACGCATTGTTAGAATAACATGAAACTTTGTATACACAATGGGATCCGGCATATCCATGTCGGAAATTAGTTTCTGTTGCTTGAAATTATAATGGAGAAAAAAATACAGCGATTATTAAGGTTTTCATACAAGACGTAAAAAACTCAAAACCTCGCTGTATTTTTTTTTCTATTACAATTTCTACCAACAGAAACTAATTTCCGACCTAGATATGGCGGCTCCCATTGTGTATACAAACTTTCATGTTATTCTAGCATGGCGTTTTAAAATGAGTGCGTAACTACGTTTGTATGGAGAATCGAGTTCAGCCGAGCGTACTGGCGACTCTTAAATGTTTGTAATTATACAAACATAGGCAACCGGTCTAGTGAACCTACGTTACGTTCTACTTTCGTGCCGGCATACACACACAGAAAACATAATGTAGTTCTAAGATACCGGGCCACACTGCTGCTCCGTTGCATTGCGTCGTGTCATCGCAAAGGAATTAATGTGGCATATCATAAAAAAATCTATGGAAAACTTCACAGCGTTGACGCTGGGACGACGCCAACGCGACACAACGCAACACAACGCACCAGTGTGGCCCGGTCCTAAGACATAGGCTACATTATGGTATTATGGGTAGAACCCCCAAAATCTAGTTCGTTTTAACTAATGTTAAATAATACTCATCGATCTCTGGTACTTTTCCAGTTGAATAACGTAGTAGAAAGATCTATTTATTATTTACGGCCTAATGATTGTGTGTCCAAGCGTAAAATATTTGGTCGTCATACATATTGTGTTTGTATGTCTCTGCGCAAAGCGTGAAAGCAATTTGATTTTTAAATTGTTCTTTTGTCTGCAATGCGATTTTATTTCTTCCTGTGATGTGGCCAGCACGTATTTTGAATTTCCTCTGTACCTAATTAAAAGTAAAAACTACATTCTGCATGTTTTATACCTATTGCTATAGTCTGCCCAACCATTCGTGCCACTGAGAAACTCGTCCTATCTCTTTCTTATCCTAGTAAAATTGGAAACATGAACTCATCCGTTTCTTTAGGGTAAGGTTCGGACTTCATGCCTACATACTCCGTAGGTGTTGTATTCCTGGTGGTGGTGAGGTTCTCAACTTCTCGCCCTCGAAGAAAATATTGTCTCTGTAACTGTCAGCACAACAAATTCGCAAATCAATGAGTGGAGGTCGGTGACACCCTTGAGACCTCTGGAGTTTCATGCGTCCATAGGTTACGGCGTCTACGTGCCATTGGGCTGGCGTTTGTTGGTTAACCTCCGTCTTATAAAAAAAATCAAATCAACAGAATCATTGCCCATCCCACTCCATCTGATGCCAATTACGATTAATACAAGCATTTTCCCTAAAAAACGAATGAGTTAATGCTTTCAAATTCTCTGTTATGAGTTATGACACGATTGTTATCCTAGCTATATTTCTCTGCTATACAATTTTTAATTGTGTACAAATTAGTCCATCCGCATGACATCTGTACTAATTTGAGAGCCTTAGTGAAATAAGTCCAAGTGAATGTTTACGCCATTATATATTATAGGGTTTTAGGAATCAGGACTATATTCGCGTGACGAACTAATTTGACTTTCGTCACTCTGGCTCTAAGGTACAGAGTTTACGTTTGCATGGTAAATTGCCAAGGCCAATGGAAATTTTAGTTCGTTCTAAAGTAAATAACCTGAATTATGTGTTTCATCTCACGAAAGTGGATTGATCATTTTCAATACCATTATGGCGGCAGAACCCTATGGACGCTGGTAACTCCAGGGCCATTTGCTGCTGCCGATCTTCTAAGAATCACGGAATGAACTGAGCGGGATTGTATGTGTATGTATATATTTTCTCTGTGTGGGTATACTCATACACACTCAGTGCCACACAGACAAGGTGCAAGTGAAATCGCAAGTATGTATATATTTTCAGACAAGTATGATCATTGGATGAAATGATCAGCCTTTTTTCGTGGGATAAATCACCTATTATATTAGGGAGCAGGTATAATCAAATACTGGTGTTTCAGAAAAGATGCGTGGCCTAGTTTTTGGTGGTAAGTCATCGTGTAGCTGGCTCCCACCTATGGCATTGTACATATTGTTGTCTTTGTCATTAATACACTTAACCTGCTATATGATGGTAATAGGCATACGCATTAGTGTCAAATCGCACAGAATCAAGGACCCATAATCATTTACGCTAATCCTTATGGAACAGTCCCACAGGCGACTAGAAGCGAGGCGGGGCATTTAATATTATATTAGCATCGAGCATCGGCCGCGCGAGGCAGCCTCGGCAAGCCTGCTCGGAAACTAGACGTGCCTCGGCGGGTGCTTCGGCCCTCGCAAGCACCGTGGACCCTCCACACTGAGCGTGCAGGGTCGCCTAGGCTGCCTCGCGCCGCAAATTTTTGTCCAATGTGTACATTCAGCCTCATGTGGCAGCCATGGTAGCAGAATACTAAGACTTTAGTCTTTACACATATTTATTACTAGTGGCTATATGAGCTGTAGACCTTGCGAGTGATTTTTTAGGTTTCCGTACCCAAAGGGTTAAAACGGGACCCAATCACTAAGACTTCGCTGTCTGTCCGTCCGTCTGTCTGTTACCATGCTGGCTGTATCTCAAGAACCGCGATAGTTAGACAGTTGAAATTTTCACAGATGATGTATTTCTGTTACCGCTATAACAACAAATATTAAAAACCGGCCAAATGCGAGTCGGACTCCGCCGTTTTTATAGATAATGGTACGGAACCCTTCGTGTGCGAGTCCGACTCGCACTTGTTTTTCATTTTATAACCCCGATGGCTTCAAGAATTTTCTATAACTGAATCGACTAACCCTGGTACCTATGTCCTAAAACTACGACTTAGACCACTGGGGGATGGGCAGTAGTATTCCTGGAGTGCGGTGGAGATACTACGATCGCTAAGCCGCATGCCAAGCGTGGCGATCATGGCATTTACCCCTCATGAAAGTGAAGGAGGACTGTGTCCAGTAGTGGACGTCCTTCGGCTGATATGGTGGTGGTGGAATCGACAAAAAATATGCCAAATAATTATCCAACCTGCTCACAAAATTTCACGAGAATAGTTTGATAAATGTGACCTGTAGAGGGGGAAATCCGTACATCGGCTGGACATACATACGAAAGCATACTTGCCCAGGCTTAAACGGAGACTCGGCGCTCACTCGGTCAATTAAAGGAATAAGGCTGTGTTATGATATATATGGCTATTTTGGCTGCGATACGATGGCGACTGTACCTGGCTATTTGCGCTAAAGAGCGGGACGTCTTTTACCCGCCTGACACTCGGTAATAATGACAGTATTCCGCTAACCATCCCTTTGTATCATGTGAAATGAGTAAGATAGGTACTGTCATTGTCACTTGTCACACTGCTTGTCGCTGATTGTCTTTGGCGTACTCTTTGCGGCTCGCCTGTGTGAAAAGCCGTTTCACGGCCTTTATTCATTAAGATCCTGTGCTATTATGCTGTAGAATCATTAAAAAACATGATTATAAAAAAAAACATACACTAAAATCATCAGCTTGTGGTTATAATAATAACTTTTACAAGTGATACATGTATTTAATTCTTTATTTATTTATTCCTTAGGCTAGCACTTATAGTTTAGACTTACGGGTTAGCAGGAGACACATTTATTACAAAGATAGTTACATGACATGACACAAAACTAAAATGAATGGAGCGATTCCAAGCCACATCCATGAGCGAAAGATTGGTGTTGGATTTAAACTTCTTGAATGGAGCTTGGAGTGGTAATAGACTCCAGGTACCGGGTGCTGAGCGCTAGGAAACTGGATTCAGTACTGCGAAATATATCCAATTTGCTATCGCTGTTGAGGATATCATTCAAAATTATGCGCCTGTAAGAGTAATTTAGTAGGTATGTTTGTATCAATGTAATCAAATTTGGCAAGATCATTTTCATTTATATCGATCAGTCGTATGTTAAAACGTTAGAAGTAAAATTTTAATTTAATAATTAGGTAGATGTTACCTGACGTTGGAGCCAGAAAGTGGACGTCGATGGCGATGAAAAATTGTAAACTTACTTTTGCTATTGAATATAGCTACAGCCCATGACTAACACTTCTTCTGCTTCCTTCGGCTGGTATGATGATAGCTGTACAAGTGTTTGCGACGCGACTCCTAAAATGTGGCTAGGAAATACGAGTATAATCATTCATCATTAAAATAAAACTACAAAATAATAATAGGACTGATTCCTACCGTCGCAAGACAGTAAGCTAATGCATATTAGATGCTAATGTAATGAAGACATCTCTCATCTGGGGTTAGGTGCCGTAGTTTCATATCGTGTACCATTAAATATATTTTTGTTTACACACGCATAGCGATTACATTAGAATTAGGTTTAGCGGAGGGGCAGTGGGCGAGGCATATTGCACGTAAAACCGATGGCCGTCGGGGCGGAAAGGATTTCGAGTGGCGGCCACATACCGGAAGGCGCTGGTTGGGTAGACGAGGTGGAGTGATGACCTGGTGAAGGTCGCGGGAGTGCGCTGGATGCGGTTGGCGCAGGACCGGTCATTGTGGCATTCTTTGGGGTAGGCCTATGTCCAGCAGTGGACGTCCTGCTGATATGATATGATGATGATAAACGCATAGGCTCTACCCATCACTTCACTCATTTCGTCCATTCGCACCAGCTTTCGTCAATTTACCTTTTCTTTTTATGTCAGTTATTACTGCTTACTGTAAGTTAGAATCTAGTGCGCAATAATTATTTAAAAATGTCACATATACAGTATATTAATACAGCACAGCTTTCTTTTAAAAACTGTATATTTACGCGGAGGAATTATATTTGCCATAGCATTCGATCGTTTAAGAGTCGCCAGTACGCTCGGCTGAACTCGATTCTCCATACAAACGTAGTTTCGTTCTCATTTTAAAACGCCTTGCTGGAATAACATGGAACTATGTATACACAATGGGAGCCGCCAAATCTAGGTCGGAAATTAGTTTCTGTTGCTAGAAATTGTAATAGAAGAAAAAATACACCGAGGTTTTGAGTTTTTTACGGCTTGTATGAAAACCTTAATAATCGCTGTATTTTTTCTCCATTATAATTTCAAGCAACAGAAACTAATTTCCGTAAGTCCGTAAGTTTCATGTTACTCTAGAATCGCGTTTTAAAATGAGAGCGAAACTACGTTTGTATGAAGAACCGAGCTTACTGCGGACTCTTAAGGCTGTATATTTTCCTACATTTGAAACTCTGAAATGACACTTAATAATATCAGACAAAATTAGGCTTCGGCAATCTGGTGCTCTTTCGCCGCGTAGACTGAATCATATTCACTTAAAGTAGTGTCGGTATTTCACTCTTACCAGCTTGTCCACAGGATGGACCAGGATGGCAGTCTGAACATCAGCTACGACGAATGGCGAGACTACTTACTGCTGGCGCCGGCAACGGACATCCACGCGCTGATTCACTTCTGGAGGCATTCTACTGTGAGTACTTAGAATTATGTGCGGTGAACATTTTTACTCAAAAAACTATATACCATTTTAGATTTTGTTATTTTGACCCGCGGTTGCTACGGCAGAAAAAAGTTCGTATATAGTAACTTAACCGATCGTTGGCTTTTGTAGCATCATAGAATACACAACCTGCACGAAGACGATGACCTTGGCAAGTGCTAAGCTAAGTAGCTTGGCTTGGCACTGGTGGTAAAGTATGGTTTAAAAGAAGAAGCGTAGCCTGTGGAATAGCAGTCCCACTAAACTCTTAACTACACAATAAACAACCTACAGGAAGACTATGAGATTGGCAAGTGCCAAGCTAAGTAGATTGATTGGAAAGTGCCAAGCTAAGTAAATTGGCAAGTGCCAAGTATCTTGGCACTGGTTGTAAAACATGCTTTAAATGAAGAAGCGTAGCCTAAAACCGAATGTGCTACAAATACTGTGTACAATGTTTCGGCACTAAGATACATGGATTCAAAATCCAATCATTGAATGCTAAGGTTAACCCTTTATTTGTAACAATGACATGAGATCACCATCTGTGTTGAATCACAGAACATTGATTACTTGGTAAACGATGGTTGACGTAATACCTATTATTAACCGTTGAGGTAGCATCTGTTCAAAGTTGTAGGCGGTGTAGTTAAATGTAAGAAAGAGGCCAATTAACGTTGAGGCAATTATCCATATTACACTGTTAAGTTGGTAGTGAGTGAGTCTGTATGCTTGTTAATAATATAATATTCAACGTTTAAGCCTCTGAAACGATTGGATCGAAAACGGTATTGGCAACAGTAAAAATAAGTACTCACGTACCCGAAAATATTAGGAAAACGTCACTTAAAAATCACCGAATTATTTTAACTAATATATTTTTTTTAATTGATAAAGATCAAAACATCACTGAGGTTAGTGACGGAATCAGATATCCAAAGTAATTAGTTATTTAATTATACATATGTATAGGATTTTTTGGTCGAGAAAATCTGGAAATTTTGAAATTTGAAAAATTAAATCGCTAGGCCTACAGCTCACAGGGAAACTAGCGATAAAAAGTAGTCCGCCGTGACTGCATGTGTATCTGTATGCGGTAATCTCAAAAACTACCGAACGGATTTTTATACGGCTTTCATCGATGGACGAAGTGTTTTTTGAGGCCTTCCTCATAGGTGGAGGTGGATATCTTGTGTTAGTTGATTAAAGTCGCCTTTTAACACGCTCTTAAACTACTAAATTAGCTTAAACTACTAAATTAGGGCTGCCGGTTTTGTGGTCACCAGTTGGCGCCACTATCGACTAAGTTCCAGCTGTTAAGGTTTGTTATTAGTTATTACGGACGTGAAAACAAAGTTTACAGTAAAAACAAATTTTATACCTACCTTAAGGGTCCCCCGCACGCTCGACTGAACTCTATTCTCCATACAAACGTAGTTTCGTTCTCATTTTAAAACACCCTGCTGAAATAACATGAAACTTTGTATGCACTATGGGATCCGCCATATCTAGGCCGGAAATTAGTTTCTGTTGCTAGAAATTATAATAAAAAAACCTTAATAATCGGTTTATGTTTTCTCCATAATAATTTCAAGCAATAAAATCTGATTACCGGCCTAGATACGCCGGATCCCATTGTGTATACAAAGACTCATGTTACTCCAGCATGCCGTTTTAAAATGAGGGTGAAACTACGTTTTTATGGAGAACGTGCTTCCTATCGTCTCTTAAATCCGTACCCTAAATATATCGGACATGCCGCAGAGTAGTGCTGTCCCGTTTCGTTCGGAAAAAAATAGGACATATATAAGTTTCCGTAAAATAAAACTGTCTCAAAGCACTGAAACTCATTGACCCGTAACTCATATTTGCCATAATTAACCTCAGGTAATGAAAATTATTTCCCACATTATTATATTGGAAATAAACACGTTGCCCACACACAAAAAGTGACGTGTGACATTTTCGGGGACCCACGCTACACTAGCGCCTATGCCATGCCCCTGCGACATTGTGCCGAAGATGCTGGCGATGTTTCTACGCTGAATCGCCAAACTGATTCTTTGAGCGAGGAAACCGCCAGTTATCGGTCGCCAGTAACATCAGTAAGCTTCTTCGAGATGTTTTTGGAGATAAGAATTTAACATTTCATACTAGTTGGATATTTGAAATGTTTTCAATTACTCATAACGAAGTAATAATGTCACGGATCATAAACTGTGGTTGCAATAAAGCCAATTTATTAATAATGCATAATTAATTAACGTAGATATCTGCAGCTCACTACCCTTTATATAAAACTAGTTTGATAACGTTAATTGATGTTCAATACCACACAATTGTCGACCCGTTGCAGTTCTAATACTTCTAAGAAATAATTCTAGAGCATTCATCAATGTTGACAGAAACTACTAGAAATTCGACATTTAGCACTATATGTATTCCAAACGTACACATCAGTATCGATGAACGATTAAAATAGTTGTTTCTGATAAATATCTACAGGGAAATGATGTACCTAAGTGATACATGACCGAATAAAACGTATAAAATAAAGGAGCACTTTTTTTATTGCGCCTGACGACGAAGTTAAGGCAACGATAATCTTCGACATTGCTATGAGGTTAGCTGTAGGTGCCTAAAAATAACTTTGAGTAACGCCTACTGGGCGATATATATGTGTCGCATTCATGTACAGCCTACACGCTGCTTGATTGGACGCGCGGCCTGTCAGCTGACTACGATGAATCGCCGCCGGCCCTATTCGCCTGACTCGTCATGTGGCTTTAGCATTCATATATTATATCATATACGAACTTCCTCCATCTCTAATGTACGAGTAATAAGGCTCGTTATGAAATATATTACCTTAGCAAATTGAATACAAATAAATATGCAAAAAAATCATTTCTTGGACTAAGGGTCCACTAGAGATGTGCTAGCATGTGCTTTCATATATTTGACACATCGCGAGCTTGCTGTTAGGTGAATAAATGCGCAAAATATTTTGGTACGGTACAACTATGTACGCGTTTGTCTTGTGTAGTTTAAGAGTTGCTATGGGCACCTTTTGTATCCATCATCAGCTCAGCTCAGTGGTACCACAATATTGAATAATCACCGAACATAGGTGCATAAGTGTGCCAAATTTCGGTTCAATTGGTTGAGGGAAAATGCTTAAAATTCGGTCCCCAGATGTAACCCGAACACACAAAGATTGCAAGTAAAAGCGTAGTAGCTAAATATCGTAGATACAAAAGAAACTGTCACAGTTACTTGTGTATCTATAATATTTAGTATGGATTCCCTAATACTCGTTCAATAATTCATTTTGACAGTGTCCTTGTATTGTGTCTGACACTGGATTACCGTCTGTTACTGTCACGCCGAAGGTCAGGCCCCAGAGATACGTTATCTACTATCACATTTTGCATGCAAATGATTCCACTTTTCTTTCACTTCCGTGTGTTGGTATTTTTCCGATAAGCGTTCAAGATATGTATGTGTTGTCGGCAAGGCATTTAGAATATAATTACAAGTATCGGATCAAATCCTTCACTATCACCTTTTGAAGTCAGTAGGAAGCAATTTAAATAGTAGATGACGCACGTGCAGCATAACTATGAGCCTAAAAGCGCCATCTAATTCGAGAAACATTCGGCACATACTTGAGGTGATAAAACTTCAAGAAATAGTATATTTGGTAGGTAGCTAATTATTTTAACTAAAAAAGGTTTCGTCTTTATTAAATTAGTGTTTAATTAAGGATTGGATTATGTTTGTTCGTAATGAAATCGTAGGTACAAAATTCATCTCATAATTGCTGGATTGGAGATCTCAGTATATTTTTTGTTTTTTGAAGGCGTTTTTTTATTTAAATACAATTTATTTCACACCTTTTAGTAAATCATTGTCAGAATGCTTCGCATTTCAAATCCAGTTAGCGCAAACACGCCTACAATCTACATAGTTTTATTACGGAGTTCCGTTGCCTATCTATTCGTGATACTGTAATTTTAAAATCAATTATATACGATGTATATTGTTGTTCGATGTATATTGTTTTGACAAAATGATACTTCGCCGAACTTGTTACGCCGGTTCTTCCCGTGGCAGAGGTTTATTTTTGCCAGCCAGTGGCAGTTTATTGACATTCATAGGTGCATATAATATGCCTAATAAACGCAAGGTTTCTTAAAATTCGAGAGTCGCTGTAACAAAACGAGCATAGCGAGTTTTATTATTAAAGATTCGAGAGAGTTTAAAATCTAATTATGTAATGAACATACTATGTTTTTTAAATAATTTGATTTAAATTAAAAATAGATATGGTGGCAGAATACGGACATTGACTTGTGCCCCTTTTAATAACAAAAAAACTCCGTTCCGTAGTTGCCCGAGAACACAATTAAATAAAAACAATATCAAGCAAAAGGGAATACTTTCGCAGCGTTTCATACGTATTTTACTAAGAAGGGAAGACTTTTTACGATAACTCTATAACGTCTTAACTGATCATGTCCGCTATAGTTTTCGTTGAAACTCTTTATTAAGCTTTACTTTCATGATATTTTTCATATTTTTTGGACCCATTTCAAAAGTTAGAGAGGTTTTTTTTTTGAAGTGTATATTCCCGAAAAATCTCACCTTATCAAAAAATGTTTGATGGTGACTTGTATTCATTTTGAGAGACCTATCCAACAACACCCCACACCATAGGGTTGAAGTAAAAAAAAATCATCCCCATTTTACGTGTACCCTTTACCATTTTTTTTTAGATTTACGACTTTATCTGTTTTATTGATTTATATATCCATAGTAATCCATAGCAAATTGCAGCTTTCTAGCACTAACAACCGCAGAGCAAAGCCTCGGACAGACAGACGGACATGGCGAAACTATAAGGGTTTCTAGATGACTACGGAACCCTAAAAAATTACGGTAGTTATAATAAGGTATGGAAATCCATTTCGATTCTCCCACCTGTCTTATAATGACTTGTCTATGGTATTGACTTGCATTTGTATCAGAAGTTTATTGTTTTAATACAGCTGTCAGTCATTAAATTGACAGATTATAATGCTGGAGTAAAAAAATAACTTTTACTTATTTTTACTTTAGTTTACCCAGTAGAAAAATAAATTTACCTGGGGAAACTAAAGGAAAAAATGTGCAAAATTTATTTTTGTACTGGAAAATAAGTAAAAGTTATTTAGTAGAAAAATAACTTTTACTTATTTTTTACTTTAGTTTACCCAGTAGAAAAATAAATTTACCTGGGGAAACTAAAGGAAAACATGAGCAAAATTTATTTTTGTACTGGAAAATAAGTAAAATTTTCTACTGGTAGAAAAATAGCTTTTACTTATTTTTTACTTAGATTACCAAGTAGAAAAATAAATTTTACTTATTTTTCACTTTAGTTTACCCTTTTTAACGTTTTCCCAGTTGTATCCTTAAGGAGCTCAGCGTCCACTGGCATCTAATCCCAGGCACTAATTTTACGAAAGCGTATGCCATCTCTTACCAACCCAAAAGGAATTCTCCTTGTTGGGATTAGACCGATCTCCTTGCGATGTTTTCCTTCGCCGAAAAGCTACGTGACTATCTTTCTTTTTTCTAAAGCTCCTGTGGGCAGGGTTTCCAATCCACGACCTCAAGATTAAGAAGATGACCTGTTGTATGTAGTTGTGACGTGTTCGAATAGACATTACATATTTAAAATGTGCAACAGAAACAAAACACACGCCTATTTGAACACGTCACAACTACGTACAACAGAGGGCCTACTCCGAACTTCCAAAATCGAACTTCGTATCATGCCGTCTCTTTCCGTCATATAGAGAGTGAAAGGGACGGCACGACACGAAGTTCGGAGTAGGCTCTCAGGTAATTTTCTTAAGTTTTTCACCTATTACTTACTGCTCGACTACCGATGAATACTTATGCATGTATCACTGGTGTATTCTCCTGATTAAGTGGACACTCGGGTCGAGTGGTCATGAAAAGTCAATTCCATTAACGTTACAAATTGCCGCGCCCGTATTGACATGTGATTCAGTCAGATAGAGATACTCATTATGGTAGATTTTCTATTAGAAGGTACAGCAATTTTTATCGCAGGCAGATTTAACATCGCCTTGTGATTACTAGTGGTCGGCGTTTAAGCCGGTTAAGAAGTCAATCCTGATACCTGTCATTCCCATACAGTTTATAACCTCAAAGTGACTTTTAGGTTATAAACTGTATGGAAATGACAGGTGTCAGGATTGACTTCTTAACCGCCGACTACTATATGCACTCTACCTTGAATAGATCTACAAGTACGCACTCTCGTGTGGTGCCGGGTTAGAATAGCACTAACCCGTTTCTTCCCTTGGGTGTCGTAAGAGTCGACTGTGGGAACTAGGTTGAAGTGTGTTCTGGGCGATGGGCTAGCGACCTAATTTCAAATTAATGGGAAAAATTTAATGCTCCGAGTAGGATTAGAACCTGCGACAACTGGCACACTCGGCCAATCGGTCCAGCCTCTAAGCTATCGGAACAACCAAGCTCGGGCACGAAATAAGTTTCTTGTATTTCATATGCAAGTGGCGTTAAGATGTTTCATACAGCACGGCACAATCGTCATAATAACTTTTTATGTAATTATTAATATCACAGATAGTTAGATACGTGATGGGTAAGGTACGAAGTGACCCAGAAATCAAATTGTTTGTGACTGTACGCACGAAATCAACGTTTACCATAAAAACTGTTACATCATAATTTTACTAAGCATAATTCTCAAATAACTCATATAAATTACCAACATTTCCCATAACATTTTGGCTGCACAATAACGAATAGCATTGTTCCATACAAAATTATGTTATTTGTTTCAATGAAACTTAAATTTATAACAATAGATCTTTATGTTCCTTAAATTATGCGTATTGTTATTATTCAGCATGTTAGTATGCAACTTAATCACTTAAACAAGTTGAAATTAGAAATCCCGTCTTACACCCGTTTCACAAGGATTTTCCTCTCACTTGGTATACTTATACGACTACATCCTGTAAACAATAAATTAAGGGTGGGTTGCACCAAACTGTCTGTAATTGTAAACTGTGTTCGTTAAAATTGATGAACGTTAAAATGTCGCCGGCAGCTGTCATTCCATAGAAACTTGTCAAACATTCCATACATTGAAATTTTAACGAACACAGCTTACGATTACAGACGGTTTGGTGCAACCCAGCCTAAGTATCGTTTTGGTTTGATCACAGTATGCGCTGTAAACAACAGCCTTCCACAACATTGCGCAATTGCGCGACGCGAGCACTTCAGCACAAATTGTTTCGACAAGTATTTGTCTGCGGGCGATCAACACCGCAATCACCTGTGACGCTGTAAAAGCTAGGTACTTTATAGGGATGTCACCAGGTAGTAAGTAGTAAAGTTAGGTAGTAAAATTATGGTTATCCACAAAAAAGTGTCACATTACTGCCTGCGCTGAGCAACTCACTAATACGCTGCGAGGATAAAAGGATATGAAGACGTTGACCTAAATCTGTTTTTTGAAGTTATCATAGTTGGCTTCATCACGTTTTCGCTTTGGAATGTTTATATTTGATGAGTAACTAATATAGATGTACTAAGAAAGAATATAAACGCAATTTATTTTTAATAATAGTAGAGTAACGTGCGATACAGCGAAGGACTGAACTGTGAATGATGGATGAGTATGATGACGTCTGGTTACGGGCGGAGTGCCGAGGCAAAATCTTGACCTGCACCAATTTTTTTTATAATAGGTATCTATGTGATTTTTCCTCTAAAATAAAGTGCGAAATGGCGAGTCTAACGTAATAATACTCCATGCGTAATAAATGCTAATATCGAGAACGAAGCCCGTTTTTTTTTTCTCTTTGGCAAATCAAATAGTTTTTGTTAAAATACTGTTAAAGTGATGCCAATTTAGACTTTGTCAGCATGTGTAACGTAAGTCTTCATAATGAAAGTGGTTCAGAATCATGGATAGGTAGTACGCAATCGGCCTATTGGTCGCGTGTCGCCTGTTTCATCCAAATTTGCTATGAAATATTATATCAGTTACTAAAGTATACTTTACAACTATTTTCTTAATGTAAATTAATACTCTTCATTCTTACTACGATGATGAAGAAATTACAGGCGGTTCTATGAAATTTAAGTATTAAGTGTTGTGGAAACCTAAATGTATTTTGGCTGTTATCTAAACTTCAGCCGAGACACTGTTTAAAATCGCGGATTCACGTACCCGACATGTGTATGTAAATTATGCAGATATTTGGTTTTATTTTAAATTTTAATCCAAAACGCGCCATTCACTGTCGGTGTACAAACCAAGACCACGCGTTTTCGTGACAGCAATCTGCTAAGTGAATTTCGGTCGTATAGAAAAGTTTCCCTTGGATTTCCCTATGGCATTCGCAGTTGCTACAGCCCGCAGTTCCTACAATTGTGATGTACCGACACAGACCATTGACCTAATGTCCTGCGCAGTTACTACGACTTTGGCAGTCCCTAGAATAAAAAGGCGTAAGTCGCATTATGGCCAAAATGTTGTTAATCCCTTTCTTAACAGGACGAAACAATTTGGTTCAAGCACTTGAAGAGCCTATTAGAGTTGGGTGTGTATTGTTTATCCCAAGTGGTAGCATTACTCGTACGATAATCAAAGATAAACAGAACGGATGTTTGTAAATAAAACATAATAGATTAGATTGGTTGACACTTAGGACCGTCTATTTAGAGAGTATGTGTCAACTGATGTATGTATACCAGAACCACCTATGTAAGTACATTTTATAGTTTTACATTTAAAGGTACAACAAAGTACCTATTTAATTTGTGATTTGCCAAGTATGTAAAGTCTGAGCACAGATATCAGAGAAAAGCAGATAAGCGCTAATAAGTTGAACGTTTTCTATACTTCCGATCTATTCCCACTAACGTACTTATCAGTAAGTAAGAAAGAAATAGATATCATGTAGTCTGACAGGTCTTCAACTGTCATTGTCTCAACTATTCATCGCTTCGTGACGAGAGTTAGTGCAGTGAAAGATAATTTACTACGAAATATCGACATCGATATTCAATTACTATTGATATTCTTAAGTCGTATATCTTACTCCTATACTTTGTTGAAATATTTATGAAATTAAAAACACAAACTGCATTCAATATCAATAATAAATATAAATAAATATTAGGGGACAATCTTATACAAATCGACCTCGTCCCAAACTAAGCAAAGCTTGTACTAACCATGGGTACTAGACGACGATATACATACTTATATAGATAAATGCATAGAAAACATCCAAGACCCAGGATAAATGCACAAATCGCGATAAATGCACAAATAATGTCCTGACCGGGATTCGAACCCTGTCGTATGCAGGGTCACTACCAACTAAGCCAAAGTGGTCGTCAAACGTCAAAAGATTCTAATATATCCTACAAATTAAAATTATGTAGTAGGTGATGACTAATGATTTTAAGCATTTTATACTCAAATGTTTATTTGAAACTTTAGGTTATGGTTGTCTCCAGGGCGCACCGGCCAGAACCCTTCCCCTTACCCCAGACCCGCGAGGGTCCATAGGAACTGGAAGAGCCCAGACACTCGTGGAGGTTACCCGACTAGCGCCCCATCGTCGTCTAGACCATAACACCAGCCTTATTGAGCTTACTATGGGACTAGTTTGATTTTTATAAGAAATTGTCCCCTAATATATACTTATTTATTTATATATGCGTTTATAATCCAGTTTTGTCATAAAACAAATTATCTTAGCTCATTTAGATCAAAATATTTCTCTCAGATAAAAAAAATATTAATGTATGCAACGTCTTAACATATTATGCCTAAACCTAAACCAAACCAACTCATCTGAAGCGGTCCCTGAAAATTCAGTAAATAAATATTGATCTTTCCCAACTTACCTCAAGGGGCATCTGGAATATTGTAGGTATTGCATCTGGCAATAATAATCTTTTATTGTTCTTAGTAACATAAAAGTCACTTTTAAAATGTTTGGAGCAGATTCTGTGATGTTTGGTCGGCGTCCAATTATTGCGTCCTACTGCGTCAATCCATTTTTGAAGTAAATTATTATTCGGAAATCTAAAGTTGACAAATAACCATGTAATTAATAATTTAACGCAATAATATCTCGTCTAAATGCTTACGTAAATAATTCATATCGATAAATTGTCGACATATTTTTTTTTTTCATTTAGTAACAGCACTAGCCCAGTTCACGACAGATGAATTTTTACCAAAAAACCTTTCTGAAATGAATTTGGAACTACGCAAAAGGTACATTTTGTAGTATCCAGCATCTGTAGTCTATCTCAGACTATTATGTTGCATAATGTTCGTGCAATTTTTGAAAAAATAGCAAAAGTTTCTTACCGATGAAAACTGATATTTTCTCCGGACATTTTCACTGATTTTAAACTGCTCCGGCACCATTGCACTACGTACCACATTTCTGCTTACTTGTAAATAAAGATTGTTGAGTTTTGATACATATAATTTCGTAATTTTCACAATATCTATTGCATTTTCGGTACAGTTTTGTTTTTGACGTATCGTTGTGATGTTTACTAAATTCACTCTGGTGTGACATGGTGTGTTTTTTAAATCGGGACAATTCGTTAATATCGTACTAGTTGTCCCATTCTAACTCATTTTGGTGTGCCATAAGGATTAACGAGACAACTATATGAAAAATCGTCTGGCTTAATACTGCGAGTCTGCTTTTATATGATGTCTGTGAGTCTGAGATAGAATTAGAGATCAAAAATGTAAACAAACAACTGTCAATCTGACATGACTTTCCTTTTTAAAACCTCTTGTCATTACCAGTAGCATAAATCATATTATCTCCACATATTTTAATAAAACAACACCAATACGTTATTGTTATTAAGAACGCTATTTTATTCAGAGTGGTTATTTTTTGTATTAATTCAAATTTATTTCGCTTTAATTTTAAACGTGGTATTTTTTTCAAGTGTTCCAAAGATTTTCAATTGCCCACTGCATACGCTTTACTTTTTATGGTGGCTACTCACTTGTTTACATCTTTGATCTCTAAATGTATTACTGATTTTACATACCTAACTACATTTAAAATTCTTTTTTCTACTCCAGCATTGTAATCTGTCCATTAAATGACCGACAGCAGTATTAAAACAACAAAATTTATAAAAAAAATATTTATACATTTTTTTAAAAAGAGGCACGCGTCATGGCCGTATTCTGCCACAAAGTTATTGTATGTAACGTTAAATAATTAGTTCTTAAATTCTCGAGTCTTTAATAACAAAACGAGCGTAGCGAGCGAACAACTACTCTCTAATTTTAAGGACCCTTAATATGTAACTGTTGCATAAAATGCTATTGCTGTATCAGCGATTACAACACTAGTTTGTTATAAATGGTCAAAGGCTGCTTGAACTGCAATAACGTGAACGAAACTGTCGCTTTGTCACGTTTTAGTATTCTACCAAACTTATTGGCTAGGCAGTGTACAGCATAGAAATTTTTGACATTAATATGATCTGTTCGTAAAATATTGTATTTTGATGACAAGGACGTGACGTTTTCTTGTTTTTAGGGTTCCGTACCCAAAGGGTAAAAACGGGACCCTACTACTAAGACTTCGCTTCTGTCTGTCACCAAGCTGTATCTCAAGAACCGCAATAGTTAGACAGTTGCAATTTTCACAAATGATGTGAAAATTCAAGACGACTCGCACTTGGCCAGTTTTTGTGTGTGTGTGTGTGTGTGTGTGTGTGTGTGTCTGTCTACGGCTACGTAAGGAACCGATTTCAATGCGTTTTTTAATTTGAAAGGTTTATTAGCGATGATTCATACACAAGCTTTATCAAAATCAGTTCGGCCGTTTTTGATATATCAAACTTTGAAATGAAAATGTCGGGGTATGAAATGAAAACTTTCTTAAGTTGTCAGTAATTGAAACATTTGATGTATATTTGTTTTGAATTCAGAACGGGTCAATTTTGAATGTTCACTTAAATCGAATATTCTGCTGAAAAATTTGTTTGTTCACAAAACACAGTTTACTTGACATAGGTTTATGTTTTATGAATAATAGGGCGATTGCAGTATCTCCACCGCACTCCAGGTATGCTACTGCCAGTGCTGGCCATCCACAGATGTATGAATATAAGTATTCTATGCTTTGAGTGCCCATATCACGGTGGTCTTGGTCGTAGTTTCATGCCATACCCGAGTCCTGAGAGAGAAATTGGGGGGCGCCTATGTCCAGCAGTGAACGTCCTTCGCCTGATATGGTGGCGGTGGTGGTGGCATAATAGGGCACTCCCCAAACCCTAGGACCCACTGGTCGTTTTATGAGAAAAATGAGACCACTACAAGTTCCCTTGTGCGAAAAACCGACATCGACACAACAAGGTGCTTGACCGAATTATCTATTTGTCATGTGACGTCTATAGATTAGTTAAGGGGGTTGGGTTTGCACTTTAACACTTAACTAATCAAAATAAGTGAGTATTCAGTTATAGTATACGCTGCAGACGGACACACCCATCGTTCAATCATCCAATTTATGTAACGTATATCACTATCAGTCATAGTAAACGTCAACCCGTTGACGCAATTGAACAACGCTTTATGAATCACCCTGTAACTTGGTCATGCCACTTTATACGATGGTAGTGACCGCACCCTTACGCCAGTTTTACGTATAATAGTAGTAACTGCTGTTTAGTGATGTGTGTAAGTACTAGTGCGAGACAGATGATCTACAAGCCTAAATGAGTGGGGTTATACAGTATAGGGTACCGACGCTTTCCCTTGAATTTTCGCTCCATGAGTGAGGTAATTCGGTGCAGTAGTTGGCTGTGACAGTGTGTGTTGGACGGACAGACGGATGCATAGCTGGATGTGC